>CM069069.1:4945000-6145000 GCA_035220775.1 Malus fusca
TTCTCAGTGTAAAATTCACTATAAATTTGTAAAATTCACGCATATCTACCATGGTAAAAGTAAATGAATCGATAAACATCAAATTTGATAAATGAATAAGAATAAATGCACGAGCTTGATTAAATAGTAAACTCCAAAATAAATCTCAGAATATTTTAGAAGCGTTTTCAGTCAAGTTAGGCGCAACTCAAGCTTAAAAATGTCTTAGCATCAGTCATCAGTCATTACCAACTCTTGTATGCTCAAGCAATTTTCTCCCTCTAAACCTCATTCTGAATCCACCCAAGATAAATAAAGTTCCCCAAATATAGGCCACAGTTGTGTGACACAAAACATACAAGGAACAATCTTGACCAGGTCCACATACAAAATTTCCAAGGAAAATTAGGCAAATATTACCCATTCCTAAACACAGGACCACTCATCTATAATTAGGCTCTAAATCCCAATTACCCATCTCACTAATTTCAACCTCTCATCCCTCCCCTTCTCCCCTAAACCCCCATTAAGGCAATAAACAAAACACACCACCTCTCTCAACTAACTTAACCAACTGCCTAACACCCCAACCCTACAACCCCATCATTTTACCTATCTATGCAATCCAATCCCTCCCCTCCCTTTCTCTCCTCTCTCTCTCTCTCTCTCTCTCTCTCTCTCTCTCTAGAAAGCTCCCCACAACTTTGCAGATCTCCCTTTCAAATTTCAATCACCAAGGCCTTTGCTTTAAGCAAAGCAAAACCCAGAAACCAACACCAATCCCCCCAAAAAATCCCATAAAATCAAAAGACAGAGTAAACCCAATTCATATTTCTTCTGTTTTTCAACCCGATTCATAAAGTTTCTATCTTTTATCAGTTCTTCATCTGGGTTTTTGCTAGCTAAAATCCAACTTCTGATCCCAGCCCTCAAATGTGGCGGTCGTGGAGCAAATCAACGGTTCAGATTCACGACACGCAATCCCCATCCTCCCCCTTCTCCTTCTCCTCCTTCAAAGACATCCAAAACCTCTGCGCCGACGAAACCAACGACCACTCTCTACAACCGACAACCGCCGCCGCCACCAAAAAAGCCTCCGCTATTTTCCACCGCGTCCGGGTCGCCAACTCCCTCCTCCGCGCCTGGTCAACTCGCCCATCCACCCAGCCCCAGCCCAAACCCCAACCCGACGATGGAATCTCCACAAAACAATCTGAGCCGTCCATCAGCTCCATCCCGGGGGCGGAGAAGCGCATTGTCGTTTACTTCACGAGCCTACGTGTCGTGCGGCCTACGTTCGAGGACTGTAAGACCGTCCGATCGATTCTCCGAGGGTTTCGCGTATCATTGGACGAACGAGATCTAGTGATGGACCACCGGTTCTTAACCGAGCTGCAGCAGATTCTCGGTCAACAAACTAAGTTGACATTGCCGAGGGTTTTCATTGGCGGGAGGTACGTAGGTGGGGCCGACGAGGTGAGAAATTTGCACGAGGCCGGCGAGCTCAAGAAGTTCGTGGAAGGCTTGCCCGCACAGGAACCGGGAGTATGCGACACGTGCGGCGGGTACAGATTTATTCTGTGCGACGTGTGTAGCGGCAGTCACAAGTTGTACTCTGAGAAGAACGGCTTCAAGAGTTGTACGTCGTGCAACGAAAACGGTCTCATCGGGTGCCCTTCTTGTTCGTGTGCGCCACTCTAATTTAGTAATTTTACATCTAAATTAGAAATAACAAAAATTGGAAAGAAAATGTGAAAAAAAAAAGAGAAGGGCAAAAAAACCCACTTGGAATTTTATTTTATTTTTATTTTTATTTTTTTGGGTGAGAGGAGTTTTTGTAGTTTGTTTATTAAAAAAATGTTGTTGGGCATGTAAGAATGTGTAGGCCCGGCGCATGTGGGGGTGTGGCTAAGTTGTCACCCTAATTATGGATTATGAAGGTTAATGTCAGCTAACTTTGATTATGATATTTGAGCTTAGTTTAATTACATTTTTTTTCTTCCTGGATTTTAATATTTACTCTCTCTTTTTATTTTTGAGAAATTTTGAGGTGCATGGATTATGAACTTTTGGCGCGCAAAATTATCTTCGGTGGCCAAAAAATTGTTGTTGTTTTTTAATGTGGAATTATTATTTGCCTAAAAGGGATGATCTTTTAGGGTTTGCATGCACAAGTTCAATATGTTTACCCCAAACCATAAATAACAAATCAACATCCTATCAAAACCATAAAGACTTTAGACAGATAAGTGAGTCCGATGTTATATTTTTCATTTTTGTATATGTATGTACGCAGTGGGGGATGCACAAACATGTGCAGATCTTTCGAGAATTATTCAAATGTTGGTATGAGTTTTTTGTGCCCATCAAGTGTTTGGTGTAATGCATGCTAAGCATATCTCGGTAGCACTCGGCAGGTTGTTTCAAGAGTACTCAACAAATTCTCTTGCTAACACCCATCATATTGCTTCGGCATATGTTAATATCTGTTGACATATATGCAACACATTTTGGATGGCGACAAGGTTTTAAAAAACGTTAGGCGCTAGCTAGTCGGGCGACGGGTAAGGACCTAGCGCCTAGGCGGGGTCTAGGCGGGCATCTAGATGGATTTATGTAAATTTATTATATATCTTGAAAATAAGTGCATATTTACATTTTGAAAGAAAAAAGACTATACATGTATGGATAGTAAAAGAATGATAAAATGCAAAAATAGAAGTATAAAAATACACCAATTACATCCATCCAACAAGTCCAATATTTAAAAAACAGTAAACATATAATCATAACGAGGAGTATTCTTGGATGATAGACTAATTTTTTCTTGTTCATGATCCTTGCATTGGATTGGACATAGACTAAATTATTTAACCTTGTTGTATCTAATTTATTTCTTTTCTTTGTATGTATCCCCTCAAAAGTGCTCCAATTCATTTCACAATTGGATGAACTTGTAGTAAATCCATCCTTTGGAAATTAGGTACACCATTTCCATAAGCATACCCAAGGTTCTAAAAAACGCTAGGCGCTAGTCGGGCAGCGGGCAAGGACGGATCCACATAGGGACCTGGGAGGTCCCAGGACCCGTCGGCGATCCTAAATCGCTGCTAAAAATTATCCGGGGACCCCTCGTACTCGAGCATGAGGTATGTGCAGGTTGTAGGTTGCAGGTTGCAGTGACTGTCTTCTTCTCGGAGAAGATGACCGAGCACGAAGAAGAAAGAAAATAGGGACCCTTCCAGCCTCTTTCCTCCTTGCTTCTGCCATGGTCTCATCCATCGATGCCACCCACTTCTCCTCCAACCTTTCTCTGTCGTCTGGCGAGGCAGTTCATAAGCTCAAATTTCCCCAAATTATTTCAACCACCTTAGTAATTTTTCTTATGGGTGAAATTTCCTACATAAGGTTAGTAAGATGGATATGATCTGTCATGGGTAGGTAAAATTTGGGGGTGGAGCTGCCATGACTTCTGAAGAATGGGGAGGGAGGCAATTGGTGGAGGTATGGCAGCTGTGTTCTTAGTGAGAGAGAAAGTGGATGTTTGGAAACTAGTAAAAGAGAAAAATGGTGTGTTTGGTTAGAAAGATAGTGGGAGTTTGGGGAGAGTTTTATTTGACCGGTGTTTTAAATTTAGTGGTCCATATTAGATAATCAATAACTTAGGTAGTCCCTAGTAACTTATGAAACCTTGTAATGGACGCTTGAATTATGATTTTATAATTTGTAATATTGTTTTGCATATGATTTTTGAATGAAATGTATTATATTTAAATTTTCAATGTTGTTATTGTGACCCCCCGAGTTTAAAATCCTGGATCCGCCACTGGCGGCGGGTTGGCGCCTAGGAGGCTAGGTGGAGTCTAGGCGGGTGCCTAGGTGGCCTAGGCGGATTTCAGTAATTTTATTATACATCTTATAAATTAATTCAATTTACTACATACTATGTGAATAAACATTGAATAATATGTTACTTTTTTAAAAAGAAAAATATATGTGTAAGAAAATATGTAAAATTTTAGACCTTTTGTATCATTTTCTAAGCCTAAAATTTTTTTTGGGCCTTTTGCATTAATAAAATGCAAGATCGGGCCTTGTATTCATTGTTTCACCTTTGAATATAATGGGCGCAATGGACCATAACTAACAACCCAAAGCCATCTGATCATTTATTATCCTATATTTCCTATTAGAATAAAAGAATACACCAAATGCTTGTACAACCTCCCGATTCCCAATCACCGATTTACCTATTTCATAATCAAACCCTACGTTGCTCACTGCAAAAACCATGGCCACCATCAGCCATATCACCACATCTGCAATTGCAGATCTATACTCTCCCTCTCTCTCGTCTTGTAAACCATCGTCACACCGAGAGGGAGACGGCGAGACTCGGGGAGAGAAGACAGCGAAGCGCATAGCACTCAGATTGGCCAGCGTCCGCCTGCTTCTGGGTAGACCAGTCATATTTTCCCAGGCAGCCCAGATCGTCCAGCTTCCTTCTAGCCCGCCCAGCGTCCGCCTTACGCCGCCTAATAGCTTTCCCGATTTAGTAAACGATTTTGGGTTAATCGGGGCGGAGCACCACCGTCTAGCGGCTAGGCGGCCGCCTAGAGCGTTTTTTAGAACATTGAGCGTACCACCATGAAACTAAAAAAGAAAAAAGTAGACAATTAATTATAAACTAGCCTCTTGCCACACGCATTCATTGGCATTTTTATATTAGATTATATCTTTTATTTTTTTTAAATAACTATTTTATATTTTTATTAAAAAATTATTCAGAAAAAAAAAAGGCAAAACCATGAAACCACCCACTAACATCGGAGTTTTTTTTAAATTAAAGTTTTAAATTTAAAATTCATTCAAAATTAAAATGTGGTGAATTACTTTAAATTCTTATGGTTCAATTGTAATTTTTAGAATTTTTGAAGGACAATTTTTGGTATTTTAAATGCTTCATCTTTTTATCGTTCTCACTTTATATATATATATATATATATATATATATATATATATATATAAAACCAAACCGCGTGTTGGACGAAATACCTCCATGACTAAAACTTCGCTGCGTGATTCAAGCATGTGATTGGTGAAATGACTAAGACCCTAAACCAAAGCTATGTCCATATCTCGTCTTGTGCTTGAAGGGACATTTAGATTTTAGATGTGGAGAAGATTGAATGTAATTAGAGCTCCGACAATCTTTGAATCTGACGACATTTGGTTTGAGAATTAGAAGCTTCTAGGCTTCTACCGAATGTGATATAAGACTATGAACCTTCACTGAAAGGCATGAATGAAATGAATGAATTTTAATTTCTTTGCTTTTATTTCCTTTTTCTGCACTTTCTTCTTTTTACATATTAAGGTTCTATCACAACAGTTCCAAACAACAGGCATAGCATGCGCACTTTTCTCATGCCAACTACCCTAGATTTTGGCTCAAGAAGAAAGCTCAAAATGAGGGCTAAATCTATCTTCTGATGAAGACACCATCGTAGTGGCACCACCGTTCCATAGTGGCCTATAGTATCTGCTTATTACCGACTTATTGCTCGCCACATAGTGCCTATCACCATATTAAATGATTTTTTTTATCTCACTTTGGATACTTGGACAAGTGATATGCACTCATTGGATGGTTATGCTAATAGAATCTTGGTTACACGACCTAATTTCTCACATGAAAATGCAATTGACAATGGGTCATCCTAAGCTCATTATGATGGATTCATTTTCAGCTGTTCAATTTTCATCCAGCGAACTACGTTCCGTCCACAGGTGCGCAAAGTGTTGTCCGCACTAGAAATTGCGAATTAACAATTGATGATCACACATTTGGAATTTCATTAAAATCAAAAGTCAAAGCCCAAAAATACAAAGCCCAAGGCGCATTTTGCTTGTATTAACATGAGGTTGGAATAAGTACTAGTACAAGATGTATGTTGGAGAAGTTGCACATTTGATGCTCACCCATTACTCTCTCTTGAAAATTATTAGGTCAAATATCACTAGTTTAATAAAGGACTATGAGAGAATGGGTAAATCGTTTTAGGAATATACCCATCTTTGTTTCTTACCTTAGAAATCTTTGAATGTACATATACGGTATACGTTGTGATTAAGGAGTTAACATAGAAAAAAAATGTATACAAATTGTATAATGAAGCTCCATTAATTTTGATAGCGTATGCTTAAGTTTTAGGAAAAACTGAGGTAGAAGATGAGGTATGTGGTATAGTTCAGTCCAATGCATCCCTTATGTTCAAGAATTGAACTTTGTGATCATACGTACCAAAGCTCAAGCTCGGTTCTTTTCTCCTCGTTTCGAGCTAGCCGAAAACAAAACTGAAGATAATGAGAACGAACCTTATCAGTTTACAAATATGACCATGAGTTTGGGTAGGCTGACCAATGCACATGTGATATGGTTGCCATTTTGAACAAGCAAACGTAAGCTTCGGGAAACAGGCATAAATTTAGGTCCACCTCACATCACATGTATGTGATATAGTACCTTATACCACTTCAATCATGGGGGCAAAGGTCTTACTTTTGAGAAGGAGGAGCTGCCATTGATATCAAAGTGGAGCTGTACACGCCGGATGATGTGCAATTCCCATGTTAAAATAGCATTATTCTTCTCTTCTCTTTTCTTTTTTATAAATGATTTCAAAGTATTATAAGTGTTTTGGTGTTGGTTCTTCAAGTAAAGACGTGTTTAAAGAGGTAATGATCATTTAGTTTCGTGACACTCAATATTTACTTTATTCCACAAGAGTTCTCGGTGTTAAGTTTGTATCAAAAAGATTAGACTTCCATATAATTCATCGTCTTAGATGATAGTGTCGCAAACCAAGTGCCAACAACTCCACTACGTATTCTTATAAGTCTGTATCAAAAGGATAGACTCCTAGATAATCCATCGTCTAATTAGAATAATACTTTGCTATTCAAAGTCTAAGTAGGAGTTTCTACTCAAAATTGTTTGTTGTCGTGTTTATGATTAGAACTGTTCATATTATAAATCAATCTATAAAGATTGCCGCTGTAAAAAATTAATTAAAACGAAGGTCCTTTAGTCCACGAAATGTATAAAAACAGATAAACGAAATTAATTGGTAAAAGTATTACGAACCATTTATGTATTTGCTACAATAGTTGACTAAACGACCTTAGTTTTAATTCCTTTCTTGCAGAGATGATCTTTACATAGTGATTTATAATATGAATGATTCTAATCATAATCACAAAACTTTGTGATTCGAACATGAAGAGTTTTGAAAAGGAGTTCCTACTCATCTTTGAGTAGCCAAGGGTTATTGGTCTTCCAACTCCCTTGCATGATTGCATCCAAGTTTATTGATTAAATGATTTCAAAGTAAGTTGATTTTTAAAGAGTAATTTAAATTAAGATGGTATACTGATATATTGTCCAGACCACACCAACTGGCTTCTCCAAAGCTCATCTAAGAGGCTCAAAAGTCCTGCATTTTGATCCAACGTCATTGGAAATATAGGTCCTCCAACATTGTCCATTAAAAACAGGTGGTTATGTTGTCTATTTTTAAGGGAAGGAGACCAGAAAAGCCCCACATATGGTGATGGGTCTAATTCCACTAAGTATTCAATCATGCACAAACCCTAGAAAAATTTAGCAGCAAGTTAATGTGGTCCGGCTATGGGGTCGAAAACCCTAAAGCCTCTATCAGTACAACAACATTTTATATTTTATGTGTATATATATTGCATTAATTTCCCTTTCTTTTCTGTGAGTTTGTTATACGAAATAAAAATTAGTTCAAGAGGAAAAAGACCCGAGGAAACCCTAACCTAAGTTGATCAAATAAGAGGGCAGGCCTTTGGTAGCACTTTTTCGTACGTGTTATGGATTGTCCTCCAAATGGCCTGTGCACTATAAACCCAACCTGAAATTTTCAACTCTCTTATTAATATGCATAAAGTACGTCAAATTAATTATATTTGCATATTTCGAATATGAAGAATGCTACAATTAGTCACTCACGAGAGAGAACGCAAACTTCAAACTGCCGCGATCATCTTTTCCGGCATAGCTACACACTCAAAAGAGAGTATGACCTAACGGACCCCATTAAGGTCATTGTAACTTGCAGAAGATGTTGCTGGGTGAAGAAGAATAATCCGCTAAAACTTTGGATACTTGAAAACCACTACAGATCAGCCACTCAGTTTTTTAGAAAGATTATATTTCACTATCTTCTTTCCCCTACCTGTAAAAAAATCTGTTAATTACTGACCAAACACCACTGTATCTGCTTGAGCTGTACAGTTTAACTCTTTTTATAATTAGGGCACTAATTATCTGAAATTAGCTACGATATGTAGTTCTATTTTTTATATTATTTTTTTTCATGTTCAATCAAACTAATATATATATAATGTAGATCCACATGAAGCATATCCAAGTAGGAATCAAGACAATAATTTTCCTTTTTAAATATTATTTAGTATTATTATTGTTGTTGAGATCATTGAGAGCCCACCTTTTGAAACTGGACAAATTGGTCTGAATCATTGTTCTGTGTGGAGACAAAGTAATACAAACGTTATGAGGTACTAATTGTTAAATGGTTGTCTTGTGCAGGCCGGAACTCAAGCTGGTTCGTGAAATGCGTGTGATGGAAACTGGAATGTGGACTCGTTCAAGTTACAGATTCTCCCCCAAACCCTTGCCCCAAAAACATAAAAAACGCAGAAGAACATGTAATTTCCACCTTGTGACCAATTGCATGATGCCAGATGATCGATTTTAATTTATAAAATTGAGGCCCCCTATGTCGTACCAGCTGGGGTATGAGTCCTGTGTAAATAGTCAATGAAGGTTGCTCGGTCTTACAGAAAAAAATATGGCTCGAACTATGGAGAATGGAAGAGACCAAAAGAAAGGAAATTACGTAGAATTTTCACTATATTAATTCCAAGGGGATTTAATAAAAAGATAAAAAAGGGACACGAACGTGTATCCAATTAAGTAAATTGCAGGGTGGGTTCCTAGAAAGGTATGACCTTAGATAACTACAAGAGGAATGATCTCGAAAATGAAGGGGTTTTGATTTAATTTATTATATAACCTAATGCTTATGTATGAGATAAGTTTCATGGTAATATTCATCGTTGTCTATGATTAGTTTGGGTTAGACAACTCAATATATTCAGTGAATGTTGAATGAAAATATGTACAATGTATGCATTGTTGAAGTGAAGTTGGAAGATAGAGAACTCACGAAGAAAACTTATTCCTTATAATCTCTACAAAAATGGTAAGATTAAGAGTGATAAATTTTCTTCATCATTTCAAGTCAAGCCAACTAGAGACACCAAACGAGGACATAGATAATGATTATAACTATTTCATCTTCATACATAATAATTAAAAACAGATATTGATCTAAATCTTCATATGATATATTTTCGCGTTGAACTGATTTTCGAAATAAATACGAGCTCATGAAATTTCATTTAGGTGAGAGATATGATAACTAAACATTATACATATTAATTAAGTGATTAAATTATGAGCTAATCTTTTATTTTACCCTCACCATCAAAAAAGAAGAACAAATCCCTTCGAATATTATATACCAGAAGGAAGAAAAAGGACTCTTTGATTAAATCAAACGGGCGGTCATGATATTTCTAGGAAAATACTACAAGCTGATCGTAGTAGCAAGTGGCAACCCTAGGGAAAATTTTTCATTGTAACCGGAATACAGATGGTACACTACGTGTTTTTATATGTTATTAACTTTTTAACACATATATCATACTATTTACATAATAACACGTGATGTATTAACCCATATTTTGATCACAAAAATCTCTTCAACCCTACAAGAAGTACAGAGAAAGAAAAGGAAACCTCACCGAAAATATCACGTGGCCGGCACGTGGCTGCGATAGGACGGCGCTATAAATGTCTCCGAGCCCAGTCGCTAGCTGCTAGCTACAAGACAAAGCAAGCAAAACAAAACGTTGCTGAATTGCCGCGGAACCGAAACATTCAACTTTCCGTCTTCTTTCCCCGATATTTCGATTCCCTTTTCGGGTTCCCATTTTGGTAAGTTTTCGGTCAAGCATTAAAAAAATGGAACTTTCCAACTGGTAAATGATTTTTAACAAGTCTCTGATTGCACGCGCTTTCTTCCACCTCTGTCCAACTTATCTCTTGCCGTTCTTGAGACTCCCACAAAAATATTTCTTCTCTTTCTGTGTGTATAAAGGTTGCAGCTTGGGAATATTTGATTCTGTTTGACGTGGGGATGATTCAACGGTCGAGATTTTCTGGGCTTTTGGAGCACCGGCGGATGGCGGTGGTGACGGTGGTATTTCTTTTACTGTTTCATCAGAATCTGAGCCCGTGTTGGTCTCTCAACATTGAAGGTATACGAACTAGTAGCACTTGTTCTTCTGCATTTCCATACAATTTTCAATCAGCTGCTTCATGGGTTTTGGCTTTTTAAACCAGCTGCTTAATGGGTTTTGGTTTCTGACAAATGCGTGGTGCTTGGATGCAGGTGTGGCGTTGTTGAGGTTTAGGGACAGGGTGGTGACAGACCCTTTTGGGGCTTTGTCGAGTTGGAACAACAATGGTGGAGAAGATGACGATCCTTGTTCGTGGTTCGGGGTCGAATGCTCGGATGGAAAAGTTATCATCTTGTGAGTGGCACTTGCTGATAAATCTCGATTTTGTTCATCATCTTTTGCTTCGGCATCTTTGTTTTCAAGTACTGGAACACGGCTCAAATCATTTGAAGTTCTACCATGCCAAAATAGGAAATGATTTTTGTGAATTTGTCAAGTGTTTAGAGTAATAATTTGCTTCTCAATCTGCAATGTGAAGAAGTACTTCTGCATTGATTATAACTTGATTTGAAGAGGGGTTTCGTATATCATCAAATAAATCATTTCACCATGTTCTAGCTGGAAGCTTTAAAGTGATTAGAAAAGCGCGAATCTTTAAAGATCTATCAATGGAAACTATGAGTTTCTACCAATTATATTTTGAAATCATATATATTTAGGAGACTCTTTCATCTCCTATATTAATTCATGGTTTTGTTAGCCTAATAAAATAAGATTGATCAACTTGCAGGAATTTGAAAGATCTTTGTCTTGGAGGAACGTTGGCCCCTGAATTAGGGAAGCTAGCATACATAAAATCCATGTAAGAATATAACTGGTTCCATGTCCAGTGATCTTTCTTCAAAAATCTATTTATTTTCAACCTTTTGCTTCAATGCATTACTCTGAATCTGGTACTTCCTTAATGCAGTATTTTGCGCAATAATTCGTTTACTGGAAACATACCGAAAGAGATTGCAGAGTTAATGGAGCTGGAAGTTTTGGACTTGGGATATAACAACTTTACTGGACCTTTCCCATCTGATTTCAGCAAGAATCCATCTCTTACTACTCTGTATGTAGATCCTTTTCAAGATGTTTCCACTCACGAGTCTTATTGCTTCTTGGATTTTACAGTTTTACTAAACTCATCTTGTGACTCTTTTTGCAGTTTACTTGACAATAACAGATTTCTTGGTTCCATACCTGCCGAACTCCACCAATTGGAGATGCTTTCGGAATGCCAGGTAGATCAGGATCAGCTAACAGATGCTGCTTTATGTATGAGCAGATCTATCAGCTGGTAAGAAATTTAAACTTCGACCTAATTTACTAAAAACTAGTTCATTCTCAACAAGTTCTTTATGTTTCGGCATTGTACAAAATATGGGAAACATTACAATTTACAAACAATTTTGTACGTTGTAACATATAATTTCCTTCATTCAGTCCATGATGACCTTTTTTTTGTTTGTTTGGTAGGAGCACTGCCAAACCTGAAGATGTAGCTTACCGTAGGCTGCAGCAGGTAGCAGATGAAAAAGAGCCATCTAGATTCGGAAGTGCTAAAGAAAATAAACGCAGTTCATTATCAACATCAACTTCTTCACCTTCCTCACCACCACTTCATCAGCCTTCTTCACCATCTCCACAGCCATTTTCAGTCTCATTGCCACCCTCAATATTTTCACCATCACCATCACCATCATTAGATTCCCCTTTACCATCACCATCGACAAATTCTCCTTTGGCATCTCCCCCAAGTAGTTTTCTTGCTCCTTCACCCTCACCTTCAGTAGCACCAACTCCTGCCTCTCCAGTCCCAACAAATCCCCCAACAACTATTATTCCACCTTCAGAGTCCAGTCCAGAACCAATTCCTTCCCCTTCTTTAAGTCCAAGTCAGGTGGCTCAAAGCAGCTCCAATTCAAGGCATCGTGTAGTTATGATATGTGCAGGCGTTGTTGGAGGTTCGTTATTGATTTTCCTTTCAGTTGTTGGCATTATTGTGGCCCGAAGCACTAAAGTTGTTACCGTCAAGCCCTGGGTCACCGGCTTAAGTGGGCAGCTGCAGAAAGCATTTGTAACAGGTCAGATTTGTGAGAATATTCAGGCCCCTGGCAGGCCTGCACACACAAACTTAAACACTTATGCATGTATATATGTATGTTTATATTCACATCTGATTCCTTTAAATTTGGTGCGGTCAAATTTTCGCTTAAACTCCGACAATGTTTCAAGTGCTCAGCTTGATGAACTGTGTTTCAGGTGTACCAAAGCTGAACCGATCAGAACTTGAGGCAGCTTGTGAAGATTTCAGTAATGTAATTGGAACCCTCTCAGATGGCAACGTTTATAAGGGAACTCTTTCAAGTGGGGTTGAAATAGCTGTGACATCAATCACAATGGAATCTTCTGCAGACTGGACTAAAAATTTGGAGACTCAGTTTAGAAAGAAGGTAAATAGCAAACAATCTATCAAATTTTATGCACCATTTAGTCCAAGAGTCCCGAATTGCCACTTCTTTTGATGTATATTCAATATAAACATGTGTTTTTCCTGCTTTTACAGATAGAAACATTGTCCAAAGTGAACCACAAGAACTTTGTAAACCTTATTGGGTTTTGTGAAGAAGAGAAACCATTCACAAGAATGATGGTTTTCGAGTATGCTCCAAATGGAACACTTTTTGAGCATCTACACAGTGAGTACTTTCTCTCTATGTTGTGAAGAAAGTAATAAAAAGTAGTCAATCTGTACTTCATATAGCATTTTTGTAATCAAAATGCTTTGACACGGACCAACTTACGTTAGCTGAAAAGGAATGCTTATGTACCTAGGATACACAGTTTTGATAAGCCGAATTTTTGTGTCTTGCAGTAAAAGAAGCTGAGCACCTGGACTGGGGAATGAGATTACGAATAGCCATGGGGATGGCATATTGTCTAGAGTATATGCACCAGCTGACTCCACCTTTAGTACAGAAGAACTTGCAATCATCTTCTGTCTACCTGACTGAAGACTACGCGGCCAAAATATCCGATTTTACCTTCTTGAATGAAGTGACAGCAGCGAAGATGGGACCCGTTAACAAGAAGCTTCGTGATTCCATGTCCATGGATCCAGAAAGCAATGTCTACAGCTTTGGAGTAATATTGTTTGAAATGATCACTGGTAGGATTCCATACTCCGTGGAAAACGGTTCTCTTGAAGACTGGGCGTCTCACTATCTAAAAGGAGATAAATCCTTAAGAGAAATAATGGATCCTACCCTAAACTCTTACCAAGAAGAAGAGCTAAGCGAATTATTTCGAGTGATAAAGGATTGCGTCCATCCTGACCCTAAACAGAGACCGACAATGACAGAGATCACGGGCAGGTTAAGGGAAATCACAGCCATGGGACCTGACGGAGCCACACCGAAACTATCACCACTTTGGTGGGCAGAGCTTGAAATTATGTCAGCAGAAGGAAGTTGATCATGAAATCTATTTAATTTTGTGTGAATTTTATTCCTTTACCTGATTTTGCTATTGATTTATAGCAGCAGGATGCAAATAGGATATATATATGATTGTGTTGTATTGTATCTAACTAAGTTAGAGGTATTGTGTTGTAAATAACTGAGAGAAAGTGAGATTTTTAAGCTTGTATACCTGAAAATATACGTCTGAGATCAATAAAATTTAACTTTCTGAGTAGAAAGGCCTCCGTTGGGCGGTCTACGGATTTAGTGTTCTAGTTTCATCTTCAAGAGCCTGAAAGTTACCGTAAAACCTTCCGAGGGCAACCATCGTTTGGCAGATTCTCTGCATTGTTTTTCTGGCGAAATTAAACAGATACAAAAGAAAGGAAAATCTCAAATAGTTTCAAGAATTGAGATAAATAGATGCCCTCAACTTTGCTAATGTACAATGGGATTGTATCGGAAATCCGTTTTCTTGTCGATTGACATCAAACAATTCTCAAGGCAATATGATTGAGAATTTTAAAAATTAAATTAAAAGTTGGAAAATGGATTGCTAATCTTCAACCTGTGCTCCTATGTGATTCTTTCTTGCATAAGCATCTCCAACTAGAGTGGTCAAGAAGGCTGCTCGCGGCTTGCAGTTCAAGTTTCATCACGATCTATCGACAATGCCATATATACAAAGCATTACATTGGCGATCTTTTTCCATTGAACCAATACCTTCTTGTGGCCGGGCAGGTTTGCAGCTGAACAGCTTCGAGATTATGGTTTCTGGGAGACTTTTCGAACAATGAAGCCCCTGTAGTTTTACCTGTTCAACACTAAAGATGAAGTCTCCCACACAATGGAGTCATGAGCAGCATATAAACACGCTAAATAACATCTCAGTCCCTGGCTCGATTATACAAGTCGATAGTGTCTGTGTGGTTGGGGTCCATGCAGAGAGCTGCTTGACAATCTCGGAGAGCAGAGCTTAAATCTCCAATGGACTCATAAAATGCAGCTCGAAGATGAAGCATTTGCAAGTCAGGCTTGAAAGATATGGCCCTTGTAAGCTCTTCTATAGCTTCGGTCTCTCTTTGTTCATCCATCAGCACTGTTGACATGGGATTCCATATATTAGACAATGTTTTTCGGTTTCACAAGAAAAAAACACTTCCTACTAGTCGGGGACTATTAGCAAGCCTAAAACAAAATGAAAAGTTCGTGTTCTTGGGAATGCAAGTGCTAGATGAGTGATAGACGTGTGTTTTACAATTGGAATTTGGATTCTTAACCACTTCTTTGACAACAAGGTGCGGAAAATTGGGAAATAAAAGGGGTCAGAATGGTTACCTGCTGCCCTGTATCTGTACGGGTATGTCCTTAATGGATCCAATTGTGATGCCATATTGAGATCATTCTTTGCCATCTCGGGATCACTGTACTCTGACCGTTTCTCGTATGCTGATGCATTACTTTGTGCCTTCTCTATGAGCATGGTTATCTCATCATATGCAGCTTTCCTTTGATTCTTAAGATGATAAACACGCGCCAACCCTTGATGAGCTCTTGTATGCTTGATATCAAGAGCACTCTTGTAGCAGTCCGCAGCCTTGTCCAGCTTACCACAATCCACATATATACTCCCCAAGTTATTTAGGGCCTGAAAATATTCAGAATAACTTATCAAACAAGAATGTGACGGTACAACGACAAAGAATGCAAGCATAATATTCTATCAGAATACGCTATCGCACAAGAATGTGAATGTAGAATGATGAACAATGCAAGCATAATGAAACAATACTCACTTGTCCTTTACGAAGGCCATCTGAAGGACACCTGAGAGCTTCCTCCAGCAGTTGAACAACATGAGATGATGCTTCAGAGTCCAAGCTAGCATCTGCCAGTGCGTACGCTTTAAGGAAAAAAGCTTCAAATGATCTCTGAATGTGTATGGACTTTTCCGCCTTTGCAAGAGCTTCTTCACGATTCCCGGTGTCATATAAAATCCACCCTTCATAAACCAGCCTCTCATGCTCAGAGCCAGAATTATTTCTTGCCAACCGCAAACTGTGCATTGCAGCCTTCTGACAATTTAACCTAATAAAGTTCATAAGTTAGGAAGCTTTCGTGGGTGAAGTCAAAGTTCTACATTGCCTGCACATTCGCTTATTATTGAATACTGATAAATCAGCATGTATGATTTCATTAATCCAACAGCATTTTGATCTGAAGTGATTCAAATCTGCGGTAGGTTTTATATCATATCATAAGAAAAAATTGCTAATTCTACAGATATCGAACATTTCAATCAAATTAGGCCCTCAAATAATCCAAACATCATGACTATGTGATGACATTTTATAAGCACAATACAACAGGAAGTATAATACACAAAGATTATAGCTGGATAACACAGAAGATGATAGCTACGATCAGAAAAACATACCGTAAAAGGAGTAAAGATTGACGAAACTGCAGGAGGCTTTTACGAGGGTTATGTCCCAACATCTGATGTATGATAGCCAGAGATCCAATGTCATCAACAGACGACCATTGATCATATAGTTGCATCCAGCACTCAGCTTCACTCAATTGCTTAACCCGAAGGCTGAGAAGCCCCACCAAGTAATCCCCGCTAACTTTTCCATGAAACATCATGTAATTGGGTTCTAAAGTTAATAAAACACGAATATCTCTAAGAGCACTTTCATAATCTTCAAGTGCAATGAAGAACCAAGCCCGCAATTCAATGCAGTCAGGCGACAACTTGAACCTAACAACTTTGTCAATCTCCAAAATAGCTGCTCTAATTTGCTTCTCCTCAAAATTTGCAACGGCTCTATATTTATATGGAAATGAAAGAGTGGGATCTAAATCAGTTGCAGTGCTCAAATCCAAAATCTTCTCTTTCCCGATATTGTAGAGAGCACGCTCTTGGTACATCCACCCTGCTGGTTTATACTCATTGATAATAGAGCTCATCAATTTATACGCCGAATACTGTTGCCCCTGTTTGTACTTCGTCCTTGCAACACCAGCCACTGAATAAACATGACCTGCCTCAGCCGCAGCCAGAAAGCGAAACTGGGCATCCTTGTACTGTCTTCTTTCGAGCAGAACACAACCCAATTGATGCAACACAAGCGTCTTCTGCCACCGCTGTGTTGCGCATTCTTCCAACCTCTCTAATAACATTACAGTTGTGTTTGACACCATACTTTCCTCCATTGCCACATGGCTTAAAAAATAATACAATAAGAAACCATACCCTGCCATGGCCAATCTCTCCCTAACCTTGGAGCTACAAAGAAATTTCATCGCCTTTGGATTATGCAGAGAACTTGGGAGCTCTCTCAGCAGCACCTGCAAGCAGGCAGCTACAAGAAGATATGCCATCTCCTCCAAACCGTATTCAATAAGAACCAATGCATCATCGACATTATCAACCAGTGAAGCTAAATAAGCATCACAAGCAGACTTCATCTCCTCACAACAGAACCTATTCGCAAACGAAAGTAACTCAACAACAATCTCGGGACTAAACAAGTCTAACCTCCTAGTCCTACTATACACTTCCACAGCTCTCATTCCCTTTACGGATATCCCATTTTCCGAAAGATCAATCCTACCCTTTTTCGATTCTTTAAAACATCCATACAACATAGCCTCAAAAGGGCTAGAAAGTGACGCAATTTTACACCTTCTACAATAAATTTCTTCATCTCCTATACAAAATGAAACGTCACTTGCCTCCTCATCTAAACCCACATATTCACTGCCCTCAAAAAAAGGCACGCTAACAGCATTAGCAGCGTCTTCCCCACATTGACAATGACCAGAAACCAAATTCGGATCAACCCCACTTACCAACGCAACCTTAGGACACTCAAGAACTTGCCCACCACAATCCAAAGCTGCCATTCCCACAAGCTCATCCTCCCTCCTCTCGAACCTCAACCACGCCGAGAGCACAACCTTATCATGCACATCAGCAGCATTCTGTCGAGCAGCTCGGAGGCACCGGCGAAGCAGCTTGGGATCACCAAGCCCACCCAACAGAGAGTACTGCTGAACACACAACAATGACCTCTCAGAATGAGAGGAACACCCCTCCAACCGGCGATACAAGTCAGCCAAGTTTTCGACGAAATCAGATGGCTTAAGGTGGGGGTCTATGGAGGGCTCAAGGAGGTCAGTAGCTGGGACTCCATAGGGAAGCAGAAGAGCTTCAGCCACAGAGACTGAGCTCGACTTTTTGGGCTTTGAGTTCGACCCAAAAGACTTAATCAGATGGGAATTAAACTTAGCTCTCGAAACACCGCCATGAGATTTGCCATTGGAGGGTTCTATGGGATTTACAGCATGGACTTGTGTGCTTGTGAACCGGTCTAAAAGTTTCAGACCTCGCATATCTAAATGGCAATAAATCTTCTGCATCTATATATATACATATATATATATATATATGAACAAAAACAAACAAACAGTGAATAAGACTTGTAAAGTTCTGAGCTTTTGCACCAACAGAGGATAATATTTGAGTTTTGGGTTTTTATCTCCGGGGAGAGAGAGTGAGACTCAAGAGAGAGGTGTGAAGCAAGCTATAGGCCAAGGTGGTGTTTGTTTCCCAAGAAAATAAATGGAGGAAAATGGTTTCTGCTTCTGGGTTTTCTCTTTTCTTTCATGGGTTGTACTCTTTTATGTGCTCTCTCCCCTCTTTCTCTCTCTAAAGGCTCTGTCTTTCTCGCACTGCTCTCGAAGGGGCTTTTGGTTAACCGGAAAGTTTTTGTTGTTTAGGTGGCTAACTTCGAAGCAAAAGGAGTTTTTTTCTGTATATCGGAGTCAGTTCAGCAGCACCCACCATTGTCAACCACTAGAATAGTGACATGTGGCTTTTCAAGCGGGAAAATTAGCCTTTCCCAAGTGATGAAGTTGGTCAACGGGTTAATTTTCTACCTTAGCTTATTGTAAGCTTAATTAGTAATTAATTAATTATAAAAATGTTGATTGAGGTGAAATTGAATTCTAAGTAAAGGTCATTTGGCATGGAGTGAGCTTGTAAACAAATGTGATTTCAGAATAAAAGTTGAGGAGTCACATCACACCAAACGGATCCTTATAATAGACAACATTTATGTGGTGTATTTAACCGTATTTTGAGATATTTTAATTCTTTTAATAAATTTAAAGGTATTTAATTAGAATTGTAAGTTATTTTTTTAAATTCAAAGTGCATTCAATCAGAATTGTAAGTTATTATAAGAGAATTTGAGAGATTTTATAGTGCATTTTAAGCATTCTCACATCTTTCCCTAATATTTCAAAAGAATTGAATCAAAATGGTGTATTCATTTGGGATTTTGAGAAACTTTATAGGATTCATAAATTGGAGCATTTTTACTCACCACCATAACTATAATGTATGCTCACCATACACCTGATCATTTGTCGTATGTCATTTCAACTAACTCTAATTAACTTTCACATAAATATGTTACCTTTTCAATTAAAAATAATAATTAATCAATGTTAATGTAATGACACATGGCAAATGATTACGCATCAAATGATTACATGCGTAGTGAGCATACACCAAGATTTGGGGGAGGGGGGGCGGCGAGCATTTTTGCTTCCTTCATAAATCCATGGATTTGATGAAGTTTAATTGATTTGTAGAAATTCTACATACATTTTTTTATTCAATTATCTCAAAATCTCATAGAGAAGTGAGATTTGTAAATGTTTAAAATACACTACAAAATCTCTCCAATTTCCTTGAATTCCTCAAATTTTTTAAAATTCTTTAAAATCAATTCCTAATTAAATACACCTGAAATATTATAAATGACACACCCCGACCAGAGTTGAGACGTGACGGCCAGCACGTCTCGACTCCAGGCGGGAGCACTAATACCAGAGTGCAGCCATGATGAGCTCAAAATAAATGTGTGCATACAAATAAAATACAACCCATTCAATCACATAATTCTCACCTGAAGCTTACCTGAGTCTCTGTAGCATCACACAATACAATTCACAAGTGTAATAATACAATATTTAAAATGTAACTTATTTACGATATGGCAAGCAAAGCATAGTTCCATATAAAAACGTTTCCGGAAACGGTATATAAATATATATATAACAAATGCCCACTCACCCTTGTGTTTTGCCCCCCTCCAAGTTCTAGGTAGTTGTTCATCTTTGGTGGCTCACGAGGACTACACGGCGGTTTTGACGCTTCCATAAATAAAAGTAGGGATCTTCTCCCTGTTTGTATAATTAGTAATTAGTTAGTTCGACTGCACTTTCTTTTTACATATGCGTGTATCTTATACTGGATCACTTTCACACACCTAAATATTATCTCTAGTTAAATAAGTTTAGTTTTGGTTTTTATTTAATTGCATTTTCTTATTATTATCATCACTTCAGTTGCGCACTTGGCTACGTCACCCTCACGTGACGGTTATCACGTCTCGACTCCGGTCGGGGTGTGTCAATAAACTTCTTTAAAATGCTAATTGAATAACCTAAATTTCTAAGGATTTTAATAACTGTCTTAAAATCCTGATTGTATACACTTTGAATTTCAGATAATCACTTAAAATTCTGATTGAACACCCCTAAATTTATGAAAGGAACTTAAATTTCTCAAGATCTCAACTAAATACACCCTCCCTCCTTACCTGAAATCTCTACAACCCAATTAAATTCTATCAAAATTCATAGATTTATAAAATCCACTAAAATCCCTCAAAACCCCAATTGAATACAACCCCTTTTATTTTCCTCATCAGCTTAAGGATAGGCAACTTATTTTTTCCACTACCATGTGAACTAAATTAGACACCTTACCAAAACTTTAGTTACCTTACTAAACTTGATTACGTTAAGTAATATCGTTCTATCATCAGACGTTCTTTTCTTCTGATCAATTAGTCAGCTAGAATTATTCAAATTTTGAACCTCTTTTAATCTCGAGACATAAACTACACTAGACAAAGAAGTAGTTAATGCTGAAAAAAATAATCGTATAAGTTGAGCTTTAATCTTGTGGTTGTTTCAATTAGTGGTTAAAATGTGTACATCATGGTCATGCATGGTCCAACCAATTGGTTTTTAATGACCATACATTAGGCACCACCCAATCAAATATCACAACCCTAGATTTTGCATTGGCATTTTTAAGTACCAAAATATGCATGAATTATCAAAATAAGGAGCTAATTATCAATTAACTATCATTATAAATAATAAATAAATAATAAATAAATAATACAGGAAACTCAAGACCAAATTAATAATGGGATTAGGAGATTAGATCTAAGAACACTCATTTTTCCGCTTTTGATAAAACTCATAATTTAAACCTAGGGTTACATCTATGTGGTCTTTCTCCTGCCACCAGTAGCTAATATACCTTTAAATATTGAATTGCAAAAAATTATTGGTAGTTGTTGAGCATCTATGTCTACCACATCTCTACAACTTGCATGCTTATCTTGATCAATTGTCCCAAACAAAAAAAAAAAAAAAAGCAAAAGAGCACATTAGTAATAACATTACTATTATTTCAGATTGGCTTCTTATGAGATTGACATAAATCCTCATTTTGATCATTAACAACGAAAATCGATATAAGTGGTTCATGAGTTTGTCTACCGTAAAATATTTTGGTCTTTCCATGACAAATTTGTCACTACTTTCGTTAAATTGTCACGTGAACATCCACATGACTACATTTTTAAGAGTATTTTTATCAAACTAACCGCTACACTTAATAAGCATATTGACAGATTTTCATGGTGGGACCAAAATGATCTACAGTGTACAAATTCAGAGACTACTTGTATCATTTTCATTATCAAAACTAAAACGAAAAGTTATGTCAATTTCATGATAATTTCTTCCTTGCTACTGCATAACTTAAAAAGTTCAAAAAGTGAATAATAATAGACCAATCAGATCACAAACAGCGTATGGAAAAGAGCCAAAAAACGATCACGTGCCTGTGAAGTTGGTCTAAAAGACCATGTGAGTGTTCTGAAACCCTTTGTTTCTCACTGGTTCTTTACAGAGTAGACTAAACCCTTTCATGGATACCATTTTTTGGTCTCTCTCATCACGTGATTAGAAAGAAAGCGTTTTAGAACAACTTGGTATCTTTCATCACGTAATAAAAAAGAAAGCGCTTTAGCACAACTCTTTTAGGCAAATGTTTAGGAAATCCTCATAGCTTACGCGTGTAACATGAGAGAATCTTAGATCAAGCCGCCTAATCACATGGTTTATCCGACCACCCTATAATGGTAAGTTATCGACTATCGACATGTTCATATTATTAACACTTCGTATGCTTCGAGTGCATAGTTGACTTGTCTACATGATTGTGAGTGCAAATCGACAAGATACGTGGTCTGTGTTCAACAGTACTTTTGGGGTCATGTTTTTTCACAGGTTCAATGCAAATTATGCAAGAAAAGGTCAAACAAGATGGCTCCTCCAATCTCCTATAGATGAATTCAGATTAGCTTAAGAAGCAGATGTGTGGCTCAAAGAAAAAAGAAGGGGACAAATGCAGCAGACATCTTTTAGACAGCATGAACAAAGAAGCCCACATCAGCATTGAGCAGCATCACAAAAAGCAGATACAATTATAAATTTCATAATCCATCACATCACATAATTTACACGTGAAGAAGATTGCACCCACTCACTAATATGATTTCTTGCAATTTCTTAATATATAATTAAAGTCAATAATTAGAGAAAGGAAAAAAAAAGGAAATAATATTAAAAAAAATGCCAGCTCCAATGAAAGAAAACTCTGAATTATATATATAGCCAACGGATGAAAACTTTCGTGCAGCCGGAAATATATCTTTATATGTGTATCTCACTCGTCACGTGATAAGTAAGTAGAGGGGGGTTATATTTCCTCAGTTACATGTAACTTAAGAATCCCACCCTCCAAACCCACCCCACCACACAACAAAAGAAAAGGCCTCCCCTAATCCAACAATTGATTGAATAGCAAAGCATAATAAAGTTCGAGGAGTTGGAATCTTTCATTAAATAAAACGAAAACAAAAACAAAAGGATTAGTTGAAATCAGAAGAGCTACAAACAACATTAGTAGTTGTTGGGGAGTTTAAATGGTCTTAGTGAGAACTTTGGGCCCAAGATATGGAGAGAGGACCGTCGCTGGATCCTCTTTGTGAGGATCATGAAGATTCTCTAATCACATATGTTCATTATACATTGTGCGGCCAGTTTTTTTCAAGTACTATTTATATTCAATTTTAAATAAAAAAATTTACAATGATTTCTGACCGCACGATGTACGATGAATAGATGTAATTAGAGGATCCGGCGAGGATCATCCTGGCAGGATATGCACAGATGTATGAAATACTACTGACTTGGTGATGATCAAATGCAACAAAAGGAATATAATTCTAACAGAAACACACTTTTCTTCCATTTACTGGTAGACATCTATCCGAATTACAAAACAAGTGTGAAACGCATATTCGATAACTTAATTTCATGATGCTACTGTAAGTAAGATGCAGAGATGCATCTGCATGAGAAATTTGAAATTCTAAAAGCAGAACAAGACAAGAAACCGGTGAAACATACCTGTAGGATTTATACGACGGCTAATTAATTACATGGAGTTGTAGCTTCATAATTATGTTTACAGCAGCGACCATATACACGAGTGAAAGATCCCCAAGAGAAACTTTCGGACATCACAGTTAACCTGCCTCTGCGATTCGGCCATCCCAAATCACGGCCAAATCTCATACCCACCCATAACTATACAAAATTAACACGTAAAAAGCACCCGGAATTTAGGTTCCGGTGCTACAAAATGCTTACCAACAAAACTATACTTTGAATTCTCGTAACTTGTCGCCAATGACCTTTAAAGCGTTTTTATGATCCAGAGCTTATATTTCTTTATAAACAGATATAGAAGGCATGGTCCAATCAAATTGCTATCTGAGAGGCGCTTGCAAAGTTTGAGGTAAGTATCTACACCGCCAGATTGTTGGATCCTTTTCCGTAGTCCCTGCAGCACAGCTGCCCTGTCCAAAAACTCCGGGTGCAAACCCAAATCAAGCATTTTTATTACTGTTTCTGCAGCATCATCAAAATGTCCCCCTTTAATGTAACCTCTTAGCAACCACGATAGGCTTTTCTTTTTACGCAGAGAGCTGGAAACATCTGTTCCAGTAAGCAACCGTCCTATGGCATTAGCCTCCTTTTGGGAAGCACAGATAGCTAAAACAATGTCATAAAGGTCAGCATCCGCCTCTTTACCAACAAGTTTCATTTCCCACAACTGCCTCTCAGCCTCAAGTCCATGTCCAGAGCAGATATACATAGCCAGAAGCCTCTCGTGAACCACCCCATGGAGTGAAGAACTTCCCTCCTCAATCACCCAATTGGACAGTTGTACTCCATCAGCTATAAGATCAGACTGATACTTCTCAATAAGCCCAATATTTTCTGTATCAAATTCAGCTACCAGCCCAGCCCTTGCAAAACCTTTCAACTTGCGTAAAGCTTTCGCAAGTTCATTTAGTTCCTTAACCACAGCTGTCATTGCAATGAGGTAGCTGTAGACCTCTGGCTTCAACCCTGATTCTCTTAGATGAATCACAAATGTCACAGAATCCCTATAGTTACCCTCGACCTGCAGAAACACATCCAATAGTTTCATTATCATATACTTCGGAAAGTCTTAAAAGTTTCTTTAATATATATGTTAAGACAGATGAATACAAACCCAAACCAATGCTAACAGCTTTTCCTTCCACTGATTTATGTTTTGCTACCTAACCAGTCTAACAATAATTATGTTTTCCTTCCACTGATTCATAAAAAATGCCCACACCATCCTAATAATTCAGCATGACAAGGTAAACTCAAGTCAAAGCCAAAGCCACAACTCAAAAATTCTATCACTACCAACGGCATGTGGGCAGTTCAAATTGAAAAGCTTCTAAATTCACAGGTACATTTCACAATTGAATAGCATGTTATTGAGGACAATAGCAAACAAACACTTACCATCATCTTCCAAGCAAGATAGCCAGTTGGCCCTCCCTTATGCCCATCCGTATCATCTTCCTCCAAATACGTAATTCCACGCTTCAACACCTCTTTCACAAACAAAACCGCCTTTTCCTTCTCACCCATCTCCCAATACAAAGAAATGACCTTCTCCATCATGCTAAAACTCGGCTTCAAACCCACGCAGTCCGATTCTACAAGAAGGTCCACCACATCCCCAATGTCATGCTCCCCCTCAATCAATTTCTTGACCCAACTACACATTATGGAAACCATGAGCTCCATCGTCTCCTTATCGACCCGATTCTCCTTTCGGAGCCACTCAAACACCTCAAGGGCACACCACGAGTCCCTCCCCTCCTGGGAAAAATACACCAACACAAGCTGCAACTCTCTGGCCGACAACCGGTCGTTCATTTCCCCAAGAACATCGGACGGCTCCCTTGCCATTCGCTCCAATTCCTCAATTGCCTCGAAGAAACCTTCACCCATTTCGTCCTCGTCGTCGCTGGTCAGGAACTGGTCCAATTGAACCGAATTGAAAACCCTAAAGTCTCGAACTTTGCTTGATTTCGCAACGACCAAGTTGGGTTTTTGATGTTTGCAGATTATGGGAAAACCCCTAGCGCAAGATTGAGCCGAGAACCCCTGGCGACCGATAAAACGCTGCCGTTTGACCGCAAAACACAACCGAGTCAGCGAAACAATCCCCTGGGCAGAGGCCATTTTCTTCAGTCGAATCCCAAAACTTCTCAACTAAGAAAACCCAGTTTCCACTCCGTTTGGATGCCGTGAAAATCAAGGAAAGCGGAAAAGAAAAGAAAAGAAAATTTATGTGAAGTAAAACCCACGTCAAATATCCGCGAAGTAGAACCTACCCTTGTCTGGAATTGAAGTTTCGATAAAACCCAGAACAGAGATTCGAAGTCCTCACCCTTCTTTCTCTCATCCCCAAATTTTCTCGGGAACCAAACAGGATTTGAGGACTTTCAGCTGGAAAAGCTGAACCCCAAGAGCGAATTCCTGAGGAATGTAAGGAATATGAAAGACATGCGCTTTAAGTGGTATCATCCAGTTGAAAACCCTAATAAAAAATTGGGAATTTGTGGATTGATTGTGATTTGTGAGGTGCTCCCTCCCGCAATGGCCGAACCTTGCCACCACTGTCCTGGGTGACACTGACAACCAAACCTCCTCTGATTTTTCACCGTTGCTCCTGCTGACGTGTCCCAGGTCAGTCTACTCGGCGGAATCTGGCGCGCAACTCCCACGTGTGAATTAAGAAAACTCGATACCTTTTTAACGCTTTGGCTTCTCAATCATTAGAAATTCTTATTCAAAACTTTTGGTTGCATATTTAGAGCTTGTTTAAAATTATTTTTAAAATGACTAAATTCGTTTTTAGTGATAATATTTTGGCTTAAATGTTAAAATGGTCCTTGTGTTTTAGTCATTGAATCAATTTAGTCTCTGTGTTTTCAATTTGGCAAATTTGGTCCTTGTGTTTTAGTCATTGAGTCAATTTAGTCCTTGTGTTTTCAATTTGGCTAATTTGGTCCTTGTGTTTATCTCTGTTAGCCAATTAAGGACATTTTATCCAATTTTTGAAAAAAAAATTATAAATTATTATAAACTTATTTATAAAATTATTTATTTGATTTAAAATATTTAAAAATGAAATAAAATTAAAAATTAAAAAATATATATTCTCCTCCCAACTCTCCGACCTCCTCCCTAACATTACTCCCTCTCTTTTCTATGTCACAACCTTAATCATTTTTCAGATTGGAAGTTTTATCTCTTATATGTGTTATTTCTCATTGACTTTCATTTTTTTGTAAAGAGAAAGGGTAATTATATCTCATATAATTTTTCTTATGAATTTTTTAAAAGAGATTGAATGAAATGTCCTTAATTGGCTAACATAGACAAACACGATGACTAAATTAGCCAAATAAAAAACACGGAGACTAAATTGGTCATATCGCTATAACACATAGACTATTTTGACATTTAAGCCTTGTATTAAATAAGCACCGGATTATTAAATCAGGCCCATTTATTTTAATGTTAGGGAGGAGGTCGGAGAGTTGGGAGGATAATATTTTTTTTTAATTTTTAATTTTATTTCATTTTTGAATATTTTAAATCAAATAAATAATTTTATAAATAAGTTTATAATAATTTATAATTTTTTTTTTCAAAAATTGGATAAAATGTCCTTAATTGGCTAACGGAGATAAACACAAGGACCAAATTGGCCAAATTGAAAACACAGAGACTAAATTGACCCAATGACTAAAACACAAGGACCAAATTGGCCAAATTGAAAACACAGAGACTAAATTGACTCAATGACTAAAACACAAGGACCATTTTAACATTTAAGCCTAATATTTTTGAATGTTAAAAGCATTTAAAGTGTTTCTTGCATGAAGTATTTTAAGTGTTTTGTCAGGATTACTAAGAATTGGTTTCAAAAACATTTTCACCAAAAATGATTTCAACAATTTTAAAAATACTTCTAAACGAGCTATTATAAAGTTTCATGCTTATCATAGAAATCAGTTATGTTATAATCACTACATAAAAGTTCTCTGAAAAAATCAATCAAAACTAAAGTCATTTAGTCAATTAATTGGAGTAAATACATAGACAGTTCAAAATAGATTGACTAAAGGAAAAGTGATATATTTGCTACAGTTGATTAATTAAACGATTTTAGTTTTAATTGATTTTTTTATAAAGATAATCTTTACAAAGTGTTTTATAATATGCTATTTTCCGATCATAAACACAAAAATTTGTGAATTGGTTACAAAGAATTTGAGTAGGGTTCCTACTCGTTATTGAGTAGCCAAGTATTATTCTACCATATAATCGAACACACAGTGAAATTTTAGTATTTAGCTAATACACTTACAAGTATTTACGCCTTTCACAATAATTTAGGTGAATTTTATTCTTATATATAGGAACCAAACAACTTGAGTTTGATTCCTATAACAATGTTGCTACAGTGATATGAGCTTGATATATGTCAATTCTCTTTTCTTTTTCCCGAAATTATGATTGAGTGGTCTCTTTCCTCTCTCAAACGATTGGTCATCTATTTATACATGAATCAAACTACGAATTCAAAATATTGAACTCAAGAACTAGAATCACTCTCATAAACTCAAATCTTCTGACCCTGTAGTGTGAACCTTTTGAGAATTTGTAGTACCCAACAAAAGCTTCAACTTCAAAGCTTCACCTACAAAGCTTCAACCACAAAAGATGCACCTACAAAGCTTCAACACAAAAGCTTCACCTACAAAAGCTTCACACACTCTTGATCAAGATAGTGTGAAGCAAAATCAATTCATAGTACCCAACAAAGCTTCAACCTCAAAGCTTCACCTACAAAGCTTCACCTACAAATCTTAAAATATATATATATATATTTTTTTTTTAGAAATTCGAAAATTCGGAAATTCAGAAATTTGATAATTTGAAAAAAAAAAAAAAAAAAAACAAATTTGCCTAGGCCTCCTCTTCTTTGGGCCTAACAACTTTCATAACAAATATATATGAAGGAAGAGTTTTGGGCTACCACTTAGAAAGGAAAATGGTGAAGTTTTGTTACTTTAGAAGCTTGGGTACTAGCAAGACACCTCATTCGTCAACTCCCTCGACCGGAGACTTGGGAGACTCCTACCATATGTTACTGCACCTTGATACTCGGAAGTCTCACGACCACTCAGTGACTTGGATTTTTCAAGTCTCCAACCGGGAAGATACCACATCTGCCTGAGGAACAGATAGGGCAAGTGAGAAGGATACAAGGAAGCATGTGGAGACAAGCATAACAGAACACGTGCTGATACATCCACTACTTTGTCAACAACAAAAGTATCTCATATCATCAGGGTCGAACGTACTCTAGATTTGATGGACTTGTTTTGACCCTCAAATTCTTGAGTCGGCCTTATACTCTGGAGGAAACCAGAAAACCCTCCAGCCCAGTTCAAGAATAAGCATGTGGAAAGTTACTTCTTCAAAAGCAAAAGTATCTCATATCATATTTTCTCCTTTTTCTTCTCTTTATCCTTCATGCTGCCTGCAAGATAGGGAGAATGAGAACAATCAGCCGGAACTCGAAATCAAACTTCTGATCTGGGACTGATTGTTTGGAGCTCTGATTGCTTACCTTGTCTGTCACCTCTTTCGGCAGATCTCCTAGCTCGGCGACTTGGGGTACTCCTACTACATGGTTTGTATCGCACTTGACCAAGCCTGAAACTACAAGTAAGCTTCAAGTGAAATTGATACGTTACTTTATGCATCTCCACCGGTTAAAGATACCATCACTGGATGGAGGAAGAGTACTTCCAGAGAAGATGCCACATCTACCTATGAGACATATAAGGTAAGTGAAGACGATTCGGTACTTAGAAGTTTCGTGATTACTCAGCGGCTTGGATCTTGCAAGTCCCCAACCGAGGAGCTTCCCTCACTCGGGAACTTAGGGAAACATTGTTTGTACCATATTTGACCAATCTCGAAACTACTGAGCACCGGTCAACGTTATACCGTCAAGGACCCAGAAGAGTTTCCCTCCAACCAGGAGGCCAATCACAATGCGACACGTGTCGACATCAGAAGCCAATCACAACGCGACACGTGTCAACATCAGAAGCCAATCACAACACGACACGTGTCAATGTCAGAACAAAGCTAGAAACTCTTTTATAAAAGGATATCATTCTTCCACAATATTTCCTAATGTCATTTGTACTAAATCATTCACTTATACTCACTAAAGGAGAGCTTGAACTTATGTACTTGTGTAAACCCTTCACAATTAATGAGAACTCCTCTACTCCGTGGACGTAGCCAATCTGGGTGAACCACGTACATCTTGTGTTTGCTTCCCTGTCTCTATCCATTTACATATTTATCCACACTAGTGACCGGAGCAATCTAGCGAAGGTCACAAACTTGACAGTTTCTGTTGTACCAAAGTCCTCATTGATTTTGTGCATCAACAGACCCTGTGTAAGATTTGTATTCCTATAAATATGGAATCAAAATCAATTTTTTGGCACACCATGGAAGGCCTTATACTATCACCATCTGATGATGGTGATGGACTAGATGATCCAACCAAGTATTGAAGATTGGTTGGCAGTTTGATTTATCTTACCATTACACGACCGGATATTACCTTGTTTCGTTCATTTATTAAGTAGATTCGTGCAATCTCCTCGAAAGTTTCACTACAAAGCAACCTTACATATTTTAAAGTATTTGAAAGGTACTTCAGGTCAAGGTATGATATTACCATATCAAAAATCTTTAAAATTGAAGGCATATATGTGATTCAGATTGGGCGGGTTGTCCTAGTACATGATGTTCAACAACTGGCTGTTGTATTTTCTTTGGAAACTCTCTTCTCATGGAAAAGTAAACGTCAAAAGATAGTATCTTTACCCTCTGTCGAAGCTTGTTGTGAACTCACATGGTTACAAAATCTTTCATGATCTATGCATCCAAGACAAAAGGCCAGCCACCTTGTTTTGCAATAATCAAGTCGCTATTCAGTCTTCATATTGCAACAAATCCAGTCTTTCATGAACGTATAAGACATTGGGAATTGAGATTGATTGTCACTTTGTTCATGATAAGATTATGGAAGGAAAGATTGTAACAGGATTTGTTCCATCTATTGCTCAACTGGCCGACTTGTTCACTAAGGCTCTTTGAAATGAGAGATTTCATTCTTTGTTGGGCAAGTTGGGCGTTCAAAACATTCACTCACCAATTTGAGGGAAAGCGTTAAGAAAGTCAAAGGTTGTATGAATATTTCAACAGAGAAAGTTAAAGATTGTATGAAGATACTCATATCAATTAGTATTGTTGATGCACAAAATCCGGTGGATCTTGGACCAACGTAAATCCGACCGTGAATCATACAAATGCACAAGAACACAAAGATGTATCGTGGTTCGCCTAAATGTTTGGGCTATGTCCACACTGATGTTGATTCCATTTCACTATATGAATGTATGGATTACAATAGATCGGCAAGGGAGCTCTCTATGGATGCATCTCTTACCATTTTGCTCTCTGTTTGGCTGAGAGGGTATTGCCCTCTATTGTTGTGAGGGATGTGAGACTCCGTTTTTCTCTCTTTAGTGAAGGTGAGGAGGATCCCTTTTATAGAGTAAGGGTTTCCTTCTCTTACATGAGTTATGGGCTCAGTAATGAGGCCCAAAGACGAGGCCCAATATATGGTACCAACAAGAGTCCCCCAAGTCTTCAGTCAAGAAAGCCTTTTGGCTGGAGACTTCAAATCCAATCCATGTACGGGCTGAAGTGGCTAGATGTCATCCAAAATTGGTACTCGACATGAAACGGTGCTTAATGTCAAGCAATACTCAGCTAGAGGAAGCACACGTTGCGAGGCTGCTCGGCTAGAGGTGATGTTCTTGGCGAGGCGGTTGCTCGGCTGGAGGCGGTGCTCGTTGCGAGGCGGCTCGGCTTGTGGCGTTCCTCGTTGCGAGTATGCACTTGACGTCAACGTGCGCTCATTATGAGTTGATTCTTGACATGACTCGGGTCCGCTTGTCGGGTTCGCATATTGGGTCTATGTGTCGGATCCTCAGATCGGGTCCATAAATCGGGTATTTGAGTCGGGGCCATACGTAGGGTCATCGAGTCGGGACCATCTGTAGGGTCTTTGAGTTAGGTCTGTGAGTCAAGGTTCGAGCTCAAAGGTGTCCAAACACATAGGTGTCCAAATGAGCGAGTGTCCGAGCAAGTCGGTGTCCGGTCAGACAAGAGATCACTGTTCGGACTAAATATTTATCATCATAAGCATGTGGCCCATCAATCTATAAGTTGGTAGACTTTTTTAATCAGCAACAATGTCGATCAGTGGATCTAATTGCTCAATAATTCCTGACAATAAATGACAGTATAAGTATGACCGTATAATGAATAAATCAAATTGACAAAGTTTGTCAATGCAAAATATTGTACTATGTGCCTTCTATAAATAAATAATTTATTCAGTCATGTGGTAAATCACATGTTGTATAAGTGACATAGTTAAAGAGCAGTCACTGAATTACTCGGCAATGAATAAATATTTGCACAAGTAAGTGAAATATGAGCCAGTACATGTAATAATTATGAGGTGAATACCACAAAATGAAAGGATGTCATGTCTGATTATGTCACATGGCATAGGAATAGTGATGTGCCAAAAGACTATCAGCATTATAATAAAATATTTAAACACACATATCTGTATTGTGCAGTGTGCAGGAGCCAGTGATACATCACCACAACTTTAAATAATAAAACTTTGTGTGATGCGCTTTGCCACGTTGTTGATAGTGATCAGGTGATAAATATCACAAAATAAAAAAATAATAAAAAAATAATTTGAGAAAACATAATGATGTTTTTTTCCAGCATGGCCGACAATTTCAGAGGTGAAAAATAAAGACTTAATAATAAAATAATGATATGAATGATGATGGTATGTGATGTGATAAAACAATTAAATAATGTAAATGGTGTAGTGTGTGTACAGACTTTGCCACGTTTTATGGTAGTGGTCATAAAGTGATCAAAATAATGATAACCGTTACAAAAAATAATAATAATAAAGTAGTAACAGTAAGAGTCTAAGGCCATGTGACCCGACATAATGAGCACATAAAAGTAATCATGTAACTTTGTTATAATGACAATGGGGATGCACTATATATACACAGATCATAAAGACATATAATATATTGCTAATTGTAAAGCAAAAGGATCTTATCAAAATAATGATAACATAATAAAATAATAAAAGAAAATGATCTTATCTCCTTCTTTCTCATGACTTCTCTGCACTGAGAGCTACGCGACCTCGGTCCTCTCCTGCTCTGCTTCGCATGCTGCTGCGGCGGCGGCGCAGCTGGTTGTGGTGGTTGTTTCTCATCAGACTCTTTCGAGTCCCCCAACAAACTCCTCTTTTTGTCAGCTTTTGACTTTGGTAGGTGTGTAACAATAGAGTGTCTTTCCAAATGCAGCAAAAAGGATATACTCCGGGTCAGATGGGTCTGGAGGGTAACCGGACCGTGCAAAGAACACATGAGCATAGAGACTTCCATTGTGCTTTAATGCCTCAGATGGATAGTATTTATAGACAGAGTCCGGGTACTTTTTGGGCTCCAGACAGTATACGGGATATTAGTTTCATGCCATATAAGTTCACGTTCACTGCCGAATTCACTGAACTTTTCCCGTTCGGAAAGATACAACCACATTTCCAAGGGTTCAACCTTTTGGAAGAGATTGGAGCTGAGCTGAGAGGGGCCAGAAGGAGCCTTCTTTGGAGAAAAGAATTTGGAAGGAAGTACCAAAACACAGCCATCCGTATGATTCCAGTGATACTCTGACCAAACCCTCATCCTTTTCCTTGCTGCTGTCCGCCTTGGACTTGCTCTTCTGTTGCCCTTTGCCACTGGCGGCGCCATCTTCTTCTTCTCATTCTCATCCTCCTTAGCTGGAGGAAATGCTGCTCTGTGGCTTTGCCTCCGCTGAGATTTAGGTGTCAGAGAAGAGAGAGAGGGGCCGGTGAGATCGAAGCGGGGGCGTGAGGGAGTAAGGAGTGTGAGAGAGAGATAGAGAACAAATAAGGAATGCTCGAGGAGTAGGGAGACAAGTGCATGGGTTTTGCAGTGACTGTGTAGGTGTTTGGTTCTTAGATTTCTGCAGATTCACGGTGGAGGTTGTGAGGTTTCCACGGTGGTGAGATGAAAAAATGAAATAGAACCGACATAGCTTTTCGTATCGTTTCCCACAAATGGTGCCAAATGTTGATGCACAAAATCCGGTGGATCTTGGACCAACGTAAATCCGACCGTGAATCACACAAACGCACAAGAACACAAAGATGTATCGTGGTTCACCCCAATGTTTGGGCTACGTCCACACTGATGTTGATTCCATTTCACTGTATGAATGTATGGATTACAATAGATCGGCAAGGGATCTCTCTGTGGATGCAGCCCTTGCCATTTTGCTCTCTGTTTGGCTGAGAGGGTATTGTCCTCTATTGTTGTGAGGGACGTGAGACTCCATTTTTCTCTCTTTAGTGAAGGTGAGGAGGATCCCTTTTATAGAGTAAGGGTTTCCTCCTCTTACATGGGTTATGGGCTCAGTAATGAGGCCCAATATATGGTACCAACAAGTATTATAGGGTAAGTATTTTGTATTGATTACTTTCCTATCATGTAATATAACAAATCATGGCCCAATATATGGCGCCATCTTACAACTACTTATATTTCAAAAGACAAATTTATTATTAAAAGAAGAGGGGTGCATTCAATTGGGAATTTGAGAGAATTAAATGAATTTATAAATCCATAAATTTTTATGGAGTTTAATTGATTTGTAGAGACTTCATATAAAATTTTGATTCAATTCCCTCGAAATCTCATAGGGAGAAGCGAGATATGTGGATACTTAAAATATACTACGAAATCTCTCAAATTCCCTATAATTCCTCAACTTTTTTTAAAATCAAATTTTAATTAATACACTTGGAATATTATAAATTTCTTTAAAATCCTAATTGAATCCACTCGAATTCCTAAGGATTTTAATAAATATCTTAAAATCCTGATTGAATACACATTAACTTTCAGAAAATCACTTAAAATTCTGATTGAATACACCTAAATTCATTAACACTATGTTTGGATGAGGGAAATAAATCTGAAATTTGGGTAAAAGTCAGAATTTATAAATTGACATGCACCAGTTCCTTTGTTTGGATTCATAAATATAGAAATTTATAATTTCCGTGTGGAAAAAAAAAAACTTGGAATCTGGGACCTCCAATTCCCAAGTTTAAATTCTATGTAAATATGTGTCATTTCCCAATTTCTATGATTGAGAGTTTAAACATAATAAATTCTATATTCAATTCTATTGCTTTTAGGTTAACCAAATAAAAAAATTTCATAAATTTTAGAAAATAAAATTCCGTCATCTTAATTACCGTCATTTTAAAATTCCTTATTAATCTTAAATTTCTTCATCCAAACATGATTTAAGAGAATTAAAATCCTTTAAAATCCCAATTGAATACACCCCGAAAGGTTTTTTAGTGGAAATGATATTTGAGATTATCATAACTCTTCACTTTGGTCCTTGACGAAATGATCAAAACGATTGATGGTTGACAAATTTAGGGATCACTTCTATTGATATTAAATTTCAATGATCAAAGTGAGAAGTTATAACAATGTCAAGAACCATTTTGAAAAAGAAAAAAAAAACCCTTAAAATAAGGGAGTTTTAACGAAAAGCCCACGGTACTGTTCACTTTAACGAAAAACCACATTTTTACACTAAAAAGTCAAACCTGCTACTATTCACTTTACCCTTTATTTTGTCCTTATCATTAAAACTCAAAGTTTTCAATCTCTTTTCATTAGTTTTCTTTAAAATAAAGCAAGTGCCAATGAGGGGAGGGTAAGCTCAGAGCATTTCATAGGAGCAGAGATGCACTCTTGCCTTGCCTTTGTTCCAGTAGCCATAAAAGGCACAGGCAAACCATGTTCCTTCCTCTACCAGGTAGGCTGCCTACCAAGATCGTCTTCTACCTCTAGAGTCGGTCTTCTTCTTCTCCCTTCCAATTCAATTGCAGACACTTCCACCCTCTCTCTCCTCCCTCCCTCACTCAGATTCGAACTCACAACAACAATCTCCAAGCCTCGGAGTCGCCGCCGCCAACTGACGTCAACTCCCGCCACTATGCTTCCAGAAAACCCGGTGGTTGCTGACACTTGCGCCGCCTTCATTGCCGGCGGCGTTGCTCTTTTCTTCCTGCTGTTGTGGCAAGAAACCGCCAAGCGTGGGATCTTCGACCAGGTCAAAATCCCATCTTTTATCGTATAATGTGTATTTTTGTACGGTTTCTATTTGGGAACTCAATCTTTGGTCTTAGCTTTGGTGGGTTGTGATTGATTTGTAGGAAAGTACTGATCTTTTTGCTGACAATTAAGAACTATAACTAAGAGATTATACAAATTGGTTAACAGTTGACATTTGTAAAACTCTTTTAAATTAGTGCACTAATGATTAATCACTTCCAAATGAGGCCGTTTGAGTATCAAAGAAGTGTACTTGGTGTTCCACTAAGGCCGCCATTGATGCGAAGAGTGTGGATCAACAGCGCGACCCAAGCCAAGAAGGCTCCCCGCTGTGCCAGGGTCGGAGGAACGTCTATCTTACACAACCTTACCCTTACTTTGCAAATAGGTCGTGGAGGCAAAAAAGGCTTCCCACTTTGCAAGGGTCGGGGGAACGTAAACAGACGCATCCTTATCCTTGCTTTGCAGAGAGCTTGTTTCCACGACCCAAATTCGTAACTTTTCGGTCACAATTGTTACCTTTCAGTCACAAAGGTATCAAAAGCATGCCTCATGCAGCAAAAGTGAATGCATTTAGTGTAAGCAATAGCTAATGTTGAGAGTGTGAATCCTGCATCCGGGAATTGTTGTCTTGGATGATAGTTTAAATTATCTTGAGCCTCTCTGCCTATTGCCAATTGGTTTTGGGATGTTCCTCACATTCTAACAGTTGAGACTAAAGAATGACCTTGTAAAAACGTGATCAGTTAGCGTTTGGGGTTCCGTACCTCTGTGGTATTTATCCATGCTGAAAATGCTTTCAGATTTCTTATCTTTTACCATCTTTTGGTAGCATGATTGCAATTAGTTTTGAAATATTGTTTTTCTGCTATGGATCATTATACCCCAAACAAGGGAGTGATCTGTTTAGAATGGGATGTACTAGATCGTCTTACAATCCAGGAGTTGTATCGGGCTTTAAGTTTTGTCTGATGCAGTATGTCATTGATCAACTTCTCAGCTTTATTAGGGACCTCTAAGCATAAATGTGCACATAATACTACATAGCTTGCAATGTTTTCAAATTATCATGTTGGAACCTAATTATGATTTGCTCTTGCAAATTTATTACTTTATGACTTTTGCTTGGCTTTTGCCTTCTTCAGTTCAAATAGAGGAGAAGGGTAATGTGATCCTAGTGTGGGTTCTGCTTCAGTATAACCTTCTCAACGTAACTTGTCTTAGAAGCCGGCCCATCTAAATTCTGTTACTTTTCTTTTGTAGAAACTCAATAGAAAGTTTGTCCACGTGAGCATTGGCCTAGTTTTCATGCTTTGCTGGCCACTATTCAGGTACTCTCTTGACTAAAGAAGTCGTTTTGATAACTTTTTCATGCATCTGCTCGATAATAGCTACTAAGTACAATTGCAGTTCTGGCCTTCAAGGAGCATTTTTTGCATCTCTTACCCCAGGCCTCAATATCTTCCGAATGCTTCTATTGGGACTAGGAATATGGAAAGATGAGGCAACAGTGAAATCAATGAGCAGATATGGAGACCACAGGTAGTTATTTTGAAAGACCTATTACTTCAAAGATGTCGCTATTGAATATGTCTGCCATAAACCCACATTTGACTATCTGTTCCTGGACTTGGTCTCACCTATAGAGTTCACTGCTAAGTTTCAGTAAAGTTGCCGAGCTGCTTGACATTTTAAGAGAAACAAAGTAATTTCTGTTATTACAATAGAAAAATGAGTACAAATGCAGCGGTTTGATGCAACCCACCTTACCAAATCACTTATTTTCCCTTCTCCAGAACAATCCCAAAAGAAATCTCTCATTGGTTTGTCCAATATCATTTGTGGGAAACAATTTTGTACAAGCAGGCAGCTGGCTATGCTTGAGCAAGACTAAAATCAAACCTCGTTCTGGTTCTTTCCATTTTTTTTATTACCTAAATTAATATGATGTTTTACTTTGCCTTGTGCATCAGGGAACTTCTTAAGGGACCACTGTACTATGCCACGACAATAACTTTGGCTTGTCTATTCTATTGGAGAACTTCCCCTATTGCAATTGCTCTTATATGCAATTTGTGTGCTGGAGATGGTACATCTAATTGATTCAGTTTGTCCATTCAGTTGTCTTGATTTAGGTTGACTTTTATCCTTTCTAGTAAAACACTAGATCTCACGGCAGAGCTCACAGGACTTCTCTCAAACTTCTAATACGTGATTGCTTCAGGTTTAGCTGACATTGTTGGTAGGCGGATTGGTACCCAGAAACTTCCATACAACAGAAACAAATCTATAGCCGGTAGTGTTGCAATGGCATCTGCTGGTTTTTTAACATCTATCGGGTAGCTTTTGCTGGCTTACTTTTCTGCTCTTTTAGACCTTGATTGAATATCAGAATCTAGCATGTTTCTTAACAATTGGTAATGCTGTGACAGGTACATGTACTATTTATCCAGCTTTGGATATGTTCAGGAAAGTTGGGGCATGGCTTTGGGTTTCTTGGTTGTGTCTCTTGCCTCGGCACTGGTAGAATCGCTCCCCATAAGCACCGAGCTTGATGACAACCTAACAGTTTCACTTACTTCTGCATTAATTGGCAGTTTGGTTTTCTGATTTGGGGAACCCATGCAAATAGCAGCCAAATTAAGGAAAATCGCTGAAGCCAAGTTCGGGGAGCAATCATCAGTTGCCGTTGGCCAACTTGATTGGTTTGTATGTGTACTCTAGCATTGTCTATTAGCTTGACAATATGTAACACCAATGATGTATCAATAAACGATCAAATCGCGATTCTCTTTCGTGCATATTCATGGCAATGCAAATCACTTACCATTCCTGCATGAATAAGAAAACTGTGTTTGCTCTTGTATTCTGAAGCACTCAACGCATTTTCTATATATTGTTCCATTTACAGTCTTAATTTACCCCACAATCGACCGAAAATGTTTGCTGCACAATCTTCCACTATGACTTAAGCATGTTTGAGTTTCACAAAATGCTTAGATCACAGATACATGTAGCAGGAGAACAAAAAACCGAAACAAAGGTCATCGATATGAAGAGCTGTTCTTTGTTCCTCGAGGCGAAGTTTTGAAAAAGGTTTTCGATATCAATCATTTTACTAACTCAAAGGAGGCAACTGAATTTAGCAGAAATAATGAATGAAACTAGAAACATATTAGGTGTGTGATTGACAATTAAAACCATGCAAATACACAGAAATATAAGCCTAATTTAGACTAGCTGTAGGGATGAAAAAGACATTTAACAGTAATACCGATATGGAAGGCTCTCATTACAACCACATCCCAGTTTACAAGTTAACCATACAGAGCCCAGACACTCAATATCCCATGCAAATTTCCCTATGATATTCAAATGCCATTTTTCTCCTTCTGCAAGTTTTTGTTTATTTCTATCCGTTTATTGTGGTTCAATACATTCAATCCAAAACAAGAGCGTGCAAGAGGGAAAAAAAAAGGTGCGTTGAAATCGCAAATGTTACGAACTAGTGTTTCTTGTAACTTCACTGCTAATATACCTCCTCAATGGCAACTCTGTTGAGCTTGCACCATCTCCATCTGTCCTCCTTTTCATATACCATGATGAAAAACAACTACTCGGCTTCCCAACGACGTCGGAGTCTTCATCGAGTGAAGATCGCAGATGACGATTCTTCGATCGCCGGAGACAGGGAAACATGAGAAGGCAGAAAATGAAGGCAGCAAACAGAAGAATCACAACCACCATCGTGACCTCTCCATGCAAGGCGTAGTGCCTGTCGAGCAAGAAGCGAATCCCGTCTTGGTCTTGTGGGGAAGAAGCCGTAGGAGCCATGGCAGGTGCCCATGCTGCTGCTTCTGTCACCATCCTCATCTCTGAACTTCTAGTCTCTCTTGCTAAGTTATTGCGACTGACAGTTGTGCTGGTGGTTTATTTTTTATGCCTGACAGTAACGAAATAAGTTGGACCATAACTGTACGGTAATGTGCACGCTATTGCTAATTCACATACAATATGAGGAAAATATTTGACAATGTGTAGGAATGTTTAGAGAATTCTTTGACAATTTATGGCCATAATTAACAAATTTCCAGCCATATTTAGCGTGAACTATTTATTAAATTTTAACTCTCGGCAATTGTTTGACAATATAACTAGTGGGAACTATTTTCTTATTGTTGAATACAACAATTTATTTACACTAAATGCTAGACTAATTGACTAAGATACACAATAAATTAACTATAATATTTTGTATTGAATTTGCTATATAATCTAAAGACTTCTACTTAGTGAAGAAGAATATTATTATATTGTAATATTAAGCGAACAACAACTATGAATTGTTTTTTGGCTTATTTAAGCTACGCTCACTGAAACTCGATTTTGTTCCTAGTTGCGCTTTGAAACTCAAAAGTAGTCATTTTACTCATTGAAACTCAATATTCGCTATGCTTTGTCTTGTTTCTATGTATTCCGTTAAATAGCCGTTAAGTTTAGGATTATATTTTAGCTATGCTCATTAGAATTTAATTTTGACCCCCATTTTGCATCCTGAAACTCAAAAGTCATTACTTTACTCATTGAAACTCAAAATTTGTTCCACATTGCCTTGTTTATGGTATTTTTGGAATAAGTTCATTCATTAAAAATTTATAATTGGTAATATGCCAAATTTCCCTCTGAAATAAATGAATAGTAAAAAAAAAAAACCAACATCCCTCTTCACCAGCCACCTACATTAAGAGCAGTTCCACCGGAGGTGGAATAGCCCAGCACCCAGTCAAAAAACCAGGCTAGGACCCTGTCAATCCACTCCAGCCCGTGGAATATACTGGCACCCAGCCCAAGCCAGTCCACAGGCCGGCCTAAAATCGACAGAGGAAGGAGACGGCTCATCTGACGCCATGCTAACGTCATGGCCACATCTCTCTCATCTGGAACCCATTCGACGCCTAGAACCCCATCCCGATCCTTGGAACCCATCCCGATGGAGCGAGCGGGCTTGGAGGCGAGGGGGGAGGTTAGGTTGTTGAGCTTGATCTTGCAGAAGCATGGGGAGAAGGAAGGGTGAACGACGGAGCGAGCGGGCTTGGAGGCGACGGGGATCTTGAGGGCGAGATTGCCCACTGTGACCCGCACAAATGAGCATGGATCCATTTTTCACCAGCAAAATAAAATCAAAGGGGGAAATGCTAATGCGCCTATGCCTCTCTCCCTCTCTCAGTTGAGTGTTGGGGCAAATGGTGTTGTTGCTGCCATTGATTTCTGGCAAGTGGGAAGAAGAAGAAGGAGAAGAAGACGACAGAAGTCAGAGAAAAAGGAGTCGGAGAGAAAAGTCAGAAATTAAAAAACCAAATTATTATTTTATAGTAAAAATTAATAATATTTTAATAAAATTGACTATGCTATTTTTTGTTAGGGGTGGAGATGTTTTGGTCTATTACTGTTCACTGTGGTCTATTACTATTTATTTGAGTGGATAAATGCGCTGGGTGCTGGCGCAAAGTCTTTAGGGGTGGAATTGCTCTAAGAACATAAGAAATAATGAAATCAATGGAACTAATGACAAGGTGGCTGGCGATGAAGGACAAGGGATGAATGTACAGACAATGATTAGAGAGAGGGACAAGGATTGTCTGCCCTCCCACTTCCGGTGCCTTTCTGTTTTGTGTGGTCACAGTATCCTGAAACTCAAAAATCATTACTTTACTCATTGAAACTCAAAAGTCATTACTTTATTCATTAAAAATTTATAATTGGTAATATGCCAAATTTCCCCCTGAAATAAATGAATAGTAAAAAAAAAAAAAACCAACATCCCTCTTCACTAGCCACCTACATTAAGAACATAAGAAATAATGAAATCAATGGAACTAATGACAAGGTGGCTGGCGATGAAGGACAAAGGATGAATGTACAGACAATGATTAGAGAGAGGGACAAGGATTGTCTGCCCTCCCACTTCCAGTGCCTTTCTGTTTTGTGTGGTCACGGTTAAACCATGACAACATTTTATATTATTTTTTTTAAAGATAATAAGACAAAAATGAATAGTAATATAAAATGTTGACGATACTTAATCGTGACCACACATACAGAAAGGGCACGGAAAGGCACCAAAAGTGGGAGGGGAGACGATCGTTGTCCCAGAGAGAGGGGTCGGAGATGTGAAACCTATAAACATTTGATTGGATATTTTATCTTTATGTACGGACAACGATTAGAGAGAGGGGTCGGACATGTGCTACTTTCCTTACTTTTCATTTTTTTAATGTGCTATATAATGTTTGAACATTAAATGTTCTTTTGTTTTTAGATTTTGTTTCAATCTACGTGCCACCATTTGATTGAATATTTGAGCTTTATATTTGTGCCACATTATCCATAAGTGAGCCCTACTTTTGCCACACAAGTAAACTTTACGTTTAATGAAAACACATGAACACACCAAAGTGAAACGAATATTGAGTTTTAAGAAGTAAAGTTACGACTTTTGAGTTTCAAGAAGCAAAGTGAGATTGAAAAAGAGTTCTAAGAAACGTAAATAAAAAGCCTTCTATAAATATAGTTTTTAATCCACATTAACATATTTGATTGTTTTTGAACGGAAATAACCAAAGCAAAGTAACGTAATGTTAATTTTGAACTCTAAAAAGTAAAATGACGACTTTTAAATTTCAAAATGACAAAGTAAAAGATAACTTCGAAAAGTGTGAAGTGTTTGACGATTGCAGATAAGAACAAAAACTATGGGGAAGTGTGACAACCATCCGGGACATTCGGGCCTGGTGGGCCAGGGTTCCTTATTCCAACTCTTGTATTTTGTGTTTGATTTTATGGGTTAGTGGGTCCATCATTCTTAGCCCAATAACTTTTTAGAGCCTTTTAGTTGGCGTTTACTCTGCGGACTAACCGACTTGTGTCATGTCTTTCTTCTTCACCAGTGATTTAGTTAAAAAATTTAATAAAATCTCAACCATTCATCCGTGAAAACAAAACAAACAAACAAAAAAACTGTTCGGACGAGAAAAACTTAATAATGAGTACATCAAAATAAGGCGGTGACGTCGGAAATTGTTAATTATGGATATTATGATTGCGGTATATGGTTAAGGGGTATCCAATGTAGTTACGAATATTAAATTTACACTCTATTACCGTCATATCAAAATAAATGATATCTATTACATCTTATGGATATTCATTTTCCATTATTTTAGTAGAGTGACAGCAATAATGCGTTAATTAAATAGTTAATTGTTAAGAATGAGAAAAATCGTGAAAATAGAACCAGTATCAGAGTGCTTGTTTGCAGGTTTTTGAATATGTAGGGAAATCGTAATTTAAAAAACCACTTTTCCTATTCCCATACTTGTGTTTTTTTGTATCGAATTTAGTTAAAATTATTAATAGAAGCAATTCACACTCCAATCTTAATTTTTCACATTACTACTTGAAGTATTAAACTTTGGAAATTTTAGCTATTCTTGTCTCGACATTCTATGCCTTTATTAGTTGTCAATATGGCATATGCAAGCTTAGTTTTATTATTAGGCAATCAATTCACACTCTAGCTAATTTTTCGATATCGATCATATTACTAACTCAAGGGAGGCAACTGAATTTAGCTGAAATAATGAATGAAAATAGAAACATATTAGGTGTGTGATTGACAATTCAAACCATGTAAATACACAGAAATATAAACCTAATTTAGACTAGCTGTAGGGATGAAAAAGACATTTAACAGTAATACCGCCGATATGGAAGGCTCTCATTACAACCACATCCCAGATTTCATGTTAGCCATACAAAACCCAGACACTCAATCTCCCATGCAAATTTCCCTATGATATTCACACGCCGTTTTTCTCCTTCTGCAAGTTTTTGTTTATTTCTATCCGTTTATTGTGGTTCAATATATTCAATCCAAAACAAGAGCGTGCAAGAGGGAAAAAAAGGTGCGTTGAAATCACAATGCTATGAACTAGGGTTTGTTGTAACTTCACTGCTAATATACCTCCTCAATGTCAACTCCGTTGAGCTTGCACCATCTCCATCTGTCCTCCTTTTCATAAACCATGATGAAAAACAACTACTCGGCTTCCCAACGACGTCGGAGTCTTCATCGAGGGAAGATCGCAGATGACGATTCTTCGCTCGCCGGAGACAGGGAAACACGAGAAGGCAGAAAATGAAGGCAGCAAACAGAAGAATCACAACCACCATCATGACCTCTCCATGCAAGGCGTAGTGCCTGTCGAGCAAGAAGCGAATCCCGTCTTGGTCTTGTGGAGAAGAAGCCGTAGGAGCCATGGCAGGTGCCCATGCTGCTGCTTCTGTCACCATCCTCATCTCTGAATGTCTAATCTCTCTTGCTAAGTTATTGCGACTGTAACGAAATAAGTTGGAGCATAACTGTACGGTCATGTGTATGCTGTTACCAATTCACATATAATATAAGGAAAATATTTGACAATTACAGTCACACGTTGGAATTTTTCGAGAATTCTCTGACAATTTATGGCCATAATTAACAAATTTCTAATCATATTTAGCGTGAACTATTTATTTATTTTATTCCTCTCGGTAATTGTTTGACAATGTTATGGTTGCACTTGTACATAAAAATTTCTAGTTACATTTAGTGGGAACTATTTTCTTATTGTTGAATACAATGATATATATTTACACTAAATGGAAGACTGAGATGCACAATAAATCAACTATAAATTTTTTATTGAATCTACCATATTCATAGTCAATCTAAATACTTTACTTAGTAACAAATATTATTAGACCGTAGTACTAAGAAAAAAACAATTGTAAATTGTTTTTTGGCTTATTTTTAGTCACGCTATCTGGAACTCGATTTCGATCGCAATTGCCCCATGAAATTCAAAAGTTGCCACTTTATTACCTGAAACTCGATAGTCACCGTAGTTTTGCTTGTTTTTGTGTATTCCGTTAAATAACCATTAAGTTTAGGCTTATTTTCGAGCTATATGCTCATTAGAATTTGATTTTGATCCCATTTTACCATCTTAAACTCAAAAGTCACCACATTACTTCTTAAAACTCAAAATTCACTCCACATTGCCTTCATTATGTTTTTTAGAACAAGTTCATCTATTAAAAATTTGTAATTAGTAATATGCCAAATTTCCCTCTTAAAAAATGAATAGTAAAAGAGACAAAAAAGACCCACAATTTATCTTCACCTCCATTAAGAATATAAGAATGATGAAATCAATTGAACTAATGGCAAGTGGTTGGAGAATTTTCCGCAAAAATTATTAATGTATGGACAACAATTAGAGTGGGGTCGGGAAGAGAAGAAACCCAATAATTGTTTTTGCTATTTTTCTTTTCCTTTAAAAAAAAATATGTAAATTAAAATTTTTATTGTATTTTTTTGTTTTAATCTATGTGGCAACATTTAGTCGGATATGTAAGCTTTATATATAAGTTGTATATTTATGCCACGTCAGTCATAAGTGGCTCTAATTATGTGACATATTAAACTTAATGGTTATTTAAAAGAATAAATAGTAACAAATCAAAGTGGAGTGAATATTGAGTTTTAGAAAATAAAATGACGACTTTTGAGTTTTAAGGGGCAAGTGCGATTGAAATAGAGTTCCAGGAAACGTAGTTAAAAATAAGCCTTCTAAAAATGTATTTTTTTAATCCACATCAGCATATTTGACTGTTTTTTTATGGAAAATAAAACAATGTAAAACAAATTTTGAGCTTAAAAAAATAAAACAACAACTTTTAAATTTCAAATGATGGAATCAAAGAAAGCGTAACTAAAAATAAAGCTCCTCCATAAGCACGGGGATGTTGAAAACATCTTATTTGAAAGTTTTGAATCGGCTTTCGGCCTTGTTTTTTTGTTTGGAAGTGTGAAGTGGTTGACGATTGCATATAAAAAAGAGGTATTCATCAATTTCCCCCCTGAACTTGTGACTATTGGCCAATTTCCCCCATCAACTTTAATTTTGGCCAATTTCCCTCCTCAACTCTCATAATTAGTCAATTTCCCCCCTCAACTTTAATTTGGCCAATTTCCCCCCTCAACTCTCATAATTAGTCAATTTGCACCCTACTGTTAATTTTTTAATTTGATCATAATTAAACAAGTGTGTGTAAGAAACTAAATAAGATGTATGTTAATCATTTTTCCTATGTCTTTATCCTATTACAAATAGATTAAAATTTAGAATTTTACAATTTATCATAGATAGTATTATTAGTCATAATAAATCAGTATGGAGTAATGTTATTTGATTTTTTACTATACAAAATTGATAACGAAAAGGATTGATGTGTACATTTTTGTATGTGAATACAATTTTCTTTATAAAAGTGAAAGCTAAGTTCAAGTAAATTGCGGAGAATCAAGCTTTAGTGCAAAAATGGCTAGTCAATTCATAATTTTCGACTCCTTATTAAGAATAACCCATTTTATTGAAATAGGTCTGATCCATGAGTTTAGGATTATTATTTCTTCTTCTACATGCTTTAAACCCGATTCATAAATTTTTCTTATAATCAACCCATATCACATACTAATTGTATTATGTTTTTGTACATTTTACCCTATATATTGCAGGTGAGTTTATGTTAATTTTAGTACTTTGTTGGAAGTTATTAGAAATATTGAAAAAAAAAAAAAAATAGATGGAAAATTAAAAAAAAATTAACAGTAGGGTGCAAATTGACTAATTATGAGAGTTGAGGGGGGAAATTGGCCAAAATTAAAGTTGAGGGGGGAAATTGACTAATTATGAGAGTTGAGGGGGGAAATTGGCCAAAATTAAAGTTGAGGGGGGGAATTGGCCAATGGTCACAAGTTCAGGGGGGGAATTGATGAATACCTCTATAAAAAACTTTGGGGAAGCGTAACAACCATGCCGGGATATTCGGGCCTGGTGGGTCAGGATTTCTTATCCCAACTCTCGTTTTTTTGTTTTTTGTGTTCGATTTTATGGGTTAGTGTTTAGTATTGTTGTGCTTTAAAAAAAAAAATTGTTTTTATTAGTAATGTGAGAATAAGTTCATTTTTTATGCTTCACGCTTTCAGCTTTTTTTCATTTAAAACTGTGAAAATAAGTTTACTTTTAAGTGTTTACCAAACATCTTTTTTAGCTCAGTTTTGTTTTATACTCACTTTTTATAACAGCACATCAGTACCAAACTCGTACTTAGCACAATAACTTTTAGAGCTTCTAGTTGGCGTTTGTTCTGCGGACTCGATCTACTTTGTCATGTCTTTTTTTCTTCACCGGTGATTTAGTTAAAAAATATAATTAAATCTCAACCGTTCATCCATAAAGAAAAGACCTTCGCAGGCGAGCAAAACTTAATATGAGTATATATCAAAATAAGGCCCTGATGTCGGAAATTGGTAGTTATGAATCTTATGATTGCGGTATATGGCAAATGGGTATCCAATGTAGTTACGAATTTTAAAGGGGTGTGATATCCACACACCATTTTTTACTTTTCACACACCTTTCTAATTTTCGACCGTCGGATCAAATGAATTGAAAAAGATTAATGGACAGAAATTAACAAAGGGTGTGTGAGAAGTAAAAAGGGGTGTGTGGATAGTTGTTGACCCTAAAAACCACCAAACCTACGTGGCGCGCAGACCGAGTAATCTATGAGCTAACTACGTTATTCGGTTGAATGCGGGACGTGCCAACTCGTCGGCCGAGCTCGGCCAAGGAGTAAAATATGTTGATGTTGTGTTGGGTGCGCGGCCGACTTCTTCGTCTTGCGATTGCGACCGAGGAAGGAACACGTCTCGGCCTATTGGGTTCTCGAACCTGAAGACAAGGCTAATATTCTTACGAAGTTCACGAATCGTCGTCGTCGTCGTCAGATTCGGTCACAATGATGGTATTTGTCAGAGTAAACTCACGCCGAATAGACACCAAGGTGTAAAGGCACAAATACTCAAAGTGGATATATGTCTTAACAATAAACATGGTTCGGCCGTTGGAATGCCGAACTCTAAATCCCACTTGAGAGTATCCAATCATAAACCAACTCGGCGTGCAATGTGCCGAGCCTAATAAACTGTAACACCTCACTTCGCCGAGAAGACTAATGAAATGACCTCGACTAATAAGGATTCGGAAATCCTTCTCGACCGAGACTTGGATAGATAACCAGTCACCCTCGACGCAGTGCTATCTATGCCGACTGAAGATGCTGCGAGACTGGCTGGTCCTACGGTGATAGTGTTATCTATGCCGACTGAAGATATCACCGGTTGCCTTCACAGTGCTGTTTATCCAAACTGAGGGTGTGTTGGCGGAAAAAGGAAAAGGATAAAATCTCAAGGTTGTTGAGAGAATTTGCGCAGGGCAGTTGTGTGTTGAATTGGAGGTCCTCTTTCCGTTCTTTGTAGCCTTGTATTTATAGGGACGAGCATGCCTGACGTGGCTTGATCTTCAAATGATTGTATTTGATCTTTGGCGTGGTTTGCATGTGCAGATTAATCTCCCATCAGCCCTTATCTCAAATTGGATCAGTACCAATTTAAAAAGACCACGAAAAAGCATCCATGTTTGACGGGATCAAAACAAATATAATCGCATGAGGTTATCATGCATTTATCCAACAAAAAAAAACTCTGTTTAATTCAAAATCTCCACATCCTTATTGGTCCTTGGCCGTAGGATTTGATGGAATCAGACCACCAATTTGCATGCGCATGAAACTCTTTTTATCACATCCGTGCTCATTCCTGAAGAATATGCTAATTATTAGCGTATATTTTTATGCTAATAATTATCCCAATCTAGGATATGAGCGGCTCCATTATTTTTGGTGACCATCAGAGATTTCATCTTGGCATCCCACGCATAAAAGAAGACCATGCATCTTGACAATTCTAATCACACCCATCATGTTATCCCAATCTGATAACAAGAATTCCAAGCCCACTTGAACTGTACTACTTGCTTGGAAATATAATTTGCATCTTTAAGAATATGCCAAGAGTAATTAATATTAACGGATAAATATTACGATAAAAATCATAATATTATCCTTTAAAATTATCTTTACTATTCCATTTGACGATCCAGAACCATGCTCACCCAACGGCCTCGATTACTTGGGCCGATGATGTAAAATCAGGTCCAAACAATAGCACACCTCTTTTTAAATTTACACTGAATTATCGTGATATTTTAATAAATGATATCCATTAAATCTCCTGGATACTCGTTTTCTTTTTTCTTTTTTAAGTAGAGTAATAGCATTAGTGAGTTAATTAAATAATTAATTGTTAGGAATAAGAAAAATCAGTGAAAATCGAACCAATACCAGAATACTTGTTTGCAGGTTTTTGAATATGTAGGGAAATCGTAATAAAAAAAACCACTTTTCCTGTTCCTATACTTTGGATTTTTTTGGATCGAATTTAATTAAAATTATTAATAGAAGCAATTCACACTCCAATCTAATTTTTCACATTACTACTTAAAAAATTAAACTTTGGAAATTCAAACTACTCTCGTTAGAACATTCTAGGCCTTTATTAGTTGTCAATGTGACAGATGCAAGCTTACTTTGCAATCAATTCACACTCTAGCTAATTTTTCGTTTTCTCGACCGATTTTGGTTTGACACAAAGTTTAACTTACAAAACATGTTAAGTTTGTAGCTGAAGTCGTTAAAAGTAACATTTTGCAATTGAGATTTTATTTTTCATACCTCGCCTCCCTTAATGTGGCTTGTAGAATAAGAAAATTTTAATCCAAAAAATTTGAATTGGGTAGACAGTGAAATTTATGAAACAAAATTAATTGGCAGTTGGGCGAATAATCATCATGGCTTGAGTTTGTTAGCTAGTATTGTGAATAACTAATGGGTAATTTGGAAGTACTTTTAAAGTGGTTGAAAACATTTTTGGTAAAAATATTTTTGATACCAATTCTTAATAAAAATGTAATTGAATCATAGAAATGCATTTCTCTAAAATTACTTTTAGTCATTTCAAAAGCTCTTCCAGACGAACCCTAAAAAGTTACGTCTATGTTAGAAGTGAGGTCAAGCACGCAAATTTCTAAGCTTTTTGTCAATCCATAAACAACAATCCGTTGTCGTCCAGCGGTTAGGATATCTGGCTTTCACCCAGGAGACCCGGGTTCGATTCCCGGCAACGGAACTTTTTGTATTTTCGTTTTTTTTTACTTTTGGCCAGATGGCACGCAATGATTGGTATATGTTATTTCTTCGGGACCAGATGGCATGGTATGATACGTTGAAGTCAATAAGAGAAATAAACACGTCGCAGTGGATAACTCTCCGATCTCCTCCCCAAAACTCAATTCCATCGAATTTGGTATCACTCAGTCCCTCCCCCTTCAGTCTCAGAGCAGCTTCCTATCACTTCCCTCTCTCGCTCCTTAACAATCAGTAAGTCCTCTCTCTCTCTCTCTCTCTCTCTCTCTCTATCTCAAACGCAGCGTATTACTACTTAGTTCTATCAATTCCAATTCCATGGATTTATATCAAGATTTGCTTTTGCAAAAACGATTTGTTGTTTTGGTTGGTGATGAATTTTGATAAATTCTCTGTATTTTGGGTAGGCTTATAAAACCAATTTAGCTCCGCCATGTCGCTTCCAGATGAAGGAAATGATATGTCCTCTTCTTCCGATGCTCAGGTATTTCCCCTTTCACATTTAAAGCAACTCCCTTTTGCTTCTTTTTGGCGTTTGGGTTTTCGCGGTTTCGGACCCGGAAGAAGTTGAAGGATTTTGAACATTTGGTTTGAATTTGTTTGAGAAATGGGTTGGAAAATTTTTGTGGGTTTTGAGTTGTTATGGGTTTAGATGAATTGAGATGGAGACGCGGGTTAGGCCAGTTGGTTACGGCATTGTGCCTCCCCTTTGCAGCCTAGTTCGTATCCTCGACCTCGTAAATTAGAGTAGTTTAGAATAGTGTCTTGTTAATAGAAAAATGAAAATAAAAAAAATGCAATGCGATGCATTTTGTCCAGGTGTAGATGATTTCACAGTTACCTGTTCTTGACCTTTTGGAATCACACATTACTAGGACTAAGGATGTTAATGGCTAATTGGTTCTGCACTAGTAAGTTGTTGATATCTTGCTTTGGTTTGGTGATCACATCTTTTCGAGAAAGAGAAAATGCCCATGATTCAAGGGTTGTCTTCTGCCGGTTACCAAATTTTTTGACAAAATGCAGCAAATTCATGGAACTAAGGGTATGAGTTTGATTATCATAGTGGAAGAAAATGGTGAATTTTACGTTTTAAGTATTTAGATACGGGATGTTTGAAGGCCAATCCCTCTAGTATTATCATAATTTTCTACTTCAAAGCAGTATAGGGCTTTTCTTTTTGTTGACGAATGTTCTTGTGTAGGGAATGCCTAGAATAAAGATGATTAAAACTTTTCAAGGTCTTAAAGTTTGAAAGATTTTGCGTGCACATATAGAAATCATTTGACAATATAATTTCATTGTTTGATGGTTGTGGTTGCAGCTGTCATCTCATGTTTTTGTGGATCTCCTCGATTCGATCATTGTTGATGTTGCATCTGAGTGTCATCGAATAGCGAAGTTGGGTCTTGATCGTAATTTTGAAGAAGAGGAAGAAGAACTAAGGCTGTCAGCCCAAGCACGGGTGAGGGTAGCTGATCCTAGTAATAGTGGTGAAGCAGATAGCAAGTACGTGGTTGACATATTTGGGCAGAATCATCCTTCTGTAGCCAGCGAAGTGTTTGAGTGCATGAATTGTGGTCGGCCTATTGTGGCTGGGAGGTTTGCTCCTCATCTGGAGAAGTGTATGGGAAAGGTAATTATCCGTCATCTTTTCAGATAGTAGACATTTCCCCAGTTTTTATTTGTGACGCCCTTAAACAAGAGACTAATAGATATTTTGGATTTGTTGCTCCACCACAGGGTAGAAAGGCTCGCCTCAAGGTGACAAGAAGTAGCACGGCTGCACAGACTCGGAATTCTCGGGGAAACTCTGCTTCCACATACTCCACATATTCAAATTCCAACAGCACAAGCCGGTTATCAAATGGAGCATCCGGTGTTGCTGGTGAGGAGTACTCAAATGGTGCATTGGAAGAGCCATGAAACAGTTTAAGCACCGGTGAGCTCCCCAAGTTACTTGGATGCAATGGATCTTGCATACTTGCTTAGTTCGTGATGTTTGTGGAAAGTGATGCCCGATTTTGAATAGCAGTCTGTTGGTTTACTATATGACTGGAGGAATTATGTGATGACATTCTTTTTCCCAGTACAAAGAATAGTGCCTTGTATACAACGTTCTTAACCACATCTTGAATGATAATTCTAAATCTCATAAAAGTTAATTCTGTCTTCAAATTAAATCTAATTGTTTGCTCAATATAAGCTATCAAATAATGTATACAAACACGAGAAAGATCCTGAATTGAAGGGATTAATTGCTGAATACAGGAGGTACTGAAAACTTACTGATTTTCCATTCCGTTAATGACTCATGTTTAGACTCGGGAGTGGAATGCGTGGTGCAATACAACATCAAGCTCTCAGTCTCCAACCACAGCTTTTCCATTAGGACCAGCCACAGTACGTTTTCGTGTTAACTACAGTTTCTATTTCCTTCTCTAGCAAGTATTCAGTCTGTTCATTTTTTTTAAGAGCAGATCAATAATATAACATTGTGTCGTTTAGCTCAAAGCCGCGAGAACTTCCATTAATATCGGTTTCCTGTTGGTTTGTTTTTAACTGGATTTCCAATAACTCATTATTTTTTTGGTGACATCCAAAAACACGTTGAGTAACTATGAAACTGGCACTGAGCTGTGGTACTTTTTTTCCTTTGTTCCGGGTTTAATCCCACGTGTTCTTCTCGAGAAAGGTTTTAACGAGGTCACTCTTTCTCAACCACTGCAGCTTGTATCTTAATTAAGTTTGTCTCTTGATAAAAATAAAAAATAAAAAACAATTGTTGTTCATGTGTATTGTACAAATTATGTGTCACTGGATGGCATCCCCATGTGAGCACAGAGAAAGTTTCAACAGTTGTCCCCAGTTGACTTTTCAAAGTTTCAAAAGTTGTCCCCAGTTGTCCCCAGTTGACCTTTAAAGTTTCAAAAGTTATTGTTGTTCATGACTATTCAAGGGTTGATTACAAGAGATTGACCAATCAGAAGTTCATTACAAATTGGGATACATATATATTTACAATCTCAAAAGCCTTTCATTCTTCATTGAGCTATTAGCAAACTTGGCAACCAAGAGAAAAATGGCTGCCGCTTTGATTGGACAGGCTTTTATCACCGCTTCCATCCAGGTGCTGTGTGAGCGCATTGCTTCAACCGACTTCGGTGACTTGTTCCGGCAGAAGAAGCTGGATGAACCACTCCTCATGAAACTGAAGATGACGCTGCTCACCCTTTGTGCAGTCCTCAATGATGCGGAAGAGAAGCAAATTTCAAACCCTGCTGTGAGAGAATGGCTTGACGAGCTCAAGCACGCTGTCTTTGATGCGGAGGACTTACTGGATGAGATCGACACTGAAGCTTTGCGATGCAAGGTGGAAGGTGAAGGTCAAACCGAGAAATTAACCAAAAAGGTGTGGAACTTCTTCTCTCCTTCTCGTAGTCATTTTTATCAAAGCATGAATGTTGAGATACAAGGGTTATTACAAAGGCTGGATGACTTTGTGCAACAGAAAGTTGCCCTTGGTCTTACAGAAGTTGTTGGGAGGAAGGTTTCACAAAGAACTCCAACAACTTCCTTGATTCATGAACCTTTTGTATATGGAAGAGACAAAGATAAAGAAAATTTATCAAAAGTCTTGTTCTCTGATGATGCAAGCGAGGATAATGTATCTATCATCACCATTGTTGGTATGGGCGGGGTTGGCAAGACGACCCTTGCTCGAGTCCTTTACAATGATGATAAGGTGAAAGAGCACTTTACCCTTAAATCTTGGGCATGTGTTTCAGAAGATTATGATGCTATTAGGGTGACTAAAACTCTTCTCGAGTCAGTCACTTCAACACCTTGTAATATGACAGATTTGAATTTGCTTCAAGTTGAACTTAGAGAACAACTGAGGGGAAAGAAATTCTTATTTGTGTTGGATGACCTTTGGAATGAGAAATATTTTGATTGGAAGTGCCTGCAAACTCCCTTTACTTCCGGAGCAAGAGGAAGTAAAGTCATTGTGACAACACGAAGCGAAAATGTCGCATCTCTCATGAAAAATGTTCCCATTCAATACTTGGAACCTTTGTCGCATGAAGATTGTTGGATGTTACTTGCAAAACATGCATTTGGAAATGAAAACCACGATGCACATCCAACTTTGGAAGAACTTGGCAAGAAAATTGCACGCAAGTGCAATGGTTTGCCTTTAGCAGCAGAAACACTTGGCGGTTTATTACGTTACCAGAGAGACTTCGAGGAATGGAATATATTATTAAATAGTAGTCTTTGGGAGCTGCCTTATGATAAAAGTGATATCCTTCCAGCCTTGCGGTTGAGCTATCATTATCTCCCTTCTCAGTTGAAACAATGCTTTGTTTATTGTTCATTTTTTCCAAAAGGTTATCAGTTGAAGAAGGAAGATATGGTTCTACTTTGGATGGCGGAAGGTTTCATTCCACAAGGTTTGAATGGGAAAAGAATGGAAGAGATGGCTAGAAAGTACTTCGATGAACTAGTATCACGATCACTACTTCAAAAATCAGGAGAGCGTGGTTTCACAATGCATGATCTTGTTAACGACTTGGGTCAGTTCATGTCTAGGGGATTTTTTCTCAAGCTGGAAGAGATGGAATCACAGGAAGTTAAAAGACTTCGTCATTTGTCATATGCTAGGGGAGAAATTGATGGTGCTAAAAAATTTGAGCCATTAAATGGGGCTAAGTGTTTGCGGACCTTCCTACCGACCTCTTTTGAAACAGATCGCTGGTCTAAAAAGTTCTACATAAGTAAAAAGTTTCTACATGATTTGTTGCCATCACTGAAATGTTTATGGGTTTTATCATTGTCGCGTTATAAAAATGTCAATGAATTACCTGATTCTATTGGTAATCTCATTCACTTGCGCTTTCTGGATCTCTCTCATACTGCAATTGAAAGCTTACCTAGTGTAGTTTGCACTCTCTACAATTTGCAGACGCTACTATTGTCAAATTGTTACGCTCTCATTGAACTGCCGGCAGACATGAGAAAATTGATAAATTTACGGACATTAACGTTGGCAGATTGTTGCTCCCTTGCTAAATTACCTGTGGACATGAGGGAACTTACTAGTTTGCATTACCTCGATGTCAGTGGAACAAAGATAGAAGGGATGCCAGTGGAAATTGGAAGACTAAAAAGTTTGAGAACATTAACTGCTTTCGTTGTGGGGAAATCTACTGGGTCAAGTATTGCAGAACTAAAGGAGTTGCCGCATCTCCGAGGAAAACTTTCAATTTTGAATCTGCAAAATGTAGTTGATGTCATGCATGCCTTGGAAGCCAATTTGAAGGATAAGAAAGAACTCAAGGACTTAGAGTTGGCATGGGGTGATGAGGATGCCGATGATTCCCAAAAAGAGAGAGATGTGCTTGACAAGCTCCAACCTTGCATAAATTTGGAGAAACTGACTATCAGATTCTATGGAGGAACCAGCTTCCCAAACTGGTTAGGAAGCTCTAATTCGTTCTCTAACATACAGTTCATGTGTATCAGTGATTGTAGGTATTGTTTGTCCTTGCCAAGTTTTGGGCAGCTACCCACTCTTAAAGAGCTATGTATCATAAGGATGGAATTTGTTAGGACGATTGGTAATGAGTTCTATGGTGATCTTAATGGAGCTTCTGTAAGTCAGCCCTTTCAATCTCTGAAGACGCTAAAGTTTGAGGAGATGCCAGAGTGGGAGGATTGGCTGCCGAGTCCAAGTGGAGGTCAATGTTCAGACTTTCCGTGTCTCCAGGAGATGAGAATAAGGAATTGTCCGAAGCTGAGAGGATACTTGCCTAATCGTCTTCCTTGCTTGAAAACACTTAGGGTGTCTGGGTGTGAATTTCTACAGCTGCATGATGAATGGGCCACTACTAGCAGCAGCAGCAGCAGTAGTCTTAACATGGACTACTTACAGAATTCGTCAGAAATACATATTAATGGATGCCCCGGTCTGTTACCGTTAATAGAGAGAGTAGAGAAGAAGTTCTTGTCCACACTTGGCATTTTTAATTTTGTTGCAATACAGTGCTTGCCCAAAATGCAATATCTTGAACGCTTGACTCTCAGCAATTGCCCAACCGTGTCGTCATTAGAGTTCCTATCACATGAGATGATGGCCGAATTGACATCACTTGAGTATTTGGATATAGAAAAGAGTTTTCATTCAGTGAGGTCCTTCCCGTTGGGCGTTTTCCCCAAACTTTCAACTCTTGCAATCAATGGTTGTGAGAATCTGGAATCCTTTTCTATTGAAGGAGTTGATCAAAACCTAAGCCATCTCAACCACCTGCGAATCTACGACTGTCCAAATCTGGAGTCTTTTCCCGACGGAGGACTGCCCACTCCCAACTTGAGACACTTGCAAGTCAATGGATGCAAGAATTTGAAGTCATTCCCCGAAGGAATTCCCACCCTCAAAGCCCTTGGAACGTTGGGCTTATACAATCTTCCAAATCTTGTGTCATTTGCCCAAGGGGGTTTGCCTCCCAAGCTGCAATATTTGTATATTAGGAATTGCGACAGGGTGAGGCCTTCAGTGGAGTGGGGATTGCAAGGACTTGTCTCGCTTAGAGAAGTTAGCATTGGTGGCGAGATCTGGGCAATGTTGCTCAAGGAACAGCTGCTCCCTACTACTCTTAACTCTGTCCGCATCGCTGGACTATCAAGTCTGAAATCGTTGGCCGGAAAAGGACTTCGGCACCTCACTTCTCTTCAAAAGCTATCTATTTATGGGTGCCCAAGTCTGGAATTCCTTCCAGCAGAGGGACTTCAACACCTCACTTCTCTTCAACACGTATCCATTTCTCGGTGTCCAAATCTTCAGTTCCTGCCAGAAGACGGTTTGCCACCATCTCTTTCTTTCCTGGAGATCTACTCTTGTTCCACCCTGGAGAAAAGGTATGAGAATAGGACCGGAGAACATTGGGCCAAGATATCTCACATTCCTTGCATACAGATAAATGAAGAAGTCATCATATGAACTCTCTCATACAAAGTTGTGCTTTTCGGCATTTCACTCTCAGGTATTTTTCATCTAATTAACTTCAATAGTTTTAAAAATAAAAGACATAATAGAAATAAGAATCATAGCATATTGATCAAATGTTTCGTTGCAGCATGGAAGACACATTATCCCTACATCTTCATCTTCAACATTTTCGGATGGTATGAAGAGGATCAATCCAGCATAGTAAGCATCAAAAGTGCAACATTTATAGGTACTCTTTCATAACCGAATAATGTATTAACGTTTCAGAAATAACAAATTTTGCAATTTGGTTCTCACCTCTCCCATTTTCTTTGTTAAATCTTGTTTGCTCTGAATTATTCTCTAGCCTTATCCCTGGCATCACTTACAGAACATATATTACTTTGGCAGCTGACATTTTTTGACCAAGAACGTTTGGAATATGTTTTATTCCTGGACTTAAGGGAAAAATGATGCTGTTATATATTAACGTCTCTGCATCCGTACTCCGGTTTCGGATTCATTCATTTCTTATTGAAAGCATGCATGTTTCTTATATCAAAAATGATAAAAATCATCCGTACTGCTTATTTTGGTCTGCAGAAGCCTACTTTCGACGTAGGAGGCACAAACTTGCATCTACAGTTTCCTCCTCCATTGGCATGCTGTCTCATTTTCGTTATTCAGATACCAGCTTGACGCTTGCGTAGATACGTTAAGCTCTTGTGGTTCCGATCACAAGATCGTAGCTGACAAATGGAAAGATGTGTGTAATTAAATCTTTCGAGGTGTGTTTTCTGATGTTTCTTTTCTTTTCATTCTTTTTATTTATCTCCAACATAAGCTTTTAAATGAGAGAGGGAGAGTGAGTGGGGAGGGGCAGAGAAAATAAAGAAAAAAATTTGAAAGTTTTGAGAATCAAAGTTGCAGGTTCGTTTCTCAATAGTTCATGTACTTCATGATGTCATTTTAAATGTATTAGTTGTACAAAAAAGAAAAATCAGTTCTTTGTGTATTATTGATGCATTATTCAACTGGTCTGTATCCTCCGTTTTACCATTTCTTGGTTGCGTGAATTACTGGAAAGAAGCTTTCTGTTTAATCAGCATTAGTGATCAAGACATTTGTAGAATCAATCCTAAGTAGCTGTTAATACAATGTGCCAGGACAGACTCATTTGTGGCCTTTATGGATGCAGTGGCGAGCTGTGGTGTGGAACTGTAAAGTAGAATTACCTAAGGGAACAGTTGCTAGCTTGCATCAATTACTGGGCCTTTCTGGCATGAGTGAAAAGCCATGGCATGCTTTTCTCGTATTCTTCCGATGTCATAGTGATCTTCACGTTGGCACAAGAGATGTATCATGTAGGTAACCCTTGGAGGATGTTTTTTATTTTATTTTTTAATCATTCTGATTTCGTTTGAATATGGTGGCTTTTAAGTTGATGCGGATGAGTTTCATTGGTGCAGAGTCCTTATTGTGGAACTTAAGAGGCAAATGTCTGAGGCAATAGATGTTAGCTCACATCAATTTCCTAAGCATATTGGCATGATGATGCTCCTCTAAAGGAAGATGATGGAACCCTGGGATGATATAGTTCTTTGTCATACGGGAGTGGTTTGAATACGGTGGCCTGCTATCTCATCTTCTTTCAATGCCATTATCATCTTCAAGTTGGTCTATCTATGTTTTTCTTTATGAGTGCGAACTGGTAATAGATCTTTAATGGATTACTGCATGTTACATTCTCTCGTATCATCATTCTTCGCACAAGAATTGAGAATATATACCTTAGATAATTGATGATTCTAATTTGATACAACTTGGGAAATATATATACATGCAAACGATAGGTGCAAGTTATTTCTTTGGGACCTGATGGCATGCTATGACAGATTGAAGTCAACAAACAGAAATAAACACGGCGCAGTGGATCACTCTCCGTTCTTCCCAAAATCCCAATTCCATCGATTTGGGATCAGTCCCTCCCTACCTTCAGTCTCAGAGCAGCTTCCGATCACTTCTCTCTCTCCCTCCTTAACAATCAGTAAGTCCCTCTCTCTCTCTCTCTCTCTCTCTCAAACACAGCGTTTTACTACTTAGTTCGATGAATTCCAATTCCATGGATTTATATCAAGATTTGGTTTTGCAAATACGGTTTCTTCTTTTGGTTGGTGATGAATTTTGATAAGTTTTCTGTATTTTGGGTAGGTTTATAAAACCAATTTAGCTCCGCCATGTCGCTTCCAATTGAAGAAATGATATGTCCTCTTTTTCGATGCTTAGGTATTTCCCCTTTCACATTTAAAGCAACTCCCTTTTGCTTCTTTTTGCGTTTGGGTTTCGCGGTTTCTGACCTGTTATAAGTTGAAGGATTTTGAACTTTTAGTTTTAATTTGTTTGAGAAATGGGTTGGAAAATTTTTGTGGGTTTTGAGTTGTTATGGGTTTAGACGCATTGAGATGGAGACGTGAGTTAAGCCAGTTGGTTATGGCATTGTGCCTCCCCTTTGCAGCCTAGTTCGTATCCTCGGCCTCGTAAATTAGAGTAGTTTGGAATAGTGTCTTGTCAATAGAAAATTAAAATAAAAAATTGCAAGGAGATGCATTTTGTCCATGTGTAGATGATTTCACATTTATCTGTTCTTGGTCTTTTGGAATCACACATTACTGGGTCCAATGACTTTAGCGGTAAGTGGTTCTGTTCTAGTAAGTTGTAGATATCTTGCTTTGTCCTAACTTGTGGGCTTGTGGTTGCAGCTTTCATCTCATGTTTTGGGGATCTCCTCGATTCGATCATTGTTGATGTTGCATATGAGTGTCATCGAATAGCGAAGTTGGGTCTTGATCGTAGTTTTGAAGAAGAAGAAGAAGAACTAAGGCTGTCAGCCCAAACACGGGTGAGGGTAGTTGATCCTAGTAATAGTGGTGAAGCAAATAGCAAGCACCTGGTTGAAATATTTGGGCAGAATCATCCTTATGTAGCCAGCGAAGTGTTTGAGTGCATGATTTGTGGTCGGTCTATTGTGGCTGAGAGGTTTGCTCTTCATCTGGAGAAGTGTATGGGAAAGGTAATTATCCGTCATCTTTTCAGATAGTCGACATTTCCCCAGTGTTTATTTGTGAAGTCCTTAAATGAGAGACTAATAATTATTATGATTTGTTGCTCCACCACAGGGTAGAAAGGCTTGCCTCAAGGTGACAAGAAGTAGCACAGCTGCAGAGACTTGGAATTCTCGGGGAAACCCTGCTTCCACATACTCCACATATTCATGTTCCAACAGCACAAGCTGGTTATCAAATGGAGCATCGGGTGTTGCTGGTGAGGAGTACTCGAACTGTGCATTGGAAGTGCCATGAAACAATTGAAGCACTGGTGAGCTCCCCAAGTTACTTGGATGCAATGGATCTTGCATACTTGCTTAGTTCGTGATGTTTGTGGAAAGTGATGCCCGATTTTGAATAGCAGTCTGGACATCCATGTAGGGCGTGTCACGCCCCGATTCTAACATACGTCTAGGATCGACACGTGACGTCACCAAATATTTGTATCTCTAACATACCCAGCCTCCGGGATATGTACAAAGCATAACTCAATAATCGAATTGCGTTGCAACTTTTGTATATTTCATGGCTGCATCTAACATCCTCGTTAGAATGCCTATGTACCATAAACAGGGATCAAGCCATTCGTAGTTCATCGTTTCACTACACTCGAATATTCATCAATTAAATCGCTATGTCTCAACAATGTATCACAATGCATAACATGCAATATTACAATGGACAAACGACGGAGCACAATCATATTCACTAGTCATAAAGTTCAACGAGTCTAATCCTAATTACCATAACCATAACCAACATCATTCCATAATCACATCAATCAATAATGCCAACCATCACGTCATCAATAACATATACAACATGTCGAAATACGGGGCTAGAGCGACACAGTTCGATCGAATACATCTCTGGAAAAGGGGATTTTGGACCACCCAACGGAACCAAGGCACCAAAAGGGATTCCGGACCATCACTCAACGGAATCCAAATCAGGATACGATTCCGGACCATCACTCAATGGAATCGCGGAGTATAAGAGATTCCGGACCACCACTCAACGGAATCCAAATACGATTCTGGACCATCACTCAACGAAATCACGGAGTAGAAGGGATTCCAGACCACCACTCAACAGAATCCAAATCAGGATACGATTCCGGACCATCACTCAACGGAATTGCGGTGTAGAAGGAATTTCGGACCATCACTCAACGAAATCCAAATCAAGATACGATTTCGGACCATCACTTAACGGAATCACGGAGTAGAAGGGATTCAGACCATCACTCAAAAAATCCAAGCAGAACTCAGTTCCGGACCACTCAACAGAACCGAAATGAAGTCCAAGAAGCATAACAACGGCTCGAAGGAACAAGACATGATTCAAGTTACTCAATTCATGAAGACTCAACGAAACGAAACTATATCGAGCAACAAATCCCCATCATAATGGGTTATTGGTCCATTACTAGACCTCACATCTCCCAAGCAATTCAATATGCATTTCAATCACATGTCGCAACCATTTCCAATACACAAGTCGAATCACATTTCACTACATCATACCAATCACTATGCTTCCAACATTATATCTCAATCCATAGCTTGTAACATATCAAGGAATCATGAAGCACACTATTAATATTTAATTACGTTAATCAATCAGTGAGATAACATATCATTTCACGAATTTAATTAAAGAACTCTACATAATTCCCTACTTGGGTTATGAATAATAACATGGTAATTCGAATTTGTATTCACAAGATCCATTATGGGTAATTCCCATTTACTCGAATCTAGGATTCTAAGATAACCTTATGGAAATGAGCAAGAGCAAGGATTTAGGACCACTCAACGTAATCCGAGAACATCGGGTTCCGGACTACTCAACATAACCAAAATATCAAACGGTTTCTCATAATTTACCCAGACCTGTCACATGTGAAATAAGTGCCTACATCATGGAAATGGTGCATCGGGCAAACAAAAACCCAGATAAGCTGCGAAGCTCGTGTGAGCGACAATAATACAAAGTATGTGATAATAATGATAAAACCAACCATCAATCATAGTTTATAAACTTTGAATATAAATCATTCATAAGAAATTAATACCAAACCTTTGCAAACTCTGAATGAGTCACACAGACACCCAACGGCTTTTCTAAATCAAATTCAAAGTTCTCGAAGCCAAAATTCACAAATACACTCAAAACTAGAGCTAGAGAGATGTCGTTCGGCCGAAGCCTACGCAAGTAACCAACTAGGAAGTGGCCCCCCAAAGCGGATCAACCAAGCAGAGCCACCCCTGAGAAAGTAAACCAAGTAGGTAGTGACCCCCCAACGCGGATTAACCAAGCAGAGTCACTCCTACAACTGTTGGGAAGTGATCACCCAATGCAGATTAACCAAGCATGATCACCCCTAAATGTTTATGGCCATACCTAGGATATAAGGATCGCCCAATGCGGATTAACCAAGTGCGATCCATAAATAGTATGGTCCCCTAACGCGGATTAACCAAGTAGGACCATCCATGTACCATTGCTACGTGGTGTAGACTTAGTGTCACATAACCCCATGACACTAGGGTAACGGTCCTTTACAATCCCTCATGTTTATCAAACCATCAAATATATATTTCAAAACACAATCCATCAACATTTCAAATATCCAAGTCACATAATGTTTCTTAAGTAGATCGATGGCAAACTTTATAACAACAATTATTTAGCATAAGACCTATTTTAAGAATCCATGGTGTAACCACAAAGTATATTGGCATGGAAGATTTCAGAGTAATAACCATATCACATAGATTAAAATCACTCATATGAGGTCCACACTAATGCACTCTAGCATGGAATTCAAGGCGTCAAGCTCTATCACCGCCTAAAACAAAGCACAAGTCCACATTTAGATTTCTCTCTATAAATTCATATACCCAAAACTCTCATAAGTCTCCCACAACGACATTAAATGAGAATCAGACCGTCGATCAAAGGTATGGTCCATGATCTTACATCACTTGCTCCGTAAGATCCAACCACTAGATTTTCACTAGTAAGTCCTTAAGGTCCTTAAACAATATCTACAATAGCATACTAAAATTTGGTGTCAATTCAATGGTAAGATCGTCAATTGCTAGAATATTCAAGTGGTGGACCTTATCGAAATTATACTCAACCAACAACATTTCATAAATCGAATGTCACACATTAGAAAATTCGACTTTTTCCAAAAATTCTCAAATTTTACAAGAATGAAGATCTCAACAAGTAGAGTAAATTTTATACCTGTGGCCGAGTCCAATTTGGTTAGGAAGGCCCTCAAATTGGCTCGCATCCGTCGAAAACCCTAAGGTATGTGTTCTTCAATTCGGCTTCCTTGGTGTTCCAACGCCCCAACCACCAGTTAGGTCTTGTTCCTATGTCCAAGGGAAGTTGATTAAGGGTGATGGTGAATGGTGATACTCACCGGAACAACGAATCGCCGTCGAAAACCCCCAGGTTCTCCGGTGGAGTTCTACCCGAATTAGACCTTAAAAACCCTTGATTTTTGTAGAGATGGAAGGAGGAAGGTAGTTGAGCAGGTTGCAGGTGAAGGAGATAAGAAAATCAGTTGATAAATGATAGAAATTGGCCTGAAGTTGCCAGTTTTGAAAAATGGCTAGTGGAGTACACGGTTTCAAGAAATGGGGAAAGAAAATGTCAACTCCCCCTGTTGATCATTTCTCATCCACTAATAATTGGATTGGCCCCCCTTTTTACTCCTAATAGCCGGTTCCCTTAACCCAATTATATATTTGGGCCTTTTACCCCCAGTGGAAATTAAATAATTTCCACAACTTAAAGTTTCACAACTTTAAACGTCCGTAACTATACCATTATAATTCGGACTCGCAAACGGCTTTCGCCTATGCGTTTGTGGTTTCGAGATCTCTCCAAAAATATAAATTGTGACCTCGAAAGGTCTACGAATTTTAGATAATTAATTTCCAAACTTCAACTTCGTAACTAGTTTAATTAAAATCTAAATTCAAATAAATTAATATAATTTCTCGTAAAAAAAATATAAAGTCTCAATAATACAAATATGTAGATTATAACATTGAAATTTAGGAATGAGATTTCACAGGGCGGGCACCAGACACAAGTGTGTGGGTGTGGGGGTTTTGTGCGGTCAGATTAATTGCCAAATGGTCCGAGTATGTACCTTACAATTTCTCCCTTGTTGGAGCCTCCTTCTAAGAGAACAATGGACCATATTGTTCCTAACCTCGACAAATTTACGGGGAGGGAAATTCAAACTTGGATGCAAGGGGCGGAGCACACTAGCCAACTTGACCAAATCCAGTTTTGTACTACTGTTTTCTTCAGTTGTGAGAGTTTGCTTTCATTTCTTGTTTCATGTTCATGGCAATCAAATTATGCCCGCAAGCAGTGGCGGAGCCAGGATTTTTTGTGAGGATGGGCCTCTTACAAAGGTTCTTAAAAAACGATGCATCAAAGGTAATTAAAATTCCAAAATATATATGCATCGATAATATTTCCTTCACAAATTTTTTATGAACGATCTTAACTCTCATGTAAGTGTAGAATAGAGAGGAAACAATAGAGAATTAAAGAAATTTGAGACTTATTTGTTGACGACATTTCGGATTTGGATGATAAAATGTATGAGATTTCAAAAAGAAAGGGGAATAGTTTTGGAGTCTGGCTGCATTGTAAAAGAGGACTGTTTCTTAATTTTTATGACTAAAACTGAACTATTACTCTTCAAAGAAAGGTGAATTGTTGCTTTGATTTTAAATGCTATTAATTTGTATTAGGGAGATAGATAAAATATTAAATTCAATTGTGAAATGGACCGGTGGGGTTATGTTTGGAATTTGAAAAGCAGGGCTTCAAGCAAATGAAAGATGCATAATTTCCAAATGCATAAAAGTCAGGATAGGCCTCGGCCATCCCTAGTCTCATGGTGCCTCCGCCAGTGCCCGCAAGAATTGTCTATCATCCTCGTTAATACTTGTAATACTGATACATCAAATGTTGAACAAACAAAAAGCTGAAACCACCACAGAAACAATAGGATGTCAATCCCCGAAAGAGTTCTCACAGGGGATGGATCATAAATTCACAACTCAAAATTTTTAGTATATGACACGAGGAATTATGTGATGACATTCTTTTTTCCATTACAAAGAATAGCGCATTGTATACAACATTCTTGACCACATCTTGAATGATAATTCTAAATCTCATAAAAGTTGATTATGTCTCAAATTAAATATAATTGTTTGCTCAATATAAGGTATCAAAATTATGAATACAAACACTAGAAAGATCCCAAATTGAAGGGATTAACTGCGGAATTAATTAGGTACCAACAACTTACTCATTCTCCATTATGTGAATGATAACATTGTGTTGTTTAGCTCAAAGCCTCGAGAACTGCCATTAATATCGGTTTCTTTTTGGTTTGTTTTTTTACTGGATTTCTAATAACACGTTTTTTTTTGGTAACATGCAATAACATTGAGTAACTATGAGATTGGCACTGAGTTGTACTTTTCTTTCTTTGTTGGGGATTTAATCACTATTCTCGCTGAGCAAGGTTTTAACGAGGTCACTCTTTCACAATCACCACAACTTGTATCTTAATTATGTCTGTCCCATGATAAAAAATAAAATAAAAAACAATTGTTGTTCAGGTGTATTGTACAAGTTATGTGTCACTGGATCTGTTGCCCCTAAAAACTACAAAGCCTACGTGGCGCGCAGGCCGAGTAATCTAAAAGCTAACTACGTCCTTCGGTGAATGCGGGCGTGCCAACTCGTCGGCCGAGCTCTGCCGAGGAGTAAATTTGTTGATGTTGCGTTGGGTCGCGCTACTGACTTCTGCGTCTTGCGATTGCGGCCGAGAAAGGAACACGTCTCGGCCTCCTGGATTCTCAAACCTGAAGACAAGGTTACTATTATTACGAAGCTCACAAATCGAATTCGGCTTTCAATGTGCCGAATGTAATAACTGTAACACCTCACTTCGTCGAGAAGACTAATGAGATGACCTCGACCAAAAAAGATTTAGAAACCCTTCTCGACCGAGACTTGGATAGACAATTGACCGTGCCCGCCGCAGTGCTGTTGATGCCAACGGAAGGTACTGCGAGTTCGGCCAATTCTACGGTGACAGAGCTATCTATGCTGACTTAAGATATCACCGGTTGCTTTCACAGTGCTGTTGATGCCAACGGAAGATGTGTCAGCGAAAAAGAAAAAGAAAAAGTTCTCAAGTTGTTGAGGATTTGCGCAGGGCAATTTGTATTGATTTTGTGGGGGCTTTACTGGCTTGCAGCCTCCCCTATTTATAGCACTGGACCTTGAGTTACAATCCTACTCGAACTAGGCTTTCTTCTCCGGATCAACAACAACTCGACCAGTCCTATCTTGACTAGGATTGTGAACCTAGTCCCTTTTTTAGTCGGCTCCCTTCCGGGTTATCATACTTGCCGAGACTCCTTGTTGTACCAGGACTTGTCTTCGTAAATAACCTAGCCGGCCTAGTTTTAGAAGCCCACGACCCGAGCGACCCGAGGCTCCCTTGTTGTCAGGTCTTCCGGGCCGAGATGGTTCTGTACTCGGCCCAAATTGATATTTTGGGCCCAAACATTGCCCCCTCGCTTCTGAGGTCTTTGGCCTGAACTCTTTGGCCGAGTTTCGACCTTGAAGAAGCGAATCTAGTTCACAGAACCCAAGTACTCTATTTTCAAGGCGCATTTATTGAACACGATCGCACGATCTTGAACCTGCAAACCTCCACTCCACGTGGCAGCCTGTGACTTGGCACACGTCTGAGGCGTGCGGTCACTCGAACCGTCAGGTCATCATGACCTTATGGCTAACCCTAGCCACTCTTATCTCGATCCGCGAACCACTTTTCAGCGTGCGGACGCCGAAACGTCTTTCGCCATTAATCTTGCCGTCACACGCAATCGTGCGTCCCCAAAATCCGAGACCTTCAGTCTTCTCAACTGCATTCCCTGAATGTTCATCATGATCAGTGATTTCTTCGGTCGATTTTACCCTTTATTTTGAATTTCGGACGATTGCACTTCCTTCCCCAACTCTATAAATACCGGAATTTTCCCATTTGCACTTTTACGCTCTCAAAACTTTCTGAACTTTCTTGCTGCTTCTTTCTGCCAGGTCTTTGTTCTTAAATCCCTCAACCCAGAAAACTCTTCTTTTTACACCGTCCCTTTGAATCTCCTAAAATGGCCTCTTTTATTTCCAAGATCTCCAAGGAGTGTGATCAGTGCCAAAAAATCCTTGATCGAAGCTCGATCAAGACCATTCGGTTTGAAAGTGACATGAGCACTTCTCACCAAATCCTCTAACTCCTGTCTCATGGACTGATTATATTCGGCACTAAACAAACTACTTTGCTCGATTAATCGCAACGAATTTATGCTTAGCTCGACTGGTAACATTGCATCATGTCCGTAAGTTAATGCGTACGGGGTTGTCGCAGTCGCTGATCGAGGCGATGTTCGATATGCCCATAATGCCTCGTTCAACTTCAAATGCCACATGCCAGACCTTTCTTTTATTATTTTTTTGAGGATGCCGATCAACACTTTATTACTTGCCTCGGCCTGCCCATTCGCTTGCGGATAATACGGTGTAGACTGTTCGAGCCGAATTTTCAAATTGGCTGTATACTCTTTAAACCTTTCGGCTGTAAAAATTGTTCCATTGTCAGTTATGATCGTTTCTGGTACGCCAAATCGGGTCACGATGTGTTCCTCCACGAAGTCGCAAACCTCTTTAGATGTTAGTTCGGCATATGACTTTGCTTCGACCCACTTGGTGAAGTAATCGGTTGCGACTAGTATCCATGCATGTTTAGCGGCTCCAGAAGACGGCGTGATTTTGCTGATCACGTCCATGGCCCATCCTCTAAACGGCCATGGCTTTATGACCGAATGCAATGATTCGGCCGGGACCCTCTGTATAGGTCCATGTATCTGGCATTGTACACACCCTCGTGCGAACTCAATACAATCCTTTAGTATCCTTGGCCAAAAATAACCGTGCCGTCGAAGTAGCCATCGCATTTTTCGTCCTGATTGATGAGCTCCGTATATCCCTTCGTGGACTTCTGAAATCGCCTGAGCACTTTCTTGGGGACCGAGGCACAGTAATAACAAACCATCTTCGCCTTTTCGATATAACTCACGCTGATACATGACATAGTTCGTGGCGTGAACCCTTGTCTTGCGATCGTGTTTATTATTGGGATTGTCGAGATATTGCATAATCGGCATCCTCCAATCATCCGGTATTGCCTCGACAGCGCAAACGTCTATGAGGTCGTCTCGATCTAGCAACGAAGGTAGGGACATAACTCGTGTACGTATCACGTTGTCACGCTGGAGAACTTGTTGGTTAACCAAGGCCGGGTATAGCTGTCGCAACACGGGTATTTCTCAGCCTAGCTTGCCCCCCAAGAGTTGTGCGCCGGAGGCGATTTGAGCCAACTCGTCTGCGTCAGTATTACGACTCCGGGAAATATGTTGAAATGTAATACCGTCGAAGGACTCGGCCAAATAGATGGCGATCATGTGGTAAGGCGCCAGGGTGCAACTCATGCAACGAAAAGAACCATTAAGTTGGTTAATCACAAGTTCGGAGTCGCCGAGGACGAGGGCGCGGGTCGCCCGCAGGTCATGAAGGATCCCAAGGCCGATGATTAGGGCTTCATATTCGGCCTGATTGTTGGTGCATTCGAAATCCAACTTAAGCGAAAAATACCAACGATCATGGTTGGGGGATTGAACGACAATTCCTACGCCTGCTGAGGATGACGTACTGGAACCGTCAAAGTACATCGTCCAATGATTGTCGCGCGTCGCGACCATGCCGATTTCGACATCGGCATCCCCAAAACCGTAAGGGGAAGGGTGTTGAGCAAGGAAGTCGGCCATCGCCTGGCCCTTAACGGCTTTCTGAGGCACGTATTGCAAGCTAAATTCGGACAACGCCATCGTCCACTTCCCAATTCGGCCTTTTACGATTGGTCGGGTAAGCATGTACCGGATAACGTCGGTCTGGGCAATGACTTGGGTGACGGATGGGAGCATGTAATGCCGAAGCTTGGATGCGGCGAAAAATAAGGCCAAGCACAGCTTCTCGACGGCGGGATAATTGATCTCTGGATGGCTGAGATGGCGACTTAGATAAAAAATCGCCTGCTCTCGACCGGCGTCGCTGTCTTATGCGAGGAGGCAGCCGATTGACTCTTCGGCCGCCGAGATATAAAGCTTAAGAGGTTTCCCGCGCCGAGGAGGAACCAGGACATGTGGTTTCGTGAGGGAGACTTTGATTTGCGTAAACGCCGCCTGATGTTCGTCGTTCCATACGAATTTATCTGAGTCATTGAGTTTCAAAAGCGTGGAGAACGCTTTCATTTTACCGGCCGAGTTAGAAATAAATCGGCGGAGGAAATTGACCTGACCGAGTAAGGACTGGAGTTGTTTCTTCGTCGTTGGAGGTGGGGCATTGATTATTGCGCGTGCCTTATTCGCATCGACTTCAATCCCACGGTGATGCACGAGGAAACCAAGGAAATTTCCGGCCGACACGCCGAAGGCACATTTGGCGGGATTCATCTTGAGATTATGCTGACGCATGCGGAGAAAAGCCTGTCGGAGGTCGTCCAGATGTGTCTGTCGGCGTTTAGATTTGATGACAACATCGTCGATGTAAACTTCGACAATGGTTCCAATTAGATCGTGGAAAATGGTGTTCATCGCCCGTTGGTATGTGGCGCCGGCATTTTTTAGACCGAATGGCATGACAACCCATTCGTAAGTGCCGAGTGCCCCCGGGCAACGGAAAGCAGTTTTGTGCACGTCAGCTTCGGCAATGAATATTTGGTTGTACCCCGCGTGTCCATCCATAAAAGATAAGATTGCATGATTCGCCGCGGCATCGATTAACAGATCTGAAATCGGCATTGTGTATTCATCTTTGGGAGTTGCCAGATTGAGATTTCTGAAATCGATGCAGATGCGCAGGGCACCGTTTTTCTTTAAGACAGGTACGATATTCGCCAACCACTCAACATATCGAGCTGTCCGAATGAACCCGGCTTTCAAAAGCCGAACCAGTTCGTCCTTGATGCTGAGTTGCACTTCCGTTGAGAAACGACGTGGTGGCTGACGGAAAGGCTTACATCCGGGCTTAATACGTAATTCATGCTCGACAAGAGTACGATCTAAACCGGGCATTTCATGGTAGCTCCAACCAAAACAATCTTTGAACTCCGTGAGCAAGGCACAAAGCTCGTCTTTCATTGGCTGAGGAAGTAAAGCACTAATAAACAAAGGTCGTGGGTCAGCGGTCGTCCCAACATTAATTTCCTCCAGGGGGTCTTTAACTTGGGGCCGATGATCTTCGAGCTCGGCCGGGGCTGCTTGAATTTTATCAAGAGATAAGACAGGACCATTATCCCCTTCGGCCAGGAACTCAACGAGATTAACGGCCGAATTTGGTCGTCTAGATATAGTATACCAATGGGCCAGCAGTCGTTCCATCGTGGATGAAACCGCGGCCCTACGTATTTCCCGATCGATGTCAGACATCGGCGTCGGGGAGGAAGTTAGCTAATCCGAGTCTCGCCGAATCCTGATGGACAGTCTCGGCGCCAACCTCGATAGCTTTCTGTACAGAAATCCGAGTCGGCCGTCCTTCATCATTGAAGCCTTGTAAAGTAATGTAGCCGACGTGGTCATCGTAATACCGTGCTTGGATCATGTTAGCCTCAAAGGGCTGGCTATCGGCCGGATGAACAATGACCGATTTGCCGTCCCAAAAAACAAGCACTTGATATAATGACGAAGGAATACAACTGGTTTGATGAATCCAATCTCGACCGAGCAGTGCGTTATACTCGGTTTTGGAATCAACCACGAAAAAGGCGGTCATGTGAGTGCGACCGGCAATATTCACAGTTAACGGAAGTACACCTTTGGTTTGGGACTTGTCACCGACAAAACTACTCATTGTGATCCCTGACGGAATCAGTTCGTCATTCGAGCGACGCAAGGCCTTCATAATGGTCAGAGGCATGATATTGACGGTAGCCCCACAGTCGACAAAAACTTTAGAAACTGGGTATCCCTCGATATGGGCCGTCACATACAATGGCTTTAAATGGTGAAGCGCGGCCGATGATGAACGAGGGAACAATTCAGCTAAGGCGGCCTTTAAGCTCTCATCTTTTGATGCTGACTCACCTTCAACAACAGATACAAAATCCACATGGCCGGCGTCTTCGGCGACGACATCACCATCGAGGAAATTCGGTTGAGCCGTGCTTGATTGAAAATCAGCGGGTAACACATGGACCATACTAATGTCCATGTCATCCAAGATTGACGGGCCCATCGGGTTGGAACTCTCCTCGTTATCCTCATCTTTCGTTTGATCAGCAACTACGGACTCCGTTTTTGTCAAAACCGGACAAAGAGACTTTTCTGTTCCTTCTTCAATGGCTTGCTCCGGCGGTGCTGCTTCGGCCGCTTGTTGGGTCCGTGAAACTGCCTCAGGTGAGGGTGAGCGCGACAGCGTGCTTGGGGCCGAGATCCGAACCCGCTCCTGGTAATGTATCCGGGCATCCCTGGTATCGAGATATGCATCCAAACGCGCAACACGTGCCATTTCATCGGTCGTAAGGCCGAAGAGAGAAACAGCCGAAAATACCTCGAAGTGACATCGTAAATACTGAAGGTCCTCCATTGAGAAAGGAAGTTCGGCTGCTTCCATATCAATGTATGGGTCAACTTCAAATCCAAAGACGCGGGCTTCTCGTATGTGCTGGAACCTTGCTTTCAATCCTGGGTCTGAAGTTTTCTGGATAATTCGCTCGGCATCAGGACAAACCTGGACCAGATCAATGGTGTCCTGACATGCCTTCGGCAAACCATACAGGTCGTTGGCCGAATGCTTCTTGTGAAATTCTCGCATATACGCCAAAGCCTCCCCAAGGAACGGTGGATGCAAATTTCGTCGAATTTTGATTAGAGGTTCTTGTATGGCCGACGGGGCTAATTCGCATTCGGCCTCCTGCCTGAAATGTTCAAGGCGTGCCTTTATCTCCCCTGGTCGAATAAGAAGTTTGATCCGTTTATCAGCCTCTTCAAACATGGTTTCGACATCTTGGTCGACCAACTGCTTCCCTTGCTTCGACGTTGTCAGAACAGCTGGATGCGGTTGCTTGTTGTCATTGGCAATTATGTCCTTCGGCCGCCATTTAGGGACCGAAGCCTCTTGGGCTTCCCGTCGGCGTGCCATGCAATCGATCCTTTGGTGTCGGCGTTTCTGGGATTTGGACAGTGCAGTGTAGACACCTTTTAAAGAATGATACGTATACCAACGTTGATCTCTAGGCTCGGGAGGTTTGAAAGTTTTTTGGCTCCGCGATGATTCCGAACTGCCAGGATTACGTTCATAGTAGACATCGTCGTAAAATGCAGTATCAAAGTCGAGGCGCCGCCTGACTGATGGTGTCTCTTCCATCCATGTTTTAGGGCCGAGGCGATCAAAAACCCCCTGATGCCGGCTCACGTTGGCTACTTTTTGCTGGATTGCGACCGTAGGTCGTTCCGTTATCAGCGAAAAAGGCTTCACCTCTGGCTCACTGCCGACCTCGGTTCTACATTTTCTGCACAAAACTGCTGTTCCATTGTCTTCATCGGTGCTATAATCCCTCATAGGTTTAACAATAGCGGGCCCCGTTAAAGCCGTAGGTGGCTTGTTTGCACGAAAATCGGCCATGAAACGAGGCCGAGAATGCTGATTATGATAACGTTGTGTCTTAACAACTTCGACCTGCCCTTTCCCTTTGTCCTTAGGGAGGCATGCATCGACCATATTTACTGTTGCCGTGGGAAACGGGTCAGTATCGACACTCATCTTCTTCTCTGGAAATTTCAATTTACCATTATCGATCCAGCTTTGGACGTTGTCACGAAAGACGACGCAATTGTTCGTCGTATGTTTGCTTGAATCGTGGTATTTGCAATACACCTTTCCTTTAAGTTCTTCGGCATTGGGAATGTTGTGGCCAGGCCGAAGCTTAATGATTCTTGCTGATAACAGTTGGTCGAAAATTGCGTCAGCCTTTGTAATATCAAAAGTATAAACTTTTGACGGTTTCGATGTTCCTTCAGCGGGTGAACGGCTTTTGATTTCCCTAGAGTCAACTTGAGTCAATGCCTTGCAAACAAACGGCTTATCTATCACTATCTCGGCTGCATCCACGCTAACGCATTCATCCTCGGTTGACGCATAATTGACAGTAGGATTCTTGTAAATCGTCCCCCGAGATGGAGCTTTCGAAACCTTTTCCTCGCGGAGCAAATAGTCATATTGTTCGACATGTTGGGCTAATTCGTACATATCCCGAAAGTTTGCCCCCAAGAACTTCTTTTTGTATTCGACATCGAGGCCGTTCAAAGCGAGTCTGACGAATTCAACTTCGGGTAAAGGCACTCGGCACCAGTTCCTGGATGATTTGAACCTGGTGAGATAATCCATTGGTGACTCATCAGATGCCTGAGCCATCCTTGCTAATGAAGAAACCGACACCTCCATCCCCGGCCGATAAAACTGCTCGTGGAATTTCTCGACCAACTCCTCCCAGTTTTGGACGGAATTAGGAGGAAGATTGATATACCAAGCAAATGCCGAGCCGGTCAATGAAAAGTTGAACAGCCTTAGCTTATGGAAATCACCATTAACATCTCCGCATTGCGCGGTGAATCGAGCCACGTGCTCCAACGAAGACAGAGACGATTCACCGGCAAAGAGGCTAAAATCTGGAATCTTAAAACCTTTCGGGTATCCGAACGTCTCTACGTAGGCCGGGTACGGATGGATAAACTTAGGAAATAAGGATCGCCCAATGCGGATTAACCAAGCATGATCACCCCTAAATGTTTATGGCCATACCTAGGATATAAGGATCGCCCAATGCGGATTAACCAAGTGCGATCCATAAATAGTATGGTCCCCTAACGCGGATTAACCAAGTAGGACCATCCATGTACCATTGCTACGTGGTGTAGACTTAGTGTCACATAACCCCATGACACTAGGGTAACGGTCCTTTACAATCCCTCATGTTTATCAAACCATCAAATATATATTTCAAAACACAATCCATCAACATTTCAAATATCCAAGTCACATAATGTTTCTTAAGTAGATCGATGGCAAACTTTATAACAACAATTATTTAGCATAAGACCTATTTTAAGAATCCATGGTGTAACCACAAAGTATATTGGCATGGAAGATTTCAGAGTAATAACCATATCACATAGATTAAAATCACTCATATGAGGTCCACACTAATGCACTCTAGCATGGAATTCAAGGCGTCAAGCTCTATCACCGCCTAAAACAAAGCACAAGTCCACATTTAGATTTCTCTCTATAAATTCATATACCCAAAACTCTCATAAGTCTCCCACAACGACATTAAATGAGAATCAGACCGTCGATCAAAGGTATGGTCCATGATCTTACATCACTTGCTCCGTAAGATCCAACCACTAGATTTTCACTAGTAAGTCCTTAAGGTCCTTAAACAATATCTACAATAGCATACTAAAATTTGGTGTCAATTCAATGGTAAGATCGTCAATTGCTAGAATATTCAAGTGGTGGACCTTATCGAAATTATACTCAACCAACAACATTTCATAAATCGAATGTCACACATTAGAAAATTCGACTTTTTCCAAAAATTCTCAAATTTTACAAGAATGAAGATCTCAACAAGTAGAGTAAATTTTATACCTGTGGCCGAGTCCAATTTGGTTAGGAAGGCCCTCAAATTGGCTCGCATCCGTCGAAAACCCTAAGGTATGTGTTCTTCAATTCGGCTTCCTTGGTGTTCCAACGCCCCAACCACCAGTTAGGTCTTGTTCCTATGTCCAAGGGAAGTTGATTAAGGGTGATGGTGAATGGTGATACTCACCGGAACAACGAATCGCCGTCGAAAACCCCCAGGTTCTCCGGTGGAGTTCTACCCGAATTAGACCTTAAAAACCCTTGATTTTTGTAGAGATGGAAGGAGGAAGGTAGTTGAGCAGGTTGCAGGTGAAGGAGATAAGAAAATCAGTTGATAAATGATAGAAATTGGCCTGAAGTTGCCAGTTTTGAAAAATGGCTAGTGGAGTACACGGTTTCAAGAAATGGGGAAAGAAAATGTCAACTCCCCCTGTTGATCATTTCTCATCCACTAATAATTGGATTGGCCCCCCTTTTTACTCCTAATAGCCGGTTCCCTTAACCCAATTATATATTTGGGCCTTTTACCCCCAGTGGAAATTAAATAATTTCCACAACTTAAAGTTTCACAACTTTAAACGTCCGTAACTATACCATTATAATTCGGACTCGCAAACGGCTTTCGCCTATGCGTTTGTGGTTTCGAGATCTCTCCAAAAATATAAATTGTGACCTCGAAAGGTCTACGAATTTTAGATAATTAATTTCCAAACTTCAACTTCGTAACTAGTTTAATTAAAATCTAAATTCAAATAAATTAATATAATTTCTCGTAAAAAAAATATAAAGTCTCAATAATACAAATATGTAGATTATAACATTGAAATTTAGGAATGAGATTTCACAGGGCGGGCACCAGACACAAGTGTGTGGGTGTGGGGGTTTTGTGCGGTCAGATTAATTGCCAAATGGTCCGAGTATGTACCTTACAATTTCTCCCTTGTTGGAGCCTCCTTCTAAGAGAACAATGGACCATATTGTTCCTAACCTCGACAAATTTACGGGGAGGGAAATTCAAACTTGGATGCAAGGGGCGGAGCACACTAGCCAACTTGACCAAATCCAGTTTTGTACTACTGTTTTCTTCAGTTGTGAGAGTTTGCTTTCATTTCTTGTTTCATGTTCATGGCAATCAAATTATGCCCGCAAGCAGTGGCGGAGCCAGGATTTTTTGTGAGGATGGGCCTCTTACAAAGGTTCTTAAAAAACGATGCATCAAAGGTAATTAAAATTCCAAAATATATATGCATCGATAATATTTCCTTCACAAATTTTTTATGAACGATCTTAACTCTCATGTAAGTGTAGAATAGAGAGGAAACAATAGAGAATTAAAGAAATTTGAGACTTATTTGTTGACGACATTTCGGATTTGGATGATAAAATGTATGAGATTTCAAAAAGAAAGGGGAATAGTTTTGGAGTCTGGCTGCATTGTAAAAGAGGACTGTTTCTTAATTTTTATGACTAAAACTGAACTATTACTCTTCAAAGAAAGGTGAATTGTTGCTTTGATTTTAAATGCTATTAATTTGTATTAGGGAGATAGATAAAATATTAAATTCAATTGTGAAATGGACCGGTGGGGTTATGTTTGGAATTTGAAAAGCAGGGCTTCAAGCAAATGAAAGATGCATAATTTCCAAATGCATAAAAGTCAGGATAGGCCTCGGCCATCCCTAGTCTCATGGTGCCTCCGCCAGTGCCCGCAAGAATTGTCTATCATCCTCGTTAATACTTGTAATACTGATACATCAAATGTTGAACAAACAAAAAGCTGAAACCACCACAGAAACAATAGGATGTCAATCCCCGAAAGAGTTCTCACAGGGGATGGATCATAAATTCACAACTCAAAATTTTTAGTATATGACACGAGGAATTATGTGATGACATTCTTTTTTCCATTACAAAGAATAGCGCATTGTATACAACATTCTTGACCACATCTTGAATGATAATTCTAAATCTCATAAAAGTTGATTATGTCTCAAATTAAATATAATTGTTTGCTCAATATAAGGTATCAAAATTATGAATACAAACACTAGAAAGATCCCAAATTGAAGGGATTAACTGCGGAATTAATTAGGTACCAACAACTTACTCATTCTCCATTATGTGAATGATAACATTGTGTTGTTTAGCTCAAAGCCTCGAGAACTGCCATTAATATCGGTTTCTTTTTGGTTTGTTTTTTTACTGGATTTCTAATAACACGTTTTTTTTTGGTAACATGCAATAACATTGAGTAACTATGAGATTGGCACTGAGTTGTACTTTTCTTTCTTTGTTGGGGATTTAATCACTATTCTCGCTGAGCAAGGTTTTAACGAGGTCACTCTTTCACAATCACCACAACTTGTATCTTAATTATGTCTGTCCCATGATAAAAAATAAAATAAAAAACAATTGTTGTTCAGGTGTATTGTACAAGTTATGTGTCACTGGATCTGTTGCCCCTAAAAACTACAAAGCCTACGTGGCGCGCAGGCCGAGTAATCTAAAAGCTAACTACGTCCTTCGGTGAATGCGGGCGTGCCAACTCGTCGGCCGAGCTCTGCCGAGGAGTAAATTTGTTGATGTTGCGTTGGGTCGCGCTACTGACTTCTGCGTCTTGCGATTGCGGCCGAGAAAGGAACACGTCTCGGCCTCCTGGATTCTCAAACCTGAAGACAAGGTTACTATTATTACGAAGCTCACAAATCGAATTCGGCTTTCAATGTGCCGAATGTAATAACTGTAACACCTCACTTCGTCGAGAAGACTAATGAGATGACCTCGACCAAAAAAGATTTAGAAACCCTTCTCGACCGAGACTTGGATAGACAATTGACCGTGCCCGCCGCAGTGCTGTTGATGCCAACGGAAGGTACTGCGAGTTCGGCCAATTCTACGGTGACAGAGCTATCTATGCTGACTTAAGATATCACCGGTTGCTTTCACAGTGCTGTTGATGCCAACGGAAGATGTGTCAGCGAAAAAGAAAAAGAAAAAGTTCTCAAGTTGTTGAGGATTTGCGCAGGGCAATTTGTATTGATTTTGTGGGGGCTTTACTGGCTTGCAGCCTCCCCTATTTATAGCACTGGACCTTGAGTTACAATCCTACTCGAACTAGGCTTTCTTCTCCGGATCAACAACAACTCGACCAGTCCTATCTTGACTAGGATTGTGAACCTAGTCCCTTTTTTAGTCGGCTCCCTTCCGGGTTATCATACTTGCCGAGACTCCTTGTTGTACCAGGACTTGTCTTCGTAAATAACCTAGCCGGCCTAGTTTTAGAAGCCCACGACCCGAGCGACCCGAGGCTCCCTTGTTGTCAGGTCTTCCGGGCCGAGATGGTTCTGTACTCGGCCCAAATTGATATTTTGGGCCCAAACAGGATCCCATGTAAGCACATAGAGAGTTTCAAAATGAGGTGTGCTATCCACACATCCCATTTTACTTCTTACACACTCCTTGTTAATTTCTATCTGTTGATTTTCTTCAATTCATCCGATCCGACGGCCGAAAATTAGAAAAGTGTGTGAAAAATAAAATGGGGTGTGCGAATATCAAACCCCTTTCAAAAGTTGTCCCCAAAAACCTTTAGTAAAAGCAGAGGAATATTCAAAGGTTGATTACAAGAGATTGTTCAGACTCATTACAGACCAATCTCAAGTTTTCTTTTGGTCAATTGACCAATCACAAAGGATTCCAATAACTTAGCTAACACATTATATACGACTCTTTGAAAAATAAGACTCTTTGTAAACTATATGTGACTTTATGTTTTTACATAAAATTTTATAATATTAGCACGGAAGTTAATGTTGAAATGTAAAATAAAAAAGAATTCACGAAGAATTTCAATTTTAAAGAATCTCCTAAACATTTATCTTCTCTTTATTATCTCATAATTTCACATGTTCTGAACGATTTAATGGACGCGCGATTTGCATCCACTTTGAATCGACGACCACGATGTTGTAGTCCGCAGGCTACCCATAAAAAGATCTGGATCTGGATCCATGGGACAACTTTTGAACCAAAAGACTAATAACAGACCAATCACAAGTTCTTTTTTGGTCAACAGACCAATAACAAGTTGATTACGAATTGGGATGCATCAATAATTATGAGAGAGGATTCTCGGTGGATTCTTTTTGTGAGGATTCTAAAAATTCTTTAATTACGTTCGTTCATCATACATCATGTGATTAGTTTTTGTCAGGTACTGTTTATATTTAATTTTAAATAAAAAAAATTATAATAATTTATGATCGCACGATTTGCATTCACATTGAAACAACGGCCACGATGTTGTAGTCCGCAGGCTATCCATAAAAAGATCCGGATCTGGATCCATGGGACAACTTTTGAACCAAAAGACTAATTACAGACCAATCACAAGTTCTTTTATCATCAACTGACCAATCACAAGTTCTTTTATCTTCAACAGACCAATCACAAGTTCACTACGAATTGGGATGCATCAATAATTACAATCTCAAAAGCCTTTTCTTCTACGTTGAGCTACTAGCAAACTAAGCAACCAAGAGAAAAATGGCTGCCGCTTTGATTGGACAGGCTATTATCTCCGCTTCCATCCAGGTGCTATGCAACAGAATTGCTTCAACCGAGTTCGCTGACTTGTTCCGGCAGAAGAAGCTGGATGAACCACGCTTCATGAAACTGAAGACGACGCTGCTCACCCTTAATGTAGTGCTCAACGATGCGGAAGAGAAGCAAATTTCAAACCCTGCTGTGAGAGACTGGCTGGACGACCTTAAGCATGCTGTCTTCGACGCGGAGGACATACTTGATGAGATCGACACTGAAGCTTTGCGATGCAAGGTGGAAGGTGAAGGTCAAACCGAGAAATTAACCAAAAAGGTGTGGGACTTCTTCTCTACTTCTCGTAGTCATTTTTATCGAAGCATGAATGTTGGGATACAAGGGTTATTACAAAGGCTGGATGACTTTGTGCAACAGAAAGTTTCCCTTGGTCTTACAGAAGTTGTTGGGAGGAAGGTTTCACAAAGAACTCCAACAACTTCCTTGATTCATGAACCTTTTGTATATGGAAGAGACGGAGATAAAGAAAATTTATCAAAAGTCTTGTTCTCTGATGATGCAAGCGAGGATGATGTATCTATCATCACCATTGTTGGTATGGGTGGGGTTGGCAAGACGACCCTTGCTCGAGCCCTTTACAATGATGATAAGGTGAAAGAGCACTTTACCCTTAGATCTTGGGCTTGTGTTTCAGAAGATTATGATGCTATTAGGGTGACTAAAACTCTTCTCGAGTCGGTCACTTCAAAACCTTCTAAGATGACAGATTTGAATTCGCTTCAAGTTGAACTTAGAGAACAACTGAGAGGAAAGAAATTCTTATTTGTGTTGGATGACCTTTGGAGTGAGAAATATTCTGATTGGAGGTGCCTACAACCTCCTTTTACTTCCGGGGCAAGGGGAAGTAAAGTCATTGTGACAACACGAAGTGAAAATGTCGCATCTCTCATGAATAATGTTCCCATTCAACACTTGAAGCCTTTGTCGCATGAAAATTGTTGGATGTTACTTGCAAAACATGCGTTTGGAAACGAAAACCACAATGCACATCCAACTTTGGAAGAAATTGGCAAGAAAATTGCACGCAAGTGCAATGGTTTGCCTTTAGCAGCAGAGACACTCGGGGGTCTATTACGTTGTAGGAGAGACTTCGAGGAATGGAATAAATTATTAAATAGTAGTCTTTGGGAGCTACCTTATGATAAAAGTGATATCCTTCCAGCCCTACATTTGAGCTATCATTATCTCCCTGCTCAGTTGAAAAGATGCTTTGTGTATTGTTCACTATTTCCAAAAGACTATTTGTTCAAGAATGAAGATGTAGTTCTACTTTGGACGGCGGAAGGTTTAATTCCACAAGATTTTAACCGGCAAAGAATGGAAGAGACGGCTAGAAGTTACTTTGATGAGCTAGTATCCCGATCACTACTTCAAAAATCAGGAGAGCGTGGTTTCACAATGCATGATCTTCTTAACGACTTGGGTCAGTTCATGTCTAGGGGATTTTTTCTCAGGTTGGAAGAGAGGGAATCACAAGAAGTTAAAAGACTTCGTCATTTGTCATATGCTAGGAGAGAAATTGATGCTGCTAAAAAATTTGAGCCATTAAATGGGGCTAAGTGTTTGCGGACCTTCCTACCTCTCTCTTTTGGAATAAATGATAGGTATAAACGTTTCCTCATAAGTAAAAAGTTTCTACGAGATTTGTTGCCATCCCTGAAACGTTTACGAGTTTTATCATTGTCGTGTTATAAAAATTTCAATGAATTACCTGATTCAGTGGGCAATCTCATTCACCTACGCTACCTGGATCTCTCCAAGACGGCAATTGTAAGCTTACCTGGTGCAGTTTGCACTCTCTACAATTTGCAGACGTTACTGCTGTCAGGTTGTTCTGCTCTCATTGAACTGCCAGCAGACATGAGAAAATTGATAAATTTATGGACATTAACGTTGGCAGGTTGCAGCTCCCTTACTAAATTACCTGTAGATATGAGGGAATTGAGTAGTTTGCATTACCTCGATGTCAGTGGAACAAACATACAAGGGATGCCAGTGGAATTTGGAAGACTAAAAAGTTTGAGAAAATTAACTGATTTCATTGTGGGGAAATCTACCGGGTCAAGTATTGGAGAATTAAGGGAGTTGCAGCATCTTCAAGGAAGACTTCATATTTCAAATCTGCAAAATGTAGTTGATGTTGTGGATGCCTTGGAAGCCAATTTGAAGAATAAGAAAGGACTCAATGACTTAGAGTTGGCATGGGGTGATGAGGAAGCCGATGATACCCAAAAGGAGAGAGATGTGCTTGACAAGCTCCAACCTTCTGCAAATTTGGAGAAACTGACTATGAGATTCTATGGAGGAACCAGCTTCCCAACATGGTTAGGAAGCTCTAATTCCTTCTCGAACATACAGTTCATATGTATCAGTGATTGTAAATATTGTTTGTCCTTGCCAAGTTTTGGGCAGCTGCCCACTCTTAAAGAGCTACGTATCAAAAGGATGAAATCTGTTAGGACGGTTGGTGTTGAATTCTATGGTGATCTTAATGGAGCTTCTGTAATTCAGCCATTTCGGTCTCTGAAGACGCTAGACTTTGACGACATGCCAGAGTGGGAGGATTGGCGACCGAGTCCAAGTGGAGGTCAATGTTCAGACTTTCCTTGTCTCCAGGAGATGGGAATATGGAATTGTCCGAAGCTGAGAGGATACTTGCCCAATTGTCTTCCTTGCTTGAAAACATTTAGGGTGTGTCGGTGTGAATATCTACATCTGCATGATGAATGGGCCAGTAGTAGTAGTAGTCTTAACATGGACTACTTACAGAATTCATTGGAAATAGTTATTGATGGATGCCCAGGTCTGTTACCATTAATAGAGAGAGTAGAGAAGAAGTTCTTGTCCACACTTACAATTTATAATTTTGATGCAATACAGTGCCTGCCCAAAATGAAATATCTTCGAAGATTGAAGTTCTGGGATTGCCCAACCGTGTCGTCATTAGAGTTCTTATCTCATGAGATGATGGCCGAATTGACATCACTTGAGTCTTTGTTTATGCACAACAGTTTTCATTCAGTGAGGTCCTTCCCGTTGGGCGTTTTCCCCAAACTTTCAACTCTACAAATCTTTTGCTGTGAGAATCTGGAATCCTTTTCTATTGAAGGAGTTGATCAGAACCTAAGCCATCTCAATGAGCTGCGAATCTACGACTGTCAAAATCTGGCGTCTTTCCCGGACGGAGGATTGCCCACTCCCAACATGAGAGAATTGAAAGTCGGTGGATGCAAGAATTTGAAGTCGTTCCCCAAACGAATTCGCACCCTCGCCGCCCTTGAACGATTGGAATTATGGGATCTTCCAAATCTTGTATCATTTGCCCAAGGGGGTTTGCCTCCCAACCTGCAATATTTTAGGGTTACACGTTGCGACAAAGTGAAGCCTTCAGTGGAGTGGGGATTACAAGGACTTGTCTCCCTTAAAGAATTTACAATTGTTGGCGAGATCTGGGCACCGTTGCTCAAGGAACAGCTGCTCCCTACTACTCTTAACAGTCTCTACATCGCTGGACTATCAAGTCCGAAATCGGTGGTGGACGTAAAAGGACTTCGACACCTCGCTTCTCTTCACCGGCTAACTATTTATGATTGCCCAAGTCTGGAATTCCTGCCACGAAAGGGACTTCAACACCTCACTTCTCTTCAAGAGCTAACTATTGGTTATTGCCCAAGTCTGGAATTCCTTCCAGCAGAGGGACTTCTACACCTCACTTCTCTTCAAGAGCTACGAATTTCTGATTGTCCAAAACTCCAATTCCTGCCAGAAAACGGTTTGCCGCCATCTCTTTCGTACCTGGAGATCAACTCTTGTTCCACCCTGCAGAAAAGGTATGAGAATAAGACGGGAGAAGATTGGGCCAATATATCCCACATTCCTTTGATAAGGATAGGCAAACAATTCATCATATCCATATGAGCTCTGTTTTTCGGCATTTGACTCTCAGGTATTTTGCATCTAATTAACTTCAATAGTTTGAAAAATAAAAGACATAACAGAAATAAGAATCATAGCATATTGATCAATTTTTTCTTTGCAGCAAAGAAGACAGATTATCCCTACATCTTCAACATTTTCGGATGGTATGAAGAGGATCAATCCAGCATAGTAAGCATCAAAAGTGCAACATGTTTAGGTACTCTTTCATAACCGAATAATGTATTAACGTTTCAGAAATTACAAATTTTGCAATTTGTTTCTCATCTCTGCATTTTCTTTGTTGTATTGTTTGCTCTGAATTATTCTCTAGCCTTATCCCTGGCGTCACTTATAGAATGTAGTACTTCGAAAACTCACATTTTTCTTATATCAAAAATAATAAAAACCATCAATACTGCTTATTTTGGTCTGCAGAAGCCTACTTTCGGCATAGGCGGCACAAACTTGCATCCACACTTTCCTCCTTCTCCATTGGCAGGCTGTCTCGTTTTCTTTATTCAGATACCAGATTGATGCTTGCGTAGATACTTTATGCTTTTGTTGGTTCATATAATCGTAGCTGACAAATGGAAAGATGTGTGGAGTTAAATCTTTCGAGGTGTGTTTTCTGATGTTTCTTTTTCTTTCATTCTTTTTATTTATCTTCAACATAAACTTGTTGATGAGAGAGAGAGTGAGTGGGGAGGGAGGGACAGAGAAAAAGAAGAAATGTTTTTGAAAGTTTTGAGAATCAAAGTTGCAGATTAATTTCTCAGTAGCTCATGTGTATTATTGATGCATTATTCAACTGTTCTGTATTCCTTTTACCATTTCTCGGTTGCGTGAATCATCATTAGTTATCAAGACTTTTGTAAAATCAATCCTAAGTATCTGTTAATACAATGTGCCAGGACAGACTCATTATGGCCTTTGTGGATGTGGCAGCGAGCTAACTGTGGTGTGGGACTGTAAAGTAGAATTACCCAAGGGAACAGATGCTAGCTTGCATCAATTATTGGGCCTGTCTGGCATGAGTAAACAGCTGTGGCATGCTTTTCTAGTTTTCTTCACGCTGGTGCAAGAGATATATCATGTAGGTAACCCTTGGACGATGTTTTTTTTTTATAATTTTTTTTTATAATTTTTTTTTAATCATTCTGATTTCGTTTGAATATGGTGGCTTTTATGTTGGTGTGGATGAGTTTCTTTACAACACAAATGTGTAATTCAGCTATATATGTGCTGCACTGACTTATTTGGTTTGAATATGGTGGCGTCATTGCTGCAGAGTCCTTAGTGTGGAACTTAAGAGGCGATTGTCTGAGGCAATGGATGTTAGCTCACATCAATTTCCTAAGCATTTTTGGCATGAAGATGATGCACCTCTAAAGGAAGATGATGGAACCCCGGGATGATATATTTCTTTGTCATACGGGCATGGTTTGAATATGGTGGCCTGCTATCTCATCTTCTTTCAATGCCATTATCATCTTCAAGTTGGTGTATCTATGCTTTTGTTTACGAAAGTGAACTGGTAATAGATCTTTAGTTGAATACTGCAGATGAGCTTTAATTTACATTCTCTCCTACCATGGAAAATCTTATGCGGAGGATATGATGCTTCATTTTAACAAATGTTAACTGAATATATGTTTCAGTTTTGTCCCTTCACAGTATCCCTGTTTTATGTAGTTTGCATACCATTTAAAAAAAAAATCATGTTAATATAATTTACAAATCATATACTTCTTAGAGAGAATTAATTTACGAAGCAACAATAATCGGATCTATTTAAAACCGTAATAGTTAGTTCTGTTCATTCTTTATCATCAATGTGTCCAATGAATTTTACTTCATCTCTGTATTTAGGAATTTGTTGAGCTGATATGTAAGGCAAAAGCATCCGAGATGACATCCATGTTGAATAGCTATCACACGAAGCAGGCATTTCAAAATTTCATATGTAGTAGGAGTGTGAGAAAACAGATGGTAAACCTCTTTGAATCCTTTTCCCCTGCCTCTAATTTCTAGAGGACTCTAAATGTTGATTTTCCAGTTGGAACTGCAGTTTATATTGTTATTGTATTGCTTAATTCGAACTACAGAAGCCTAACACAGGTGGCACAAACTCACTTCTGTACTTCCCTCCTTCCGCATTGGCAGGTTGTCTCATTTTCTTTATCCAGGGACCATCTTAAAGCTTGCGGAGATACGCTATGCTCTTGTAAACCTGGCCATAAATTCGCAGCAAAAATGGAAAGCCGCATGTAATTATATCTTTTAGCAGAAGATGTGGAGGTGTGCTTTCTGACGTTTCTTTTCCTTTTGTTCTTTTTCTTCATCATCAACATAAAATTTAGCGAACAAGGGAAAAAAAATGAGAAGTTGTGAGAATCACACTTCATATGGTTGAATGTTCTCCATTTTTTTGTTATTTTTTCTTTTTTTAAAAGTCCTTAAAACTAATACATTGTGATGCTTTTCTCCACCACAGGGTACCAGGGCTTGCCTAAAGGTGACAAGAAGTAGCACAGCTGCACAGATGTCGGGTCTTTATGATGCAGTGCTGCTTCCACATACCCCACTTATTCAAAGTCCAACAACACAAGTCAGTCATAAAATGGAGCACCCGGTTTTGCAGGCGAGGACATTAGAATAGCCATGAAACAGTTTTAACCACTTTGTGATCTGTCCAAACTACTTGGAAGCAATGGACGGAAGAGGACTTCGACACCTCTCTTCTCTTCAAGAGCTATGAACTGAAAGCTGCCCAGGTCTGGAATATTTGGCAGGAGAGGGACTACTTCAAAACCTCACTTCTCTTCAAAAGCTATATATTTGGGCGTGTGACAATTTCCAATGCCTTCCAGAAGAGGGTTTGCCGCCATCTGTTTCTTTCTTGGAAATCCACCAATGTTCGCCCTGGAGAAAAGGTACAAGAAGATATACGGGAGAAGATTAGGCCAAGATATCTCACATTCCTTGAATATGGATAGGCAGAGACCTGATCATATGAGCGCTCTATCCTTTGGAAATACTTTTGTTTTCTGACATTTCCCTCTCAACTCTCAAATCGAAGTCAGGTATATTTTGCATCCAATTAACTTTCATGGTTGCACAAATATAAAAATAAAGAAAAATAAATAAATGTGAGAAACATAGCATGCATATTGTTCAAAGTTGCAGATTAGTTTCTCAGTAGCTCATGTGTATTATTGATGCATTATTCAAGTATTCTGTATTCTTGTTACCATTTCTCGGTTGCATGAATCAGCATTAGTTATCAAGACTTTTGTAAAATCAATCCTAAGTATCTGTTAATACAATCTGCCAGGACAGACTCATTTATGGCCTTTGTGGATGCGGCAGCGAGCTAACTGGTATAATTACCCAAGGGAACAGATGCTAGCTGGCATCAATTACTGGGCCTGTCTGGCATGAGTAAACAGCCGTGGCATGCTTTTCTAGTTTTCTTCCAATGTCCTAGTGATCTTCACGCTGGTGCAAGAGATATATCATGTAGGTAACCCTTGGACGATGTTTTTTTTTTATCATTCTGATTTCGTTTGAATATGGTGGCTTTTATGTTGGTGCGGATGAGTTTCTTTACAAACACAAATGCGTAATTCACCTATATATGTGCGGCACTGACTTATTTGGTTTGAATATGGTGGCGTCATTGCTGCAGAGTCCTTATTGTGGAACTTAAGAGGCAATTGTCTGAGGCAACAGATGTTAGCTCACATCAATTTCCTAAGCATTTTTGGTGTGAAGATGATAAAGGAAGATGTTGGAACCCCGGGATGATATATTTCTTTGTCATACGGGCATGGTTTCAATACGGTGGCCTGCTATCTCATCTTCTTTCAATGCCATTATCATCTTCATGTTGGTGTATCTATGCTTTTCTTTACGAATGTGAACTGGTAATAGATCTTTAGTCGAATACTGCAGATGAGCTTTAATTTACATTCTCTCTTACCATGGAACATCTTACGCAGAGGATATGATGCTTCGTTTTAACAAATGTTAACTGAATATATGTTTCAGTTTTGTCCCTCACAATATCCTGTTTTATGTAGTTTGCATATCATTTAAAAAAAAAAAATCATGTTAATAAAATTTACAAATCTTATACTTCTTAGAGAGAATTAATTTACGAAGCAACAATAATTGGATCTATTTAAAACCGTGATAGTTAGTTTTGTTCATTCTTTATCATCAATCTGTCCATTGAATTTTACTTTTATCTATGTATTTAGGAGTTTGTTGAGCTGATATGTAAGTAAAGCAAAAGCATCCGAGATGACATTCATGTTGAATAGTTATCACAAGAAGCAGGCATTTCAAAATTTCATATGTAGTAGGAGTGTGAGAAAACAGATGGAGGTAAACCTCTTTGTATCCTTTTCCCCTGCCTCTAATTTCTGGAGGACTCTAAATGTTGATTTTTCCAGTTGGAACTGCAGTTTATTGTTACCGTATTGCTTATTTTGAACTACAGAAGCCTAACATGGGTGGCACAAACTTGCATCTGTACTTCCCTCCTTCCGCATTGGCAGGTTGTCTCATTTTCCTTATCCCGGGACCATCTTAAAGCTTGCGTAGATACGTTATATGCTCTTGTGGATCTGGCCATAAATTCGCAGCAACAGTGGAAAGCCGCACCTAATTAGATCTTTTAGCAGAAGATGTGGAGGTGTGCTTTTTGACGTTTCTCTTCCTTTCGTTATTTTTATTCATCATCAATGTAACGAGAGAGGAGGGTGGCTGGGGAGGGGTAGCGAACAAGGAAAAAAATGAAAAGTTGTGAGAATCAAACTTCATATGGTTGAACGTTCTCCGTTTTTTTATTTTTAGAAGTCCTTAAAACTAATAGACAATGTGATCCTTTCGTCCACCACAGGGTAGAAAGGCTTGCCTAAAGGTGACTAGAAGTAGCACAGCTGCACAGACCCGACATATTTACAACGCAGTGCTGCTTCCACATCCTCCACTTATCCAAATTCCAACAACATAAGTCAGTCATAAAATGGAGCATCCGGTTTTGCAGGCGAGGACATAGGAAGAGCCCTGAAACGATTTAAGCACTTGTGATCTGTCCAAGCTACATGGAAGCAGTGGACGGAAAAAGGACTTTGACACCTCACTTATCTTCAAGAGCTACGAATTGAAAGCTGCCCAATTATGGAATTTCTGCCAGGAGAGGGACTACTTCAACACCTCGCTTCTCTTCAAAAGCTATATATTTGGGGTTTTGACAGCCTCCAATGCCTTCCAGAAGAGGGTTTGCCGCCATCTGTTTCTTTCCTGAAATCCACCGATGTTCTGCCCTGGAGAAAAGTTGTGAGAAGAAAGACATATGGGAGGAGATTGAGGCAAGATATCTCACATTCCTTGCATATGGATAAGCAGAGACCTGATCATATGAGCGCTCTATATGTCGGAAATACTTTTGCTTTCTGACATTTCACTCTCAACTCTCAAACCAAAGTCAGGTATATTTTGCATTAACTTTCATAGTTGCACAAATATAAATAGAAAGAAAAATAAAAAATATATAAGAAACATAGCATGCATATTGTGAATTATTAGTGTTAAATTCTGAATTATTAATTTTCTTGCAGGACACAAGGGCTTCTCCTGGAGAGCTTTTCGTATGCAAGCTTCCCAAATTTGCCAATCACTGCCAGAGGAGAGGAGGGTTAATTGACCACTGTATATACATTTCGTTTTTCTACTAGAACAATCGTCGAAGGAGGAGATCGGGAAAGGTTTAATCCGGCATAATAAGAATCAAATGCACAATATTACTAACAAAATGTATGAGTTTCAAAAATTACAAGCTTTGTTTACTCTTGTTTTCTTTGTGAAGTCTTGTTTGTTCTGAATATTTTGTATTTCATTCTTGTAATATGATACGGTGGTTTAAAACATCAAATTTTGGAATATTTCATGTATGCATTTCAAAAATCAATGGACAATACAGTTTCATACTTTCTTTCTTTGCTGGCTTGTGGTTGCAGCTTTCGGCTCATATGTTTGGAGGATCTCCCCAGTTCCATTGTTGTGATGTCGCATCTGAGTGTCACTGAAAAGCATATACCCATATACATGATATCCTATTGAGACATCATTTCCATAATATTGCTCTAATTTCGACAATGTTGCTCATCATCTTCCATCCGTATCGTTGATCTCAGAAAAGACTATCACAGATATACTTCGTTTGGAATATTCATTGTTGCCTCTGTCATTGATATAGGCAACCCCGTTGTCACCCTCACTTCCAATGCTCTTTTGATGAAGCTGCAATACCCATTCAAGCCCCCTCACAACATCATTCATCGACGGTCGTTCGATTCCTTTATCATTTAAGCAACTTATAGCAATCTCAATGAACTTGTTCAAGCACTCGACTTCAATCTTATCCTTCACAATTGGGTCAATGATTTGACCAAGTGTCCCGTCTCCATGACAACCCTTGACCCACTTAGCGAGGCTGATATGCCTAGCCTCCACCGTATGCATCAGAGCTGGCCTCGCACACAATACTTCCCACAAAACACCCCAAATGAGTACACATCAGACTTCTCAGACAGTTGTTGACGTCTGTAGTACTCTGGGTCTAGATACCCAAAACTATCTTTCACCATCTTGCTGATGTGTGTTTTGGACGTGCTGGTTGTGCCCATTTTTGACAACCCGAAATCGGATACCTTGGCCACCATTTCCTCGTCCAATAAAATGTTTGTGCTCTTCACATCGCGATGAATAATGGAGCCCTCGGCAGCGCTGTGAAGGTAGTGTAACCCTCGTGTTGCACCAATACAAATTTCAAGTCGTTGTTCCCAGGGAAGAGGTTTAGGGATACCGGTGCGATATAGATGGTCACCGAGAGTGCCGCGTGTCATGTAATTGTAAACCAAGATCATCTCGCCATTATCGGAAGTAACCAATGAGTGAAACCAAATGGCGTGGTGGAGTTGGGAGAGCAGTTCAATTTCCGTCTTGAACTCTCGGGCCCTTTGTGATGACTCATGTCTCAATTGTTTGATGGCAATAGGAATGGCATTGTCGTCAATGTATCCTTTGAACACATTGCCAAACCCACCAACAACAATAATGAAAGTGTTTGGGTTAAAACTTGAACTTTGGGCTCAAAAGGGATTTGGCCCAAAAGAACGACAAGGAGGAAAGGAGCCCGAAGCTCAGCCAAAGCCCAGAAGGCAGAAAAGGACTTTTCCCGACTAAATGCAGATCATTTGAACCACTTGCTCACCTACCTAGAGACCAAGTGGTGTAGACCAGCCAGCTAATCAGCCCAAAAGCACTTTACAGTGGCAGTACAAGTAAAAAGCTGATGAGTCACTACCCTTCAAGCTGCATTCGGGCAAGATTAATGCTACAGGAGGCCAAGCCAAACTGTCTATAAAAGAAGAAAGAGAAATCAGAGATAAGGACACTCAATCAAACAAACAAATACAAGCTCAAACTCTGCTCAAGCCAGATTTGCCTTCAACGAAGCTGTAGTCAGCCCAAGCCTTCATCCCTTTCGGGATCAACCCTCACCAAAAGCCTTTGTAAAAGCTCTGCTACCTTGTCTTAATCTTGCTGTAGTATCGATTTCCTTCTGTAAACTCATCTCCCCATCCCTCTTTCTAAACTCTCAAACCTCTTTATAAATCACAAAGATAGGAAGTTGCAAGACGACCAGCCTTGCCCGACCCTCTTTGTTTTTGTCTTTTCATTCATAGGCCTAGTAATATGTTGTGTACTTCCATTTGTATCCAAGTTATTTCTAGCAAGTTGATGAGTAAAAGACTCCTTAATTCTTGAATCCGATTGGAATCTGTATTCACAGTTTAAATCAGATCTGAGTTCTAAACCCTCGGGCATATAAGATTGATCATTCAAAAGTCCTTGGTCTCAAGGCATAAAAAAAGAACCTTATGTGGACTTAACCCATCCACGACAGTCTTTGATAACAAGAAGTCCAAAGTTACTTGGGGCGCAAGTAATCGACCTATTGCTTAGTTTTATTTCTGTTATATTATGATTATCATAGAACGTTTGAGTATATAATGAATTCTGATGGGAAGCCTCAAGGCCTACATCTAAGGCCCTACAAAGACACCTATTTGGATTCGTTCTGCTCTTCGGGCTCGAATAATGAGAAGTATAATAGTCATAATACTTCTGCAGTCAATGAAGCAAACATTATATGTTCGAGTACTGGGTTAGTTCTTGATTGTGAGCATCAAGGCCTATACCTAAGGCCCCACAAAGGCACCTTTCATAAACTAAAACAGCCTCTCGGATATATATATACAACTAAAACTCAACATCTGTTTACATCTGCCATGCTAAAGATGGCAGTGGCACGCCTGAACACCTAAAAGTTAATCTTGATTGTGAGCCTCAAGGCCTACACCTAAGGCCCCACAAAGGCACATTTCAAAGTTAACTTTGTCCTTCTCTTTCAGCCTTGCCCGACAAGCCCGCCAGTGAGTAGAAACCCGACAGAAAGCATCAACCAGCGCCAACCTCTCGGGGAGCTGTGTGCTCGTCCGCTAGGAAACATCCCCAACGGAAATTCTAGCCACGAACAGAAAGTATCGTTGAAGATTTGGGTGGCGGCTTTAGTCTTAGCCAGCGGAAAGCAACGACACAGATAAGGCGATCAAGGTGACTCGGGGGTAGACCTGGACCCGACCTGTTAACCCAACCCGACCCAACCTGTTAACCCAACTCGTTAATATTAGTATTTGGATGGATGTTTAACGGGTCGGGTTGCTAACGGGTGAACCCATTAACAACCTGTTAAATAACGGGTCACTTTGGGTCAACCTATTAGACATCACTTTGGGTCAACCTATTAGACATGTTAACACCCGTTAGTTGAGGATGTTTTAGCAATTTCAGTAAAGTCTTAACAACAAAAAATAAACTCTATACAAAATAATAATAATAATAATAATAATTGTTAACAGGTGTTAACGGATGAAACGGGTGACCCGTTAGTTTAACGGGTTGGGTTTGGGTGACCTGTTAATTTAACGGGTTGGATTGAACCTGACTCAAACCCGATAAACCCAACCCGTTTACAGGTCTACTCGGGGGGTCTCTGTTGACTTTGTAGAGTTGTTGCAATGGACGGAACCGAGAGTGGAAAGTTTCAACCTTCTAAATTCGCTTTTGAATCTCATTTTCAATAATATTATTTAATACAAAAAACTGACACGTTTGGTGATATATTTTCTAATGTAAATAACGCCTACTACTATATGTGGTACTTACTTATATACTAGAAAGTGTACGAGCAAATATGTTAATTTTATATATCTAAATAACATCTCTCGCTCATGCACAAAAAACGCATGACAATACTCTTCAAAGATCAATCAAGACCATAAAGTGTTTGATTAAATCTTCCTTGTCTTTTGTTTGGTGTCAGAGGGAGGCACAAACTTCATCCATTGAGGGAAAAAGAAATTCCGTTGCCGGGACTTGAACCCGGGTCTTTCAGGTGAGAGCCGAATATCCTGACCAACTAGACTACAACGGATTGTTGACATAGCATTACGCAATGGCTAATATCAATAAATAGATCACATTCTCCTCTTTATAACAGTATAATGTTGATGGGTGCCCTTCCCCAATTTTGTGTATGGTCGATATGACCACTTAATATTACGCTCTAGTAATTCATTTTTATTTGTAAGTAAGAGGTTTTAAGTTTGATTCTCGTCAAAAAACGAATTTGAACTACAGCTAGCCAAGTATGAGACTTAGCTCAATCCCCCACCTCTTTAGTGTAGATAATAATGTATGTTTTGAAAAAAAAATCGTATTACCTTTCAATTCGCTATGGTCAAATCTCACGAACATTGATAGAAAAGTTAATTAACCTAACCAACCTCACAATCATTGATCTCAACTTTAATCAAAGAAAAATGCTAGAGAGATCTTTTTTCCGACTATGTTTTGTAAATCATATGATGTGACGGTTGGTTGAACGTTGGTTGAATTCCTAATTTGAATCAATAAAAAGGAGTTCAACCATTAACCGCAACATCATGTAGTTACCATTTTGAGAGGTTCTCCAAGTTGAAACTCATGCTCTTTGATGAACTACACGCTAGCAAGGGTGTCAGCGTGATGCTCTTGGTTTGAAAACCGTATAAAACATGTCGAAAGTTCTAATTATATAAATGATAGTCAATACTATTTACATGTGAAAATCTATTTACAATAAGGAACAAAAGCAACAATTTCACAGATAAATTCAACTACAAATTAAAATGATAATTACCTTCAAAACGAAAAACTTGGTAGTTACAAATTACAATGAAGGTATCATTAAATGAGGCAAAAATATGAGCAACACTGAAAACATGCTCTCCATCACGAAGAACAGTTCCAAGAATTACATTTTCCGCCACTGTGTACCTAGGTGAGTATCGGAGAGAAGAGCAGAGTGAAGAGAGAGAAGGGAGAAGGAAGAGAAAGAAAAATTAAAGTATTTATATTTTCTCAGACTGGTGGATATGAAATACAGAAAACTACACTGTACTTATGAGCAGTAAACTAGTTCGTTTTGAATCCAATTCCTTGGGTTTATTATTTCTGTTTCCATTGTGATGATCTTGAGTACAACCTTTCACCAATCAAGATCAGTGTACAAAATTGTACCAAATGGGTTCGGGTCCTATAACGATACATATATGTGTGTGTGTGTTTATACAAAAGCGGTAAAATTAGAAGAACATAATAAGCTTAGTCGAACAATTCCCAATCCTGAGTTATTTTGGTAGAAGATGGCAATGGGGTTGGGGCATGCAGGCTTCCAACCCCCAACTCAAACCTCTCCCAATTTTTAGTGACCGAGACTGCGTTGATACTCTTCTTGCTGAACGGATTAGAGTTTCTCGCCTTCAGATTGTCGAGCGTGTCAACAAAGCTCTGCACACGTCGAACCTGTATGCACGAACATAACCATTGGCACTCTCCATTGACACAAATACTCATTGATATTCGTAAATTGGACAATTGTTTCCGAGCAAAAATCTCATGCAGGCACTTCTATGAAACACATGGGCGAACAACTGTTAACCAACGTGATATAAAAAGCATCGTTCGGAACAGAAAATGTTGCACAACTTGAGAGTCGAAATTTCTCAATGTTGGAGTCCTAGGATTCGTATCTATGACACAATCCAAAATACGCACATGTGAAATAAGTATGTTGGAGTCCTAGGATTCTCTTTCTCAAGTATTATCAACAAATTAAAATTTGATTTAGGATCCAAGAAATGTCTTCGATCTGAAACACTTTCAGTTTTCCAATTATACTCGCATTAGGCTTCAGATTTCTCAAATTCTGTCGCATTTCGAACTTTATAGAGCACGAGTAACAAGCATCATTTACCTTAAGTTATGACTCAAGTATCAACAATATTGATCAGGATAATGTGGATAAGGTTCCCTTAAACATGGAAAACCGTATGAATCATGACACTAGCTATAAAGTTTCGAGAAGAAGCATCACCAACCTCGACCCGCCTCTGCACTTTTGCTTCTCCATCAGCTACAATTGAATCCAATTTAAGTAACTCCACCATGAGTAACTCTGTTAAGACCACAATTTCCCTATCTGAAACCTTGATGCCACTTAACAGACTTGTCTCCAAATCAACAATCTAACAAATCATTAACAGCACAATTAGCTTATAGAACGCTGCACGAAAAAAGGACCTGATCAAACACACAAACCTTTTGAGAGAGCTTGTCAACCTCTGCTCTAACTTTGGCAACTTCCTCATAGGCTTTCAATGTGCCTTGATTTTTCTTCATCTCTTCAAGCTTCTTCTCTTTGCTAGCCGGGTCCTCTAGTAATACAATCTTTGACATATCTTTTACGCCTGCTATGTGCAGACATTCATTATCTTCCTTCTCTTTCCCTCTGAACAACAATCTTTGTTCCTTTGGCTCCAATCCAGTCTCATGGGAAAGAACTCTTTTCAGATCACCTTGCATTTAATCGCTATTACAAATGAGTCCCCAAACAGTTCAAACATGTTGAATGATGAACGAAAAGATTGACATTCTATCTCCCACGTAAATTCCAAATGCCAAGTCCATCACACCAAAGTGATGAAGCAAAAGACAACTCTTGAAAAATAAAAAATTTGTGTCAGAACATATGAGTTGTTTAAAAGTGCCTTTAAAATGACTGAAACGCTTCTAGGTCCTAAAAGGACTTAGAGTGCTTCCTGCAAGAAGTATAAGTAGTTATAGTATTTTTTCCATGATTCACTTATATTTTTATTAAAAATTGATTCTAAATATATTTTTACAAAAAACACTTTAACCATTTTAAAAGTAGTTCCAAACGAGACCTATATTAGTGAAGAAAGAAGCAACAGAGAATCACATTAAACAAAACCCAAGAAGCAAACTTCAAGAATCCACTGCATATATTGAAACATTAAATAATAAGAATGCTAACAAACACACTTGGGTAAAAGAAAAAAAAACAAATAAAATTTCACACACTATTACATAAATCATTTATCAACTCCAACTTCATCCCTAGAATTGTCCATTTTGAATTTTTTTATAGAGTTTAGTAATAAACAAAACAAAATGGCATCAATGGAAATCTTCAAATTTTCCAAACATTTAAAAATAAAAATAATATGAAGAACCCAAATTGTAAATGGGCAATGCTACCCAAAATTCTCATTACAACACCAAAAGAGCAAATCCCCAGAAAAATTACGAGGAGAACAACAAGAACCCAGAGAGCAAATTTAAATTAGATTAATGAGAAGATTTACCAAAAGTGGATTGAGCATGGACAAGGACATCATGGTAATAAGAACCATGAGAAACCTTGATCTTGATCATAATCCCAGAATTGGCATCCCCAATGTCTCTCTTTTGAACAAGCATTCGACCTGGCCTCAGCTCCCAATCTATTTTCCTATTTAACCCATCATTTTCCACACCAACTCTTGTTCTTTTTTTCATTCTATTTATCTGAGAGGATCATAAAAAAATAAAGATATAGAATTATAGGGAAAATGGAAAAGGTGAATTGCAGAAAGAGAGAGGTGAGAGTGCGTGATGGCTTGGCGGGTTGAGTAAGCAAAGAAAAGGCACTTGAAGACGGACCTCTAAACAGATTTCAGAGCTAGCGGTTGGTCGGTACAACTCAAAAGTTGGTGTGCAGAAGGAGAGTACCACTTTGCACTTGCACTTGTGCGACTGCGTTTAGTTTTCCTAGAGATTAAGTGGGCTTAGTAGCATACTTATATGATGATTAAGTAATGGGGTTTTTGTTAAAAGTTAGACTTGGGTTTGAAGTTCATGGATATTTTAGAAGTGTTTGCAGCCAATGCACTTTGATTGTCCATTTTGTTCAAATGTGTTAAGGACATGGATTTTGTATCTTCTTAAGTTGGCATGGGCTCCCTATCCAAACAAATAATTTGGGTTCTTCTCATTTTTTTAGTTTATTCTAAACCATCACCCACATTTCTTAATTGAGTAATGTTAAGTAAATTAACTTTTTGAACCAAATTTGTTAATTATATGATGCATCACAAAAAGAAAAAAAAAGAGTATATTAATCAATAATTAAGTAAAGATTTTTTTATTAGCACCCCACATATTGTTCAATACACCCCGCATAAATATGTATTATTAAATCATTCATGTATTTTAACATGAAATGACTATTTAGCCCCAAATAATTTAAAAGAAATTGAATACACAAATTATTTACCAATATGAACCCTAACTCTAAATTGGTTGTCTAAACCCGAACCCTAAAATCCTAAAACCCCTAATTGACAAAAACCCCCAAATTGATAGAAACCTAAACCCTAAAAATAAAATAAAAAATGTTACAAATTCGTAACCAGACGCACTTCATTATGGATTTTGTAAGAACTACAACATTTTTTTGTTATCAAAATCTATAACTATCCAAAACAAATTTTCGATTTCTCAAAAAAAAAAAAATCCATTATAATATAAACAAATTTTTCTCTAAGTGGTAAGCTTAGCAATTGGCACTACTTTCTTTTAAGTTTTGTACCGTAAAAAGAATTGAACCCGTTATAATCTTCCCATTATAATTGTGGAAAAAAAAAATTCACCCATGTCCTATCATTCTTTTTTGGGTCAAAATTTTGTGAGATTGACTCTAGAGGAGTAAGAGAGAGGGATACAAATTTTGGATTTGTGCCCTACCAGTAAAATAAACCAACAATCGAATGTTATGTAGTCGACCTCATAATTAGCATTTACATGTTTAGTGAGAGTCTTGAAATTTGGAGGTTTGGTGAGAATGAACAATGAGAGAATGTTGAATGTATGTGAAGAATGTGGGGTGTATGTAGAAAGTTTGGGATGTGAGGGTAGTATAGGAAAGTATGTGGGGTGTACTAATATAAATTTTGATTGAAAAAGTAGATGTGGAGTGTATTTAGCAGTGTTCTAAAAAACGGCCTAGGCGGCGCCTAGGCGCTGGGCGGGGTGGTACCGATGCGATTAGGTCCAAATCGTTAAGAAAAATCGGGGAGTTGTTAGGCGCTCGCCTAGGCGCTCTTAGGCGGCCTGGCCGGTCTAGGCGGCTGTCTGGGCGGCGGTCTAGGCGGAGTGGAGGTTTCCCGGGAAGAAATTCCATTGTTTCGACTTCATCTCTCTGTGCACCAGGACTTTCTTAGCTGTTGCAACTCCCTCTCTCTGAAATCCATTGAAGAAGAGGAACTTACAGCGCAAAAAAGATGAAGAGAAAACAAGAAAAAAAGGGAGAAAGCACAGAAGGAAAACGGAAAATAGAAAGAAAGAAGAAGAAGTGAAAAGGAAAGACGAGGAACACGATGAGAAAAAGCAAAGCATAAAAATGAATAAAAGTTTTCTGTTTTCAAGGCATAAAAGAGTCTCTTGACTGACGTTTAGGGTAGGAGGAAGTTGTAAGCAACATAAAAAATTAAAAAGTGCTCAGACCTTTCAATTCAAATAAAACTCTCTCTCTCTCTCTCTCTCTCTCTCTCTCTCTCAAACTAGGCTGACAAGCCTATTAGGCTGGTATAGCCTATATTGCCTTGCCTGACATTCCAAAGATTTGCATGATATCCACATGGCTAGCTGTATTTACAATGCCCGATGTATTTTTCCATTAGGGGTGGTGACCCTTACACCACACAAGTGGTGCTTTTTGAAATTGAGGAGGATGCATGCACCTCTTCACACACACACGTGAAATATTTATTTATTTTTAATGACATTTAGATATAATTATTCAAAATATCTTAACTAATATAACATATATGTGTGTTTATAAATTTTGAACTTTGGATACTAGTGTTGCATTTTATTATTTATTATTTATTATTGTATTCATAAATTTCATACAAGTATAATTTTTTATAAGTGTTAATATGCATTTACTTACAAGATATACAAGAAATTTACCTAAATCTGTCCCGCCTAGACTCCGCCTCGCCGCCTAGGCGCTAGGCGCTAGCCCACCGCCCGACTAGCGCCTAGCGTTTTTTAGAACCTTGGTATTTAGTATGTGGGGTATATTCAACAATATATGGAGTGTTAATAAAACAACCCTTAAGTAATAATGTAATCATTAACAACCACATCATATGTTTTTTTTATAAAATTTGATTTAAAAAGTTGATCTCTTTTACCATTAGGTGAGGTTGCTCTATGCAACAACTCAATCATAAAAGGTGGGATGGAGTACGGCCCAAACGCAGAGAGTTTCTTACTTGCGTTTTTTAGAAAGTTGTCGGATAAGGCAGCCTCACTCAAAATACTCTTCTTAATAATGATTTATGTCAGATTTAACTTTTCAAATACTTAGCTACTTAAAAATATTATATGACATTATCGTCCTTAACGATACTTGGATGCTTCACTCCACATTTGATTAATAAGGTGCATAGCACGTTTCTTTGATAACACCATTAATAAGGTGTATTACACTACTACCAATTCTACCACCAGAACTACATATACCCACCATCAACGCATTATATGTTTGCGAGGTCTCTCACAATCCATTTGAAAGTTATTATTGTCCAACACAGCTATTCCGAACAAAGTCTACATGGGTGGTGTTCCTTTTCTTCTCATTATCCAAAGAAGACAGCTCTCTCTCTCTAAAGCTCTGTTCTCTTTGCTCAACTGTTGCTTTTTCTCCCGCCCCACGTAGCTGCACCTCTTCCGTCCTTTTGTGTTGGCTCTTCCATCCTCTCTTGTGATGGCTCTCCATCCTCTTTGTGATGGTTCCTCCACCCTCTGACCCCCTCAACCTCTCCATGCTCTTTGTGATGGTTCCTCCACCCTCGAGCTGTGGTGTGGAACTGTAAAGTAGAATTACCTACGGGAACAGTTGCTAGCTTGCATCAATTACCGGGCCTTTCTGGCATGAGTAAAAAGCCATGGCTTGCATCAATTATTAGGCGTTAAGCCTCTGCCTGTCGCCCGACTAGCGCCTAGCGATTTTTAGAAGTGTGTGTATATATTTATATAATTAGACCATCTTAATTTACCTACCTACTATTTAAAATGTTCATTTCCAATTATGCAAAATATTGTATACCACAACAAAATATTGCATAAACTTAGGAATTGGATCATGCTTTTGATTTTATCTTTTAACTGCAAACAATCATATATATATATATATTACTTTATATATATATATATATATATTACTTTATATATTTTTACCAAAAAAGTCCCTAATAGGCTAATATATGTAATAATACATGAAAAATAATTTACCTACCATGTATACAAAAATGTTATTTGATTCAAAATATATAATCAAGGTTTTCTCAAAAAAAATAAAATATATATATATATATATAGGGTAAATTACATAGTAGCCCCTCATGTTTGTGGTCTATTACAACCTTATACAACAACTTTAAAACATTTCACTTTCATACCTCGAGTTCCATTTTATTTCAAAATAACACCTCCGTTAGATTTTCCATCCATTAGTCTGTTAAATGCTGACGTGGCTGCCACATTTGTGCTGATGTGGCTGCCGCGTGGCAAAAAAATAATTTTTTAATTTTTTTTTTAAAAAAACCTAAATATTCTAAATATTAAAATTAAAAAAACTAGAAAAACCCTTCCTTTGTCTCCCTTCCTTCCCCCCACCCTTCTGCAACTCCCAAAATCCTCTATTCTCCCCGCAACCCCCAAACCCATATCCCCCATCTTCATCTTCTTCCCTGCAACCCAGAAATGATAACCCCTCCCCCACCCCACCCCACCCCAAAACCAGAAACCCATAACACCCCCACCCCCCCAACCCGCGACCCTCCCTCCCTCCCTCCGCACCCACCCTCTTTCCTTCTCTACACACCCCCCACCATTTTTCACTCACTCAAATTCACCAGGGCTTAGCCAAAGATGATGAAACCCTCTCGCAGTTGCAGACCCCTCCCGCCACCACCGAAATTCCCATCTAGTTCTCGAACGCCCCAATTCCCATCACCCTTCACTTACTGCAATCCACCGCAGCCATCAAAATTCAATCGGCCTACCGGGCCCACCTCATCCGCACCCACTTCAAAACAATCGCAGCCGTCCACTCCGAGGCCGATGAGTTCCAGCGCCTGATCCAACGGCAAGAAACTGTTGATTCCGTCAGGACAAGCGAGCGCGAGAAGCTGAGGATGAACGAGTCCCTGATGCGGCTGCTGCTGAAGCTGGACTCGGACCCCGCTGTGAGGGAAGCGAGGAGAAAGGTGAACCGTCGGATCGTGGACGCAATCGTATCGGAAGACGTGGATGGCTTCTAGGGTGGCAGAGACGGTGGGTTTGGGAGGAACTGGGACGACGTCCTTGCAGAGATGAAGGAGGAGGCGTGCAAGGACAAAGGAGGGGAAGAGATGGAGAGGTTTTGCGCTCAGTATATGGGGTTTTTCTAGTTTTTTTTTTAATTTTTTTAATTTTAATATTTAGAAGATTTAGGTTTTTTTAAAAAAAAATTAAAAAATTATTATTTTTGCCACGTGGCAACCACATCAGCACAAATGTGGCAGCCACGTCAGCATTTAACAGACTAATGGATGGAAAATCTACCGGAGGTGTTATTTTGAAATAAAATGGTACTGGAGGTATGAAAGTGAAATGTTTTAAAGTTGTTGTATGATGTTGTAATAGACCACAAACCTGAGGGGCTACTATGTAATTTACCCATATATATATATATATATATATATATATATATAATCTAGGTGTAGTATATATATATTTTTATATAATTGGAACAAATTAATTTACCTACCTACAAATTAGTTTCCAATAATTTACCTACAAAAAATTTCCTGTATATTATGTCATACCTATATTTATACAACAATAAAACGTGCCTAATATATGTAACAATACATGAAAAATAATTTACCTACAAGTTAGAGAAGTGTTATTTGATTCAAAATATATAATACGGATTTAGTATAAATTTTTTTAATAATTGGAACAAATTAATTTACTTCCAAATTAATGCAAAATATATATATATATATATATATATATATATATCACAAAAAGGTAAATTTTTGGTATGATATGGATACAATTAATGCAATACAACAGTTTATATATTTTATTTCACTTTTTCTACAACTTTTAATTTGGAATAAATTTAGAGATCTGGGAAAGTGGCAATAGTGTTCCGATATCGTTGCAAATTTTAAATTTGGACTTTTGTTGGACGTTTATATGTAGATGAATTTTTATCTAAGAATCAGGAATTGTAAGGGCCAAAATCTAAAGCACCATTTTTTTTATCAATTTGATTTCGTTTGAATATGGTGGCTTTTATGTTGGTGCCGATGATTCACATATATATGTGCTGCACTGACGTATTTGGTTGAATATGGTGGCTTCATTGGTGCAGAGTCCTTATTGTGGAACTTAAGAGGCAAATGTCTAAGGCAATAGATGTTAGCTCACATCAATTTCCTAAGCATATTTGTCATGATGATGCTCCTCTAAAGGAAGATGATGGAACCCCGGGATGATACAGTTCTTTGTCATACGGGCGTGGTTTGAAAACGGTGGCCTGCTATCTCATCGTCTTTCAACGCCATTATCATCTTCAAGTTGGTCTATCTATGTTTTTCTTTACTAGTGCGAACTGGTAATAGATCTCCTCAAACTATCACAACAACTCCATTGCATAGAACTGCAAGGAGTGGTCCTACATCCAATGAAGAAAGCGGCTCATCAACTCCAGTGAGACTAAAAAGTCTCACCGAGATATATGAACAAGAAGAAGAAGAAGAAACCAACTTTTTATGCTTGTATGCAGACCATGAGCCTCTTTCATTCAATGAAGCTGTGGAAGAAGATCGTTGGAGAATAGCCATGGAGGAAGAAATTCATGCCATCGAGAAGAATGACACTTGGGAGTTGACAAAGCTCCCATCAAATCAGAAGGCTATTGGTGTCAAGTGGGTGTACAAGATCAAACACACTACAGATGGGAGTGTGGATCGATACAAATCAAGGCTTGTAGCAAAGGGTTACAAACAGAAGTATGAAGTGGACTATGATGAAGTCTATGCTCCAGTTGCAAGACTTGACACGGTAAGATTGTTAATCTCTCTTGCTGCTCATCATAAATGGAAAATTTATCAACTAGATGTCATGTCAGCCTTCCTTAATGGAGTTCTTGAGGAAGAAGTATACATGGAACAACCGGAAGGCTTCCAAGTACAAGGAGAAGAAGATAAGGTGTATCGTTTGAATAAGGCTTCATATGGCCTCAAGCAAGCACCACGAGCTTAGAACTCAAGGATTGATAACTACCTTCACCAAAATGGATTTCAGAAATGTTCATACGAGCATTTAGTTTACATGAAGAACGGTACAAAAGGGGAGTTCTTAATTATTTGTCTCTATGTAGATGACTTGTTGTTTACAGGAAACAATGAAGTAATGTTCCGTGAGTTCAAGCAATCCATGTTCAGTGAATTTGAGATGATTGACAATGGATTAATGTCATACTTTCTTGGCATAGAGGTGGAGCAAGAAAGTGATGGTATCTACATCTCTCAACAAAAGTACGAAGAGATATATTGGAGAAATTCAATATGGACAAGTGTAATATTGTCAACACTCCAGTTGCAACTGGATTGAAGTTGTCCAAGGAAGGAGAAGGTGAGTTTGGAAACTCAACCGTGTACAAAAGCTTGGTTAGAAGCCTACCTTACAATCACAAGACCTGGTATAGTTTCTGGTGTTGGACTTTTGAGTCGGTACATGGAGACACCAAGGGAGTCTCATTGGTTGGCTGCCAAAAGAATTTTGAGGTACATAAGTGGTACTCTAAACTATGGTTTGTTTTATAATTTTGATGAATATGCAAAATTATTTGGTTACTCAAATAGTGATTGGGGAGGTGACCAAGATGAATGGAAAAACACAACTGGCTATGTGTTTTTTCTAGGATCAACAACTTTCTCATGAACTTCAAAGAAGCAATCAATTGTTGCTTTGTCATCGTGTGAAGCCGAATAAATTGTTGTAGCTTCAACTGTGTGTGAGGCAATTTGGTTAAGAAATCTATTGAAGTCAGTGAGTCATCCACAAGTGGAATCGACTGTGATTCATGTGGATAACATCTCAGCTATAAAGCTTGCTAGGAATCTAGTCCAACATGGAAGGAGCAAGCATATTGATACCAGGTTCCATTTTCTGAGGGACCATGTGAAGCAAAAGACAATCGAACTTGTCTATTGTCACACCAAGGAACAAGTGGCTGACATATTCACAAAGCCACTGCCAGTTGAATCATTCTGGCTGCTACGTGAAATGCTAGGAATGAAGACGTTTTGATTTGAGGAGGTGTGTTGGAAATTCAAATAAAAACAGGTTGTAAATGGTTGCTGCTAGCTGTTAGTTGGTTTACAAGTTGTATTCACACTTGCTGCAACTACAAAGACTAAAGTTTCCTCCATGTGCTAGCTAAAAGTGTGTTGAAAGTGTCTAGCAGCTGATGCATGTGTGAAAAGGTGTAAAGATGGTAAACATCATCATTCATTGCATGTGTTGTTGTATTTTTTTATTAAAAGTACTTGAGTGGTTCGTCACTTTTTGCATGTATAACTAAGCCTCTTGTAAGGCTTTAGGACATTTCATCTGATTGCCATTCCATTTCAACAATTGAGTTTGGAAACTATTTGAAATATATCAAAGTGCATTGTTTGCCGAAGCTTGTTGCTTCCCTCCTTTCTTTTTTCTTTTTGTCCAATTTTATTGAAAGTGCAAAGTGAGAGGTGTGATAGAGTTTGTAAACTTATGAGTTAGTAAACTTTGAATACCAACAAATCATCTGCAAATCGGCAACTGTCCAAATCTGGCGTCTTTCCCGGACAGAGGATTGCCCACTCCCAACTTGAGAGAATTGGCGGTCCGTGGATGCAAGAATTTGAAGTCGTTCCCCGAACGAATTCACACCCTCACCGCCCTTGAACAATTGGTATTAGACGGTCTTCCAAATCTTGTATCATTAGCCCAAGGGGGTTTGCCTCCCAACCTGCAATATTTTAAGGTTACACATTGCGACAAAGTGAAGCCTTCAGTGGAGTGGGGATTACAAGGACTTGTCTCCCTTGAAGAATTTGCAATTGCTGGCGAGATCTGGGCACCGTTGCTCAAGGAACAGCTGCTCCCCCAGCTGCTCCCTACTTCTCTTCACTGGCTAACTATTGGTAATTGCCCAAGTCTGGAATTCCTGCCACGAGAGGGACTTCAACACCTCACTTCTCTTCACCGGCTAAGTATTTATAGTTGCTAGGCCTGGGCAAAAATTACCGAGAACCGAACCGAACCCGGTCGGTTCGGTTTTTTTTTTCGGTTCATTTCGGTATAGGTACAAAATCGGTTCGGTTTGGTGCTTAGTCGGTTCGGTTTCGGTTCCATGTTTAGTACCGAACCGTACCGAATCAGTTTTTTAATAAAAATTATTTGTTGACGTGGCTTGTTTCAAGTGGACGACCACTCCTCCACTTTTATCACTCTCAGACTCTTACTCTCACTTTTCTCACTCTCGGACTCTCACTTTTCTCAATCGCCGAAGTCGCTCGGTCTCTCTCTCAATCGCCCGCTCCACCTCCTCCTCTCCAATCTCTCACGATTTCACGGTCTCACCTCCACCACAACCATCTTGACATCGTCTTCTCTCATGGTAAGTCAATCTCTTGAATTTGTTTGCATTTTATAAAATTAGGGTTTTAATTTTTAGATTCAAATTGGGATTGGAATTGGGGTTTCTCTGAAATTCAAATCTCTTTCGGTATAATTTTTTTTCTTGTGAGGTGATTTCTGATTGTTCATAACTGTAACTCTTTAGGACCGTAGAACTTGTAGTTCTAGCAGCCTTAACTTAAGTGTTTCTATCTGGGATAACTTGTAGTTCCTGGTTAGGTTTATGTTGCTCGCCAAAACAGAACTAATTGAGGTTTTGCATGAGCAATCAAACAACATACAGATTGTGGGAGTTAAATTTATTTAGTTATTTCTCCTTAGTATTTCTTTGTGTGATGAATCTGCAGTACGATTGTTTGTAATGTAATGGGGCTGCTGCCAATTTATTTGTCATTGTCAATTTAGTATTTCTTTGTGTGATGACTGCTGCCAATTTATTTGTCATTGTCAATTTAGTATTTCTTTGTGTGATGAATCTGCAGTACGATTGTTTGTAATGTAATGGGGCTGCTGCCAATTTATTTGTCATTGTCAATTTAGTATTTCTTTGATTGATGACTATGCAGTACGATTGTTTGTAATGTAATGGGGCTGCTGCCAATTTATTTGTCATTGTCAATTTAGTTATGGAATCGGATGGTTTTGAGTATCTCATTATTTGTAATGTAATGGGGCTGCTGCCACAGAACCAAATCAATCCCATCATTTGTAATGTAAATATTGGTGGGTTTCTCATTATCTGGGAAAATGGGTTTTGTATCCAAGCTCAGAAAATGGGTTTTGCGGCAAAACTTTTGCCTTATGAAAATGTTTATGTGAGTGGGTTAATTATGTGTCATTTTATTGGCTAGAGTTAGTTCTTGTTTGTTATAATTTTTTAGATTTTATTCTTTGTATTTACAAGTTGTGTATATTTTTGTATTATTGTAGAGTTGTTGACATCAAGCATCTCTTCTCTCTCAATTAATAATCCGGAACAACAAGCGTCATCTTCACAACCTCTTACCCGACCTTCTCAAGCATCCGCTTCACAAGCTTCTACCCGACCTCCTCGAGCTTCAAAAGGTGCTCAATCAAAGGTCCCTTCAAAGCCTCACATACCTCTAACCAATGGTGTCAAGCGTAAGGCCCCTAAAGGGTAATTGCTTTTATTTTATATGAATTGAACTTATTAGTTATTAAGGCATTTAGTTTGATGTTTGCTATTACATTTGGGTTGTATTAATGCCATAAGGCTTTGACTTGAACTTTGATTTTTCCTTTTGGTTTGTACTAATGCCATAAGGCATTTACTTGAACTTTGTTGTTGGATTGAATTTGTTTGTGTTTGATGTTGTTGAATTTAATTTTTTGATGTTTGATGTTGTCGGATTGAATTGTTGATGGGATTGAATTTTTTGGATGTTTTCCCCAACCAAATGGTCAAATTTTACTTTGGCAAAGGGAAGGAGAGAGGGAGATTGCATATATATAAAGCTAGCATATATTTTCAAGCATCCTGAGCATAAGTAAGGTATTTTCAAGCATTTTTTTGGGGGCCAAAAATTGATTTGGGCCAAAATCTGTTTGTGAATCTGGCCGAAAATTGATTTATGTTAATTTTGGGCCAAAATTTGATTTGGGCATTTTTTTTCACAAAATTTGAAAAACAGGCCTTGTACCTCATAGGCCCAAAACCGAACCGAACCTATACCCATACCGAACCGAACCGAGCCTATTAGGTTCGGTACTACAACGGTACAACCATTCATACCGTACCGAAATTTTGTTACAGGTTCGGTTTCGGTACTACCTCGGTACCGAACCGTGCCCAGGCCTAATAGTTGCCCAAGTCTGGAATTCCTTCCAGCAGAGGGACTTCAACACCTCACTTCTCTTCAAAATCTAAGTATTTATGGTTGCCCAAGTCTGGAATTCCTTCCAGCAGAGGGACTTCTACACCTCACTTCTCTTCAAGAGCTACGAATTTTAGAGTGTCCAAAACTCCAATTCCTGCCAGAAAACGGTTTGCCGCCATCTCTTTCTTACCTGGTGATCTCCTCTTATTCCACCCTGGAGAAAAGGTATGAGGATAAGACGGGAGAAGATTGGGCCAAGATATCTCACATTCCCTTGATAAAGAAAGGCGAACAAGTCATCATATCCATATGAGCTCTGTCTCTCTCATACAAAGTTGTGCTTTTCGGCATTTCACTCTCAGGTAATTTGCATGTAATTAACTTCAATAGTTTCAAAAATAAAAGACATAATTGAAATAAGAATCATAGCATATTGATCAATTTTTTATTCGCAGCAAAGAAGACACATTATCCCTACATCTTTAACATTTTCGGATGGTATAAAGAGGATCAATCCAGCATAGCAAGCATCAAAAGTGCAACATGTTTAGGTACTCTTTCATAACCGACTAATGTATTAACGTTTCAGAAATTACAATTTTTGCAATTTGTTTCTCATCTCTCCCATTTTCTTTGTCAAGTCTTGTTTGCTCTGAATTATTCTCTAGCCTTATCCATGGCATCACAATTTTTTGACCAAGAACTTCTGGAATATGTTTTATTCCTGGACTTTAGGGAAAAATGGTGCTGTTATATGTTAACGTCTCTGCATCCGCATTCCGGTTTCGGATTTCATTCATTTCTTATTGAAAGCCTACTTTCGACATAGGGGGCACAAACTTGCATCAATACTGCTTATTTTGGTCTGCAGAAGCCTACTTTCGACATAGGGGGCACAGACTTGCATCCACACTTTCCTCCTTCTCCATTGGCAGGCTGTCTCGTTTTCTTTATTCAGATACCAGCTTGATGCTTGCGTAGATACTTTATGCTCTTGTGGTTCCGATCATATAATCGTAACTGACAAATGGAAAGATGTGTGCAGTTAAATCTTTCGAGGTGTGTTTTCTGATGTTTCTTTTCGTTTCATTCTTTTTATATATCTCCAACATAAACTTGTTGATGAGAGAGGGAGAGAGTGAGTGGGGAGGGAGGGGCAGAGAAAAAGAAGAAATGTTTTTGAAAATTTTGAGAATCAAAGTTGCAGACCCAGTCGCTCATGTGTATTATTGATGCATTACTCAACTGTTCTGTATTTTTTTACCATTTCTCGGTTGCGCGAATCAGCATTAGTTATCAAGACTTTTGTAAAATCAATCCTAAGTATCTGTTAATACAATGTGCCAGGACAGACTCATTTATGGCCTTTGTGGATGCAGCAGCGAGGTAACTGTGGTGTGGAACTGTAAAGTAGAATTACCCAAGGGAACAGATGCTAGCTTGCATCAATTACTGGGCCTGTCTGGCATGAGTTAACAGCCGTGGCATGCTTTTCTAGTTTTCTTCCGATGTCCTAGTGATCTTCACGCTGGTGCAAGAGATATATCATGTAGGTAACCCTTGGACGATTTTTTTTTTTGTAATCATTCTGATTTCGTTTGAATATGGTGCCTTTTATGTTGGTGCGGATGAGTTTCTTTACAAACACAAATTCATAATTCACCCATATATGTGCTGCACTGACTTATTTGGTTTGAATATGGTGGCGTTATTGTGGAACTTAAGAGGCGATTGTCAAAGGCAACGGATGTTAGCTCACATCAATTTCCTAAGCATTTTTGGCATGAAGATGATGCACCTCTAAAGGAAGATGATGGAACACTGGGATGATATATTTCTTTGTCATACGGGCGTGGTTTGAATACGGTGGCCTGCTATCTCATCTTCTTTCAATGCCATTATCATCTTCAAGTCGGTGTATCTATGCTTTTCTTTACGAATTTGAACTGGTAATAGATCTTTAGTTGAATACTGCAAGGCTTCTTACTTGCGTTTTTCTAAAGAGTAGTCGAATAGGGGCAGCCTCACTCAACGTACTCTCCTTAATAGTGGTTTGTGATTATAGATAAGGCATGTCAGTTTTAACCTTGTGGTTTTTAGAGAGTTATCGAATAAGACACCTCACTCAAGATACTCCTTAATAATAATTTGTGATTATAGATAAGGCGTGTCAAATTTAACATTTCAAATACTTAGCTAGTTAAAGATATTATATGACATCATCCTTAACGATACTTGGATGCACCATTCCATAGTTGATTAATAAGGTCCATAACACGTTGTAGACATTGAAATTTCGAAATTTCGGTGTCTACACACGTTTATTTGATAACACCATTAATAAGGTATATTACACTACTACCAATTCTACCACTACAACTACATATACCCACCATCACCGATTCACCGCTTTATAAGACAGCTCTCTGTCTCTCTGTCTCTCTCTAAAGCTCTGTTCTCTTTGTTCAATTGTTGCTTTTTCCCCCGCCCTTCGTAGCTGCACCTCTTCCGTCCTTTTGTGTTGGCTCTTCCACCCTCTCTTGTGATGGCTCTCCATCCTCTTTGTGATGGTTCCTCCACCCTCTGACCCCTCAACCTCTCCATTGCTTCTCTTCCTTCCTTCTTCCCTCGGATATCATGCCCTATTGCTCATTTTTCTCTGACTTTTTGTAATAACCCGTATTTTAAAAGCATATATGTATATATTCATATACATTATTATGTTTCTTTCAAATATATTTGTGTTACTAGGTTTCAAGAACTAATATTTTTGGCACTTAAGTAATTAGTCTATGAGGTTTTTTCACTACAGAAGTTTATATATCCTCGCACTTAACTAGTATCTGAGATGTCTTTTATTTTGAAAAGGAGAATGATTTGATTGAAGTTGGTTGATATCCACTATCAAAGAATAGGTGGCACATTTGCAATCATTAGGATTCGAGCTATATGTGATTACTCACCACTCTAAAATAAGGAGGTGGAAGTCTACATATAGAGGTGGCTGCTATAGGACTTGTTGGTGCCTTACTGTTTGAACATCTGGATGCTTTACGTTCAAGCTTTTACTCTCAAAGCTAGAACATGACGTGATTCAAGCTACGTAGGTAGAACCTCCGTGAAGCACAAGCAATTCCAATCATCTCCTTTACAGGAAAGAACATGCAGAAAAGAAGATACCAGGAAGAGGAAGAAGTTCCCTCCTTCCCGGACCACTCCTTCACGATCCATATCTTTTAGATTATATAAAGGCTTTCAATCCCATCTCCAACGTATTTTGTAAATCTTCTTATGTAGTGAAATACAAATACAAATACAAGCACAACGTAATGGACGTAGCCGATTTGATGAACCATTTAAACTCCATGTGTGATTTTGTTATTACGAGAACCATGCATGAATTACAACCAAACGAGAAACCCTTCATGTTGGTAATGAAATTTCATTTCCTTTAAAAAAAAAACTTTCATGTTTTGTCTATCAATTATCTTATTAAAACAATATCTGTTATAGAAATTTCAATTGAAATGACTTTAATTAAAATTAAAAATAAATTTATTAGGCTAGTTTATTTAAGAAAGTGATTTTTGAACTTCCATTTTATCTTCACACAATACCTCCGTTATTATATTTGCCCGAATTGAATTAGATTAAACAAAATCATTATAGTGGAGAAAATCACTACTATTAATTTAATATATAAGACGGAAAAACATAAATTTGGACACATTTGATTTGAGTGAGTTTTTTATTTTTTATTATTGTTTCTTTTTTGGTAAATTGTTATTTTATTGTTGGTGGAAATATGGCATAGAAAAAAAAAAAGCATCGTTGTCACCGTGGGCCACATCCTGTCAAGACATGTAGACAATGGGCCCAAATTGGGATAGCAGCTTGTGGACAGAGGTGGACTAATAACCTTTCAAAAGAAGGTACAGATGGGCCATCAAAAGACCCACACCACAAGCCTTTGACTCTAACTTCATATCGTTGAACTCAGTTAATCAAACTTTTTTGACAAAAAAAAAAGTTAATCAAACCTTTTTGACAGAAAAAAAAGTTGATTAAACATTGAATATTTGATAGGAATGGGATTATTTCTTTCGTTTAAGACAAACTTTTCGTGACACGTACGCCAACAAAATGCTACATTCGCAAGAAAAATTAATTGAAAATTTTGATAAATGGATTTTGAGAATATATTAAAATTAATATTAACTTATGCATATACGTCAAATTAGAGGTTGCTAATTGTATTAAATGGATGAAAATAATCTGCAATTTGATGGAACAATTGACAAAACTAACGGCCGATGGGACATCTGCACAAATTGAAAAGTTATAGGGCTCAAAATCAAATTGAAAGTTTAGAAAGAAAAGTGAAATAAGGCCTATAAGTTAAGAGGCATTGCTAAGTATTTTTCTTTTGTTTAGGCATATTAAAATTAAAATTGTTGTAAGCATAATTCACTGAACAATTATGGAGGTCATAGAGAGAGAGAAAGGTGCGGCAATAGTAGAGAAGAAGAGAGAGATGTGTAATTGTGGGTGTGTATTATTCCACGTGCCTTTATTTATAGTAGTAGAATATGTAAAAACCTTTCCCTTTAGGATTACAACATTTAATGGGTAATCTACTCCTAATAGGAATATAAGAGATATTCCAAGATATACTAGGATTTACACAATCACATTCATAATCTAATATGACTGCAACACTCCTCCTTAAGTGTGTAAATACTCAAGTAAATGACGCATCAGGTCTTCAGTGATGAAGCAAGTACAGTTGATGAAGTCGTCGACACAATGAGCAAATGCGAGTCTCAAATCAATGGAAGAATGCATAAAAAGGTAAAACTTACAAAACCTCGCTATGGTAAAACCCAGGGTGAGGAAAAACTCATAGTCTAAGGAGAAAAGTGAGAAGTTGCATTAAGTCAAAATTATACGTCTTTTGGACGCAAGTAGTAGAGCTCACAAGGGTATGATCAGCCCAGGATGGGTGCCTCATTAAAACCTAGTTAGGTAGCAAAAACCCAGTGGGAAAAATGCTCCTAATCGTAGGGAAAAAGAGTACATTAAGATCAAGTGAGTATACTTCTGGATACTTCCCCTGAGTTTGACATAACTTCCAAATGAGAACTAAAAGCATTGCATATGATAGTTAGGCATACCAATTCCTCGGACAAGCTTCTGGAAGGTTGACTTCGGCAGTGACGTCATGTAGAGGTCGACAAGGTTGTCTGGGATCGGCTTGCATGACTTTAATCTCCTGATCCTTTGCTGATGTAGATGTAGACGCATTATGTCTTGGTGTTAACTTCGTTGATTTATCATGTCTTGGTCGGATGGATACATGTGGCATAGTCTTCATAGATCGTCGTTGGGACTCAACGATAGATGAAAACAAGTACTTCGAATATGCTCAACAAGAACTTCTAACCATGTCTCACTTTGGCATAGTGAAGTGAGGTGATTCTTCGAACAATTCGAAGATTTCGCAACTAAGGTCATATCGTGGACCACCAAGATATCGCGATATCCCTAACGGTAAAGACATAACCATTTTGGGATTTTGCCTTGTGCGATTTTGATAAGTAACCAGTTTCAGCAGAACAAACAAGGCAAACATCATTTCGAGGATTAGGGGGGTTGGATCTGATCGAGATGCGTTGGGATTTGATTTGCCCAAATTCGTAGTACCTTTAGGGTACGTCTTTAATACCAATTCAGTGGTTGCATGTAGGCGTGGTTCTGCATCTTTACCAAGATCAATAGTGAAGGAGATGTCCTGTCTAAATACAATGAGCTAAGTACAACGAAAGTGCAAAGTTGAACTTTAGATATGGAATTTCGGATTCCATAACCTCTTCAAGGGTCTCATTTGCATATAACGTATAAACGATCAAAGGTATACTCAAAGGTGACACATTCATGGTGTAGTTCTACTAGTAGACCAAAATACCGTCAGAACAACGCTTGAACTTCAGGTCAAAGCATAAACGAGTTTTCCCAAGATCCTTTATCTCAAATTCCATCTTCAGGTGCGAGGCAATTTTCTCAAGCTCTTCCGTAGTCTTAGTGAGATTCGTGTCAACGACATAAACTGTAATTCTAGCAATTTGGAATAAGACTTCATAGTTTAACACGCAATGGCATAATTCTTATCCCTGATTGATCAAATAATCACTTAGACTGGTATACCATATCCGTCGGATTTTTCAATCCATAAGTGAACACCTCAAAACAAGTTAAGAGGGTGTTCCGTGGTTTTGGAACTATTTGAAACAATCCATGTAATTCTTCGAGAACTTACATGTAAATCCTTGTATCTATATCCCCATGGAGAAAACACTAACCACATTTCATCATGCAGTTATCAATCACAGGACGTTTGAAAGAAACCTTGCGCCGTAAGACGTGCATCATATTGCACTATTTCATTCATCTCATAACGCTTCCTTTCCCACTTGGAACACAACGGGGTTACCTTGGGCAATGTAGGAACAGGTCCAATACACACTTTGGTAAGGAATTTGACCTGGATTGTAACTTCGGTTGTCCAATCAGTTCTACGTTGTCACTTAATCAACGGAACATGGTTCGATATTGTCGCTTTTCATTTATGTTGGTAGCTACCATATAAGTGAAAACATCATCGATGATAATCTAGTTTCAATTCCATTTAGCTCATCCAAACTAGTATACTGGACCAAGAACTTTAAGTATCGGGAGAAATCCAGATTAATCTCATGAGATGGAAATGATTTGAGACAGAGATCGAGTTTAGATTCATTGTTGTGCCGTGTCTTCCTCTTCTAGGAAAGTGAATCCTACGAACCGAATGATATGTCGTGCTCCAGGCCAAGACATATTGATTGGCTATCCGCCGGTGTACCAGACCGTCCAACAGGGGCCTCCAAACCGTCCAACAGGGGCGGCACATCCTCCAGGGATGTTGACTCGACGTTCGTTAAGTACGTCTATCCTTACTGGCATGTTTGCAGCTGGTATACGATCTCGTCATTTTAGCTATCAGAGGAATGCGCCTGGAGCAACATTCTGAAATCTAGAATTCATCGAACTTGCTTATCACACTTGTACGGTATGGGGATCAAGATGAGACATAGTGGGCAACGTTCATGCAAATCGTATTGTTCTCCAGGAACATTGACGTTCTTATCTCCCCCTAACGGAGGGAAGACTGTCTCATTAGAGTGACAACCCGCAAATGAGCGGTAAAGAGATCACGTGCAAAGGCTCGAAAAGAGCTAGTGTGAAGGAGAATCATGATCGACAAAAGATACACATCCTTCTTTGAGGACCCATGGTGGTACGTTGTGAAGGAAAAATTTTGTCCTAGCTAAGAACATGTATGAACATTTGAATACATATGCTAACAATTAACTCTTTAAAGCAGGCATGCATCCAAAAACAATTCATGAAACCCATGACTTTCAAAGCCTAGTATATGGTGAACCAAAAGACTCTTTAACAACATTAAAGATAATTAAGAATTTAGAGATTCTTTACCCTTGAAGCTCATCCTTGATTACACAAGGGATTCACCCAAGTGGAGGGCCTTCAAGTCACCTCCTTGCTCCTTGGATCTTCCTTGTGATTTTCCTCCTTTTAGTGCTCCTTTGCTTCTTTGAGGATTTGAGGATTAGTTCTCCAAAACACCAAAAGTTTGATGTCTCTATGTCTCTTCACCAAGGATGTAATTTGTGAGGATGAAAATGGATCACTTAGGGAAGTAAATTTGCTAGATAACTTTCCCCAAGTAGCTTAGAAAACCCTAATTGAAAACAAAGCTATAAAGATGAATTTATACTTCATTTCTTAGGTGAGTAGCAAACTTGCAATTAAGCAAACTTGCATACCCTCACCCTAAATGGTTGGCCTATATGGTTATTGGGCTTATTGCCCATTTTGTTTTAGTTGTCATACAACTTAAACATAATGGGCCTTGTGGACCAAAACACTTTTGGGCCCCGAAGCCCTAAAACCAACTTAAAAGCCCAATACGAACATTTCGTATAATTAATTAACTAATTAATTAATCTTGACCATTCTTCAATTAAACCATTTAATTGCTTATCCATTTCATTTAATTGCTTCACATATATCCTTATTTGGTGTGCGATCCATTAGGTTCTAATTAGCGAGGCAGTGGGCGATGTTACTCTTAACTATCGATTGTGAATTGAAACCACATTTCAATTCTCCCTTTTTGATGATTAGTGTTTGCTAATCAATAGGGCTTCCACAAACCATGAGTGACACCTAGCAGTATGTCATGGTTACCCAAGCTAAGTAGAATTGGTTGGAGAACCTATCCAGTTACAATTACAATGCAATACGGTCCTTCTCTAATACAATACTCTTAACCACATTGTTTTAAGTGATAGTTTGTTTCATGTCTACTATCCAATGTGATACTTTCTTATATGATTCCCTTGAATATGATTTGGAACATCTTCCTTAGTCATATTCATTTGCTTTGGCCAAAGACTTTAGAATCATATTTTAGAGTATACTCCTTCCACCATGGAAGGTTAGAGATCCCTTGTTGTGCATTCATATGCCTACATGACTAGATCACATGACCCCAACAATGCCGTGGACAATCCGAGGGAATGCCTTTGTCATGATCAAAGATCAAGGACCTAACCATTAGACATCTATGATGCCTCAGGTCTAAGGACTACTTTGCATATTGTAACCTTAGAGTTCGTACATGACATGTATGTTTGAACTCTCATTAATCGCAGTTCAGTGTACTCGATTACTCTTTCGAGCACCTATGTGTTTGTCTTAGTGTCCAACACCAAATGACTTGAGACTAGTTCATACTCACGTTTGAGTCAACATAACACATACTAACCTTAGCGGATTGTCAATGCCCAATTGGCAATCCTATGGCTAGGAACGTTTTAGGAATGAACATAAGAGAAAGGTCTCCTTAATCTAACTCATTATATCACTTATCTCTTATGTCAAATACATCCCTTGGATTCTCTTATTGATTAAACACATGATTCAATAAATAGTGATTAACAATAAGTATTGCCCTTCCGTTAAACATATAAAAGTTTAACATATTAAGTATTCCAAAAAGCTATTACATCAAATGAGTGGCTTTGTGGGCATACTTCCAACAATCTCCCACTTGCACTCAAAGCCATCCTCCCATGTATCTAATACTCATCTTATCCATATGACGATCAAGCTGGATTTGAGTCATTGGCTTTGTCAGTGGATCTGCTACATTATCGGCTGAAGCAACTTTGAGGATGTTGACTTTCCCCTCGGCAGCATATCATCTTATGATATTAAAGCGCCTATCAAAATGCTTGTTCTTTTGATGAGCCCTGGGTTCCTTGGCTTGAGCTATCGCCCCACTATTATCACAGTACAAAGTTACTGGTGATGTGATGGTTGGAACCACTCCAAGTTCAGTAATGAACTTTTTTTCATCCAGAACGCTTCTTTGCCGGCTTCAGCTGTAGCGACATATTCAGCCTCTGTCGTGGAATCAGCAATTACACTTTGTTTCTTGCTTTTCCAACTGACAGCCCCACCATTCAGAGTGAATACATATCCGGAGTTGGAACTTCTATCATCGACGTCAGATTGGAAATCTGCGTCTGTATAGGCTTCCACTCGCAACTCTGCCGCTCCTCCATAAACGAGGAACATGTCCTTAGTTATTCTTAAGTACTTAAGGACCGTCTTGACAGCTGCCCAGTGTTCTGATCCTGGGTTAGATTGATATCGACTAGTAATGCTCACAGCATATGCGATATCAGGCCTTGTGCATATCATGGCATACATGAGACTCCCTATGGCGGAAGCATAAGGAATTTCATTCATTAGCCGTATCTCTTCAGGAGTCTTAGGTCCCATGGACTTAGAAAGGTGAATTCCATGTCTAACAGGAAGAAAACCTTTCTTAGATTGTTCCATCTGGAACCTACTTAGCACCTTATCAATGTACATTGATTGGGATAATCCAATTAATTTTCTGGATCTATCACGATAGAGTTTTATCCCAAGTACATAAGATGCATCTCCTAAATCTTTCATGTGGAAGGTTTTAGACAACCACACTTTTACAGAAGAAAGTACTGCAGTGTCATTCCCGAATAGTAATATGTCATCTACATATAACACTAGGAATACTACTGCATCCCCAACGACTTTTTGATAAACACAATTGTCGTCTTCGTTTTGAGTAAAACCAAACGTTTTGATTTCAGTATCGAAACGAATGTTCCAGCTCCTGGAGGCTTGCTTAAGTCCATAAATGGACCTTTGAAGCTTGCATGCCTTAGTCTCTTCAGACTCGGACACGAAACCTTCGGGTTGAGTCATATAGAGCTCTTCCTGTAGGTAGCCGTTCAGAAAGGCCGTCTTCACGTCCATTTGCCATCTCTTTGAATCAATGTCGGACATTGCTTCAGTGTAGTCCCTATGGTCCTCCTTTGTTTCATTGTCACCTAAAAGGTACAATTCATCAAAGTCATTATTTAAGCCAAACCTCATAGGTGGCTTACTAACCCGTTCAGATCTACGTGGAGCTAGGGGTTCAGGAACAGGGTTGTCAATATGTCGAGTGCTTGTTTGTGGTTCATTATTAATCTCATTAATTTCCATCTGTTTGCTTATAGTTCCTTTGAGAACAAATTCGTCCTCTAGAAACTTAGCAGTTCTGGCGACAAAGACTTTCTGGTCGTCAGGATGGTAGAACTCATATCCCATAGTTTCTTTAGGATATCCCACAAAATAGCATCTTACTGATCTCGCTTCAAGCTTAGTAGCCTCAAGCTTCTTGACATATGCTTCACAACCCCAAATCTTAATATGATTAAGACTTGGCTTTCTTCCATGCCATATCTCATAGGGTGTTTGTGAAACTGATTTGGAAGGTACTCTATTAAGCAAGTAAGCTGCTGTATATAGAGCGTATCCCCAGAATGTTACTGGTAGATCAGCGGAACTCATCATAGAACGAACCATGTTCATCAAGGTTCGATTTCTCCTTTCAGAAACTCCATTAAGTTGTGGAGTTCCCGGTGGAGTCCACTGTGATATTATTCCACACTCTTTGAGATAATCTAGGAACTCATTACTCAGATATTCACCCCCTCGATCCGATCTTAGGATTTTTATCTGTTTCCCAGTTTGCTTCTCAACTTCATTCTTGAATTCTTTGAACCTTTCAAAGGATTCTGACTTGTACTTCATAAGATATACATAGCCAAACCGAGAGTGATCGTCGGTGAATGTGATATAGTATGAGAAGCCTTCTCTCGACGTAGTAGACATAGGTCCACATACGTCAGTGTGGATTAACCCTAGAATTTCAGTGGCACGCTCTCCTTTTCCAGTAAATGGAGATTTGGTCATCTTCCCTTTCAAGCAACTTTCACAAGTACCCATCCGGTCATTACCTAATGGGCGGAAATATCCGTCTTTCGACATCTTGCGAGTCTTATCAAGGTTCACATGTCTAAGTTTAAGATGCCACATCTTTTCTTGGTTAACTTCTTCTCTAGCCCTTTTGGGTTTTGAGGTATTCCCGCTTTCAATACAGTGCATCCCACTATTCGTCTCTAGGTGAAAAAGTCCCTCTATCATATTACCATGAGAGATAATACGACCGTTCAAGTATAAAGTGCAACTCATTTTGTCAAACAACACTGAGTGCCCATCTCGTAAAAGCTTAGAGATGGAAATCAAATTCTTTATACATGAAGGAAAATATAAACAATTTTTAAGTTCCAGGACTTCCCCAGAGGGTAGGTTAAGCATATAGGTGCCTATTGCTTTTGCAGAGATTTTAGTGCTGTTCCCAACTCGCACAACCATCTCCTCATTGCGCAGTGACCTGCTCCCTGTTAGTCCCTGCAACGTATTACAGATATGTTGACTAGCACCTGAATCAAATATCCAGGAATTGGAGCTCACTGTAAAAGCACTCTCTATGACATAAATAGTCTCTTCAAAAGTTCGTGTCATAAGGCTCGCAATGCGCACCCTGTATTTCTTCTTCCAACGTTCATCCTTTCCACAATGAAAGCATGTTCCCTTGGATTTCTTTGCCTTCTTCTTATGTAACCTTTTCCTTATTATTGCATTCTCACTCCCACTGTCCCTTTTGAAACCTTTTTCAAATTTACAGCACATGTCAATCATCTCTTTCAAAGAATGATCGAATCTATTCACTTTATAGTTTACGATAAACTTAGTGAAATCATCCGAGATAGATGCAAGGAAAAAGTCTTGGGCCATTTTCCCATCGATGGAAGTTCCTAAACTTTGAAGATCTTGAAAGATCCTTTCCATCTTTTGTCCATGTTTATGGACCGATGTCCCCTTTGCCATTTTGGCATTCATTAGACTACAAATATTTGAGAATCGTACATTACTAGTCTCAATGTCATGCATCTTATGCAAACTTTCAACCATGGCACAAGAAGTGTCCATGTGCTTATGTAGCTTCATAAGCTCCTCACTAAGTGAAGTGAGGATTAAGCATTTGGCTTGTAAGTCATCTTCATAGTGTCTAACATAATTTTGACACTCCTCCTTTGAAGCTAGTTTCGTAGGAGGTACATGAGGAGGGGATTGCTTAAGCACATACAACATGTCTTTCACCTTTGAGACATTCTCAATGTGGCGATACCAAGCAAGGAAACGTTGGCCCTTTAGGCCCTTTTTGTCAAGTATAATGGTGGGTATAATTTTAGGCATGTCGTTCACTACATAACATAACAGAAATCGAATTAGCATTGTTGTTTAAAACTATTTTGATTGGGTCTTTTAATCAAATAGTATCACCCACCATTTTTGGCAAATTCCACATCCCTCAATAGAATTCGAGAGTTATATTGAACTCTTAGTGGGTTATGGGAGACTCACCATTACCAAGCCCACCTCAGAAGAATATCTTATTGGTTAGCAAAAATAATGATGAGAGAATAACGCATTATTCATTTACAACCTTTTGTAATTACCCATCTAGTTCGGCCTCTAGAGAATGATGCCTCAGAAGAATATCTTATTGGCATCATTGCACTTAGTTTAAGTCATTCCCACCATGCTAGTTCAAATAGGGGTTCAAGAATGGCCTCAGAAGAATATCATATTGGCCATACTCGTTGCCTACTTTCACTTCATCATATGTTTATGGGCTTCTCCTGAATGTAAGCACATACTTTGTATACCCCAGAACTGGACGAATACGGTGTACGAGTCACAAACGATTGAAGCCCACCACGGTGGAAGGCCTACGAAGAGATATTCTAAACATCTCTCGCTTATCAACTTAATATTCATTTGTTGAGGGAATAACGTTGGGCTACATCAAAACATTTTAATCACATTAAAAGAACTTGGGCCTATCACAACCATTGGTCCAAGTTTATATGAATTAGTAGTATATAATACTCCCACTGTTTCGTTGAAACAAGCGAGACTATATGGAACTACTAACGAATGCTTTGCATCCTCATATGGACTATATAGTCATATTAGGTTTTAGGATGATTATGAACCGTTTGATTTGATCCAACACGAGCCTTGTGTTGGACCTTGGGTCTAAGGTATGTAGTTGTTGATTTTAGTTACGCGTTTAATCCAATTAAACCGTTATTTCCTATTGGGCGTTGGACCCAACTATTCCATTTTGCATACATTTAAACAAAAGGAATACATGAAATAATAATAAGGGCTTATGCCCTTTTACAACATAAATGATGGACTTATGTCCATTTACAACAATCTTGAACTAATCAAATTACATTCAAATCTACACTAACAAGCCCAAACATTCATAATGTAAAGCGGCCAATCACATAGCTCAATTATCGAGGCATTTGGTTCATAATCACCCTTCTCTTAATCAAACACATTTAATTAAGAAAACAACTTTAAAACAATTGGTTTTCGGATCCATAGAATTGATTTAAATGAAACTAAATAAAATGAAAATCCAATTCTCATTTAAAGAGACAAACCATTTTGTTCTCATCTAATTTGGGCCATTTTCTAAAAACAAAAACTTTTGGGGTCACTTTGTAAAAACACAAGAGTCCACAACTTCATGTAATTACAACTTAGAACCCAAACATTTTTAATAATGTCAAAAACATCATTAAAGGAGCAAAACAATTTGTCCTTTAAAGTTTTTGGACCTTAACGTAAAAACGTAAACTTTTGGGCCAAAATGCAAATACACAAAAGTATCATAACTTTATGTAAGTGCACAAAACACCCAAAAATACCCTATTTTAAAGGGGTGGCCGGCCATATAGTGTTTTAGTGATGAAATTCAAATTTTATACAAAGTTTTGTAAGTGGGTTATGTTAGGTGAGGTAAAGATGAAATAAAATTTTGTAAGAAATGATTTATGTCATTCTTTAAAACAAAGTTTGTCTCCCATTAAAATTACTTAATCATTAACCATCACCCACTAAAATTAAATCAAAACTTTATGTAAAAACATAAAACTTTTTGAATCAAAACTTCAAAACTTTTTGTTCTTGGCAAGAACTCCAAGAACATTGAAGAACACTTATGAAAACTCAAAATACATGGCACCAAATTTTTAGTTCCAATATTCATGCTTAAATGAAATACATCTACAACATTTGAGATGCTAAATTTTCTAGCAAAATTTATATTCAAAGCAAGAACAAAGCTTGTAACATTTACAACATTTAAATCATAAAAATGAAAATCACAAAACCCAAAAGGATCCACCATACACTAGACCTAGGCTCTTGATACCACTTGAAGGAAAAATTTTGTCCTAGCTAAGAACATGTATGAACATTTGAATACATATGCTAACAATTAACTCTTTAAAGTAGGCATGCATCCAAAAACAATTCATGAAACCCATGACTTTCAAAGCCTAGTATATAGTGAACCAAAAGACTCTTTAACAACATTAAAGATAATTAAGAATTTAGAGATTCTTTACCCTTGAAGCTCATCCTTGATTACACAAGGGATTCACCCAAGTGGAGGGCCTTCAAGTCACCTCCTTGCTCCTTGGATCTTCCTTGTGATTTTCCTCCTTTTAGTGCTCCTTTGCTTCTTTGAGGATTTGAGGATTAGTTCTCCAAAACACCAAAAGTTTGATGTCTCTATGTCTCTTCACCAAGGATGTAATTTGTGAGGATGAAAATGGATCACTTAGGGAAGTAAATTTGCTAGATAACTTTCCCCAAGTAGCTTAGAAAACCCTAATTGAAAACAAAGCTATAAAGATGAATTTATACTTCATTTCTTAGGTGAGTGGCAAACTTGCAATTAAGCAAACTTGCATACCCTCACCCTAAATGGTTGGCCTATATGGTTATTGGGCTTATTGCCCATTTTGTTTTAGTTGTCATACAACTTAAACATAATGGGCCTTGTGGACCAAAACACTTTTGGGCCCCGAAGCCCTAAAACCAACTTAAAAGCCCAATACGAACATTTCGTATAATTAATTAACTAATTAATTAATCTTGACCATTCTTCAATTAAACCATTTAATTGCTTATCCATTTCATTTAATTGCTTCACATATATCCTTATTTGGTGTGCGATCCATTAGGTTCTAATTAGCGAGGCAGTGGGCGATGTTACTCTTAACTATCGATTGTGAATTGAAACCACATTTCAATTCTCCCTTTTTGATGATTAGTGTTTGCTAATCAATAGGGCTTCCACAAACCATGAGTGACACCTAGCAGTATGTCATGGTTACCCAAGCTAAGTAGAATTGGTTGGAGAACCTATCCAGTTACAATTACAATGCAATACGGTCATTCTCTAATACAATACTCTTAACCACATTGTTTTAAGTGATAGTTTGTTTCATGTCTACTATCCAATGTGATACTTTCTTATATGATTCCCTTGAATATGATTTGGAACATCTTCCTTAGTCATATTCATTTGCTTTGGCCAAAGACTTTAGAATCATATTTTAGAGTATACTCCTTCCACCATGGAAGGTTAGAGATCCCTTGTTGTGCATTCATATGCCTACATGACTAGATCACATGACCCCAACAATGCCGTGGACAATCCGAGGGAATGCCTTTGTCATGATCAAAGATCAAGGACCTAACCATTAGACATCTATGATGCCTCAGGTCTAAGGACTACTTTGCATATTGTAACCTTAGAGTTCGTACATGACATGTATGTTTGAACTCTCATTAATCGCAGTTCAGTGTACTCGATTACTCTTTCGAGCACCTATGTGTTTGTCTTAGTGTCCAACACCAAATGACTTGAGACTAGTTCATACTCACGTTTGAGTCAACATAACACATACTAACCTTAGCGGATTGTCAATGCCCAATTGGCAATCCTATGGCTAGGAACGTTTTAGGAATGAACATAAGAGAAATGTCTCCTTAATCTAACTCATTAGATCACTTATCTCTTATGTCAAATACATCCCTTGGATTCTCTTATTGATTAAACACATGATTCAATAAATAGTGATTAACAATAAGTATTGCCCTTCCGTTAAACATATAAAAGTTTAACATATTAAGTATTCCAAAAAGCTATTACATCAAATGAGTGGCTTTGTGGGCATACTTCCAACACGTTGTGGCGGCGCAACTTGGCACATGGAATGCTCACCCAAATGTGTAAATACGAAAATCGTCAGGTTCGTACCCAGTAACTAACTGTAATGTCATATAGGTTGGGTGACAATGGGCCTCAAGGCAGACCAACATTACTGCGTACAAGGATTGCATAGCCCTAGGCAGAAACCGAAAACTTGGTACGTTTACCAAAATTCGGGCGATCATTGAAATTGCACTTTATGATCACTAGGCGAGGCTATTTGGGGTGAATCATGAGAATTCGATGTTCAATTATAAACCCAAAACGACATGCAATACTTTATCGAAAACCGTCGATATAAACTCTCCAGCATTATCCAGTCTCACAAACCTTAAGGGATAGGTAAGGTGGTGAACCATTAATCGGCCAGGAAGTTTAGCAGCAATGTGTGTGGACAAACATGTGACCAATTTGTCAATTCATCAACCAAAATCATAAGTATTTATATGATCCGCATTTTGGTTTGATTAGTCCACATATATTCCCTTGAATCCACTGTGAAAAGAGAGTCGTGTCGTATCTTAACAAGGAATGATATAAAAATCAATTTCCCAAATGAGCGGGCTTTGTCAAAGTGTGCTTGTAGGTACAAGATCCTTACTTCGGGTAAGGAGATGAATCGTAGCATCATTGTTCGACCTAAGTGTCCCAAAAGGTTGTGCCAAAGCAAGTAAACTGCTCAATCACCAGGCTCCAGGCCGGCCACATGTGGTGTATTCCCGGTTGGGAGACAACCCAGTGGCCCCAAATCAAAGTTTCAGGCTCATTTTTAGAGGTGGTGCAAAGATATTTCACTCTATTTTCTTCAATGGTTTCTATTAGAAACGTCCAAATAAGGGAAATCGAACTTGTGACGGTTAGACAATCCACTGAATTTGAGGGAACAAGATTGTGATTAGTGCTATGGGAATAAAACATCCATAAGCATCAAGGTTAGAACATTCAAGTTCCAAGATATGGTTTTCATGAAAAAACGTCGGGTTTTCATGAAAAAACGTCGGGTTTTCATGGGTGTATTGTTTTATGAAATCTTCGGGTTTCAAAGGCACCAAATTTGAAACTACAGGTTCAATTTAGTTTATAAACGTTTAGTTCATAAAAGAGAGGTTCCTGCAAGAACACAAAATGCAATATACTGATTTAAGTGTAGTGGATTTGAGTTTCTTCAGGAACTCAAGTGTGAGAGTTTCGTTACTACGAAAGTATGTTACAGTTCAAATTATAAAAATAAATTATTGAATCGTTAATGCCCAAAAGTGATATTCAGGTCAATAATTTTGGATTCATTATTAGATTAATGGACTGCAGGCCACTTTTAATTAATTCAATAAATCGGGCCATACAAGGTCGATTGTAGAAGCAAAATAATATTATCGGGTTGAAAATATAGCATAGCCCAAAGAAGGGTTGGGTGCCGTGAGCCAAAGAGCTCAAGTTGGCTGCTAAAATCAGCCCGTTGGGTGGCTGCAGGCCACGGGTCCAGGGTGTAAGCCTAAAAACTTACGGAAATGGGAGAGAAACCCCAGCCTTTCATGTATGGGCCAAAGGGGGCACGGGCAGGTCCAGCGCAAGATGGCCGGTGGGTTTTGCGCGGGAAGGCTAAGCCCAACCGTATGGGCTGGCTGCAGGTGATGCAGGCCAGGGCGACACAAGGCCCAACAACCAGAAAAGGTTGTAGCGTGCGGATCAGGGAAAGAAACCTAGCCAATTGGGCTGGTTGCGTGGCTGCGGGCTAAGGTGCAAGCGGACGAAGGGCTACATGCCCATCAATTTAACCCCAAGCCGAGGCCTGGTTTCAGCGTGCACAGTGATGGTGCGATGGTGTGCCGCTCCATGTCCAAGTCCCATTTTTCTTTTCAAAAATCCCCAAGGGTTTAGGAAAACCCTAAATATGCTTCTAATTTATTTTATACATTGACTCACATATTCCACATAACAATTTAATTGTGCGATGCATGAAACAAATATATATATATTGACAAATATATGAACATATACAATATATATATCGGAAAGAAAATATAAACATAGGGGGTTCATGCATCATGGGGAATGTTTTCATGTGTTGATGCACAAAACCGGAGGGGTCTTGGAACAACGTAAATCCGACTGTGAATCTACAAGAAAGTAAATAACACAAGATGTATCGTGGTTCACCCCAATGTTTAGGCTACGTCCACACTGATTATTGTATTTCTCTGAGAGGATTGAGGATAAGAGAGAGCTCTGAATATGAGAGTGAAAGATTTGAGAGGATGAGGGGGCTTAAGAAATGGCCTAGGAATTGGCCCCCCCTAATGAGGAGAGTGAGGGATCCTTTTATAGAATAAGAGTTCCTCACTTATTACATATTTGCCCCTTCATTTATTACATAATTACATTTGAGTCCCCCGAGTATTTATACGAGATCTAAATACGGAGGCCCTAAGTATGGTACAAACAGTAGTCCCCCAAGTCTTCAGTCAAGAGAGTCTTTTGGCTGGAGACTTGAAATTCAGTCCATGTGTGGGCCGAAGTAACTAGATGTCGTCTAGAACTGATACTCGATATGAGGTGGTGCCCAATCTGAAATGATGCTTAACTAGAAGTAGCACATGTTGCGAGGCTGCTCGGCTTGTGGCTTATGTTGCCTTGGTTGGCTCGGCTTGTGGCATTTGAATGTGAGGGAGTCCCTTTTATAGAATAAGGGCTCGCTCCTCAATACATAAATGATGGGCTAGAGTTGATGCTCGCGGCGAGGCGGTTGCTCAGTAGGTGGCGATGCTCTCTAATGATGGTGAGGGAGTTCTTTTTATAGAATAAGGGCTCGCTCCTCAATACATAAGTGATAGGTTAGAGTTGATGCTCGCGGCGAGGCGGTTGCTCAGCAGGCGGCGATGCTCTCTAATGAAAGTGTGGGAGTCCCTTTTATAAAATAAGGGCTCGCTCCTCAGTACATGAATAATGGGTTAGGAGTGATGCTCGCGGTGAGACAGTTGCTCAGCTGGCGGCGATGCTCTCTAATGAAGGTGATAGATTCCTTTTTATAAAATAAGGGCTCGCTCCTCAGTACATGAATAATAGGTGCTCTCTAATAAAAGTGAGGGAGTCCCTTTTATAAAATAAGGGTTCGCTTCTCAATACATAAATAATGGGCTAAGTCCCCCAAGTATTTTTTATGAGGCCCAATATATGGTACATAGTGTAGTCCCCCAAGTCTTCAGTCAATAGAGTATGTTGGCTGGAGACTTCAAATTGAATCCATGTATGGGCCGAAGTGGCGGTTGTTCGGAGGCGATATTTGTATACCCTGAACTGAAGCTTTGTACGTGAAGCTTTGCAAGTGAAGCTTTGCAAGTGAAGCTTTGAAGCTAGAGCTCTGTAAATGAAGCTTTCGAAGCTGGAACTTTTGTAAATGAAGCTTTTGAAGCTAGAGCTCTGTAAATGAAGCTTTTGAAGCTAGAGCTCTGTAAATGAAGCTTTTGAAGCTAGAGCTCTGTAAATGAAGTTTTTGAAGCTAGAGCTTTTGTAAATGAAGTTTTTGAAGCTAGAGCTTTGTAAATGAAGCTTTTGAAGCTAGAGCTCTGTAAATGAAGCTTTTGAAGCTAGAGCTCTGTAAATGAAGCTTTTGAAGCTGATTGACATGAGTGATACTCATGAATGTTTATGTTGATTGACATGAGTGATGCTCATGGATGTTGACATGAGTGATGCTCATGAATGTTGACATGAATGATGGTCGTGAATGTTTATGTATGATTTGACATGAGTGATGCTCATGAATGTTTATGTATGATTGACATGAGTGATGCTCATGTATAATTTTGGAGTACTGGACGTACTTTTGATCACCTAGTTGGTATGTGCCGAATAATTGTGGAGTACATGGCGTACTTTTGATCACCTGGTTAGTGATAATAGCGGCAGGGTGCCGAATAAATTTGGAGCCATAGGGCCTGGCTCTTTTGGGCATATGGGCCTTCGCCCACCACATAACATTGCAGCCCATTATTTTGGGTTTGCCGTTTTTTTTTTGTTACCCTCTGATGGGGTTATACAGATGTCTCCGAAAGATAAGAAAAATAAATTACATCATTCAAAAATAAATCCGACCCTCTGCTCAATGGGTCACGCCCATAATTCTCTTTTCTGCATGCCATTACCACCGCAATTATGTCTGCTTCTTTTTATCTTCTTTTGCTTTCTGCTTTTGCTTTCTGCTTTTACTTTCTCTTTTCCCTTTTGCAGATGGCAGACAAGGAAATCATGTTGAGTGTCTCTTTTCCCTTTCTGCTTTTGCCGACAAAAGCAGTGGAGACTTCATATTGCAGATGGCTTTTACTTTCTCAGGTGGAGTGAATACAGAGGCCCTTTCCAGCATCATCCCTCTGACCTGTAGAACCAATACTTTGGTGCGACAAAGATGCGCCATGGGATGCTGGCATACCACTAAAACCGTGTCTTTTCATTCCACCCTGGAAACCTTTCCCTAGTGTGATTCCGGATGAAAATCGAGAAGAAGGTGAGGACCAGATTGTGGTGGAGTGGGGGCAGCAATACCTGCAGGTTCAACTTTGTACATGGCGTGTGGTGGAAAGCCTGGGACAAGTGGGGTGGGAAATCTCTGCATCGGAGCAGCCAACTGTTGCCTTAGAAAACATGGTGCTCCTGGAGTTGGTGCGTCCGGAGCATGCTGGTGGTGAGAGAGATGGTGGTGCCAGTACGAAGCGTCTGGATGAGGTGGCGGACTAGGAGGCCATGCATGTGCAGGAGCTGGTGAAAGATGTGGTAGTACTGGAGATGGGAAATGGTGGGGAAGATGATACTTTGGCGGCCACATGTGCATCATGGATTGGTCTATGGTGGGGTGACCCCACACATGTAAGGGTCTGATCAACCGGTGGTAGTGTTGAGCGTGATGCATGGGATGAGGTGTAGTACTAGTTATCGAAGGGAAACCCATAGTGGGTGCATTAAGCCAATTAGGGTTATTCATCATCATGACGTCCCTTCTACTATTGGCTTCTGCTCCTCCTCCGGCAGCAGCTGCTGCCTCATACATTTGTCGTCTCTGGGTCCAGCTAGCTGCCTCTGCCTCACGGGCTAGCAAATGTTTCATATGCGACCGATATTTTTTAAGGTGGCTAGCAATATTGTGGCGAGTGAGACAATCTATTCCCATAAGCTCTAGAATTCTAGAAGGGACTGCCTTATCCACCCCTAGCTAGCTGCCTCTGCCTCACGACCAAATACCGCCTCGGACTGGTGCCCCGATTGGAGCTTCGGTCGTCTTTACCTGCATTGCCGGAAAAAATTATGGCTCTGCACATTCTGTTGCGACGATTGCTTCTCCTGGAAATTGTTTCCGTCGACGAACCAATACTGGTTCAGATCTCGGTTCACTCTGGACTCGGACGCGGATCTTCGGAGCTTAATCGGTTCGGGATTTGACTGTTGTATTGGTTCAAGTCCCATTAGCCTCGCAATAACACTGGCGATCGGTGTTGCTTATCTCTATCGCTTCCTCCGTCGACGTTGGAGCGTCGACTCGCAGTTACTATGGCAGCGTTTGTTCGGATCTCCCTCGGGTATAGGCTTCATTTGGCATCGACGGCGGCTCTGCTATCGAGTGAGAGCCTCGAGGCTTCTTTGGAAAACTTCCATGACGACCTCGTGCCTTCTTTGAACTCGAAAACTGGAAGCGGAATATGAGATTTCGGATAAGGTTCCGGCGACGAAAGGGCACGAGTTTTCAGTGACGGAGGTCGGAAATCCGTCATTGGAGATGGAGATTGCTTCGATCGGTCTGGAGACGGTGCCGTCTTATTCTGCAGTTGTTTTTCCAATTCTTTGGATATCTCCGACGATGTGGCCGACTCCGACTCTGGCGACGACACCACCGTCGTCGAGGAAGGGAGGCGTTTGGCGTTGAGAAGCAAGCGGCGATTGAAGATTTGTAGGAAGTCACCCATGCACTTCATCTGTTTCTTTATGTGCTTCTCCAGGTTCTGTTTTTGCACCATTCTTCCAGTCGTCATTTTTTTTTTTTAGAAAATATATTTGTCACTTTCCCTCTCTCCAAACAGTACTTCTGTTTATTTCTTGGCTCTCCCTCTCTCACTCACTTAAGCTTAGATTTCTCCATAACTCTCTCTCTGTAGACTATATAGTCTCTGTGTTTTCAGAAATGTAGAGAGAGAAAAATGAGAGCTTTCTACAGAGAGAAAGAGAGAGAGAGATATCTGAGAATTGTGAAGCTTGTTTGTAGCTGTTGCTGTGATGGGGAGCTGGAGCGGAAGGCATGGGTTTTGCAGTGACTATGCAGGTGTTTGGTTCTTGGGTTTCTGCAGATTCACGGTGGGGGTTATGAAGTTTTCACGGTGGTGAGATGAAAATTTGAGAGAGAACCGACATAGCTTTTTGTCTCGTTTCCCACAGACGGCGCCAAATGTTGATGCACAAAACCGGAAGGGTCTTGGAACAACGTAAATTCGACCGTAAATCTACAAGAAAGTAAATAACACAAGATGTATTGTGGTTCACCCCAATGTTTGGGCTACATCCACACTGATTATTGTATTTCTCTGAGAGGATTGAGGATGTGAGAGAGCTCTGAATATGAGAGTGAGAGCTTTGAGAGGTTGAGGGGGCTTAAGAAATGGCCTAGGAATTAGCCTCCCCTAATGAGGAGAGTGAGTGGTCCTTTTATAGAATAAGGGCTCCTCACTTATTACATATTTGCCCCTTCATTTATTACATAATTACATTTGAGTCCCCCGAGTATTTATACGAGATCTAAATACGGAGGCCCTAAGTATGGTACAAACATCATGCTTCATGGTCGTTTCAAATATCTTACTTTATTTTAAGCGTACATGATTGGCAGAAAACAACAAAAGCCTTTGAATTTATAGAAGATTCTTCTCGAAAAACCGGAATTGCATCTCCAATGCGTTGTATCACGTTCAACATAGGAAAATTAAATTGAATCAATAGTATGTAGATCAATTCAAAATAATAAATTAATCATAAAAAGAATGATTAAAACGTAATACTCCTCTGATGGAAGATAAAACTCTCTTTAGCGCAGCGTTAAGAACGTGCTGATAATGTGTTGTAGGCATAATTCACTGAACAATTATGGAGGCCATAGAGAGAGAGAAATGTGCGGCAATAGTAGAGAAGAAGAGAGATGTGTAATTGTGGGTGTGTGTTATTGCACCCCATTATGCCTTTATTTATAGTAGTAGGATAGGTAAAAACATTTCCCTTTAGGATTACAACATTTAATGGGTAATCTACTCCTAATAGGAATATAAGAGATATTCTAAGATATACTAGGATTTACACAATTACATTCATAATCTAATAATAGGACTGCAACAAAATTTTTATTGTGTTTGACTCTCACGTTAAATAAAATTGAATTATAATCCTTGGCGTACTTATTTATTTTTGTTCCGCCATGTTGTTGAGAAAACTATTTTTCCACTTAAAATGCCCCTTATGTATATTCTATTGGAAATAGTGCTATATTGCCGAGTTTGAACATTATACATGCCCATTTTAGGATGTGATAACTTGATTTCTTTTATTGGTTTTTCTTCTTCCCTATGATGTATCTCTCGTATTCTTACTCAGTCTTTTGTTGTGAGTGAGCTCCACGTAAAAGGATAGATTGATATATTATTCGACGAAATTGCATCGTATGTTATTCTTGTCAAAATTTATCAATTTTATAGTTCTCTATATGGATACAATAATCAGACTTTCATTCTAAATTATACTGCAATGCGACATCTGCAATTCAACCTAACAATCAATTTGTTCACAGGTACAACATTTGTAGCTTGCTCTTAATGTATTCTCGCCTTATAGCTAGTTAAATTCAAGGCTCCTTAAGCGGAGGAAAAAGGACCAGAAAATCACAAAGATTTCCCTCACACCAAATGTGCAAGTAATATTGTCATGTGATGTCATAAATGCCTTTAAAACACAATTAGACGAGACGACAAGTTCATATCAAAATATGATATTGTTTGAATTATTTATAATAAATCAAGTGACATTACGAGTCCGTGTAACGTCATTGCAGTCACACATTAAATGTTTCTTTATTTTTATATGGTAATATATGGTAGGGATTGCGTAGTAACTTAATGTACTAATTAGTTGCGTAGGTCATCGTGTTGCCTAATGAGTCATGTATTTATCTTCAGCATCACCAGTTCTAACACATCAAACCTCACCATCCTAATTTCTTTCTGCCATCAATATCAATCCCATTCTCATATTCCATATGTAAGTGCACCAAATACGGACACGTCAACAAACATAAACAAATGGCCATCGGTTACTTGTCACATTAATATGAATCCACGTGTCAATATCTTGATTAGAATTAGAAAAGAAGCCCCTGGACGACGAATTGCATAATTCTGGCATCTAGGGTTTAGACGTGGAGATATGGATAACGATAATTAACTTTCAGTTAAACATCTTTAAAGGAAGATGGTATAGATTCTAATGTTGTTCTCGACATTTTCTTCAAACTCTCGTCATATGGAATAAGTTCTACATGTATATGCTATAATATATTATGGGTTCCACCATTAAAAAAATGAGAATTGAACTCTAAAAAAAGTTGGGTTCAAAAGTAGTTTTTTGAAAAATAATATACAAAAAATATATTTCTTTTAGCACGGGAATGATTTAAGTTGATGTACAATTAAAGTGCCAATTAATTAGATTATAAGAAATCACATTTTTTTTCCAGCACGTTGGGTGCACATCTACTTTGCCAGAAAAGAGTACTCTCGTCGGTCTAATTTGATTTGAACATAATAGAAAAGTAAGTTTCGCACACTTATTTTTATCTTGCTACGCTCTTCTATTTAATTCTAACATTTGAAGTGAATAAATGTAGGAAAAATCGAGAGACAATAAAAATAGAGGCGTCTATAAATCAATTCTCTATCCATACTTTTTCTAGAAAATCTTAGTATGAGACATAAAGTGCAAATTAGCAAACTCACTAAAATAATTTATCTCTATGCCCATCTACCCTAAAAAGATGCATGATTCCTTTAGTGCTCATTTGATCCATATATATTGAAGAAGAATCAAGAAACCCGTACCCCCAATCACAAATTCCCCTCCCTACTCATTTTGGACAGGCCATCCACTATCTTTCCCCAGACCCCCACAAGAAAAAGTGGATCCCTCCCCCTAATCATTGAGCATATTAGGAATGCTATTAGCTAGCTTCAAAACAACTAATTATCATTGAGAAAAAATGCATATGCAGAGGGACAACATAATGCATGCAAAGAAAAAATACAAAGCAGAGAAAGATTTGCAGACTTCAATTGGAAGATGCACTTTGTTGTGGAGAGTTGAATCATTCGAGAAGGAACGCTCAGTTTTCATGTAAAACATGTAATGGCAAAGATCACAACCTCCTTGGTGGTAGTGGGGTGGGGCAAAGAGTGATTTTCTTGTGGGGTGGGAAAGCATAGCATTTACACACGCTTGTACATGTTGCAGATGGTGAATGGATCACAAATTGGTGTACGTGTCTTTTCTAGTTATATAATGGAAGGTCTAATGATTAAGGAAGAAAGGTTCATGAGTAAGTTGGGATGGAACTAAGTAGATAATTAAAGGGCCACAAAATAATGAAAAGGGAAGCATGAAAAAGAGCACAATAGCGATGGTTAGGGCTTATTGAGCCATTTTTGTTTTGTTTTTTGTGTGAATGTAAGTGCTTGGTGCAATATTATGAAGTGATTGTGCTATTTTTTATTAGGGTTTCTTTTATAGGTCATTTTTTCAGTGATTGATTTGTCATTCATATTATATACAAAACCCTAACCAACGCTTATTTGAGATTGTAAAAATGATCGATCTATTCATGAGATAATTGAATTTGAGATAATTGAGAGAGAAGTCCAACTTAGTACATAGTCTATCGAGAGATAATTGAATATGATCCGCAGTTCCTAATTGTGCTTTTCTTAATCAGTTTTCATCGCGTTTTCAATTTCTTTTACCTTTCTTTCATCAAATAAGTTTTGTTTCATCTCTCGTTTTGTCTTGTAACCTCTTTAATTTCCACGCACTTAAGGCGCATTAGGTAAGTATTATCATTAATATTTGCTTCATTAGCAGAAAGCTAAGCATGATTTAGGTGGGGTTTCACTTTCAATTCCGAATTCCGAATCGAAGTGTCTTAAAAAAGGAGGTTATGGGCCACGCAACGCCACAAGCATACATACAACCAAATCTAGTTAAAATAGTCCAAAAATGAGAAAAAGTTAGTGTGGTTGGAAAGGGATTTCATTTCCTCCTGTTCAAACTGATTTTTAATTAAACTAATCCTTGCACAACTTAAACTAAACATCAGATGATATAACATGCAAACCAACAATTTTGATACAAACATACACGTAGCCCCGCCGACACAAATTTCAATTAATTAATTAGGTGATATTGCATCTTCAATTAATTAATGGAAACTTTAATGAAAAACTCCCGATACTATTCATTTTAACGAAATACCACATTTTTACATTAAAAAGTCAATCCTGGTACTATTTACTTTACCCTTTATTTTGTCTTTATCAGTAAAACTCAAAATTGTTAAACCATTTTCATTAATTTTCCTTTAATTAATTGTATATAAACTTCAATCCATGCCCACATTATCTATAATATCTGTATAAATATTGGCCCTGCCGACTGTACGGTGTATCGATGGGGTTGGTTACATAGTGGGGTACCTAATACTGCGTGATATTAGGCAAGAGGGTACAAATTTTATACCCAATAGGCCAATACTTTGGTAAATACAATAGGTTAATAAATCGGGGTAGGCCAACGACATAATATTCTTATATCTTAGGCGTGCAAAGTGGCGTGAGCCCGAGGTTATCAGAAAGCCTAATGATGTTTGATTCGGAACATTATCAGATGGTGAGTGTGGCATATCAATCATAGTTTCTGCGTGAGTAAAAACTTTTCTAATGTACGATAATTCTAAAAGAATAATTTTTTTTTTACCAACTTATGTTATGATTTCTTATAATTTGTTAATTAAATAAGTTTCGAAGTAACACATGCGTGCAACACATATATATATATATATATATACACGGGTAAATTATATTTTACCTCCTCAAGCATGAGGTCAATTGCAATCTCATACAACATGTTTAAAACATTTCAATTTCATATACTTAGTTATATTTCTTTTCAGTTTCATACATCCGTTGAAAAATCTGTTATAAGTTAACCGTTAAGTGATGACGTGACAAATGTAGGATTCACATTTGTGCTTACATGGATGCCAACTTTGCACAATGTGAATAAAAAATAATAAAAAAATATTATTTAAATTTTTATAATTAAAAACTTAAAAATTTGAAAAGAGGATCTGGGCAGCTTGGTGAAAGATTTTTTTTTTGTCGTCGTTCCCAATAACCCAGTCCTCTACATTAGTTCACACTCATATACGCTTCCAATCACCACCACCAAAACTCACGATCTCACAACTCGCTCGCAGCTGGGTCCATTCTGTCACTCCCGAGTTTGATCTCGACATGACTCAGTAGGGCGAGAGTCAGATCTGGCGACGGGGCTCCACCCGGTTTAGCCCCAACACCTCGATTTCGTCCGAGAGGTGGATGTGGACAACCCCCCGCCTTGATGTTCTCGTGCTATAGCTCCTTGCGGTTCGCGGCTGATGAGGTCGCGAAAGACTCGCCAAGATGGTGATTGACGGCGACGCTGAACGAGGAGGGATCGTTGTCAGTGTGGGAAGCTGTAGCAATGCAATAGTCTACCGCAACGGCATCGTCTGTGACGGAAGAAGCCGATGATGGGGGGAGAAGAAACGGGAAATATTGTGTCGTTGGGAGAGATGGGTGCGACATCGGGGACGGCAAAGCCGATAGGGATGTTGTTGATGGACTTGTTGGAGACGAACAGGCAGATGGGGATGGAGTCGAATCAAGGAGGAGGTGGCGGCAGAAGAAGCTTCCTAAACCAAGAATCAAATTCTTGGTTGCAGACAAGCACAGAGGAAATGGGATGGAGTCAAGGAAGAGATGGGGTTATTGGGGCAAGCTTTGCCCATATCCTCTTTTCAATTTTATTTTTTTTTTAGTTTTTATTTATAATCTAAATTTATTTATTTATTATCTAAACCTTTTTTCATTATTTTTAATTCACGGGTTGCAAAGTTGGCATCCATATCAGCACAAATGTGGACTCTATATTTACCACATCAACATTTAACGGTTAATTTAACAGATTTTTTAACGGATGTATGAAATTGAAAAGAAATATAACTAAATGTATGAAATTGAAATGTTTTAAAGATGTTGTATGAAGTTGCAAGTCACCCTATACTTGAGGGGGTAAAATGTAATTTACCCTTTATATTTATCACTTTCACATGATTGGTTTTTTTTTTTTTTTTTTTTATATAGACGGAAGAAAATTCAAACTTGGAACTCCTTCCACTCCTTTAATTCAAATAGCTAAAGACAAAAAAACACATTCTACTGGTATGTTTTAATACCCTTTTGTCTAGTATTTAATACGATTGTATTCTTGTAGCTAAGCCTAGGTTGATGCCCAAGTGCCCCCAGCTCCATATAAATGCCTCCCTGATCATTATGGAAAATTATTCAGGCCATACTAGCTTGATAAAATAGCCTGCATTTTTTGTGCCTGAAGCTACTTACATCTAGCTTTGGCCCCTCTCTAGTAAACCTACGAACCCTCCCTTTCGTTTCTCTCCCAAGATTACTGATCATCTTACATATCTTGGACGACAAGATTAAATTCCGGCATGGGATTTCAGGAGGCTATAATTCGAAGCTATGATGGGATGGTGGATAGAGGAAGAGTGGAAGATCTCGAACGAAGGTGCGAAGTAGGGCCATCCGAACATGTGTTTCTCTTCACAGACACGCTGGGTGACCCCATATGTAGGATCCGAAACAGTCCGATGCACAAGATGCTGGTACGTTACTACAATACTATTCATTCTTTTTTTCTGATAATATCCGCTTTGGTTCCCAATCAAGCATACGTCTTATCGAATGATTGGGTTCATATAGGTGGCGGAGTTGGATAACCAGTTGGTTGGGGTCATCCAAGGCTCTATAAAGGTGGTCACAGTTCATAACAGCAAGTCACCACCTAATGATCAGGCCAAAGTTGGCTACATCTTAGGCCTTAGGGTTTCGCCTCTTTATAGAAGAAAAGGAATTGGGTCAAGCCTTGTGAGCAAATTAGAAGAATGGTTCACAGACAATGATGCTGATTATGCATACATGGCCACAGAGAAAGATAACCATGCGTCAGTCAGACTTTTCATGATCAAGTTCGGCTACATCAAGTTCCGAACGCCAGCGATTCTCGTGAACCCGGTTTGTTACAGTCCCCGTCAGGTGTCTTCCGGCGTTGAGATTGCAAAGTTGAAGGTTGAAGAAGCTGAATATCTCTACAGAAAGTGTATGGAAAATACTGAGTTTTTCCCTCATGATATAGATAAAGTGCTTGGGAATAATCTGAGTTTGGGGACTTGGGTGGCTTACCCTAGAGGAGAGTTGAAGGTTGGAGATTTTGGGGTAAATGGTCATTTACCTGACAGTTGGGCTATGCTTAGCGTGTGGAATAGTGGGGAGCTTTTTAACCTGAGGCTAGGGAATGCACCCTTATCTTGCTTAATGTATGCAAAATGTTGGAAATGGATGGCTAGGGTTTTTCCTTGCTTTAAATTACTGCCTTCCATGCCTGATTTTTTTACCCCTTTTGGATTTTACTTCATGTATGGGTTGCACCATGAAGGACCATTGTCAGGGAAATTGGTGAGGGCTCTCTGCCAGTTTGTGCACAACATGGCTGCTACCACTTCAGAGAATTGCAAGGTTATAGTGACAGAAGTTGGGGGCTGTGATCCAGTGAGACATCACATCCCACATTGGAAATTGCTCTCATGTTATGAAGATTTGTGGTGCATAAAGGCCTTGAAAAATGAAGATAGAAGAACTAACAGCCTCCATGAATTGACAAAAACCCACCCAACAAAATCTCTCTTTGTAGATCCAAGAGAGGTATGAAACGACAGAACTTCTGCCATGCATGCGAATTCGAACACTGTCTGAACCACTAATTATGTTGATCTAACGGTTCAGACAGCGTTCGTGTGGCAGACAATCTCCATCCACGCAAAAAATCTCCTGAGTCATGATGAACTGAACTTCTTTGGCCCTTTTGCAGCATAGGCTGCTTTGTTGCAGCAGAATTGAGAAATGTTGAGAGAAGAAGCCAAACTTAACCCCACCTCATATTGTTTTCTTTGATATAAGTCTTACCCTTCATTCCATGACCATTGTGTTTGGAGTTTTTCTCTTATTCCCTTCACATCGTGAACACAAAATCTCGAAAGATTTCCTTAATTAGGTGCCACCATCGGTGTCCTTTGTGTGTTTGTGATTTTGATTTTGCGTTTTCATGATTCAGACTTATCAATTAGGCCATGGTGGTCCAAATTTTTGTAACCATCTCTTTATGAGGTAAAGATTTTAGCTGGACCCTCCAATGCTTTCTGTCCTGTCAAATTCTTGGATAGACACCAGAACGTGCCATTGTATAAAATTCGGACAACGATATTCATAACCCCATATAAATTTAAAGCTATAAATATATAGCATGCTTTGTAGTACTAGTACACGTCATATATACGATGACCTATATACATTAAACAAACAATAATACATGAACCAATTTAAGGTAGTCATACAAGTAGTGGAGCGTTCTCAATCGTTGATGCGCATATATATATATATATATGAGATTCATAACACATGCACCGACTAGAAGTCGATCACTTGTGCGTGAACGAATATTTCTACCATTATCAATAAACTATAATGTAATGCAACTTCTGAAATGTAGACCCACGTACGTACTTAGAAATTTTGGCTCGTTTTCCATATTATTTTGGGGAATATATATATTGTCGCTAGCTAGGCAAATGTGGGGGGAGCCTACAAAATTCACATCCCTCTCATTTTCTTGGGGAAAAGACCAAAGTAGGGTTAAGGTTTTAAGTCATTAGTCATGGTCATGATAAAGATTATATAAAACATGAGTTAGTTAAGCGTCTTATCCGTACTTACTATCTCCTGCCCAACGAGGAATTAAGTAAAGCCTCTTTATCTTGTTTGTGTGGTGGTGGTCATTACAGGCTGCAATTAAATAAATAGAAAATTAGATTTTAATCCTTAAATAAAATGAAGTTTAGAAAATGTCTTATACAAGATTAAAAATTAATTTTAGTCCCTAAACTCTATTTAATGTCAGTATATGTATTTAATATCTCTTTTTTATTTATTTATAATTTTATGGTGTTCATGAGTAAAATTTTAAGATTATATTATAAATTTTAATTCTCATTATGGTAAGTATCTTATATAAGAAAATATTTTCGTAGAGATTTTTCGGTACACTTATATTTTTGTATATTGTCTTATGCACCACTAATTCATTGTAATATATTTAGATACGAACATTTCGGTACACTAGTTTAGTATAATATGTTTAGATACGAACATTTCGGTACACTAATTTAGTATAATATATTTATGTACGGACATTTTGGTCCACTAGTTTAGTATCATATATTTAGGTACGGAATTTTCGGTACACTTATGTTTTTGCATATTTTCTTATGTGCCACTAATTCACTACAATGTATTTAGGTACTCCAATATATTTAGGTACGGACATTTCATTACATTAATTTAGTAAAATATATTATGATATGGACGTTTAGGTACACTAATTAGAAGAAGTTAAATAAAATTAATGAATTAAAATGTGTATAATAATAAATTTAAAATTTAATGTAATGACATTAAATAAGATATCTATTAAATATTAAAACAAAAATATAATATAAATTTAAATTAAGTACACATTAAATTAACTAAAATTAATATCCAATCTAACACCAGATTTTTATTAAATTTTAATCTTCTTCAAGAATTAAAGTTCAAAAACCCCTTAAATAAATTAGGGTTTGAACTAATTAGGATGCATGCATGTTTATTAGCCTCTAATGCTGGTTTTTAATTAAGATGAGGATAATGTATGGTAAGAGTAGGGTTTGACAGATCGAGAGGCTCATTGTCCCTGTTCTTCAATTTTCTCATGGACAAGAAAGAAAGATGACAGAGTAAAAAAGCTGTCCAGCCGGCATGGAAAAGTAAATCACGGAGAGCCTGCTAAGCTATAACATCATGTTCAGTAGAATTCAGTTTTTCTCAGACTTTGTTTTCAACCTGTTAGAAAAACTTGCATTAAGTGAAGGACAATGGTGGCACCAGTTATTGTCAGGTAGTGCATGGTGATTAAGTGCAGTGAAGTTCTCTAATCGTGATGATTATTGATTAATTAATTAAGTAGTTTCAATGACGATGTCCTAGTGAAAAAAAACAAAGCAGAATGCAAAAACATCGATCCTTTCTATTGCTACCTCATAATTTAGTTCAAACAATCGTCAAGGGTCATGATGCAAACAAAATTAATTTGTCATATAAATAAAATTAGATGACATGCTTTTTTTTTCAAACAGAAGTGGTGACGATAATTCATGACTTTAATATTATTGTTAATTGAAAAATCCCTAATCAAACTGTTGAGTTGAAACAATGATTAGATGATTTTTTTTTTCAACTTTCCATGAGTGATAAGATTGGATAATTTATTTGTTGAAGTCTTGTTTTAATAGTTGATTAGAAATTGAGACCGATAGTTAACAGATATATATAGAAAATATTAGTGTTTAATGTAACCATGCAGACTGACGAGGTTCTGCTTCGTCGTATTCGAAGTTAATAATTTGGGTGGGGGATGGTCCTTTGTGGCTATCATTTATTTTGAACAAATATATTATGATCTCTTATTGAAGTACTTGATCTTTCCATCAAAAAGAAAAAATTATGATAATGTACTAATGATCGATTAATTATGTTAGCATATCCTCTCATTGTCCACGCACAAATTAAAATCCATATGCTTACAATCGACAAAAATCTCACACAGATAAATTAATGTTGGACTTAAATTTAAAGATATTCTCTCTCTCTATATATATATATATATATATATATGTACACACGTAAACTTTTGCATATGTGTTAGACAATATTTTGTTGTTAAGAGGAATAACTATCTAGCTTTATGTAAATGCAAGAAGTTGAGCTGTATTAGTAATTTAAATTAGAGTAAATTACATAAAACTACTTCAATTATTAGTTGAATCATAATTTCATATCTCATGTTTTAAATATTATAATGTCATACTTAAACTTATGAATTTGTTGCAATATTAGACTTCCGTTAAACTTTTTATCAATTTGACTGTTAAATGATGACGTGGCAGGAACATGGCCCACTCATTTGCCAAGTGGAATAAAATAACAATTAATTAATTTACCAAGTGAATAAAATAACAATTAATTAATAATAAATTAATAGTTTTTATTTAGGGAATTTAAATTAATTAAAAAAAAACAAAAAAATCTCTCTTCTTCCCTTTTCCCTAGAACCCGTTCTCCCTTTTCCCGAAACCCCTTCTTCCTCCCCTCCTTTCTCCCCATAACCCCTTCATACCTGGGGCTGAAATCTCCAAATTTCCCAATTTATCAACAATTTTTGGGAGGGAAAAAATGGTGGCGAATGATTTGGGAGCCCGTTCATTTGAGCGGGAGGAGGACGAAGGACTTCGTACTGAGTAGTTCTACTTGACGGTGATGGGCATACCCGGAAGTTCCTTAACGATATGGTTTCTATTGTAATGACTGGTTGTTTGCGAAGATGGAGAGGTTGCCGTCGGGCAAAAGGTACAACAATGGGTCAAGATTGTTCTCCTTCGCATGGTCGTCGGTCTCCGCCAAGAACCGGGAGTAGAACTCGTATGATTCGTCATTTTTCTTGGGGTAGAACTCGTGGAGAAGGCTTTTCTTCCTTCGAAGACGATGACGCATCCATCGGGGAGTATCTGGTTGGATGCGTTCCAGCGGCGGTCGGAGATGAGGGGAGGACGAACAAGGTCTGGGGAAAAGAAGAGAGTTTTTTTGGTTTTTAATGAATTTAAATTGTTAAATAAAAAATCATTATTTTATTATTATTTTATTCCATTTGGCAAATGAGTCGGCTCCTTTCCTGCCATATTATCATTTAACAGCCAAATTGACAGAAAATTTAATAAAGTTCTGATATTGCAACGAATTCATAAGTTAAAGTATGACATTGCAATGTTTAAAACATGATGTATAAGATTGTGATTTGACCTATAGTTGAGGTAGTTTTGTGTAATTTACCTTTTAAGTTAGAAAGAATGGCTATTTGTAATGAGCCGAACAATGTTCTGCTAAATTCTGTCTCCGGATTTCACTATTTAAAATTACATATTTCGTATTTTTAGTTTCTGGCGCGTTTGTATTTGCAGCGTATAATTTTTTTCAATAAGTAAAGTGACGAAAACACCCTTAACGGACGAAATGGGATTCTTCATGGATGAATTTGATCCTTTCATGATTTTCCAGATTTCTTTACATATTTGGATAGTAATCGTCGATATGGACGCGTGGGCGCAAACGGAATGTAATTTGGAGTTATAACAAATAAGTTATAAACGAATAAAGTTGAGGGTAAAATGGTCATTTGATCATTATCTGGAAGGCTCCAGATTTGCTGGAGCAAAGATCTGTGAAGCCACATGTGTGGCTGTGATGGAAAGGAAATGAGAGAAAATGAGGGAAACAAACTAATCAGGGGGGAAAGAAAGGAAGGGAAGAGAGAATGAGGAAACCCGGACCCCTTTTTTACCCGGTTTCTCTATGCGACCCGACCCGGTTTCCTCTTCTCTTTCCTGTCACTTTTCCAGCTGATTTTACGGCAAATCACATCAGGTCATCACCTAAAAATGAGTTGCCAACCTTTCCTCTTCATTTCTCACTCAAGTTCGAATCATCTTGGCTACTGTTTCATGAGAATCGAAGCCGTGGGCTTCGTGGGTGTCGCGGCGGCGATCCGTTGTTCTTGCAACTACCATCTTCAACCACCATCCATTATCGACTCTCCTTGAACACATGAACAAGGCCCAAACAAGTTTGGGGGCAGTGGAGTACTTGAAAAGACAAATCAAAGTACAACAATTTCAAGGGTTTTCAGCGGATCGAGGGTGTTTTCAGGCATTTCGCGGTTGAATTGGACTTCGGCTCATGTATGAAAGTTCTTCCCCTTGTTGTGCTCTACATTCTTGTAAAATTTGGTAATTTTTGGAGTTAGGTGAATTTTTTGGCGAGTTGGGGCGGCGGGCCGCCGCATGCGGCGAAGCGTGGTCCAAGGACCCACTTGACCCTTCTAGGCTAGATTTGATACCCCGATTCAATATTTGACATCCGATTGATGAAATTCGGTCGTTTGAGCCTAGTTCCATTATGGTCCACCACTTGATTAATGTAACAAACGACAATCCGACCGTTAGATCGTTACCAAACTTTAATATGTTATTATACGTAATATTTTAGGACCTTAGGAACTTACGGATCATTAATCTGACGTACGGATCTTCCCAGATTGAATTTCTAAGTTTGTAAAACTAAACGTTGACTGCCTCTTGATTTTAGCAATTAGCGGATATTTGACCGTTGGATCGTTCCAAAATTTTAGGATATTGTTCTAGAAGATAAATGAGACTCTTGGGAAATTATAGATCGGAAATCCGTGGACGGATATTCCGGATCGAATTGTGGACCCTACCGTTGACTGAGAGTTGACTTTTGGTCAATAAGTCTCGAATCGTTTGGAATACTAAAATTAGTATTAATAGAGACTCAATGAGGCTTTGCGGGCCTATCTGGATGAGTGACTTTTATAAATGTGATTTCTTTTTAAATGTATTATATATATATATATATATATATATATATATTTAGCCATTGATCTATGTTTATTAAACGTGATTTGACTTGTGTATTGATGATATTTGTGAAATGTGATTTGAAGTGCTTGTTGAATTGTTGATGTAATGTGATTTGACGTGCATAATTGAAATGTGGTTTGATTAGCATGATTGGTATGATGTGATGAAATGTGAAGGCTAGTAGTGGACCATTAACCCAATGCCATGGGGTTTGTTGCTTCGAAGCTTGTTTCGTATCCCATTCATTGTTTCATTTCTCGTTTCGTTGACCATTCTAAATTATGTAATTTGTGCTTTGTTTCATTTCTTGTTTCGTTGAGCCTTTGTAAATTAAGTAAATTGTGCTTTGTTTCATTTCTTGTTTCGTTGAGCCTTTGTAAATTAAGTAAATTGATTTATGTCTTGTTTCTTCGAGCCGTTGTTTTGTTATACTTCCGCTCGGTTTCGTTGAGTGATCTGGAACTGGGTCCCGCTGGGGTTTCATTGAGTGGTCTGGTTCCTTGCTCCATGTGGATTTCGTTGAGTGGTCCAGAATCTTATCATGCCTTGGATTTCATTGAGTGGTCTGATATCCATTATACTCCGTGATTCCTTTGAGTGATCTGGAATCATATCCACTCAGATTCCGTTGAGAGGTCCGGAATCCCTTATACTCCGCGATTCCGTTAAGTGGTTCAGAATCGTATCCTGGTTTAGATTTCGTTGAGTGGTCCGAAATCCCGCTTGGTAGTTTGGTTCCGTTGAGTGGTCCGAAACTTGATGTTGTTGGATTTCGTTGAGTGGTCTAAAATCTCATTCTTCAGAGATGTAGGCTTCGACCGAACTTTGTCGCTCTAGCCCTGCATTTTGGTGTATTGTATGTGTTATTGATTTATGTGATTGTTGAATGGTGTTGGAAAGCATATGTGTGTGTGAATGGCAAGATGATAACTCTTTGTTTGGCTTATGGTTGATGTGTAGTGTGGTATTCTGTGTTTTATGCTAGAAAGTGTTTTACGAAGAGTTCAGAGTTTAACAAATGGTGAACTACGAATGGCTTGATCCCTATTTGGGGTACGTAGGCAGTCTAACGAGGAGGTTAGATGCAGCAAGACAATATGATTAGTGACATATCCCGGAGGCAAGGTATGTTAGATATACGGGTACTTAGTGACATCTCATGTCGTTCGATCTTGGATGTGCGTCGGGATTAGGGCGTGACATGTTCATTACTCAACCGGACCATCTGATATAAAAAAAGGTGCTTTAGATTTAGCCCCTTACAACTGTTGAACTCTAGTCATAAACCCACCTATATTAAAACATCTAAATAAAACCCAAATTTTGAATTTAATGCCATGTAAGATAAAAGATGTCCATACATTTAAATTTATTTACAACACCATGCCACCAACATTAATATGGCTATTACGGTTTTTTTTTGTAGACTTTTAATTTATTGTCTTTTGTTTGTCAACAACATTCAATTAGTTTAAGTTTTTTTTTGCTTTTAATTTAAAAACAAAAAAAAAGAGAAGAAGTTCTTTTCTTCTTTTATGTGAAATCGCCTAATCCAAATCTAATTAGTTCAATATACATTCTATTGAAAAAGTAGATATATTAACTTGTGAAAATTATAAATAAAAAAAAGGTAAAAATAAACTAGTAGATACATTGTTTCTTGTAAAAACTAAACAATAGTTACATTATTTTCATTAAAAAAATAAACAATATGTAATTTATTTATTTTTAAATTACACAATAGGCACACAATTTTCGTAAAAATTAAATAATAGATACTTTATTTTTGGAAGAAAAAAAAAACTAGTAGAAACATTGCTTCTTTTAAAACTTAAACAATGAATTTATAAGGTAAATTAGTTTGCATGTATTTTGCATATATGGGTTTGTTATTATGTAGGTAAATTATTTTTCATGTATTTTACATATATTGGGTATATTATTTTTCTTTTTTTTTAAGCAATCTAACATTTTAAAATTTTAATAGTAGGTGCACTATTTGAATCAAATGCTTTTTTTTTTGTAGGTAAATTATTTTGCATGAATTTTACATATATTAGGCATTTATATATATATATATGTGTGTGTGTGTGTGTGTGTGTGTGAAATAATTTACCTACATTAATATGTAAAATATAATTTTATTGACTTAATTAAGCATGTAGAATAACATATATTAGACATGTTTTATGTTATTATATATTAGGCAATGAATTTATAACATTAATGTTTTTTTTTTGTAAAATCATTAATTCTCCCTTACCATCCATCCGCATGACATTAATTATGTACATCAAACATTTAAATAGGGGTCTTTTAGGCATCCGAAATTTTTTTAATATGTGAAGTCAAACATAATTAATGAATTTGCTGATGTGGAATCTAGTCAATGGGTTTTATTCAAGAAAAAATATCCAAGTTCGTAATATGTCACGAGAGACTTTTTGACAATATGCGGAGAAATCCCAGGATTTCCCCATCTCCAGTTTTCAACACTTTACTTCTGAAACTCTCTAGCTAGTCTAGTCTAGGAGAACAAAAGGATTGAGCAAACGTTGTATTCACAGTAGTTGAGAAAAAACAGCCTCTTGGACCACGTTGAATCGTGAATCACATAAAGCCAATTCTATGATCTAAGATAAGTCAAAAACTTTGCTCATCGTACGAGTAATGCATGTACTGTTTCTTTGAAAAACTTGCCGCTTTTTGGAAGGAAATTTCTCCAGTAGGACAATATGATTATGATCAAACCAAATGTAATTGGACCGATGACTAAACTTTGAGCCGCCCTGCAGTTAGCTGTACTACAGTTGACGTGTTAATCTATAATCAAGCTGTTGAGTTTATATATGCACGGTGTAACTGAGCTGCCATGTCGCTACCATGTACATCATTTCTCTCAAGTTCATAGAGTTTGACATTTTGATGAACAAATGTTTATACACGTGGAAGAACTAAATTCCATTTCGTAGACTACTAAACGAGATACAACAAAAAGTTGGCGACCCACTCTCTGTTACCATAGGATGTCCCAAGTCCCAACTGAGGAGTTTCATCAAGGTAATCCCTCCGCACTATAGCAAAAACGTAAGAGATTATCATTCATACATCACCCACATATCCGTAAATTAATTTATATGGGTCCAATTAAAAACCTAAATTTCGAAGAGGTGATTTAGGAATGATATATGAGTTATAAACCCATCTCGTTTTTACTAAATGCGGCAAGATCCCTTTTGTTTTTGAGGAGGGGGAGGGAAGCATGCATAAGCACTTAGCTGTTAGTAAATTAGTATAACTAATTAGTTAATAAATTAATACAAACAGTTCGATTTGAATAACTCAACAATGTAAGGGTTTTATTTAACATTTTTTATACATAATAATATGTGATTCGAATGCGCCGATCGAACCTAAGATCTCTCAATTACAAGTGAAAATAATATCAGTATATCATAGTACTAAATGACATGTAATTATAAGAGTTGAATCGTTCAATTTGTAGGTCCTCATTTCAGTTTCATTCATGAAAAAAAAAATCTAATTCGCTATTCCATTATGATCATGAATAATTCATTATTTATGGAGATATTGTGTTAATATTTATATACACGCACACATATATATATATATATATATATATATATATATATATATAATCATAGTAAAGTGACTAAACAACTTTTTATTTGATTGAATTTCGCAGGGATGATCTTTCAACAACAATTAAAAGGTAAATGGTTTGAATCGTAGGGTTGGATGATAGATTAGATTTTGGAATAATAAAAAATAAACGGTTGCGAATCATATTAATTGACTAACTAATTAGAGCTTGAGTTCTACCATACATGTCACAACCCGTTCCGAAATATTATATTTTTAGGAATATGCCCTTGGACGTTTTGAGTTATGTTGTGTGGTTTAGACTTGGGTTGTGGACCAATATGTTAAGTTCTAATTATTTTGGACCAATTAGAACTAAACTTTCCTAGTTTGTGGTTGGTGGTTGTTGCCAACTTGGACCACACATTCACTCACACACATACACATCACTCCCGTGCTCTCTCCCTCCTTCCTCTCGGACTTCTTTCCATTTTCCGTACAAGCCGTATGGACGAACTTCGAACTCAAGCTTTCATGCACGGATCGACATCAATAACGTAATTTTTGAACTCCTTACAAGCTTCTGAGTTCATTTATACTAATTTTAAGACGTGAAACCTTCGATTTCACGAGGACTAAGAATCCCCGATTCGGGGTACTATTCATGTGGTCGTAATTATGGATGTTTCAGGAGATTTGAAGCTTGTAGGAAGCTTTAGAACATCCTTACAAAACTCAAAGAAGAAAAACCAAGTGAATTGGACGTCGGGAATTTGAGATTGGCGAGTTTTAAGTTTGGCCGGATTATCAGAGCTTTTTCCAGCAAGTTCCCGGAGTTTTAGGGTCTAAAAGTGGTAAGGTTTTATTCTACTCCTTCAGGGCTTCAATTTGATACAAATTTGGTGAATTTTGGTACAAAAATGAAGAAGTTATAAGGTTTTAAAGTTTTAAAGTTTTTCCAATTTCCGGTGACGGCGATGGTCGCCGGAGTTCGAAGGTAGGAGATGACGGAATATTCCGTCATAATTGATGGAATATTCCTAACGGCAACTAACGGTGTTGGTTGGTTTTAACGGAATATTCCTAACGGCAGTTAGGGTTCCGTCAGGGTTGGCCGCACGTGGGGACGCGTAGTGCCGTGCCCTCGCCGGAGCATGACGGCGCGTGACAACTCCAAAAAATTTCTAAAAATTTGGGGATGTTCGTGGAGTTGTGTAGGTCACGATGGTATATTTATATACCTCATTTGAGCAATGTATGAGAAGTTATTTCCTAGTTTTGTGTATATGCTTTAAATAACGTTTATTCAGTTATTTCGCATATATGTGAGACCTATCCTGAGGACGAGCGCCATCAATCGAGGCTCGGGGGCTACGACCCTTTGACATACCAGTTAGTGGGCTTTTGGTTTTCCGTATATACCTATATACTTGAGATTTTTCCCAGAAAATGAATTTGAATGATTATACGCTTTGAAATGCCATGCAAAGTATCTGCCTATTTTATTTATGCATTAGTAGTTGCATATAATTATGATTGGTCTGCGGACACACAGGTAAGCATAAGGTAAGTTTATAAATTAAAGATGTGAGACTAATTCAGTTATGCGAGTTATGATGTGATGTGATGAGAGCTCATAAACTTGCACCCGGTGTTAGTGCTCCCGCCCAGAGTTAGGGCACAGTCCTTCATGTGATGTTCACCCCCCGCACCGTATGCTCACCTTGGATCCAAGTTAGGTGCACAGGCTTGTATTACATACCACTTTAGGTGGTTTCGACTCGTAGGTGACCCACGATCATTTGCACAGCCTTCACGTGATCGTAGCACTAGAGCATATTTACTTTACACCTAGTCTTGTCATACAGACCACTGTAGGTGGTTCCGACTGGTGTGCAGGATTTGATTTGATTTGATATGATTGAGATTGGTTATGAGCTATATACTCAGCAGTGCAGTTTGAGTTAGAGAAATTTGGTTGATGCGATATTTGACATTTATATATTTTGCCTGGTTTACCTATAGCATTGCATTGAGATTCTTTGGCATGGTTTACTTCTATGGATTTTCATCTTGAGTATGATTTCGGATACAGCTTATTATTATTATTATTATTATTATTATTATTTTCTGAGAAATTATACAGGTTTTACGGCGAGGGGTTAGAACTTTGAGAATGAAATGATTTTGGAAAAGCTTTGTCACTTTCTGTTTTGCGCCCCTCCAGGTTTTAGGTAGAAGTGCTTTGGTGGATCATGAGGATTCTGACGGGGGTTCTGACAGATCATCACCATGTAGGATCACCCTCGGGTATTGTATTATTAGTACTTGTCCTGCTTGACTGCACTTAGATTAATTATGCTCTGGTTGTGTATTTCACGCTTAATCTCTCACTAGCACTCTATCTTAACTAGTTCTGCTAGTAGTTTGGTTTTTATTCCTTTGCAATTCCCTTATATCTTTATTGCTTCCGCATTGTGCACATGGTTACGTCACTCCCACGTGACGGCCAACATGCCCTGATTTAGGTCGAGGTGTGTCAATACATGCATATATATATACAAGATGAAGCACACACATTACGAGTGTGTAAATATAAAAAATTTAAAAAAATATATATATATATAAAGGGCTGGATGATATATAGGTTAGATTTTGGAATTATAAAAAATAAATAAATGGATTATGACCATATTAATTTACTAATTAATTAGAGTTTGAGTTCTACCATACATGCATATGTATGTATACCTATACAAGATGAAGCACACACATTATGAAAAATAAATAAATATATATATATATATATATAGAGAGAGAGAGAGAGAGAGAGAGAGAGAGAGAGGGGGGGGGCTGGATGATAGGTTAGATTTTGGAATTATAAGAAAAAAGTAAACGGTTACGACCATATTAATTTACTGACTAATTAGAGCTTGAGTTCTACCATACATGCATATATATGTATGTATCTATGCAAGATGAAGCACACACGTTATGAGTGTGTAAATACATAATATATATATATGTGTGTGTGTGTGTGTGTGTGGATGAGAGAAGCTTGAGAGAAATGTGAAAATTAGAAGGAAAGAGAGTGTGGGAGTGGGGAGAAATGTTTTTATTTTTTTCAAATTTTTTTTTTAATTTTTTGATGGGAGGAGTTATTAGTTTTTAACGAGGTGGGAAGTCTTAGATTCGAGTCTCGCCAATGGCGAATTTGAACTACATTATTGCTAGCTCATTGTGAGGCTTAGCCACTTCCCCACCCCCTTAGTATAGATAATATCATTTGTTCAAAAACAAAACTATGCATGGAAGAGTACAATGGTATTTTCCTTGGTTTTTTGCTGACAAAGAGCGATCTATTAGTAGCCATTACATAGATATATATATCCCATTACGTTGAGGGACACCTTGTGGGGCCAAATCTGCAATGGATTTCAATGATCCGACTATTGAATATTCCTCTCTTAGTTCGTAGATCATCCTAAAACAATCATCAAAATCGTTAAGTCAACTTGGTGGAATGTAAAAATAGGTGAACATAGTTTTTTCAATAAACGCTAAAATGACTACCTTCTAATTAAATGGTCAAATCATTTTCGATTTTGAAGAACTTTTTTAAGAATAATCTATAAATAATGACTTAAATATTCAATGGTTGAAAAGTCGAAATCCATTGCCGATTGAGCCTATATACTCACTGGCGGATCAATGGCGCATGGGCTTGTGTTTGTGCTGCACGTTGTTGATTCCTTGAGCAAGTTGTTGTGCATTGTGCAATGTTGCAGCATTCTTTTTTCTTTATCTGATCAGTTAGTCTCCTGGGGTTTGTGGTGTAAACCTTAACACCACAACCAAGATTCAGTTACAATAATCACAACCGAGCAAAGCACAAAACCTCAATCCAGATGAATGCTGCAATATACTAAACTGAAGAGTTTTCACTCGACGAGCCATGAATGCTTGAATCAAAAAATGTGTAGTAACTCTTCTCCTCTCTGTCAGAATACCTTATGCTCAAACTAAGAATAGGGCTTAGTTCCAAAAGAGCGTAGTTATGTGAGAGCAGAGATCACAATATATATAGATACATATAACCTTCTCATAAAATAATGAAGACTCCCTATTAGAATCCATATAGAAAACAACTTATGTTTCCTATCATATCTCAGTTCCAATGCTTCAACAAAATTCTTTATCAACAAGAATTAACCTACATCTTCTAATAAGGCTTTCCTAATTGGACTCAAACAGCCGATGCCAAAATATCTAATCTCATATTCATATTCTTACATGTGGTTGTTATATATTATAACCTCTCAACTCTCAAGACACTGTAATGATATATCCGCATTTTTTATAAAGTTTTTAAATACGTTAATTGATGAATTTAACATTCCCTAAAGTTCTCTAAATGTCAACTTTTTGGAGCAAATTTCCACCATTTCAAGTTTTACAGCTTAATTAATGAGAAACTTCTATTATCATCATGCGAGATTGTTTTGTTGCTATCGTTGATGTGGTATTTTCATAACATAAAAACTCGTGATGGAAAATTGTATCTTGTAAGGTTTTTTTTGTCGTTCAAAAAACGTTTATACATTGACCTTTCATAGAAAAATTTCTGAATCCACAACTTTATATATATATATGTGTTTGCAAACTCAGATGAGACACACACTTGGATGAGATACACAAATGTTGATAAAATCACAACAAAAATGATTATGCTAGCCCCAGTTGTTCAGGACGCAAACACATTCACTATTGATTGTGGCCCTATGTTTGTGCCACAAAAATCAACAACTAGAATAACATTCCTGGTGACGATATATGCGACTGACATTAGCATAACTCCAAGAAATAGAGAGGGGCAAACCAGTTGTTGGGAATTTTAGTGCTACATTTGATCAAGATTTGGGTTTGGGGGTCGATTGCTTAAACAACTGACCCAGCATTGATACAAACTATGATCACTCTAATCCCCAAGGTCTTTCAGAAAGGAAACCAACCCACCATTTTAGGCCAGGCCAGACTAGCTGAACTGGAATTGTTGGGCCTTGGTTAGTACTTGCTGGACTCGTGCCAATCTGCCCTCTTGTTTCTTCAAGCCTAAAACTAAAACTACACTGAAAATCTTATGTTCTCTCTCTATGAAATAATTCTTTCAATTTCATGGTTCACTTCTAAATGTACCGATGCTTTTTGAGATAAAACTCGCAATTAGAGGCTCAATGGGCCATTACCTACCCTTAGTATTGAGCCTAGTAGTTAACTTCAAGGTAAAATAGATCTAAATTTAAACAGTCTATATGTATTTAGTATCAATGCAGGCAGGTGAACAAGGAGATTAACACTATGTTTTGATGAAGGAAATAAACTTGGAATTTTGGTAAAAGTCAGAATTTATAAATTAACATGCACCAATTCCCTTGTTTGGATTCATAAACATAGAAATTTAGAATTTCCGCGTGGAAAAAAAACTTGGAATTTGGGACCTCAAATTCCCAAGTTCAAATTCCATGTAAATAGGTGTCATTTCCCAATTTCTATGATTGAGAGTTTAAAAATAACAAATTTCGTATTCAATTCCATTGTTCTTTTAGGTTAACCAAACAAGAAAATTTACAAATTCTAGAAAATAAAATTGTCATTTCAATTTCCGTCATTTGAAAATTCCTTAGTAATCTTAAATTTCTTCATCCAAACATAGTGTAAAGTGAATATATGTTCTAATAAATTCCTACGAAGTGCTATGGTTTATCAATTATCATAACTGAGGTGGCATCAATTGACCGAAATGGAGTAAGGTTCTTCTTCCCTCCAGTCCCCTCATCAATCTGTTTCCTCTTTTTCTTTCTCTTTTATTATAGAAATCAACACCAAATATTACTGTGGCTTAATCGTAACCGTTCAAATAGAAGAATATTGAAAATGAAGGGAATTTAGAAAAATGAAGAGAATCCTACTCCCTACTTGAATTGGTGAAAGCAATAAAATTAGAACCCCACCACTTTAAAATGTTGTATTAATTTTGGTTGTGGATGAGTGAAAGCGTCTTCATTCAACAGATTAATGGATTCATACACGACCATCCTATTTAAAATGATGCATCTCTGTCGGGAAGAAAAAGTTACTAATGGAGATGTATTCTCTGTGAAAGTTATGTTACTTACATTGGGTTAGATGGACATTAATTAGGATAATGCTAAAACGATTAAATTTGTTGACTAAATAATATGGAAGTTGATGATTTGATTATTACTTAAATGTTGATTAACGTGCTTATTTTTTATTGGTGACTCATCATTTGATTAGCAAATTTAGTCAATAAATTTAATCTACTTGATTAAATGCCTTAATAAAAAAACTAAAAAAAAAATTGGAAACTTTAACGAAAAGCTCCTGATACTGTTCACTTTAACGAAAAACCATATTTTTACACTAAAAATCAATCATGGTACTACTCACTTTACCCTTTATTTTGTCCTTATCGTTAAAACTCAAAGTTTTCAAGCCCTTTTCATTAATTTTTCTAAAAAAATTTGGACGTTGCCCTCATTTGGATTTTTTACTTTGGGACTCCACAAAGTTAAAGTCTTAATGAGATCCTCCATTGAACACAAAACACACGATGTGTGAGGGTCGTGTCCAGAAGACTACGGACAAGGATTGTCTGCCCTCCACTTCCGGTGCCCTCCCCATACCCTCCTGTTTGAGTGGTCACGGTTAAGCCACGCCAACATTTTATATTACTATTCATTTTTGTCTTATTATATCTATAAAAAAACAATATAAAATGTTGACGTGGCTTAACCGTGACCACACAAAACAAGAGGGCACGGGGAAGGCACCGGAAGTGGAGGGCAGACAATCCTTGTCCAGAAGACTACGCTACTTTTGTCGCACAACCACAGAGCATGACAAAGTAATTTTAAAATATGCCCTATATTAGATACAAAAATCTGGCATAAAGTACTTAAAGGGTGCGTTTGTTGCATCGAACTATTTCAGACTGGACTAACTTCAGGGACTAAGCTGGACTGGTTTAGACTAGACTAAGCTGGACTGACTTAGTGAAGTGTTTGGTGTAATGTCGGACTAAGAAGCAGGATAACTATTAAATTTAGATACTATATTATTTAATCTCTATTTATTAATATTTTATTATTAATCTATCATTTTACTTCTACAAACACCTATCTAAAGGCCAGTATTTTTTTTCCCAAGCATATCACTCTAAAGCATTCCTTTTTCCTTTGCTACTCTCTCCCTCCCCTCTCCCTCTTTTTATCTGATTCACCATTTTCTAGAATTCTCTTCCACTCTCCGTATACATCTCTCTATTTTCCTCCGCTCATCTCCCTCCCGTCCCCACTTTTCCATCGTCTACTCTCTCCCTAACCTCTCCCTTTTTCCCTTATGCAGAGGATTCATCAAAGCTCACCACCCAACGCCTCCTCTTATTTTCTCGGAAAATCTGGGAATTTTCTGGTGATTTTGCCTTTTTTGTTTTGAATTTGTTTGTGAGATTCGTCTGCATGTGCTTTTGGGGGAATTTTAGATTTGGATTTTGAGGTTTTTGTTTTGCATTTGTTCGGGAGATTCGTCTGCATGTGCTTTTAGGGGAATTTGGATGTTGGATTTTGAGATTTAGGCAGTGGGTGGGGGTGGGTTTCAGATCTGGACAGGGGTAAGGGAGTAGAAGTTGCAGACGACAAAGGTGTGCAAACGATGTTGGAGACAGGATTAGCAATCCCGTGGTTTTTGGGAGGTCTCACTAGGACGACTTAGCGAATCTCTTAGTCGGAACGAGTCCGACTTAATCCCATTTAAGTTTAGTCTAGCTTGCACCAAACACGGGTTTAGTAATCTTAGCAAAGTAGTCCAATCCAGTGAACTTTAACGAGGGCAAACAAACACGCCCAAAAAATCTTAGGCCTCTCAATGGGATCAAGATCCTCTCCTGAGCTTAAGAAGCTAACTCTCCTGAGCAAATCATACAGACCGTTAGATCAAAATTCAACGACTAGAAATAGGAGATCCCTCTAAAAGTTATAATAATTATAATTGTTGGATTTTGATCCAACAATCCGTGTGCTTTGCTCAGGAGGCTCAGCCTCCTAAGCTCATGAGAGAATGTTGATCCCTCTCAATACGCAGCCAGTTTATATTTATGTTGATTTACCTTCTAACTTCATATAAAAAATTTCAAAAGCCAATGATTAACGTTTAACTCGCATCAAAATGTTTAAATTCACCATCGATCGATCTACACAAGAACAAAAGTAGCCAATTTTTATTTCCTTTTTCCCTTTAGAATCAAAAGCAATTAACTTTCCTCCTAAAAAAAATTTGGAAGTGGAAACACACACACATCACACTTCACAACAATGGAAACTCACGGATATCCAATACCACCGCGTGCCAAGAGCACAGTGTGAAACAATAAATGTCATAATATAATAAGTAATGCTGAAAAAATTAAATTTTTAGACAAATTTTAGAAATGAAAGAATATGAAAGCTAATGATTGGTTTATTACTTAAATGTTAATAAATATACTCATTTATATTAGTGACACATCAATTAGTTTGCACATTTTATTTCTAAATTTAATCTCTCTAGTATTACCCTATTATTACTAAGTGTTAATAAACGTAATCGTTCCTATTTGTGATAAATAATTTAGTTTGCTAAAATTATCTACACATTTAAAGAAAATTGTCTACAGATCCTTAAAGAAAATTCATTTATAATGACATGTAGTCTCTTATTCCGTATTTCTAACTCTGAAAATTTTCTCCTCACAGAGTCCCTAGGCCCACAACCCGGCCCCACACTATTTAACCCCACAAGCATCTCTCTCCCTCTCTGTCCATCTTCCCAACCAGACAAGAAGTCCACAAATTATAGCGGGCTAGAGTCAGTTGAATTTTGCTTGTCAGTTGTATAGGAAATGGCCTCTTGCGTATCGGACACTGATCGGTCCCTCTCCTGCCGGGACGGACGCGCCGCCGCTCAACTCAAGCTAATCTCAATCTCCGTCATCTTCGTCACCAGCGTCATCGGCATATCGTCCCCCGTCCTCCTCTCCCGCTACTTCCAAGGCAAGCCAGCGTACGACAAAGCAACGCTCGTCATCAAGTGCTTTGCCGCCGGCGTCATCCTCTCCACCTCCCTCGTCCACGTCCTCCCCGATGCCTTCCTCGCCCTCAACGACTGCCACGTGTCCTCCCACCACCCCTGGAAGGACTACCCCTTTTCGGGGCTCGTCACCATGGTCGGCGCCATCATCGCCCTCCTCGTCGACCTCACGGCCACCTCACACATGGAATCCCACTCCGCCGGCGGCGGATACGAGGTCGTGCCGGTGGGGACGCGGGACGAATTGGTGGGGAAGAATAGCAAATTGTCGATGGATACGGAGGTGGCGGTGGCGGTGGGTGTGGAGAGTAATAGTGGTGAGGGTAGTGAGGAAATGTTGATCCGGATGAAGCAGCGGCTTGTTTCGCAGGTATTGGAAATTGGGATTATTTTCCACTCGGTGATAATTGGGGTGACGATGGGGATGTCGCAGAACCAGTGCACCATCCGGCCGCTGGTCGCTGCGCTGTCGTTTCATCAGATTTTCGAAGGGATGGGACTCGGGGGATGCATTGCTCAGGTAAATTTATTAATAAATATCTTAATAATTCGATTTTTTAACTTAATTAATTAATGAACATATCCATGCTAGTCAGAAAAATGAAATGATTTTAGATACAAAAATTGACGACATAGATTTTGTTGTTTATTACTTTCTCTACGTTTGCGGGTCTCTGATTTACATTTGTCTTCGATCGGAGAAATTTTCAATGTATCGGAAACACGCCCCAATACACCACAAAACAATTGGTCGGATACTTGGAAAAAAATATTTAATTTATTATGTGTGGCACTTGATGTATGTAGTTTGTACACTAAAAAATAGGGAACTTTAACGAAAAGCTCCCGGTACTGTTTATTTTAACGAAAAACCACATTTTTACACTAAAAAGTCAATCCTGGTACTATTCACTTTACCCTTTATTTTGCCCTTATCATTAAAACTCAAAGTTTTCAAGCCCTTTTCATTAGTTTTCCTTAAAAAATATCTCATTTAACTGATCATACTGTTAGAATTCTAAGTCATTATTGTTTGAAAATTCTAGTATGCTCGATTGTGATTAAAATTCAGATGGTTTCAAAATTGATTTTAATTATGAAACTGACATATTCAATATGCGAAGTAAATGTTCCAACTCAATGTGCTCGTTTGGGTAAGCTTTATTTGTTTTTTGTTCGAAAATTTGCACATTATTTGTACGTGAATGTTTTGATGAGTATTTTTATGTCCACAAAATTGACACAATTTTTGTTTAGTGGTCGCGTGTGAAGCACTTGCAACTTTTGTAACGGAACAATTTAGAGTAATGTTATTCATATCATATTTTTGTATCACATTTTCATACCATCTTAGGTGACATTTGATGTGGATAGCCACATCATTTGAATTAATCAGATTTTTAAATTTAGTTCATTATTTAATAAACTAATAATTAAGAAAAACTAGTTAATTAAATGATGATTGTGGTTGTAGTATACGAGGAGTCTTTCTCCTTCATTTCCTTAGGTTTTGCAAATTTTTCAAATGATGTGGACAACCACATCATATGGTATAAAAATGTGGTATAAAAACATGGTATGAATAACATTACTCAACAATTTATCGAATTAGTAAGTGACTTATAGCAATAACTTTTATTTTAATGGAGGTGGCACATACTTTTTTTTTTCCCGCTTGCAGATTTGCTAAATGGCCTAAAATTCAGATGATATTGGTATAAATTATTAAATTATTAAATTATTTTAAAAAACAATGTAACTTAAATAATGCTACAAAATCAAGCACCAATTAAAAGCAGAAGTTTAGTATAATATAAAAGTGGGTTAAAAAAAAAAGTGGGATTATAAAGTACACAAACGATATTATACAATATCACCTGCATGCACAAAAATAACAAAGCAAATAGCTATCATATGATCCGAGGAATATTCATGTAGTGCGCAAAATCTCAGTCCCTAGAACACGTGGCTTATAAAATTCGTAACAAACTAAAGTGTTTATTGCACGTAGATATATGAGTTAGGTCAATTGAAAAATCTGCTTTGCACATGCATTATGTTCCTCCTTATAGTAAATTAGGAGAACGACTTATATGATATGATATAGTTAACATCGTCACGCACCCACACTAACGTCTCGTGTAAATGAAATGAAGATATGGATTAAAATGTATATGTGTTTTTATTTCATTGACACGAGACGTTACCTGTGCCATATAAGTATTTCTCATAAAGTAAAGACTTCTCTTTATGTTTTGACAAACAAAGAAAATGCTCTTACATAAGATGCGCTTCATATCATGTGCTTCGTTGCAGGCAGGATTTAAGTTCGGGACAACAGCCTACATGTGCTTCATGTTTGCAGTGACAACACCAATGGGGATAGTATTGGGTATGATCTTGTTCTGGGCGACTGGTTACGATGATAGGAACCCTAATGCCCTAATCTTGGAGGGTTTGTTAGGGTCATTCTCCTCGGGTATACTTATCTACATGGCTCTGGTCGATCTCATAGCTCTCGATTTCTTCCACAACAAGATGATGAGCTCCAATTCATGGTTGCGAAAAACATCGTACATCGCTCTTGTTCTTGGCTCTACCTCTATGTCCATCCTTGCCCTTTGGGCATAGAATTTGCTCCGTTTTTTAATTAGCTAAGGTAAAGAAAAATCATGTCATGGGTTGCATAATGTTTAGTTTGAATTGTGAAATGATCGTTGATAGGTGCCGTGTAGCACAATGTTGTAATCACATCTTCATTTGGATCTTTGTAAGAAGTAGAGGAAAGAAATCGAAAATGTGAACATCAATCGGGCGATAGGGTAAAGCTTGTGCCCGTTATATCTTGTATCTTAGACGGGGTTCTACCTCTATCAGTTATGTAAGATTAGCATTTGCCTACATACTTTGTGTGTATGAACACATTTGTTTAGAAAGTGAAAAGGAGAGAGAGAGAACTTGGGGGAGTGGGAGGTATTTATTTTTTTTATTTTTTTTATTTTTAATATTAGAGGTATTTTAACATCATCTATAGGTGAGGCTTCAATAAAAAACAGTAAAATTTGGACTTGTGAAATTACATTATTGCCCATCATTTTTTTTGTGTGATAGAAGACTAAGTAGTATTTTCATTCTCTTTTGGTTGACAAAGAGAGTTTCATTAATTAATAGAGATGATAATTCTACCTAGAGGTTCCAAATACTAACAATATATATCGTTCTCGCATATGTTCGAAAAATAAAACTTTATTTATCAACAAAAATGAGAATCCGAATTTGAATTTGTTAGTTTCAATTACATTGAGCTTGATTTTTCTCTTCCACTCCGACTTGGACAAAATATAAGAAATAGCCAACCAAACGTTGGCCCACGTTCTTTATCATTACTTTACCATGCACTGTTAGTTTCTGCCTTCTATGTCATCTCCAACTATACATACTAAAGTAAAAGTAGATGGAATGCAACTATATCATCCCCAGCCAATTATATAGATTGACATGTTTGCTCAATGGAGAATTCAATTGACAGCTTCTTTAACTCAAAGGTGGAAATGGGTCGGATCACGTCGTTACGGATTTAGGTTTTTACGTGCCGGGTTTAGGGTTGTCGAGTTATTAAACAGGTTAACACAACTTATATAACCCGTTTGTTAAATGAGTCAGGTGTGAATTTGGGTATTCTTTTTTTTTTTTTTTCTTTCCTGGTATTGAGGTTAATAATAAAGAAAATGAAGTTGCGATTTTCACCTCCAAAACAAGATTCTTTAACTTTTCGATGCGAGACTACTCTGTGCATCCTCACATGTCCCAAGTTCCTTTACATGTAGCGAAACTAAGTAAAAAATGTGGACAACACGTATTGAATGATGTGGAGCACTTGTTATACAAGTAAACGATTGTAAAAGTAATTGCCCCGGTTATTACTTGATGCACTAGCAAACAATTGCAATCCCTTTTTGCCCTAGTTCAAATCGAAGTCTTGATTTTATTCCTATTACTGTCTTCCTTGGTATGCTTGATGTAATTAGGAAAGTTTGAGTAATTATATTAGATTTGTCTGCTGTAATTAGGAAGGTTTGTGAATGCATGATACGAAGTTCAAGCTATTAGGAAATTAGATATGTTTGTTGTAACTAGGAATCGTTTTCTTTAATTAATACTAGCAGAGAGCACACTTTGTGTGTGTGAATAACTGCCTATCTCCTCCTACGTTCTCCTTAAGCGCCACCGCTTCAGTTCATTCAAACTATCCAAAAAACATCATGATTTCACTTACTTGTATGGAAAAAATATTGGTGGGACAATTTCTCTTAATAAGTGCATATTTTTATCTTATGTAAATATTTTGATACAAAATTACTAAAAAAAACATCATGATTTCACTTGTATGAAAAAATGATGGTGATACAATTTTTCTTAATAAGTGCATATTTTTATCTTATGTAAATATTTTGATACAAAATTACTATTTTGCCCTCCTTATGTAAATATTGTGTATCAAAAGCGAGGGTAAAATAGGAAAAAGATCAAAAGATACAAAATTACTATTTTGCCCTCCTCATGTCAACATTGTGTATTCAATAAGTGAGGGAAAAATTGGAAGAAAATGGGGCAAAAAGTTGACAAGCCCTCTTCTCTTAATAGAATAGATTTAGCACATGTGTGATTGGGTAAATCTTAAGTAATTTGGAGTTAAGATTAATTTTTATTATAACGATTCTTTCTTATTAGATTTTGTATTAATTAAGGAACAAATTTCTCTCTTTTTACGATTTACTATAAATAAAGGTATTGGTACAAAAAAATACATCCTACACTCGATTTCACAACAAGAAGACGTCATATATAAGCAAAGATTTTCTGCCTATAGCGCTGTTCCCGACAACTGAATACTTATGTGGTGAAGACATTACCAAGAAACTTGAAGTACTTTTCATGGGCCTTCGCTTGTGCAAGAAAGATTCACCCTACGCCAGTTGGACAATCATGGGTTTTGCTTAACAGATGGTTGGAAACAGATCGTGAGAAGGGAGAGATTTGTTCAAGGTGGGAAGGTGCATCTATGGGCTTTTAGAGAGGACACTACAACAAATATGGCCTTTGGGCACAAAATTATGGACACAATTGAGGGATTTGTGTGTCTTTCAACACAAAAAGATTAAAACAGTGCACATTCAATAAAGGACACTACATATTGTGCCCAATATAAAAAAAAATGGACACAAACACATTTTCTGACAACTTTGTTTAAAAAAATGAACTCAAATATATTATTGTGCCTATATTTTAGGGCACAATTATTTGTTTTTTATTATTTGTCATAAACTTATGGCCCACACCCCATTTTCCCTCTCTCCCCTTAACCCACCCACACCGCACCCCTCATTCCCGTTCTCTCATCTCTCTCTGCCTCCTTTAGACTATCTCTCTCTCTCCAACCCCCTTTCTCTCACTACCTTCCCCAGATCAAATCGTGGAGGCTCTTGAGTTCCATCGTCGCCAGAAAACCTTGGTAGGAGCCCTTCGCACACGATCTCCACAAGAAAAGATCTCGGAGCGGCGGGGGGTTGGGATCGGCGGAGAGTTCGGAATCAAAATCGGAGGAGGTAATCGCAGTTTTGGTAACTGAAGGGTCATAGAAGGGCAGTTTCTAGGGTTGGAGTGGGAGGCATTCGAACTCATCTTCATCCCAATACACGAAGCTGGTGAAGGAAGGTTTGGGAAGATGGATGCATGGTGAGTCCGAATCAGGAATCGGGTTGGGAATCGGGTCTGGTAGGGAGAGATTAGAAGGTGAATAGGGTTAGGAGGCGGTGGTGAGGAAAAGGCAGGTGCGAGTAGGAAGAGGGAGTGAGGAGTAGTCGTCGTTTTCCTCATTTATTTCGTCGTTGTAGCCTTCGAATTAGGAGTCGGCGACTTGGAGGGAGGAGGGAGAGAATGAGAGGTAAGAGAAGAGGAAGAGGATGATTAGTGCTTTCATCTTTATCTCCTTTCATTTTTAAAGTACGATTGTATATTTGTAAACGTGTGTTGGTTGTTCAGGTGCCATGGATATACAATATTATTTCTTTTAGTAATCGCGTGTTTTTAAGAGAAGCTGTTTTCTCTTAGGATTTGATGTTATTTTGAATTATTTTGATTAGTTTTGAAAGCTTTTAAATATCTGTGGAGTTGTAGATCAGATATCCCTTCATTGTGGAGTTCTGCGATCAAGGTCCTACATGGTGTATACAACTAGACAATCTGTAATCAAGTTTAATTTTCCATGGGTGCAAAATTTCTTTGTAAAAGCAGACTTTAGTGTAATTTAATTGGCCAATTTAATCTCTCTTTCTATTCTTTTTCAGCTTCGAAAAGTAAATGATGAACAATAGACTGGAATTCGGAAAACTGAACATGATCTTCAAGTTGCAGAGGTTTGTTGTCCGTTTATTTGCTACCTGAAACTATCAATTGCTATATGGTATTAATTTTTTTGATATCTCAGGAAGAAATGGTGAAGGAGAAGTTTGGGATTTCTTCGATCTTTGAAGATTTGACTGAGGCAAGGAAAAAGGTAATGCTATAATTTTCTAATGCCTGCTGTTGTTGGCAACGTTGTTGTTATCACTTTAGATTTAATTCTTGTGTCTTTGCCTCTTTTAGTGAGACTAGTCAATTAGTAAATTTATCAATTGCCTAAAGGTGGACTCTGTTATGGCCCTGTCTCTTATTAATCATATGCAAACTTTTAAGCTTGAATAACAGTGAAGCGTATCATGTTCTTGTTACCATTTACAAGTACTTTAAAATTAAGTTCACCATACTGCCAATAGTTAAATCCTATTGTGACCCATGATCAGGTCCATGGAGGATGGCTTCCACATACATTTGGAGTTCATGTAGACTATTTTCAGGTAAATCCACGCAGATTAGTTGGATAACAATGTCAGTCTAATTTCATGACAAAGTATTTATGTGCAGACGTACATTGTGACTTACTGTAATGAGCTTGGAAGACTAGCCTTCAATCTGGGAATTGAAAAGGTGTGTCTGTGATATTCCAAACTTTATTCGTTAAACTTCTCCAATAAAGATGTTCACTTGCCAGGTGAATAAACTGGAATAGCCAAGTATTCATTTATTTGTTTGTCCTCAGGTCTTAAAAATGAAAGCTCATGGTGAGGGTTGGGCTGGGATCATCGTTGAAAGAATCAGAACAATATGTTATCCCCAACTCTTCTTCATATAATACAAAATACAAAGTGAGACACGAGTTGCGTTTTATGGGATTAGGTGGCAAAATTTGAGTTTCAAAACTCGAGTTCTAAAGAGGAGCATAAAGCAGCAAGAGTCTATCTTACTAATAAATTTTGAAGTCATTAGACTCAGCTTTGGTGTTTGACATCTTCCTCTTTTCTGAACAATTAGTGTACAGTCAACTTTTCCATTTGAGATATTGAACCAAGTTGGCAACCTTTCTAATTCTTCCTCTTTTAATTTGAAGAACTGGATCCCAAGGTTGAAGAAACAGTCTTTGGAATTTAAAGCCTATCTTGAACCAAACATTTGATTAGTCATTACAAAAACTGCTGATGTATATCGTTCATCAAAGAGTTCTATATGACCACTTGTTTTCAAGGCACAAAATATGGCAGATCCTTACATTCAGGTGAGCCCCTCAAGAGAAATTTTTTTAATATATGGATTTGGTGGATGGAATTCTTTCTTATGGCATTTCTGTGTTATGGCAGGAAGCTAAGAAATATACCGAGCCATACATTGATCGGGTTGCAATGGTGACAAAAACACATTTAGATAAATTACAAGAAAGAAAATGCCAATGCAGTTCTCCTTGTTGCAAGCTAGGTGAGACATATGTACATCTATCCTCTCAAAACCTTGCACATTTCTTTTTCTTTCTGAAGTTTACTTTCTCTGACCACTATGAAATATGTTTGTCCTCCAACTCATGAACTTCCCATCCTTGGTGAAAATGTGACTTGGTCTGCGATCTCTTGTAGGCCAAAATGACATTATTTAGGATAATTATTTAGGATAATTATCAACTTTTATTGTTGTAAGTATCAACTTTTGTCTTGCTTATCCACTTACTGATGTCCAGAATTTCAAGGTACGGTGATGTTCTTATGGTGGAAAAACTTATATTTCAATTGCATATTGTTGGAGGTTCTATTCTTATGTATTAAAATTATCTTGTTTTACATTACTATAATCATTAAATTATTGAGTTTACTAATGTTGTTGTGTAGGAGGATAGAGAAAAACTATTTGAAGGAATACTTAAACAGAAATGGAAGATCTTCTCTTGATGATCATCTTCATTAATTCGTTTATGGAGCAGCAGAGATTCGATGAGGTGCAAGGCTTGCTGGGGAAGATGCATCTGTCCAAAAATGTCTGCTTTCAAGTTCTTTTTGCATTAGAGATTAAATATGTAACATTACAATATATGTTTGTGAGATTGAGAATGTATTGTAGGCTTTCTACATTTTATGACAAAAAAAAAAACCTCAATTTCAGTTTCAATTTTTCAAGTTATGATTTTTTTTTAATATTTAATTCATGCAGGCACAATTACATTTTAAGTGCCAACATGGCTGGAAATGGTAGTCTGACAACTTTGTCAGAACGTAGGCACAAAACACCCTTTATTTGTGCTAACATCATGAGCACAAAACTCAGTATTGTGCCCTCTGAGCAATGGTGACGCCCATAGAGGGCACATACACAAAGATAGTAGCTGCACTGTTGCTATTGGTCTATGAGCACAATTGTTGGTGCTTTTTGGCCTCAAAGGGCACAAATAATTTATTGTGTGTAGTGCTCATTTTTGTTGTAGTGGGAGGACGATGACCTTTGGTTTATTATGCATAACATATGATGGATTTTAGTCATTTCGTTTAGGATTTTAAAACAACATTTGAAATTATGTAATAAAAATCGAACCTTTCAATTATTGTCCGTATTATCTTGTTTTTAATTTTTAAAGAACTCTAGGGTTTTCCTTTTAGTGTCTTTATAAGCCATTTGGCTGTGTATGTAGTCTTATCAGTTCAATCTTTAATCAAATAACTCTTTGAGATTTCTCTCAAATTCTGGTTTCCTTTGCATTAATCTCTCTACTAATAAACCAAAAAAAAAAAAAAATTGACATAAACTATAGACTTATTTTTGCATTCTCCCTGGAACTTGAACTTAATCCTACTTCTCCCTCAAAAACAAAAATAATGCCACCTTTTAAAACATCATTGAAAGGTTGAGGCTATATGGTTTAACCACCAGAAGCACGCATGTGGCATTTAGATTGACAACATTAGCACAAAGCTTCACTCTGTGTTTCACTAAAGGAAGTACTTTTAAGTTTCTGTTATCACCCTACCATTAGCGGATTAGTGTAAGTTTTGTTGTGCCCCGGTTCGGTGGATTCTCTTCTCGGATAACGGTAGGTTTTGTTTGTGCCCCGTTAGCGGGTGATGTGGTCTCGTTTTTGAGCGATAACTTGATATGGTTTCGCCTTCGAGCTATGATTCTATGTGGTCTCGCCTTTCATCAATGATTTTATGTGGTCTCACCTTTCATCAATGATTTTATGTGGTCTCACCTTTCAACAATGATTTCATATGGCCTAGCTCTCCAACGACGACATTGTGTGGCCTCACACATCAGCAAAGATCGGTGTGTGCACTAGTATAGGTTTGTCGCGTCTATTGTTCTGTGTTAGGGTTTTAATTAATTGCTTGTTTATGCAAATTTACTCTAGATATGTGCTAGTCTCTAGAGCAATGTACCAAATTGGCACCCATGCATTTATTTGTGATGATCAATGAAATACCACTATCGTTTCTCATAAAAAAAAAATTTAAAAAAAAAAGTTTATGTTATCAATCTATCATGATATTTGGTTATTAATTTGTATCTACTTTGTGACCAAACGTTTAATTTCAATTGTTATACTCTTTCTCTATATTCAATAGAATCGATACAGTTATGTTGGATTTTCAGAATTTTGCTTAAAGAGATGGATGAGATTGATAATTAGATGAATTTTTATATGATCGAGCAACACAATGCAGATGTTGTTGATCTATGCATCTTGCGAACGTGTAATTAATTGAGTGCTTGTAACTTTGTTTGGGGATCAGTGAATTAATTAGTGAAAACAGCAAAGTAAAGATAAGATTGCGAACGATAAATGTTTTTTCCGTTCCTCTCACAATGAGAAGCCTTGTTAGAATGAGGTCGCCTTTGAACACTTCAAATCAAATTATTTAAAAACAAAGCCCTTACCTATATCAGTGGTTGATATAGAACGCATAAGGATGCATAATATAGTAGTTTTGTGCGATTACAGTTGCTTCCAGGAGTTGTTTTCGAAACCAGTTTTGATGTGGATCAAGGCTGCAAATTGGACCCGAGATTGCTACAATTAGATTATTTGTTTGGATTTCAAATTGCATGACGACATAATCGGATATAAATGTCATTGGAGAAATAAACAACAAATTGGTCCCGTAGCTCAGTTGGTTAGAGCGTTGGTCTTATGAGCCGAAGGTCGCGGGTTCGAGCCCCGCCGGGACCAATTGGGTTTATTTATTTTTCAATATTTTTGGACCCCTGATCCTTTCTTTGTGAATATAAAGTGGGCCCGTAAAGTGCCAATTTTTAAGTTCTACCCAACATTGAACTTGACCCAATATTTTGTCCCAGAAACCTTGGCCCAATATGATGTGGCTACCAAATTAAACACAATTTTGTTAAAAGAGGCCTAAATATTGTTGTTCAGATAATCGAATGGGAATATCATTTTAACTTAATCAAATTTAACTTCAAATAAGCGACTTAAGTGTGGACTTTTGATGTGCATTAGAGAAAATTTGCCTGTTGGAAAGCTCTTTTTTCCTATAAATTCAAAATATACTTTCTTACCTTTGGCCAAACAATAATAAATTCAATACAATGCTAAAATCATAGAAACAATCTCAGGGATGCGGCCAACTTTGCGTGCCTAAATAACATTGTTAAATGTATAACACTCACTTTATTAATCAAATGAGTGAGTTGGAAAACAAAAAGAGCTTGAAGTGAAAGCTAGCAGAAGTTGCCAAAGAGCTTGATGTGAAAGCACGTAAAAGTTGCAATATATTATGAGTGGTGTTATTTACACATTTCTTTTTACCTGTTACACATCTCATACTAATTTATGTCATTCAATTCTTTTTAATTCATTCGATCATCCATATATTGATACTCATTTATGACTGACGTAACACAGAAGTAGGACATGCAAGTAGTTCAATATTGAGACGTTGCACAAACACTAATGCTCACAACCACCTAACCCCGTGAACTGCCAGCCCATACTTCTAATTAAACTAGTCTCTATCCCCCTGGATATATGACAAGTCATTCCGTTTTGTATGATTGAAAGCGTTTTTTGATAGTTTTTTAACAGAAAAAAAGTTAAACGTGCTTTTAATGAAAGTATTTAACAAAAGTGCTTATGACCGTTCGTTATGCTACAAAAGTACTCCTCAACATGCCCAAAGGGTACCAAAAGCACACAGCCCTCACCGTCACAACCCACACCAACACCACCATTAAACCCAAGAGAACCCACTAAAAACTCATCAAAACCTCTTTTCCAATTTTAATGGCGTCCGAAAAATCACCACTCTTTGAGTGGCATTTCAGTGATCTCAACCACTCCAACTTCCACATAGACAGCCGAGGCCTCTTACTAGTCCTCTTCTTCTTCTCTCTGATCTTCATCATCACTACCCTATCCTTCTATGCTCGTTGGGCTTGTATCAGAGGTCGTCTCTCAACAACAACCTCTAGGGCTACAAATATTGCATCTTTACCACAAGTTCATCAGTCGCTAGGGCTCGATGCTGCTGCCATTGATAACTTGCCGGTTGTCTTGCATCGATCGGTGGTAATAGCTAACCCTAGTATTGTTCTTGATGTTGAAACCATTGATATTGAGTGTTGTATTTGTCTTGGAGTTTTTGAAGGAGAAGAGAAGGTTAAGGTGTTGCCAAAGTGCCAACATACATATCATTCTGAGTGTGTGGATAAGTGGCTGACCGTTCAGTCAAGCTGCCCGCTTTGTAGATTGTCCCTCCGAGTCATCACCTCTCTTTAGTTTATAATATGACCTCCTCATCGATTTTATATCATAATATTTTCATGTATATGACTGAATAATTACACAATTTAATTTTATAATAATTACAGGTTTTATACAAAATTCACCCTTATGATCTGTTGTAGATAATTCGTATTTTTGTGTAATTCTATTGCCATCTCATATATGCATTTTGTAAAAAGAGAATCGAATACAAGACCGTAGATACCTTCGTCTTTCTACCATGAACTACAACGGCCCATGGGCGTCGCCAATGGCTGAGAGCCCCACTTTGTAGCTAGATAAAATGATCTCTTCAATGAATCATTCTCTTCCAGATTCTGCGTACATATATGACTGGATAACTTTGAGACTGAGTTTTATGCAAAATTTACTCATGTTTTGCATGTACATAATTCATGCATTTGTGAAAAGAGAGAAATGAGTACATGATCTCTGATGCAGTGCTGCATATTATTTCAGTCGTGAGCTACAAATATTTCATTTTGCTTACCTCAATCACTCAGTTACTCATCAGTGTCTTCAAACAGCAATACATGTCTGCTCAAGGACCTACCGGTTTAGGTAAATATCTAATGCGTTTGCCGACCGGGGAAGTTATTTTTGGAGGAGAAACTATGCGTTTTTGGGATTTGCGTGCTCCCTAGTTAGAACCCTCAAGGGGTCCTAATGGTTTGGACTTGAGTAGGTTGAAAAAAAGACATACAACCTTGGCAAGAACGATGTTCTGCGGAATATATGACTCATGCTCCTTTAGGTTCTTTAAATTCCATGGGTGGCGTAGCTACCGAGATCAACGCAGTAAATTATGTTTCTCCTAGAAGTTAGTTAGCTACTTCTCATTTTGTTCTAGGATTCTTCCTATTCATAGGTCATTTATGGCACGCGGGAAGGGCTCGTGCAGCTACAGCAGGATTTGAAAAAGGAATTGGTCGTGATTTTTAACCTGTTCTTTCCATGACTCCTCTTAACTGAGACAGACATCCAATGCTTGAAGTAGGAATCAAATTGATTCCACCAAACTTAATATGTATGGTGGATCAGGTCATATGTTAAAAGTATTCTTTCTTTTCAACTCATTTATATCTTCTAATCTTTTTTTTTTCTGGCTCGGCTATCCCACTTAGCCGAGCCATTTCCTTTTATGCTACCAATTTCTTTTATGCTACGCTACTGAGCCGGGCAAAACCAATAAAATAAAGAAAAGCAACAAATCTATTCACCAAGTATAAAGGAGAGAGAGGGATTTGAACCCTTGATAGTTCTTTGTTTCGAACTATACTGGTTTTCAAACCGGAGCTATCAACCACTCGGCCATCTCTCCTAAAGATAATTTCTATTTTATTTTTATCCCATATTTTATTTTTATTCCACCTCATAGAACATGGACATATGAGTTGATACCATTACTATCTATAGAAAGATATCGGGTGTGAATCTATAGGTCTATCTATTATGTATATATATAATATAGATGCATGATCCAGCAAGCATGCCCCTTTGTAAGTTAAAAAAAAGGGTAAAAGACTGTTTACTACCCTCATGTTTCATGGTTTTCAACATTTAGTACATCAAGTTTTTTTCGTCTCAGAGTCATACCTAAAGTGTAAATTTTGGGACAGTCTCATACATCCGTTAGTCAAACTGTTAAATTTGCCGTTAATTGTGACGTGGCGCCCATGTGGACAATGACTGGGCCCCACGTGCCAGCCACGTTTTTTTTTTCTTTCTTCTTTTCTTCTTCTTCTTCTTCTTCTTCCACCCGACTGCAACATTTTTTTTTCCTTCCTCCTTCTCCTTCCTTCCCCTTCTTCTCCTTCTTCCTTCTTCTTCCTCCGAATCTGGGGAAGTTATTTTTTTTTTCTTTCTTCTTCCTCCTTCTTCCTTCCTCTTCTTCTTCTTCCTCCGAATCTGCCCAGATTCGGTTTTTTTTTTTTTTTTTTTTTTTTTTTTTTTTTTTTTGAGGAAGGAGGAACGAAGAAGGAAGAAGAAGGAGGAAGAAGAAGAAGGAAGGAAAAAAAGAAAAGAAAAAAAGTTGCAGTCGGAGGAAGAAGAAGAAGAAAGAAGAAAAAAAAACTGAATCTGGGCAGATTCGGAGGAAGAAGAAGAAGAAGAAGAAGAAGAAGAGGAAGGAAGGAGGAGGAAGGAGGAAGGAGAAGGAAGAAGGAGGAAGAAGAAAAAAAAAAAAAAAAAAAACTTCCCCAGATTCGGAGGAAGGAGAAGGAGAAGAAAGGGAAGGAAGAAGGAAGAAGGAAGAAGGAGGAAGAAGAAGAAAGAAGGAAAAAAAAAACGAATCTGGGCAGATTCGGAGGAAGAAGAAGAATAAGAAGAAGAAGGAATAAGGAGGAAGGAGAAGGAAGCAGGAAAAAAAAAAATTCCCCAGATTCGGAGGAAGAAAAAGGAGAAGGAGAAGGAGAAGGAAGAAGAAGGAAGAAGGAAGAATGAGAAGAAGGAGGAAGGAAGAAGAAGAAGGAGGAAGGAAGAAGGAGAAGGAGGAAGAAAAAAAAAAGTTTGCAGTCGGGTGGAAGAAGAAGAAAGAGAGAAAAAAAAAATCCCCAGATTCGGAGGAAGAAAAAGGAGAAGGAGAAGGAGAAGGAGAAGGAGAAGGAAGAAGAAGGAAGAAGGAGAAGAATGAGAAGGAAGAAGGAGGAAGGAAGAAGGAGAAGGAGGAAGAAAAAAAAAAGTTTGCAGTCGGGTGGAAGAAGAAGAAGAAGAAAGAGAAAAAAAAATCCCCAGATTCGGAGGAAGAAAAAAGAAAAGGAGAAGGAGAAGGAAGAAGAAGGAAGAAGGAGAAGAAGGGGAAGGAAGAAGGAGGAAGGAAGAAAAAAAAAAGTTTGCAGTCGGGTGGAAGAAGAAGAAGAAGAAGAAGAAGAAGAAGAAGAAGAAGAAGTGTCACAAAAAAAAAAAAAACGTGGCTGACATGTGGCGCCACGTTATTGTCCACATGGGCGCCACGTCACAATTAACGGCAAATTTAACAGTTTGACTAACGGATGTATGAGACTGTCCCAAAATTTACACTTTAGGTATGACTCTGAGACGAAAAAAACTTGATGTACTAAATGTTGAAAACCATGAAACATGAGGGTAATAAACAGTCTTTTACCGTAAAAAAAAAGAATGGATTCATGGTAAAATCCTTACATGATGCTTTTTATTTTTATTTTTTTATTTTTACAATTTTTTGGCTGATAAAGGGATCAAATGGTATAATTCTTTTGTTGGTAGATTGAAGGATTAGAAACATGACTATTGCTTTCCAGTTGGCTGTTTTTGCATTAATTGCTACTTCATTAATCTTACTGATTAGTGTACCTATTGTATTTGCTTCTCCTAAGGGTTGGTCGGATAACAAAAATGTTCTATTTTCCAACACATCATTATGGATTGGATTAGTCTTTCTGGTGGGTATCCTTAATTCTCTCATCTCTTGAACCTATTCGTTCTATATCCAAAAATGAAATGACCCCCCTCCCAATTCCTTTAGGTTGTGAGACACATTAAAATTCAATATAAGTCCCAAAAATTCAAATAAAGAAAAAAATTAGAAAAATTAGAGAGGGGGTCAAACTTGTGTGTTTTTGTATTGTAAAAATATATATAAATGAAAAATATTAAATTAAAATAAATAGATGTAAATATGTATTATTTATTAAATATGGATTGTATATATTGTATATTAAATATGTACTATTGTATTATTATTTTATAACTATAATAAGTTTTAAAAAATGAAATTTTATTTATTTATTTTATTATATATAAAATATATAATTTATAAAATATTATAAATACTAAATAAATTATATATAATGCAGATATAGTCGAATGGTAAAATTTCTCTTTGCCATGGAGAAGACGCGGGTTTGATTCCCGCTACCCGTCAAGGATAATGGATAAATATATTAAATTTCATTTTTTATTTAATAGATAAAGCATTAAGTATAGCTGACCACAATAGTATAGGGGTTATACTCTCCCCTCTCTTTTCCTCCCACCAAAAAGAAAAGGGTAATTCATTATTATATTTTTTTTGTCAAAAAAAAATTGTTGCGGAGACGGGGATTTGAGCCCGTGACCTCAAGGTTATGAGCCTTGCGAGCTACCACGCTACTCTACCATGTGATGCATAGAAGAACTGAGAATTAATGGACAAACAAGGATTGAATGCGCCCCTCTACCATATCCTTACAAATAGGATAGCCTATTTATACATAATGGTAAAGAGACCCCTCTATGATCAGAGAAATTAATAGAAAATGGATATTTTAATCCTTACCAACTTGATCTTGTTGCCCCTGGCAACAAACATGCACGAACCATTTCACGAAGTATGTGCATAACCCAAAGTCTCGATAGTTAGCTCTTGGTCTTCTAGTCGAAAAAACAACGTCGATGAAGGCATGTAGGTGCACTATTACGTCGTGGGGATTGTAACTTTCCATGAATTTCCCATTTCTCGCTCAACGACGGAACTTTGCTTATTTCTTTTTTTGAGGATTGACGAATCAAATGATTTTTTTTTCCAATTTTTGTCTCTTCTTCTCCCACTGAATCAAACTTTTTCTTGCCATAAGGGTTCAATTCCTATTAGTATCAATGATACAATTCAGATCCTAGATGTAGAAATATAAGAAGGTAGATCCCTTCTCCATCGAAAGAAATGGTATGATATTATCGTGGATACACCACATAAAATAAATAATTAACCAAATTTGCCCGATGTAGAGGCAATCAAGAAAGCTGCATAAGTAAATATATATCCAACAGAAAAGTGGGCTAATCCAACCAATCTTGCTTGCACAATCGAAAGAGCCACCGGTTTATCTCTCCATCGAATCAAATTAGCCAAAGGTGTGCGTTCATGAGCCCATGCTAAAGTTTCAATCAATTCTTGCCAATATCCACGCCAGGAAATTAAGAACATAAATCCCGTAGCCCAAACAAGATGTCCAAATAAGAACATCCACACCCAGATTGATAAACTATTCATACCAAAAGGGTTATATCCATTGATAAGTTGTGAAGAGTTTAACCATAGATAATCTCTTAACCATCCCATCAAATAAGTGGAAGACTCATTAAACTGTGAAACGTTACCCTGTCATAATGTGATGTGCTTCCAATGCTAATAAAAAGTAACTCATCCAATCATATTTAACATCCAGAAAATTGCCAAATAAAATGTGTCCCAAGCCGAAATATCACAAGTCCCACCTCGTCCCGGACCATCGCAAGGAAAATTATAACAAAAATATTTTTTATTTGGCATTAACTTGGAACCACGTGCATCTAAAGCACCTTTTACTAATATCAATGTAGTTGTATGTAAACCTAGAGCAATAGCATGATGAACCAAGAAATCTCCAGGTCCTATTGATAAGAATAGTGAATTACTATTCTCATTAATAGCATTTAACCAACTTGGTAACCATATGCTTCGACCCGCATTGAACGTTGGACCATTCGTTGAAGATAAAAGTACATCGAACCCATATGAAGTTTTACCATGAGCAAATTGTATCCATTGGGCAAATATAGGTTCGATCAAGATTTACTTCTCCAGAGTACCAAAAGCAAGCATGACATCATTATAAACATAAAGTCCAAAAATATGGAACCCTAAAAAGAGACTAGCCCAACTTAAATGGGATATGATAGCTTCTTTATGGTCTAACATTCTTGCCAATACATTATTCTCATTCTGATCCGGATTGTAATCTCTAATAAAAAATATAGCTCCATGAGCAAAAACCCCCTATCATGATGAATCATGCGATGTATTGGTGATGACTACGACGGCAAAATGGCTCATGGCCCTTGAGTCAATGGGTGCTGAATTGACAACGTGTGAGAGCTTGCCACACAAACACACACACATATCATATTTTGACACACTAGGGATGATAAATTAGTTACTTAAGCTTGTACTAACATTGCATGACCACTTTTATGCATGTGCTCACTTATTCAATATATATATATATATATATATATATATATATGCTCACTTATTCAATATATATATATATATATATATTATATATGGGTGAACTGCGAATTTAATTCTTGAATATCACTTAAGTGAAAATTAGGTCTCTAAACTTTTTTTTCTTCAAAAAAATTAGTACTTAAATTATAAAAATATGTCATTTACATCCCTAATTATGTTATATTAGAAGCTATCATATTCAATTTTCTGTCAATTTAAGTCATATTACTTGCATGTAATACACATTGGAGGGTAGATATGGTAATTTTACATAAAGAAATCGTATGTGAAGTTAACTTTGGAGGGTAATTAGACGTTAAATTGCAACCTATATGAAATATTAAGTGCTTATAGGCGAGAAAAGAACGGAATTACACTCTAAAATGAGTCAATTGACTTAAGTTGACAAAAAATTAGGTAAAATAGCTTTGAATATAATAGTAGGGATGAAATTAGCAATTTTAATTAATTTAGGGACTTATTTTACTAAAAAAATAATTGAGAGACCTAATTTTCACTGAGGTGATAGTTCATGGACTAAATCTACTTCACCTTATATATAATTTATAGGGTGGTGCAATCCACACACCCTTGTTAATTTCCGTTCTTTGATATTCTAGCTCTTCAATTCTTCGATTCGATGGTCAAAATTTGAGAGGAGCATGTGAAAAGTAAAAATGATGTGTGGATAACAATACCCTATATATATTTATTTGAATATTAACTCCTTTTTTTTTAAATAAGTCTTATCTGCAATATACATGTAAGACTAATATTGGGATTGCATCTTTTTAGGATTCATAATTGAAAAAGGTAACAATAAGGAAAAGTTTTATAGGAAAACTAAGGAAAAGGGCATGAAAACTTTGAGTTTTAATGATAATGACAAAATAAATGGTAAAGTAAATAGTATCAGGATTACTTTTAGTGTAAAAATATGGTTTTTCGTTAAAGTAAACAGTACCGGGATCATTTCGTTAAAGTTCCCAAGTTTTATTTGATTATCATCGTTACTTGAATTGAGGTGAAGTAAAGTCATAATACAATGAGAATATCTATCTTAGGTTATGAATGGTCGTGCTAAGTGTAAATATTAAGAGTCAGTACTTTTTGTATGGATATTATAGATTGGCTAGGAGTGCATAAGGCTTTTAGGAAAAAAGAAAGATCGTTGCTACTTCGTCATTCAACTTTGATCATGTAAATGGCTTCTCACAGTCAATACTTTTTGTATGCATATTATGGATTAGCTTACTATACACACTTTGACACACAAGCATAAATATACCATTAAAAGTATAAAAATAAAAACTCACATGTTATTATTTGGACCTGCTTTGGCATGCATTTGACTCATCTATTCTAAGTTGTTGGATGAGAGAAATATAAGAATCAGTTGGTTTCAGAATAAAAGTTGAATCAATCGCATAATCCACCTAGGTTTAGAGTCTTAGTCGAAGGCGGCGATAGATTTTCGGTCAAGAATAATTTTGAATATATTTAGAGAATATCCCAAGGAAATATAATATTATCAGAATTTTACAGCTCAGCATGCTTGGTCATCACTGAACTCTTCCCTATATATAGAAGTGGTTTACTTTTCATTACAAAACCAATAAACCCAAAAAAGATGGATTATTTTGTGAAAGGATTTTTGGGCCTATAAAAAGTGGAATTTGTGCTTTGCAATGCAGAGAACCCTTCAACTTAACAAACAACTCAAAACGCTCTACGCGGAACCTCGCTCTACGCTAAACCTTCTCACAACCTTGAGAAAGATACTAATTATCCTAACCCTTATGTAAGCACATATTCAGTTCATTGGAACGTCACTGGAGCCATAGAACTAATCGATATAGGAGTATCTTCAGTTTGGTTAACAACACTACTTCTAGTTCAGTTGGTCACCTATCCAAGTCTCAGCCAGCAAAGAGTCTTTGATTCTTTAGCCGAAAGAGGTCACTTAATTAGCTTCCCCGTCGAAGTGAAGTGTTCTATGATTGGTTACTCGCAAATGCATTTCCGAGTTCGATATTCAAACGGCCAAACAACATTCATGATAAAGACACTCATCTCCTTTGAGTATATTTTTTCCCTTACATCATGATACCAATTCGGCGAACTTATATTATCATGAATATAATTAAGATGTCGAACCTAGAGCAGAAGATCTTGAACTTCATAGAGAATTGAGTAACATTGCCTTCAAGTTCTAAAACCCTACGCTAAGAGACGTTCCTTCATTGGCCATAATTGCTAAGTAAAGAAGTTAGCAACGAGTTCAACACCACCACCACATCTACTCTACTCGCCCAACTAGCCTCCGTTGTGAGTTGGCATGTCCGCATTAACAAGAATAACGTAGTTAGCTCAATATTTACTCAATCTACACATCACGTAGACTTTGTCATTTTTAAAGTCAACAGTTACATAGTTATTGAAATGTAAAAGTTAGAAATTACTACTTTCAAGAGAATGATCAAAGTATTTTTCTTTGAATATCCCTTCAAAATCTGAAAAGGAGCCGAAATAGTGGTTTAGAGGTCATATACATTAATTTCTAGGATGAGTGAAAAGTTCCATTGTGACAATCCTTTCCCTTTGTCGTTCATTCACGTGCCCAACCCCCAATTTTGGCTACTAAACAAAAGCCATACTTCTGAGAATCCAAGACCTTACCATGCCTCTCGGTTCTTGTCTATTCAGATTTTTCAAGATTTGATATGTGACAGTTGATAGTTGAATTTTCTAAAATAAAATTATTACTTGAATTATATTTTGTAGAACACATGACGTGACAGTTGATTATTAAATTTCTTGTTAAAACATTAAAGAACGTATCTGATCATCAATCACCACATCATGTAGTCTAAAAACTATGGCTAAAAATATGATCTCTCTTTGCTTTTTTAGGTACGAATATGAACGGCCCCATGTACAATTCTTTGCAAAATCAACAATTTTATTTACAAAATCTCTAGTGCTATGTACACTCTAAATTTTTCATCATGCACTCAACATTCCTTAGTTGAATATAGAACACGATTCGTCGTTGTATTAACATTTTATTAGTCCAATTAGTTTAAGGGTACCTCTTTTTTGTTAAAAAATGGGATAAATGTAACAATAAAAACATGATTCATTCACAAAACAAGGACAACATACAAAATTTAATGCAGCAGGACCCGAAATCCAGGCAAGGATATGTATTAAATGTAAGAGCACAGAGCATACAGTGAGCCACCACCACAATTTCACAAGAGTTTCTCTTCTTGACTATTCTTCCTTGAGACATGCCAATGCAACGGTCCAAAACATTAACCAGAAATCATGGACGAACGACTTGACAGCAACTCTCTTGTCTTCGTCACCCACAGGCCATAGTGGGGCCTCTTCCAGTCAAGGACATGAGTCCCTGTACAATCTACATTGCCCACCTATTATTGGTAATGCCTACAAACTTAGGGCTCCAAACAAAATTTATTTAATTTTGGATTTTACATGTTTGAAACACTATGAGTTTAATTTGACTTCGCTCAAACTCACAAACTCCACAACTCAATTTTAAAATCATCGCATGAGTTCCATGTTTAGATTTTTCTTTAATTACGGTGAAGAGAATCGAACTCTGTACTTATTCTAATTCTAACTTATTTTCCTAATATTAATTGTGATTTAATATGAACCCACTAATTTTCCTATAACCGCCTCATACATCCAACCAAAATATTCACTTATTGTAGGAATATTCACTTATTGTACGCCTACTATGTCTTTTGGCTTTATCTTAGCCTTGACTCACCCTTTGTGGCCGAACCTGTGTTTGGGTTTCGGAGGATTGGGTTCTCACCTAGTGTTTGTGTTACTCAAGCTGCATTCTCGCTTCTACTAGGTCCAGCGCTGCTCACGGATGCTTACCTCTAGGCGGAACACTCCACTACAAACGCATTTTTACTTCCCACTGCTTTGATATATCATTCAAGAGACTCCAAATCTTTGAGTGTATTATTATAGGCATTGTCGAGAAGCCAATATGAGTCCATTGGGGATTTTTGTGTACCTAGAGACACTAAGTATGTCGATGTTCCCCTTAGCTTAGGAGCGAGTATTTGGTGTGGCTGCCACACTATAACATTAGACACACTATGATGGAAGCCATGAGTTCGTTAGATTAGCCACTAACGACATCAAACTAGTATGATGCTCTACCAAAAGACCTTGACGTTAGTCGTGTGCAAATTGATTACTCCTTACAAATACGATATGGATTACAAACATGACTATGACTAATCTAGCTTACTTTTTCCCATACTCTCTCCTTTTCACTTTGCGGAATTGTGCCTGAAAACTACAAATTGGCATCCTTGTTTGTTTGTTACCCCATTTAACTATACACTATTTGTAAATGTCACATCCAAAATCTTTGACACCATGCCTTTTCATATCAAAACCGACCCAAAGTTTTTAGCACAAGTCGCATCAGATAAACAATAACAACCGGAGAGGTATGAACAAATCATTCAATAACGTCAACAAAAGGCATTTCTGATACGCTCCAAAAATATGACAAAAAAAAAATTCGATGTATACTTGCTAGAAATCTGTACAAATTTGGTTTACAAACCAACCACAGAACCCTCTCTCTACTCTCTGATCCTCGATAAGAACTTTTATCGCGCAAGGTGAACGACATTGTGATAATATATTAAGTTAATCACGTCCTGTTACAACAGTTACTCAAGCATCTGCTTGGTCAAGCCCATTAGTGGTTGGGAAAACCTTGCTAGTTTCCGGCCTATTTCTGCTCAGCATTCTCTTCAGTGAACACCCCACCATTAATGGCGATGACGATGAAGACGAAGGAGAAGACGAAGATGTCGATTCGGAATCAGTACCCATCACTCCAACATTAACAAGACCACGATTTGAAACAAACCCAGAATCCAAAACATCAATGATAACCGATTCCTCTTCGCCCGCAACCCGATCTGACGTCGTTTCAACCACCGTCGGAGCTCTGCAAATTGGACAGTTCGTGTGAGAACCCAGCCACATATCAATACACTCGACATGAAAACAGTGACCGCATTTTGGCAAACTCCTCCCCACGTCGTTGTCCTCGAACAGACTCAGACAAATCACACACTCCATCTCCAAAACCCCATTTTTACAACTCTCCTCCTCCGCCATCTCCGGCAACTCCCCTGTTTTGTACACGAACAAAGGAATGGCGGAGATGGTTTTCGAGTCGAGGCCCTTGGATGAACCAGAGCCCGAAATATTGTTAATGTTGGCCGAGTTTGTGTCCAATGTGAAGGTGTGGAAGTTCTGGAAGCGGTTGGGACCGAGGACCTGAGAGACGGTGACGGAGCTTTCCCGGCGGCGGTGGTGGGCTTGAGCTAAGAGCCACTTGGCGTAGATGTGGAGGATGAGGACGAAGAGAATGACGAGAAGAAGAGAGACCAAGGCGGCGAGCATGATATTGCCGTCGTATGAGAAGATGGTGTCGACGAGTTGTTTGAAGGGGTTGGTGGTGGAGTTGTTGGGACTGAACATTATTATGGATTGGAGTTTTTGCTGGGATAGTGCAAGTAATTGAAGGGACCTATGGGTGAGAAGGGAAAACTGAAAAGGTAGATATAATGGGTCATATGATTGGGTCAGTGAAGAAATGAATGGAAGATGTTGACGTAGCTTAATCGTGACCGTTCAAATAGGAGGGGAGAGAAAGGGCGGGAAAAAAATAAGGGAGAGAATCCTACTCGGAATGAAAGTGCCACCAATTACCCAAAAAATAAAAGGGAAATGCTAAGAAGACTCGTAAAAGTGGGGACTTTCTACCATCTCATTTTTTGGCACATTATTTTATAATATTGACATGAAAATTGTGCAACAAATATGAGATGACGAAAAATTCATGAAGAATTTTATTTTTGAAAGTTTTTTTAGTATTTCTGAAAAATAAAATCAGAGGAGTAATGCTAGACTTATTAGATTCTATTCGTCAAAGATGTGTCATATCAAACACAATTATCTATGTATTTGTGAATGAGTGTCATTCATTAATGCATGCAAGTGAGTTTATAAGCATCAACGTTTAACAGCTATTTGTGCGCATGAATATTAGTTGCTACCTCGACTTTTCGATTTATTCAAATTTGGGCTTACTATAAACCATATAGATCCGATGCTAAATATGTCTCGTGACATCATTTGGTTAGCAATTTTTTTACAAGTAATCCTATACTCACCAAACTTTATGTGTTAAGGACATTTCTAGAGTTGATGTAAGTTAATCTCATAATGTATTAATGATTGACAATCACTCATAAACACATGTGAATATATTGCCGTCAGCACAATTTAAGCTCGTTTATGAAATAACTATCTTATACATCATTTAGTGAACACAATTTTTTTTATTACAACAATATATTTTACACTAAAGAGAGGTGGAGTTCGAACGAGATTCGAACATAAGACTTCTCATTTACAAGTGAAGAGGAATACCACCAGACCGTAGTATAGAGTGACAGTGAACAAATTTAAACAAATAAATTTAACCAATATAATATTTCCCGTGAATGAATGAGATATAATTAGATTATAAAATGCAGCCAAACGACTTCATCTTTAGTGGAAAGAGATCATCTCCGGATCTCTCCCACCAAAGCCCAAGGATCATGTGATCCGGACCTTTGAAATTTGATCCAACGGCTAAAATTTCAAAGACCCGGATCACGATCCTTGGGCTTTGGAGGGAGAGATCCAGAGAGGATCTCTTTCCCCTCTTGAGTGACCTTTTGTTTCTATATTTCCGTGAACATGAGTGAGAAGGAGTTGACGTGAAGACGAAGAAAAAAGGGTTTCCCTTGTTTTAATGGGATTAAAATGGTGGGTTTGCGTACACTTGGTTGCCCTTGCCCTACTCCTACATTTGCATGTAATGGAGAGATTTTTCAATGTGACCGATACACGAGGTGGTATATCACGTGTTATTATACAAATGGTGGGATATGTGTGTTAAAAAGTTAATAACTTAAAAAGTAAAATTTCTCAATACTTACATAAAAATATGTGGTACCACCCATGTTCCTGTCACAATACAAAAATTCTCATAGTTTTCAAGTAGGTTGATGCTTTGAATACAATAATATTAAGGGAACGGGTGAAGTCGTGGTTTTAAGTCAAAGGAAGATCCCTATATCCAAGGCCAAGGGAAATGGAAAGAAGAGATTTTTTAGCGTACACGGAACACGAACACATACGTTATATGTCATTATTTAAGTGGATGATACTTAAAAATACTTTTCTCCATAACTTCATTTATATAATAACAAATGATCTATGTGTCTGTATTCCGAGTACATCAGAAAAATCTTTGAATGAGAAGGGGAACTCAATGCATGTTAGACTCGTGAAGGCGACGGCAGCGGAGGTGGGAGAGGATTCATGTGCTATTTCTTTAGTGGAGGTAGTGGAGTCCCGAGACCCTTGAGATTTATCGAATCAATTAACCACATTTCTTTCATTTGATTTTTAGTGCTTTCATATTTAACCCTTTATTCTTTCTACAATAATTTATAGAAAGTTAGAAGTAACTGCGTCTCACAAATGCGTCAACGCCTCGAAATCGCATGATTATTTACGGACATTTCTTCATTGTGATTCTGCGAACTAAAAGAGGCTTGCCCTTTGAGAGCTTTTACCCTCGTGCAGGTAGATGACTGTCAGGTATTAATGCATGTGAATTATAGACATACAATAAGTATTTATGGCCAAATAGACTATTAGTGTACTGTAACGAGCGCTTTAATATTACTTTCGTTAACTTTTTGAGTGTATTGTTTTAGAGTAATGCTTGTGTTTTCCTCATGGGAGAACATACTTGTCTATCCACTTACAATTAATATATCTTCATCGTACAAACATCATAATCGAACTCGTTCATAAAACATGAATTATTTATACTCTTCCTTGCATACTTGAATTATTTATATTCCTTCATCAGTATTTAAATCATAATAACCGTAATTGAATATTTATGTTCTTCATGCGTTTGCTAAATCATGAATACTGAAATTGCTTGAATATCTGACTTTCATGTTTGTTTACTAACATATATAGAATACAAAAAATGTGAATTTCACCTTAAGTTTCATAATATAATACTTAAAAAATCAAGAATTAAATTAACTATAGAGGCTAATTGATCCCCATACACATTCCTTATTTTCCTTCCTAATTCATGACTTTCTCATTTTAATGTCATCTCCAATGCACATAGAAGACGAGTCAAATATAACTTTTGACTTCAAATTTGACTCAATTTTCCAACAAAGTATAATATTAAGGGCTGGTTTGGTATTGCTGTGCTTTGAAAAAAAACTGCTGTGAGAATAAGTGGCTGTGCTGTGAGAATAAGCGGCTGTGAAAAAAATCAGCAGAGTGTTTGGTAAACTTTTTTGTAAAAGTGCTTTTGAAAAAAAAAAAACAGTCTGATAATGGGTCTTTTCATTAAAGGAGCATTGTAGCTCCGTGTGCTTTGAAAAAAAGCCAGTTTTCCAAAGCTGCAAATAGCAGCTTCAGCTTTTTCCTTTGATTTCAGCTTATTCTCACAGCAGCTTCCAAAATAAGCCCTTTTTTTCAGTTTACCAAACACCTAAAACCCTCACAGCTTTTTTTCATGGGTGCTTTTTTTTTAAGCACCTCACTCCCAAACCACCCCTAAGTCCATAACTTTCATGTTCCCTGCAAATGTGCATTAATAGATGAGAAATGCCAATGATACTGTTTCAAAATGAGACTCTTCATAGGACTCTCTGTCACCTCACAGTTCAGCAACAATTCTCGTGCAAATATTACGAAACATTGTGCAAAAAATATAAGGTGGCAGAGAGTCCAAAAGTAGAAACCTAAACAAAAAGAATTTGACTGATCAAATCAACCTAATAACCTCAGGATAATCTCTTCCTAATAATCTTTTCTTGGGGTGTTCTTGTTCATGGCAGGAAGACTGAGGACAGAAGAATTGGGGAAGAATCTTTCTCAGGGGTCAATTATTTCACAAATCAGGGTTCCCATGTGAAACCAAACAGACCTTTTTTCTGTTGCTCCCCACAAGTACTGTTTTGGGGATGGCTGGTCAGTTTTAGGGTTTGGCCCTTTGGAGGTAGGTGCAGGCTCTGTGGCTGGTGACCCCTTTTGAGTCCTTGACCCATACACACACAGTCACACACTTGGCCTTGTTTCATCACCACATTGTTCACATAGAGCAGGACCCCCACATTGCTAAATTCTGGGCGATTGCAGAGCCAATAAATCTTTTGCTACTAGGGTAGTGAGCCTACAGAAGAGTGAGAGGGAAATTTGACCCGTTTGAAATCACTGTGTTTACCTCTCTTAATTTTTTGCCTATGTATGTTTTTGGTATTTGTAATTTGACAAAATTCGACTTTGGTTCCGGTAAACTATTGTCGTTTAACACCTCTTGTTTACTAATTACTGCAATTCAAGGACAATGATTTAATTTCGTAACTTTTCAACGGAATTAGAATTAAATCATTGTCCCTGAATTGTAACAATCAGTAAGCTACAAGCGTTAAATCACAACAATTCAAACTATAAGAACTAAAGTGAAACTTCGCTTAAACCGCTTAAGCTTTTTTGGTAACTAAACCAGAGACTCAAATCATAATTTAGATAACCAAAGAATTAATACAAGAAAACCTTACATACTTTGGTAAGATGGTAAGAATAACAGGAGCCAATAGTGAAATCACTACGTTGGTAAGAGTTTGGATTACTTATTATTGTAGATAGATATACAGTTGAGACATTTCTGCTAATACTACATTGTGTCAACAGATGGAGATACGAATGGAGATTCGGAGAAAATAATTTGAGGCAAACGGAAATTTTCCGGAACCTTACAACGAAAAGTTTCGGGTAGCGAATATTCAGTCCATGAGCTTGTATCTTTTCTCCTGTACACCAGTAACTCCCATTTGAATCTCTATTATGGTGTGAAGTGGCATCTGAAAATTGAAAATATGACTGTCAGAAAGACCTTCATGAGATCGGTTAAAGCAAACCGTTAAGTTTATGAACGAAGAAAGATCTTTTAGGGCTCGTATGGTGGATCAGATAACTCATAAAATTCAAGGTATGTCGAAGGTAGAGGTGATTGATTTTTATTTCAAGAGGATTAAAAATGGATTAGACATGAAGAAAACTTATCCAAGCGTAACTTGAGCACAAAAGGGAAAAGGGCATTTGGCCTTTGGCCTTTTTTTTTTTTCAAACCGATAATAACGATGGGTTAGTAACTCGGAATGTTCAGGGAAGCAGGCAACAGAATACAAGAAATGCACGAAACAGAAGCAATAACCTCAATGTGTGGAACCTCTTTCAGAGGCCTATCGGCAAAGTAAGCATACAATGCTCTCAAAACAGCCTACAACAATGAAACAATAAACAAGCATTTAATTATACAGAAAGAAGAAGGGGAAGAAGACGATGATTAAGCATATATTAAAGCCATGTGTATCACCTACCTGGTGAGATATAACCACAACAGGTGCACGTTGTCGTTCGAGTTCAATGATTACTGGCTCTAGCCTGCATTTGCGGTGGAAGTTAAATTCTACTGAACAGGTTGGCTTACAAGAAATTGTATATTGTAACTGTAAACTACAAACCTTTGGATAACATCTAAATAAGATTCTCCACGAGGATACCGATACCTCAGTTTGTCTTTCATACGTGCTCTGCAGTCAAACATATATTAGCAAACAACAAAGACCACTTCTAACTTAGAGAATAGTGTAACATACTCATACTCGTCCGGCATATTTTTCTTTATCTCTTCATACGTCATTCCATCACAGACTCCAGCATTTATCTCATCCAGTGCACGCCATTGTATCTACCAAAATTGTAAAGAACCATAAACCAACTATGCTTAATTATATTTAAATTTCTGGGACTATTGGTAGTCTTAAATGTATAAAACTTGTGAGGCTACAGAATTTTACGACATTCTAAACGATGCACACTAACCTTGGGAAATCCTACAATGGGACTTGCTGTCAATATTGCTCGCTCCAGTGTGCTAGTCCAAATCTGAACAACATGAAGAAAAGTAGTATTATTCGTTATACACACGTATTATGCATTCAGTCAAGGGACGGTGAAAGAAAAGTTAGAAAACAAGTGAACAAAAAATCAAAATGCTAAACTTTCAAACAACAAAAGTTAAGAAGTGATGTCAGGGACATGGCTGCACCCCTTACATATGCTACATACCATGAAGAAAAGAACCCAAATTAAAATATGTTCACTAGTAAGATAATTAGTACGCATAAAATATTTGTTTGCATTTAAATCCCAGTTGCATCTCCACCACTCATGGTCAATCCTCAATTATGTTGGTCCGATTTAGAAGTATTTTAGTAAATGTACATTCAAAAGCAAACTATATAGTTTTCCAATGTTAAACAGCTGATATTATATATCTTCTAATTAACATTTAGCTTTACTTATCACACCACCCATGGTCAAAGCACATTTTAGTAAGAGAGAGATGTAGAATTGTTTTTTGGGATCAACAGATATATGTAGACTACATGAGAAACAAGGATCAACCCACAGCAAGCATTTACTTCATATGGAAAGCAACAAAATTCAAACTGAACATTAGATAATGCTGAAGCTTACAGAAGCAGCCCGTTCTGATTTCAGTCGTTTTTCAACAAAGTTAGCAAGTTTCTTTGCATAAATTTCTCCGGTATCACTGTTGAAACAATTAGGAATATCATTTGGTAACTCACAATCCAGCACTGACAACCATCAAAAAACAAAATTTACGTGGAATTTAAAATGCATTATGAAGAAAGTAGAAAAAAAATCAAAGGAACAGGTCTTGTAATGAGGCAAAACCAAATTGTATAATAGGACTGAAATGAAACTGTGGCGGGAGCAACACCATTGTATGTTAGCAAATAGAAACATGAATAGCAGCATGCTTATGAGTTATAAAACGAGAATAGAATTGAGGATCAGATAAGTTTGAGTGGTTACTATACTAAATGAATATTTTAACATGAATAAACCAGTATTATTATATCAAGATAATCAACAGGAAAGGCAAACCTCAAAGGATTGTCTCCTCCAATTCTGCCTCTAACATTATCCATACTCTCTCCATGCCTAGTAAGTAATATCGGGCGGGGAGTGAGGTGTGTATTCACCTACAAAGTGTACCAGAAATATATGAATACATGACCAAAGTATGAAGAGACAAAATGACCAAAAAAAGAGTGCCAAAGGAGCGCAAAAGAGGTGCTGGGGGTGGGGAGGGCGTTTGGGGCTTGGGGATAATCAACGTAATATTTTGATGTGGTAATTAAAAGTGCAATTTAAAAGAGGAACCTTTTACTAAGATGGTTAACTGTAATTTCATCAAGTGCAGTTCCAACAGATTATGGTCAGATTGTTATACCTATTATATGACAGATTGTTAGTTTTATGCAATGATAATAATTTCGAAGTCTAGCAATCAAGATTGAAGTAACCTGGAAAGAGATCACCCATTTTAAGAGAATTACTGAGTCCCAATGAAGAAAACGTGAGAAAATAGAATTCTTCTTTTGCAAAGCCAAAGAACCATATTCTTGGCTATAACAGACGAAAATAAGGGCCTATTTGGTATACAACCTGGATCCAACTTTTCAAACTCAAAAACAAATTTTTCGGGTTATTAGCTTGTTTGCACAAAGTCCAAGAAAAAAAAACTCAAAAAGAGGCCCACTTTTAAAAAACACAAAATGTAAGGTTTTAGAGTTTTTGTTTCAGCAACTCTCTCATCTCTATCTTCTCTTGAAACCTCTCTCCTCTGCCTTAAGAAACTAAGGACGATCTCTCTATTTCTTCTTTCTGTCTCTGCAAATCCTATCTCTTCTCTCTATTTTCCTCTCTATTCTCTGCTTTGTCATCACCGCAATTACTGCTTTGGCTCCGCCAAAAGTCCCGGAGCTATTACCACAATCTAATGGTTGTGTTGTTCATCATGGAGATTAGATTGTTACTTCAAATCTGAAGTTGGTGTTGGCAGATCTGGTGGTTATGTAAAAAGATTTAAACATAGTTTTAAATGTCAGATATTCAAAAAGAGGTTTTTGAATCTTTAATCTTGTATTTGGGAACTTGCATTTTTAAGAATGATCATAGTCTTTAAGGAGGATACCCAAAGGACCTTAAGATTCCCACCATTGTATAAAAGCCTTGAAAGAATAGGAGTATGAGTTATACCAATACTGAACTATATTCTTCAGAGAATAACATACCAGGAAGAAAACAATTCGTCCGGGAAGATAGCCACTGATGTTGTTCACCTGAACCAAAATAGAAAGCTTCTGAGTGGATATGAATCAAAAGTCAAAGCTACACACGCATGAAAATCTAGGCCAAGAATTCTAAAGGGCAAAGAACCTAGTTGCATTAAATTGAATTTACATATATGTAGGAGGTTCAACAATAACACGCTTAATAATTTCAGAAGATGTAGAAATGTCGAAATCCATTAGTTATATCTACCTCTTGAACAGACAAAACACAACCATGTCCTAAGAGCATGTTCAGATATAATTACCGCAGTTCACTACTCTTCAAGAGAACAATACAAAAATCATGTGAACTTACTTGTAGTTGGCCTCCATGTCCACTGACCATATCTATCATTTTGATGTATGATCCTTCTTCTACTGGCTCATAAACCTAGCAGTGGCAGCATAAATGTTAATCTAAATATGATAATAAGAATAGTTACAGACCAAACGTCACCAAACAATTAATAATATATGTTTAGGGAAGTACTTTTTCATAATAAGCCAGTCGATTTTTGAAGTCCTGTAGTCCAGCCTCAAAATCTGGCCTGCAGAGGGGCAACAATTAATGTACCGCAGAATCCATCAAGATAAGGAACTAATGGTCGAGGTCTAAACCATACTGTTCTGCATAATCAGGGCTTTGTTGAATTTTAAGACGTATATTTCTTTCTATAATGCGTTCATCATTGCATAACGTTTCCAGAAAAATAATCTGCAAAGAAATATATAACCATTAATAAACAAACATGTACAAGAAGAGCTTAAGACCAAGTTTTTACAATGTCATATGGGAACTGTCACTCCACGCAATACTCATAGTACCTTGCATTTTCCTTCAGCCAATTTCATGAGCATATTTCTCCGTTTCCTTGTACTGTTTGTAGCATCAAATATTCCTACCTATAATCCAGTTGGATTTGTTAAAAAGAAAGGATTAAGCAGACACCAGTAGAGATCAATATCACTCATGTAGAAGGACTTACCTGGCCACCTTCTTGCATCCAAGAAACCATGTCATCGAATGCCAGGGCTGCTACCTAGTAGCACGTGATATATTAAAACTATGTACAAAGAAAAAGATTAATATTGTGTTAACTTAGCATTTGCCCAATGAAATCCAATTTCCTCTAAATAGTATTATTCTTAAGCACAAACACTCAGAGTTATAAGCACCTATAGACTGTTGTGCACTAAGACCTGACTGATATACGCTAAAAGTGCTGACTCTCAAAGTGTTTTCACTTCATTAGGATCGTATTCTATTTCGTGTTTCTCATAAGACCTCATCTTTTTCACTTGAGAAACATCCGTTCAAGATGTGTCTTTTCTAAGCAGGAGAATCTATCATGATTTATGAAGTCTAAAAGAAAGTAAATCCAAGGACATTCACCTCGTTACGTGCCTCTATGCCTTCAGGGTTGTCAGGTCGGAAAAAATCAGCAGTCTGCATGAATAAAATATGGTGAGATTTTGCAGGGCACCCAAGAACTATTCGATTAGTAATTTAAACATTGTTTAAATTTATATCTCCACCCACATCTTCACTATTGTGGAACCATGTCTAATTTATTTTGACACAGGAATACCACATGACATGTTTGCAAAAGTTTAAACAAAGATTCTAGTGATGAAAAAGTTAGGCAGCAAGACAAATAGATTGCATTTTGTAGGATGACTCATCAGTCAACAGATAACAAGTTAACCACTAATGACTTCTAAAATCTCTGCCAATTAATCAACCAAATCAAACTTTCAACAACCTATAGTTTTACCTGATTAGCTCCATGCTTAAGACGGCGGTACTGCAACAAAAAAGACAAAAAAGGCCTGTTGGTCTCCATCTTCATATATTTCGAACAATGAATACAACAAACAATTGTCAGTCATAAAAAAGTAGTAACCTTTCCAACATTGAAGTGCTTGGTATCATGACCCAACCAGCGGAGATACCTTGTAAGCTTAGCTGCTGTAAAAGTTTTTCCACGAGCAGGCAAACCAACCTGAAGTATGTAAAACTTGTTAGAACTGTTTGCTCTAGTGCTCATGAACAAATTTTGAATCAACCAAAATGAAACCTTCTATGTTTCAGCTTTCAGGCTAATACGTTCAATTTTATAATTACCAAGAAGTAAACTAAGAAACAACACTAAGAAGATGATTATATTTATCAAGTTCTAAACTGTGTGGCCAATCACTCATGCAGGGCAATACCAGGACAATTGCCAAATGCCTATCTTCCTTTGGTCCAAGCATTTGATCAGCTACGGCTGCAGCTGCAACGGCTCCAGCAGCTTCTGGAATTGAATTCTGATATAAAATATAGAAAGATAGAGTTTCAGAACAACACCCACTGCAGATAGAAGATGAGTTAACTTTTGATAATCTTCGAGGCAAGATGCTAATCCTTACAGACCTTTTTTTCTGTATCAAATCTGGACTCAGAGAAAGTACTAGTACTAGAAGATTTAACTAGCCTAGGAGCTCCAACACCCCTATCAACAAAGAGACCCCTGTGACTATCTTGCTTTTGGAAAGGTGAAAACGTTCCCACTGACTTTGATTCAACCATCCCAGAGGAAGAAGACAGATTGGATGAATCTGGGATAACAACCTCCATCTCCTGCATAAACTTTGAATTAGAGGTGTCCGAGAACCAAAATATGATTAGAGCCTCTTATTGTAAAAGTTGTTCTGCTCAAATTGCAATAAAACAATGAGAAGTTAAGAACAGATAGATGTTAGATAGTGGTGAGAGAGAGAGAGAGAGAGAGATAATATAATTTAGAAGTAAATAAAACTTAAAAAAAGGCACACAGGTAATGTGATAAACCTTTGTAGCTGCATGTCGATCAGCTGAAACACCACTATCCTTGAAGGTTTGTGAAGCACTGGTAGAGCCATCTGCATTGGTAAAAACTCCAGGAAGATTTAATGACCTTGGAGTCTCTGTCATGTTAGCTGCGTAAACATGACCTGAATTGGCAGAAGTTGAAGGAGCTGGAACGACATAATATTCGAGGTCAAGCTCCAAACTAGCTGAAGAGCCATTCTGCATATACAACAACCCCACTTTGAGCCAACCAACGAAAATGGTCAAATGCTTCTTAAACAGGTATGGAAACAATCTAATAACCTCACTTTGAGCCAACCAGGACCGCAATTACAACCGATAAAATGTCAATACAATGAATGAGCAATTAGAGAGATGCAAAGCTTCTGAATTGGAACGCACCTCGGCACCTATCTCTGGCACTGTACCTAAACTGACATCAGGAATTCCACGAACAGCAGAAGGCCTAAGGTTATCCTGATAAGCCCTCCAACTGGCTGCAAGATCAAACGGCGATACCCTATCTGCCTTAATGAACACCCGGTACTCAAGAACCTCATCACTGCTAAGCCTAAATATAGCCAGCCTTTGATCCCCTTGCAAGGCCCCTCCAATGAGTTGGCGGTTCGGACCCTCCTCCATAACACAAGGTGCAGGCGCATTGTTCTTTGGCTTCAAAAGAAACTTGAAGTCCAAAGTTTCTAGTTCGAATACAACAAAACCAATCATATCAGAAATCGAAAGCCAATATCTTTCCACTCCACAATGGAAACAGAATTAAACTAAGCAAATACTGGTACAGCAATTCAAGGCTCAGAATTACAAGTCAAAAATCGAAAGCGGAATCATAAATTACCATGATTCGAAGGAACAACAAAGCTCAATTCCCACATGGAAGTCGATTCCCGCTCCATTGAAAGCTAACAATCATTCAATACAAACAATTGCATCAATCAGCAATCAGAAAACAAAAATGGGATTAACTAATAGATAGTCAGCGTACTAATTGGATTGAATTCGTAGAAAGATTACAGCTTTGGAAGCATCCCAAGAGCCAACGAGCGGGACGGAGCCGAAAACGTGAGGGAGGAGCTCGCCTTTCTTGAGCTTGTAATTGTTCTCCATCTTCAGCGACACGTAGAGCTGCCCGCCTCCCTGGTCCAAATATTCCTCCTCCTCCGGCTCATGGCCGCCGTGCGACCCGTCGTCCGTCCTCTTGGACGCACCAGTCCCCATTCTCTCTCTCCTCTCTCTCTGCTCAGAATGGCGGTGAGTGCGCTTTGTGGTGCGAGTTTTTGGGATTGGATAGAATGGAAGTGGAGAGTTAGAGATGGAAAATTAGTGGGATTGGAAAAAATTTGGATTGGATTGAATTTATATGCTGCCGGCCTCGGGGTGGATTGGATTAGCTTTCTAGTTTGATGATGGGGTCACCGCCACGGCTGAGGCCTTCGCCGGTACGTTAGAAGGAGTAGTTGTAAAATCAAATCATATCAAATTACACTGGAAAATTTGACTCTGAAATTAATATATTGAGGGGCGTTTGATTTTCTCTCACTAAGTGGGACTGAACTGGACTGGCATTAATGAGACTAAAGGGGACTAGTATGGACAAAACTCTTCACTAAGAGGTCTTAGCGAGATCCCCCAATAACCGTGGGACTAGCTAAGACATCCTCCCTCGTCCTCGTCATGCTCAACAACCACTCCATATAGACACCTCGTCATCTCCGGTCACCTAGATCATAATAAAATATTAATAATTTATATATTAAATAATATAATATTAGAATTTGTTATTATCCAGCTTCGTAGTCTAACACTGCATCAAACGCTTCACTAAGTTAGTCCAGCTTAGTCTAGTCTAAGCCAGTCCAGCTTAGTCCTTGAAGCTAGTATAGTCCGGCGCAACAAACGCCCCCTGAATATATATTATTAATATACTCTATCCTTGTTGTATTAAGATACATTCGCTTCTTGTGCGTGACACGTATTTTGGTATTGGACTAACATGTGTCGTGGTGTTTTAGGTTAGAATCGATCGGATTAGTGATTTGAATTAACGATCTAACAGTGTAAATATCTCAATCAACTATTTACGGAATTTTTTCTTCTTCTAACAACTAAAAGATGACTAAAGTTTAAATCTTCTCTTCTTATTGATAAGAACAATATAGATCTTATGTATTGTCAAACGCTTTGATTATGTTAGGCCAACTACTTTTTTTTATCAGTTATTGACTTAATTATTTTTAAAACTTAATTATTTTTAAAAATGACGATCTCAAGTCAACAAATTTTTCTGTTTTGGGAAAGTAGAAAAGAAAACGAATTATTTATCTCTAATTTCTATAATTATTAGTCTAGTAGATTTTTTGGAGTTGTTGAAAGAAGTTTGGTGTTCAAATTCTCGTTCTTGCTTCTATATCAAATTTCGTAACAAATATCCTCCACAAAATTTTGATGAACGGCAGATTAATTAGCAACATAACTTTGGATATATGCTTGGGACCAATAGAATATTCAGGTAAATTATAGTCTTTTTTTTTTGGTAAAAAAGCAATTATATTCCAAGGAATTAGTATTTTGAATTCTCTAAGAAGCATATTTTTATCTCATGTCACGAATAGTAATGCGCACTTTTGGGGCCATTAGGATAACAATGAGGTGCTTTTAATAATAAATATACAAGTAAATTCTGAAAAAGTACTTAGTAAAACATTTTAAATATTTTTGAAATTCAAAAATAATTTCTTTAAAAGAGTTTATAGTCATTTAAAAGCACATCGGTCTATTTAGAAATATTTTTAAAATAACTAAAACTGCTTTAAATTATCGAAACCATTTGTATGACATAAAATGTTAGAAATGCTTCTAGGTTCAAACAAAATACTTGAAGTACTTCCTTTTATTAAAATTTTAATATACTTTTAATAGAAGTCTTTTTACTTAAAAGTAATTCTAAGCAGAAATACGTGTGAAAGAAGTTGTTCCAAACGAGCTCTAAAATTTCGATTTCCTCTGATGTATACAGTGACAATAATAACGGGCCACGGCCCAAACAACAACATAGGACTAGTTATTTAGAGGATGGCCCACTAATGGCCTTTAATTCTTACCGGGCTCGAGCCCATGTCCGTCGGATTACATCCAACGGCCCAAAACACAGCTAGGGTTTTGCTTATAAACGCCAACCTCCCCCTCACTGCCTCACTCCCACAACAACACAACACCCATTTCTCACCCGCCGGTTCTCATCGGAGGACCTCCAACAAAGAGCGCAAGGGTTTCCAGTCTCGCTTTGACGCCATGAGAGCTAAGGTAACAACTATAACCGGTTCACATTTCTGCATCCAAATTTTTTAGCTTTTCCTGAAAGTGCTTATGATAAGTTATAAGCTTTGCCAAACAAGGCCTTAGTCTCCAATCTTGATAGATCAATCTCATGTAATTGGTGCTGTTTAATTGCAGTGGAAGAAGAAGAGGATGAGGAGGTTGAAGAGGAAGCGCCGAAAGATGAGGCAGAGATCTAAGTGAGAGGAGCAGCTGCGTGGAGCTCGTTCGCAAGGCGGTTCTTCTGTCCACCAGGGTTTTGGATCTTGTCAGATTTAGCGGTTTGTTTAGAATTAATGTGAAACCTTTTGTGTTTTTATCTGTTTATCTTTGCTACATTTCTTACTATTTAATTGAAAATTGACTGCTTTTTATAATTTGGCTATGAGGATTGCTTTGTTTTGAAGAAATTGTGATTTTACATGTTTGATTTGTTTTTGTGGATTTTTTACATTGGGGTTTATTTGAGTAAAATGTTAAATTTTGGGTAGAAATCAATTAGTTTAGTAACCCTAAACATCCATTTGAATTTGGTGAAAAGTTTGAGGATTTCTCGAATTTTGCAAATGGATTGAGGATTTTTCAAAATTTGGGAAGTTTTAGGAAAGATATAAGAGTTGGTTTTTTATTCTTAGAAATATGGGGGAAGTTTTAGGGAAAGTGCTGGTTAAAATGTAACGACTTGTCCCCAAATATTACGGTTCGTAATATTTGGGGACGGATCGTTACATAAAATCCATCATTGATCCTTCCTAAACTATTCTCCAAACATAAATTTGAAAGAAAAAAAAGTCATCCAACCCTTTCGTAAGCTTCTCATTTGTAAGAAATTTCCTCAACTTTTCGTAGTCTTGCGGGTTCACAAATTTTTCAGAACTTGGAACCTCTTTATCTTATTGTAGTCTGGCGGATTTGGATGAGTGCTGCTATGTTCGCTACTTTTCCACCTATCTTATAACCAAAATACAGATCACAAATTCATGTAAGGTTGTTGTGCATAGCAACATTCATTCAGATTTGTTGAGGAGGATTATGATTATCCAAAGTATGTTTTTAAGAAATGTTTGGTGACCAAGGAATGTGCAGTCATCCACCATTAGATTTTGATCATGGGTGGAGATTAAATGAATGAGCTTTTAAATCTCAAACTCTTGATATAAAATCTAAAGGGTGTTTGACCATGACTCCTTAATTTGTGACTGAGAGAATGAGACACTTATATTTGTATCTTGATGAACTGGTATGCTTGCTTAGGTTTGGTTGGTGTACCACGTTACTGGTCCAACGATACTCATAAAAATTGAATCCCCTGCATTTGTGTTGGACAAGCATTTGGTGTCTGAGGAGGAAGAAATTCTATGGTTTTGCACCGGATCAGCTCAACCATATGGTCAAGACACAAAGAACCACCCTACCCTACCTCCTTGATTTTCAGCTTCGCACTTACCCCATTTTTTATCCCACCCTCTTTCGTTCGAAAACTAGACTAGGACCAAAAAAAGGGTGGGGTCAAAGAGTGGAGTAGGGGTTGGTCTAACAATCGAGGGTGTGGTGTAGGGTGGTTGTTCTGTCTGGGACATAGGGGTTCTGGTTTCCCTATGCTAGAATTTCTATCTTTTGTGACCCAAATAAGGAGTTATGCTCTTTGTGTGAGTGTGGTCGGACGGGTGACGTGGTCCACTGGCTTAATCTAGAACATGCACATGGAATTTTGAGAAAAGGTAGTGGATTCAGATTTAATGAAGAGGATTAACGATGATCTGCGTTATGTTTTTATATCTAGAAGTAGAAACATTCTTGCCTAGAAGTACAGGTAGTTGGTAAAAGAGTAGGTGTGTCTAGTATTATTGATTTCGATTCTTTGCATCCATGTGGAATTAAGTAGCGGAGTATCGATCAAATTCTTGCTTACTGTTTAAGGACTCGGTGGTGTTCAGTGTGCATGCTAGTTGAGGAAGCATAAATGGTGGAACCCTAAAAGGAGGGATTACGCTTTTTGTGAGAGTGGTCCGACGGACGACGTGGTCCTCCGCCAAATCGGAGAATTTCCCTGAGTGAAGCCTGTCGCACCCAATTCAAATTAGATTATCTCGAAGTTTTACCAGTATAATATTTTCAAACACATTATATGTTGGACATTTTACAAACACATTTTCTGCTACAACTAATCTGCTTACACCCCATCGATCAATTTCTGGGTTCAAGTACGTATAGAGTGAGCTAAATCGTGCCATTTCTTCTACTATTCGCGCCTATCTTCTTTAGTTCCTCAAATGCAAGTACCGTCTCCGAATCAAAACCACCTGCAAACTGAATTTTCTGTGTGTGAGTACCTGGTGTAACGAATTAACAAGTAGGTCAAGAAATTTGGAACGGCGTTTGTGAAGCATTTCACTACCTGGTGTACCCGGAAAGCGAATCGGACGCCTTGAAGCAGGAGATTTTCTTCTCTTGAGCATTCACTGGACTGCACTTCTCTAGTAATCCTCTTCATGTACTCCTTGGCTAGCCTCAGTGAGCTCAGTTTCATCTGCAAATAGTTATGTGTACAAGATATACAGTTTGTATCAATCGATGGTTTTCAGTGAAATGAGATGTTTTCAAATGAATGTGCGTGAATCCACCCCTTGCTTCAAATCCACTCCTCGGGTATTGTCGTTAGCACTCTGAAACAGTCGTGGAGTGAAGAAAGATTATCTTAGAGTGTTAATAACAACTTTCTTAATCTTCGCGAACTGCTATCTACAGTCTCGTAGAATAGTGTTGTCAATTCAGGTTCACAATTTTCAAATTTTATAGCTTCCACATCATTGTTAATCAGTCGAAAGTTGAAACTAGATGGGGGTTTGCTTAGCTAGAAAGAGTTCAAATCTTTTGCCTTTATTTTGTGTGGGCCTTTTTATGGCTTCTATCATTGATTGACACGTGTTCATAAGTTTAACTCTCTTTAACTCTATTGTCATAAATTTAACCCTTCTTAACTCTGTTATCATAAATTTAACCCTTTTTAACTCTGTTGATATAAACTTAACTCGTATCATCAATGATAGAGACTACACACAGAATGAGTGCAGAAACTTTAATCTCGGCTAAAAAACGTAGATATTTAGTCACTTGGGCTCTAATTAACCACAATTTAGTACCACTTTAATGGAAGTCAAAAGTAAACATAGGATTAATTCTTTCATAAATTATTATCTGAATGATTGCCAAATTAAAGTTATTGGTAAGCCATAGTTATCTACCTACCTGACCCATCAGCCCTGTGTCCAGCATCCATTCCCATGGGATCTGAAAATCCCTGTACCTCTTGCTGGCACTCTCCCTTGTTCTTTCTGTGCTGCTCACACTTCTTTCCAACCTGCAAAATCGGACTTCTGACGTTAGACAAGGTGATATTCTAAGTTACTGCTCAAATCAACTGACCTAACACACATATGCAATTTTCGATATCAATGCAATAGCACATCTGCAATTTTTTATATCAATGTAATAGTACTAAGCTATTGTACTCCACGCTTACCTGTCTTGTAATGCCTCCATTCTTCTCAGAGCAAGGATTGATGGCTCCTTCATGTTGTCCTCAAATGATGAGGCTTCGTTTTTCAGATTCCTCAGGTCTCTGTAGCTGAAAGCGGCTTCTCGCAGCGTGTCTGCTTTTCGTTCCGGCCACTGCGGGAAGTGCTTCAGTACTGCTCTTTCATCCACTAAAGAAGATAGCTGCCGATCCAGCCAATTTACAAATGCTTCCACGTCTGCGATGTTTGTAAATTTTGCTGACTCCACCTCACTGATCAAGAAATTTATGAATTCTCCTTGCGTTTCGACCTCCGACTTTATCTGTCCATGAACGTAGAAATTAGTATTAGAAATATTTCTTGTATGACTCTCTTTTGATTTATTCAATTCAATGTGCGGAAATCATTTGCTAATTAACTTACTGCTAAAACATAAGATGAACGGTTTTCGATTTCTCCGATCATGTTCTTAGTAAGTGCAAAAGCATGAACTCCTGCTGGGTTGGCTTTGTTCTCCATGTGTGCATCTTTCCTTGTAAGTGAACGGTACAGCTCAATTACTTCCGGCACACGTCGCACTCCTCTTGACCCGATTAATGATTTTGAGGGCGGAGGAGGAGGAGGCGGTGCTGGTGCTGGTGCTGAAGGCCCTTTATTTTCCTTTACCTCCTTGAACAAAGCAGGAGGAGGAGGAGGCCTTGGTGTTGGTGGTGGTGCATTGGTTGGTAATAATCCTGCTGCCGGTCTTTCCTTTATGGCTTGAGATTCCGTGAAGTCTACTTTCGGATTCGGTTTCTCTTTCGCTGGACTCTGCTCCAATGCACTGTGCTCCAACGTGCTTTGAAACTTCTTCCAGAGCACAGATTTCCTCTCATTGTTGTGTGCTTTGAGGGAAGTTATTTGAGCTTTAAGACGACCAACTTCTTGCTTCAGTTCATGGTTTTCTTTCTCCAACGAGCCGTTCTTTTCGAGAGAGGCTTCGAGTTCTTTCCTGAGAAAGACGACGATCTCGGAGCTTTCATCTTCTTCTGGCATCCTCCGAGTCTGCTATGCTTTCACTGGAAGGAGATAGCTAGAGGTGACAAATGAGTTGCTGGCTCGTTCCTCTTTTATGTTATGTTGTCTTACTTTTGATGCAAGGCTTGGTGGGTTCACGTAAACCTGACGATTGATGCTCATCTAGTGAGTCGTTTATTAGGGCATTAATAGTGCATTAACATTAGTTTGCCCATTTTTATTTAGGAAAACTAATGAAAAGGGCTTAAAAACTTTGAGTTTTAACGATAAGGACAAAATAAAGGGTAAAGTGAATAGTACCAGAATTGACTTTTTAGTGTAAAAATATGGTTTTTCGTTAAAGTGAATAGTACCGGGAGCTTTTCGTTAAACTTCCCTTTTTATTTTCATTTTTGATATACGCGATAATGAGCAAGGCCCGGAGGGAAAACGGTACACATGACTTTAGATGTAGGGTAGATGATTTTTTTTCTTTTTCTTTTAGTGAGATTGAGGAGAATCGAACTTAGAGACCTCAAGTGCAGAGTGTAGATGGTTTTCTCACTTGATCCACAATATGTTAACCTTAGTTTAGACAAGGATCCTTTTACATTTGCAAGATTTTATACGTTAACATTAGTTTATTCTGTCATTTGTTTAATGGCAATGTTGAATTGTAGGTAAGAGACTTTGTTGCAAGTACTATATACTAGTTGGTTTAGGTGCAACATTATATTCTTTGGTCAAGTTTACCATAAAACCCATCTTTTTCTTGAGTATTTAACACAATTATGTTAGAATATCATTAGCAAGGTAGTGCATTCATAATTCCAAAAGCTTGAGCATCCATGTAATGAGTTAACAATGTTGTCTACTTTTACCCTTATCTGGTACATACGTCGACAAGTGAATCAATAACGAGAGAGGTACAAACATATAGGGTGAAGCTTCACTCTGCGCTCTGCAAACCAACAAAGAGGTGATCAATGAGAATCGGATTCAAAACCCCTACACTAAAGACTCGAATACCATATTAGAAAGCACTAACCCCATAAGCTTTATGAGAGAATCATGTATCATGAACCGAACATGGTTATTTCTTCTATTAATCACAAGTGAGTGTTTTGATTAATTTTTTTCTTTTGTCTCCTCTTAGTTTATGCTACTCACAAGCGGAAGAGACGTCATTAAAATTGTGCATTGAATGCGTACGAGAGTCACTCTTAAGTTTTACCTGAGGAATGTCATTTCCATCACATTTTACATGTAGATTTGTGAAGCTTCGGCTAAACAACGAATGGTGCATGATTGATTGATTGCTAACTAACAACTTAATGCTCATTAACTAGCTTCTTGGACCAGTTTTTGTTGTCCAGGTGTCAGTCTCAGGCTGGGATGTTGAAATCATTAGGTAAATCTTAATTAGCATACATAAGTCGGTTGATATGCCGATTGATTTAGTCCTCCAGGAGATCATGACAAAATTGAATGCGAATTTTCAATTCTTTGCTTGCGAAGCAAGGCAAAAGCCATAAAAAGGGGGAAGGGGAAATAAGAGCAACAGAGAAGGGTATATGCTGACAGTCGAAAATTAAAGAAAAAGTAAAAGCCTTGACATTTACAGCCTACCAGATTCAGATCTTCCCCTATTCTTGCTTTATTTTTCATGTCCTTCATGGAACAAAGTAAAAATAAAATGGAGAGGGGGTGTCATTTTTCTTTTTGAGGATCACATTTATGCAAAAATTCTTAATGACAACACAAATCTTGCAAGATGGTTGCAGAATAAGTGGCCGGCCGTCCGGCTTTATTATGCCCATTGAGAAGCTACTTACGTCACGCAACTATCCAGCAATATATTTGCCGCATTAGACAAAACCCTACACTTATCTTTTAGTAATATAACAAGATCAATATTTGGATGCCATTGTTTATGACAAGACAATAGTTTAAATTACTCTAATTTATAGTGAGGGAATTCAAATTTTGATATAAAGAACGAACACACTATCATTATCAACTAGACAATATACGTCAAATTTAAGAGGCAAAATTTGTTTTATGCCAATGAACCCTAAGGAGAAAATCCTACAACTGTGAATAGTAAAGCACTAATAGGCTGAAGCTGAAAGGTAGCTCAACTAGACCTGAGGTGTAATTACTTGGCATGAGCATAATCTTTAGATCTTTTTAAAGGGTTTATGTTCCTCTCACTGATTTTAGCAAAAGTCCACTTCAAATTCAGCTTTAATTTCTAGGGGACCACATACCCTATATAGCCCTTAATCAAAGTACCCTACAGGTAAGGGAACCTTATTTTGGGTGGGGGTAGTGTGTGTGTGTTCATAGATAAACAACTTGAACGTGCAGCACCCTGTATTGATTTGAAGGACTTTAATTACATGGAGTTCTGTGCCAGTAATATAATAATGGGTGTAATTTTCTATCTACGAGACATTGTATTGTATTATTGGACTAGGATTGTCTGCCATCCCTACTTCCGTGATTTTCTATTTTGTGTGGTCACGGTTAAGTCATGTCAGCATTTTATATTATTTTTTTTATAGAGATAATAAGACAAAAATAAATAGTAATATAAAATGTTAACGTGACTTAATCGTGACCACACAAACAGGAGGGCACGGGAGGGCACCAGAAGTGGGAGGGCAGACAATCCTTATCCTGTATTATTAGTACGAACACCGTGATGATGAAGAATTCCTGCCATTTAAAATACTTTTAAAAAGAAGAGCAAAAAATAGGATAATGATTTACATGAAACGGGTTCACCATCATGCGGTGTTCCCTACCTAATAATGCAGTGTCATTTGCAAGTTTTGATTCACAAGGCAATATGTTATTAGATTAGAACGTTATATGATTGTAAAATCTGTTTCATATAAATTGCTTTCAAAAATTGAGGAGATTTTTTATTTGGTCAAAGAAGGTAGAGGAGATTGAGAAACTAGGTAGTAGTCACTGGTCAGTGAAGAATTTATTTGGCGGACAGACATGCCCCAAATCAAGGGAAACACAAAAATCAAATTTGACTACCCTACTTGAACAAGATCTTTCATTTGAATGGCTGTTTGACATGTTTCGACGTACTTTACAGTGCTAGCAATAGCTTGCACGGTATTAACTCAGTCTTCCCTTAGTAAGGAGATCCTTGCATACAATTAGTGACAAAAACTTGGGTTACAAACATATATGTCAACATGATATGGACGACTAAATAATCAAAGTATCAATAATATCAATAATATCAATAATATCGGTAGTCAATAACGTGTGGGTATGCTTTTTAAAATTGAACAGACAAATTAACTACCTAATTTGACAGTCTGACTCAAGTTGTTCTCATATTCTTCTAGCACTCATCATCTGAAAATAGCTAAAGTAGGAAAATACATGTATTTATCACACATAAAACAAACAAAGATAAGAAGCAAGTCAATCATACAGAGTTTTTAGCGCATCTTAACGTGCTATGTGCGATAGTGGATTGGTATGTTAATTGGGTTGACCACATTTCAAGAAGCTTTTGGTGTCACAAAAGCAAGACATTTCAAGGAATGCAACGACCTCACATCTTAAACCCAGCTATATATGGATCTTGCAATTTATAAACATAATTAATTTCCATATCAAAGTCATGAAACAGCCTCACAACTTAAGCCTAACTTTGTGTTTGATACAAAATACTCACTTGAGCATCTCAACGTCCTTGATCGGTACTACTCGAGTGTCCCTTTTAACATCATTCGAGCAAGAAACACATAACTAATGCTTCTTGTATAAAGCACTTCAAGTGTTTTTTTCAAGATTAACTTGCATTTTTACCAATAATTAGTTTCAAAATATTTTTTTTCTTCTGAAAGCGCTTCAGTCATTTAAAATCACTTCCCAAATGAGCTCTTAACTATCCAACAAAACAAAATGCACACCAAACTGCCAAAGGTTCCAAACTACAATGATATGGAACACAAATTTTCCTCTTTGGGTCATGGCAATTGAGCTTGTTTGACAAGTATTCAAAAAAAGGGTTCAAAACATAGGAAATGATACGAATGAAGCAGAAACTAATAATTCCAAGTAAATGAGTTGATTCCGTCACGAATAATAGAAAATAGAAACACACTACTAAGACATAATTTGCTCTTATTCTAATTTAAATAAAATAGTTCACTCTACCAAAGTACTAAGATCTTATTCTAATTTGAATTTCTTGAGATCATTCTAAAGGATGGCATTTTTCTATTGAGGATTTGGCGGGCGGCTATTGGCAGCTGAGACCCTTGACCCCCATTCAAGCAGCTCTTTGCTTGTGTCATCCTTGTGAGCAATCACTTCTATGAAGCACAAGCAGTCTTTCTTCTCCTCCGTTGCTGTTGCAATTGCCTCCGTTAGCTCCTCCTCAGTACGAACCTGAGACCGAAAAAAGGAAGGAAAAACACATAAATTAGGTCATGATTTACTTCAACACAACATATATAGTCTAACAAAGCAAGTTTTTATATCGAACACTAACCTTTGTTGTCCAGCAGTTTCCTTCGCCGTTGTGGATTGCGTCCACCAAACCAGTGTAGTTCCAGTTCTTGATCACATTGTAAGGGCCGTCATGGATTTCAACTTCTATGGTGTATCCGCCATTGTTTATGAGGAAGATGATGCTCTTTTGATTGCATCGAATCATTGTTGACACATCTTGTGCAGTCACCTGTCATAAAAAAAAAGTTTCATATATATAAGCTTGAGACCAATTAAATCAAACGCTGGTCGAAGCATTAATTTGAACCTGGAAGCTCCCATCACCGATGCAAGCAATGACGCGCTTCTTCGGAACTGACTGTGCATAGCCTAGAGTTGCACCAACAGACCAACCAATCGATCCATATTGCATCTGGAATTCATACCTGCAAGACCAACTTTTTTTCTCTAATGATACTGAAAAAATAAAAACCTCAAATCACATAGCTAGGGTTTTGTTGCATGCTCACCCACATCCTTCCGGCAGTTTCAATTTCAAGCAGTTAAACCAAGAATCACCGGTCTCAGCAATAACCGCAGTGTCAGCTGAGAGCATTTTCTGAATGTGCTGGAACAGAATGTTCACTCTAAGAGGCTCATTAGGCTGAGATTTGAGAGGCTGGCCATCTGGGACGAAGATTCTGGCATAGTTTTCGTGAGCGGTTGTGTTTTTGGTGACACGCTGTGCAAGTGCCTGAAGAAAGTCCTTCATTAGGACACACCCGAAAGAAGGGCCATTGCCAACCACCACACGATCAGGCTGCACAATAATTGCCTTCTCCCTCTTGAGAAGAAGAGAGTATCCAACAGAGCTGTAGTCGTTGAAGATTGGACCAGCAAACAAGTATGCATCAGCAGACTCTACAATCTCACCACAGTAGGCCGTGCCGACTGCTCCCCAGTATGTCCCGATGTAGCGAGGATGGGTTTCGGGGAAACGCCCTTTGGCTGATGGCATCATGGCAACAGCATAGCCACTGGCATCAGCAAATTCAACAAAGGCTTCATGTGCCTTTGCCACTCGGATCTTTGGTCCGCCAACCACAACTGGCTTCACTGCCTTGTTCAAGAAGGCAGCTGCCGCCTCCACAGCGGCTTCTAGCCCCATCTTGTTGGTCATTCTGTATCACGAAATCATCAAATTGTCATAAACTAAATCTCATGTTAAAGAAAGAGAAAGAAATATTACATTGTCAAACTGTCAATCATAAATATCTTATTAGTCGAACTCTTATTTGATACTGGACATGGTGCGGGATCTTGTACATGTCTGACATACCTTGCACAACTCAGATAAACCATGAAGATCAATTAACAAATAACTTACCTAGGTGAGATGGAAAATTTAATGGGGTGTGTGCTAAAAGCTGGATGTGGAATGCCAGGCAAGTTGCAGCTAATGCTGATATAGACAGGCTTGCTTTCTTTGAGAGCAGTAGAAATGGCAGTATCAATTTGTTCATGTGCATCATCCAAGTTGTTTACCACAGCCTGCCACATCAAATAGCATAAACAAGAATCTATACATAATTACACAAGGAAAATAACACAAATCCAAATTTTCCCAAAACGCGAAATAACACAACAATATATTATAATTTATAAATTCAAATCCTAATTAGGTCAAAGCACTAAAATGTTGTATATATATTATTATGCATGGCTCTATACTTCAAATTTAAAACGTGGTTAGCAATTTAACACTCCTATTTATTCTCGTTTTTCTGAGTTAAAAAAAATGTCATCAAAGTGTTTAATTTAAAGTGCAGATGGTTACAAATAAAATATTTCTATTTAAATGTCATGTATTATAAATAAATAAAGGCAAATCAAACACTTGAGCTTACTTGATAGCAAGTGACAGTCTGGAAGCATCTGAGTTCTTGGCTGAAATCCGGCAAGCCAATGGTGTGGTGAAGAATTCTGTTGGTGCCATAATCATTTGTGTTTGGCCCTCCAACAACACAAATAACAGGAAGGTTCTCACTGTAAGCTCCAGCAATGGCGTTGAGAACACTAAGCCCACCCACGGTAAACGTGACAACGCACGCCCCAACGCCACGTTCCCGGGCATATCCATCAGCGGCATACCCGGCATTGAGCTCATTGCAGCAGCCGATGTTGGTGAGCTTCGGCTCAGCAATGAGGTGGTCTAATAGGGTTAAGTTAAAATCCCCGGGGACAGTGAACACGTCCCCCACCCCGATCTCCACCAGGCGGCGCGCTAAGTGGCGGCCAAGAGTGGAGTCAGCGGAAGCAATGGTGGACGGAGGGTGGGAGGAGTCGTGGATGGTGGCAGTACCATTTTGAGGAGGGGAGCCGACGTTGTTGTTGGCGGGTTTTGATGAGTCTAGGGAGCCAATGTTGGTGGCCATGGTGGAAAACGGGGAGCTCGAAAGCGGGATTCAGGATTCTGGTCTTGTAGTGGAGATCAAACACACTGTTGATCGAACAAAAATGGGAGAAAAATTGGATCTTTGTGGCTGTTGGGAGGAGGAAGGAGAGTAAGAAGGATTTATATATATAGGTTTGTTTTGTACGTGAAATAAGGTGGTGGGGTTTCTTGGGAAGGGTGAAGAGACACATTCGGGGTTATGCATGGTAAAGTAATAGAGTGAGTGCTAAACTAAAGGAGAAGGAAATAATTTGTCTTTTTATTTTATTTTATAATATCTATATGATTTTATGTTCTGGTAGAAAGAAATAATTTGTTTTGTGTATAGATACTTGAAATGTTACGTAATGAGACTGTTAATCTGGATCGTACATTCAAATAAGAATCATATCGCATCAATTATTGTCCAATTTGTATTTCTCACCTTGAGTATTGTATTTTATTAGAGAATAAAATAGTCTATAATTTCTCTCCCAAAAAACTGGGTCTAAATTTTGGTTATGGTATGTGTTTTTCTCTGAACCCCATTAGAATATTCAAGAACATTATATATAATTGACAGTAATATTTTGGTAATATTCCTTGGTACCCATTCACATTTTACCGTTCCAATTCTTTTTACCATGTGAACATGTAGAGTTTGAGAAATTGTGTTTGCCAATGGGAGTATATGTCTGTGTTTATAGAGCAAGTCACGTGATGAGTGTTGTAGACATAATGAGTAATGTCTCGAGTTATAAGCTATAAGTATGCATGTTCCACTGCTAAACGTAACAATTCTTTTTAAGATAAAACCCTACTGAAAGAAAGCATTTTGGCATGGCTTTTTCCATAGCTGCATACTAGGAGAATCAGAATATACAAATTGTGAGGGTGTTAGTTAAAGGTATTTATTTGTTCTAAGATACAGCAATTTAAAATTTTACATTTCTCTGATACAAAGTTAACATATATAAACCTGAAAAGTCTGTGTTGAAAATCTAACTGTAACAGCTATCAGTTTCTGCAAGTCCATTTAAACTTCCCACTGCTTAGTAAAACCATTGCGAGTTCGAACAAATTATGAATTTACTCCGTCGACACATCCCAACATCACACGCAGGATCTTCCGATGGGTTTAGTACGCCTTCTTCCTGGAAGTCAGACGTAGTAAATCATACCAACTTCCAGCAAAGAAGTATGCGGCACATTCAGAACAACATCCGGCTCTCTGCAGTTCTTGCTCAGAAAAGCATAGACGATATCTATAACAAGTTTCTTGAAAAAGGATGATGACTTCCTTGCCTTTGCATGCGAATGCCCGAAAATGTATGTAACACCAGATTCTTTGGCTTCTAATATTCGCAGGGACTCGTCTTTGCAAGGAGAACTTTCCGCTTGCCTGATACCAGGTTTTTTCACTTGAAGATCACATGAAAACTGCACTGTGTTTTCATTTTTGGTCGAGTCCATGAAAGTGTGATCTGGAGCATAAAGGGGCTCGGAATCTGCATCAGTAAACTGTCTAGAGCACCCGGTTATCGGTCTCAAAGGACCTTCTTCCTCTGTTTCTACAAAGTGCACTATACTGGACACCAATATGTTCTCAAAATTACAGGTTTCCTGTTGAAGATCCTTATAACCGTACCTCACCATGCACCGGAACAGTCCATACTCCTTTGGGCCCACCCTACTAACAAGCAATCTTTCATTTCCACTAACATGGGGAACTTGAACAGATTTGATGCAAACAAAAACCAGCACCTTATGGAATGCAGGTAGATTAGTAACAAAGTGTCCGAAAATAGCTGGTACCCCAGTCGCCAAATTAGTGTACATGAGTCCAATTCCAGGGACCCGAACCATGCCAAGGGTAGGACCTAAGCTCACTATTCTGTTGATTGAGACCTTGTTTTCAACATCAAATTGATGTTTCATCATTGTTCCGTAGTTCCATATGTACATTACACCCATAAAGATCAGAGAGAGCACAACCGGGATCCATCCACCTTCTGGGATCTTGCTGACGGATGCTGAAATGTAAACCAGCTCAATTGATCCAAAGAGCATTAAAAACGCTAATGCAATTATTATGCTTTTCTTCCAGACTATTATCATCACCAGAGCCATCAAGCAAGTTGTCACAAACATTACAGCTGTGACTGCCAAACCTACCAAATTCAACAACACGATCAAAGTACATTCACGTAAATACCAAGAATATCCGAGAGATAGCGGTTAGATTTATACCGTATGCATGACCCATCATGTTTGTGTCCCTCAATCCAATTGTCACGCCTAAACAAAGGCACATTAACATCCAGTTGACCTCTGGAATGTATATTTGGCCATATATTTTACTAGAAGTATGAACTATCTTGACGCGGGGAAAGCATTTCAGTGCACAGCACTGGTTTATAACGGAGAAGGTAGCTGAAATTACTGCCTGGCTTCCGACAACAGATGCAAAAGTGGCAACTATGAACACTGGCCAAAACACAGCTTCTGTAGCAAACCATACAATTACGGCATACATACGAAAGATGACAATTAATGATATTAACCATTTGGGTACTATGATAAGCTATTACCTGGTATGGCTTCATAGAAACTTCTTTGGATGTCTTCGTGGTGCTTAGAAAGAAACGCAGCCTCACCCATGTACGAAAGAACTAGAGAGGGATATACGAGTAATGTGAAGGCCATCTGGGATTTGATGCCAGGTACTTTAACATCAGTGTTGAAATAAGAAAGAACTATTTGTGGATACAATTTTAATGATTCAAGGCATTAGCATCGTGCCAATACAATCAACTGCAAAGTTACCTTTATTGAGAGCGGAGAGAAATGGCCCAAATTAGCAAACATCGCCTCTACACCTGAGATAATATTCCGGAGGAAACTAGTTTCCAGTAGCTCTGTTTAGCAGCAAGTAAACCACAATTACTGCAACAGGAGTTTTGAAGAGATACCTGTTATTGAAAGAACAACTCCCGCCAAGGATACCCATCCTTCAATGCCTGTGCTTCGAAGGAACTTTAACATATAAACTGGAGAAAGGGCATGAAATATACTTTTGTTCCACCGAAATATGTTGTATATTCCAATGCCACTAATACACAGTAGCCATGCTGTAACAATCGGAGCAAACATGAAAGCAACTCTGTGTGTTCCGTGATGCTGAAGGGAGAACAGCCCCACTAAGACGACACATGAGATTATAACAACATAATCTGAAAGAAAGAAGCCAAAGAGAAGTTTTACAAATGGTGATGCATAGATATTTGAAAGGCGGTATCAAGAAGTTTGACTTACTGTCGTGGAGTCCTGTGATTTTAACCTTAATCCCGGAGACTGCTGAAAGAACTGAAAGAAGAAATACAAGTGAATCTCTGTCATAAATAATGTTACAAACTAATCAAGAACTATCAAACTCTAGTTGAATTAGAAGTCTTTCTAAAACGCCAACAGATGCGCGTTTGGAATTGGACTCGTAATTGAACAAGCTCTAAGAAAGGGAGGAATTTAGCTCTGTCATACATGCTTTAGGTATAATGTGTATTTCTAATTCTAACCATTCATGTGTCACAAAATTATCATATATGTCCATGTTCTGAAGGATGTTATGCTTACTCAAAAGTCGAAACCTGAAAAGTTAAGATGAGCTAGCCTAGAATTTGAAAAGTTCAGGGAACGGAACTTGTATGGGGAAAAAACATAAATATCACTATATTTTGTTAGGACTAGCCCACCTGATATTGCAGGAGTGAGTACACCATCACCAATTGCCATACAGGTTCCAAATAGAACAAAAACCAGCAGCCCTTTGCGAAATCTTGGATGCTTGTCAAAGAATGATTTCAGAGCTGAACTCTGCCATGTTTCTGTGGTTCCTTCCGTCACATATTCAGACAACTTCTCATCTGTGATTTCTTGATTTGGCAGAATGCTTAATCTTGCATGACGACAGAGGAGGGAGTACAAAGCAAAGGTGACACGCCCCGACCCTGATATTCCCCGAATACCAGGACCGACACGTGCTGGCCGACACCCGAGGGTGACGAAAGCCATTAATTGATACAAAAGCTAAGAATAAGAAATAAATAAGGGTTAGAAATTTAAAATACCAAGAATTAATAATTTAGGAACGTGCTCAGAGCATACAACTAAACCTAATCACTAAGAAGAATTAAGATAAAATTTAATGAATAAAGGAGTGGGTCCTACATCGAGAGGATCCGAAGATACTGCTGCGGAAGTGCCTTGACGCCGGGATTAGGTGCCTTGATTCTAAGTCCTGAATGGGGGCGCAAAACAAAGGTGAGTGGACCAAGTTTATATATATAATAATAATAAAACAGTTATCAACATACTAACCCCCAAAGTTTAATAGTGAAAACTACTAGCATAGTAATTGATGGATTTAACAAAATCCTAGCATGCCAAATATCTCAAAAGTCACATCGCGGAAACGCATCGCGGAAATCAAAACAGTAAACGTATTATAAATCGTCTCGTAAACGCGGTGTGCTGCTAGAAAGATCACTGAATAAATATAACTCCCGGCCCAATGCCTGCACCTCAGTCTCTGTGCCCGTAGCCAGAGATAACTCCCTCCCGGCCCAGTGCCTGTCTCCGTGTCCCTCAGCCTTTCGCTAGGGATTATTTCTCCCGGCCTACATGCCAACACCAGATCCTCGCCCCAGGCGGCATAGTGTCTACTAGGTACGCACAAAATGTTACGCCTCTCGTAAATACCACTTCATAGCGTAGGTTACCGATCATCGTCTACACTATAAAGAGGGGTTCAAAAACATGTTCTAGCATCCTATCGTCATCTATCAGATAGTCTACCAGTTCATGGTTTTTATAGAAAATACGATATGTTAAAATATAGCTCAATATAGGCTAACAATTAATTCCTCACCAAAACACGAGACGATAATCAATATATTAAATCATCAAGCTTCACATAAATCAAATCATAAATTCGTAGGCATGCTAATCATTTATGCAACTAAATTATCAAATCATGTAATTTTAGAAGGGGTCCACTCCCTGTACTTCGCCGCCAAAAGCTGCGCCACTAGCGAAGACGGAAACGTCACAATAATTGCTCCTAAGCACATAAAGAGTCCAATAAATAAAACTATATAATAGAAATTGAATTTGGGAAAACGGACATTGGAAACGGATTTAGAACGTTGAATTACCCTAAGAAGGGTTGGGGTGTTTCAATCTACCACCCTTATAAAAAATTTCGTACGGATTTAGAACGTTGAATTACCCTAAGAAGGGTTGGGGTGTTTCAATCTACCACCCTTATAAAAAATTTCGTCCTCGAAATTTAAAATAACATACTACACTGAAAAACTCGAAAATACGAGAAAGGATACACATATATATACGTAACGAAGAAATCAAATCAGAGCGGTTGCACAAAAGGGAAAATGCCACGCCGTCGCGATCGGCTGCAATGATTCCATCTTTCGTGCCTCCAGGCTCATACTTTCTTTCCCCATCCGTGTAAAAATAGAAAACATACTTTAATAAAATATACAGTTGAAAACACAAAATAATTTAAGGCCAGATAACGCCAAAATAGATATGTACTAATATATAGATCAAAACTCAAATCAACTTAAAAAATGAAAACATAAATACTCTTCCAAAAACATTTGTAACGTCAAAACAATTAACTAGAGTAAAGGGAGTTCAAAATACTTAAACTGAAAACCAAAACTGAAAAATGAGAGTGGGTCTCGCCCAAGAATTCGAAACGTCATGTACTTCGAGAATAAATGTGTCTTTAGGTCGAGTCCCAAGAAGAACAATTCTGAATCTGCACCAGCTACTGTAGACGAATCTTCCCGCCCACTTGCTTAACGAACCCAACAAATAAGCTATCAATATACCGGTCGGCCGCCCGTGATATCGATCATACATTTGTTGTCTCGATAAGCAAGCAGTAATTCCCTAAGGATGGACAATTTTACACGTCGAAAATTCGATCTTCCAAATATAAGCTCGCACAACTCCTCTAACAACCAATGTTACCTGTAGAAACTCTAGTACCATGTCGCAACAGTGCCATACCCCATACTGAACAAACAGAGACTGTCGTCATAAAACTCTATCCAGCACCAAGCATCCTATCTTCCTCAACACGCAGTATCTCTTGGGAACTGTTGTAGTGCTCAATCCACCTCTCCAGTTTTGCTTAGTTGCAGATTTCAAGTCAAACAAGGTCAAAGTTGGTGGAAAGAAGAACGACTCGCAAATGGTCATCCTAACAACCAAAGTGAACACGCACATTTCGAGAGAAGCGTAACGATTATCCAATTCTCGCTTCGACCGTCTTGTAGTGCCATTCCAGAATGCACCAAACAGATCTGCTAGAAATGTTTTAACAACCACGTACTCACAACAATAAGGTTCAGAAGTGAAGCAGTGGAAATATGCGTTGAGACGAACACATATAGTTGGAAAATAACCGATGTGATGCCAATGAATTCTAGTAAGATGGTGATACAATATGCTGACCTTCTGCACCACAATCTTCACCAGTCTCTTACCAAAGGACAACTCAAACTTCACACCCACGTGGAACTCTTTCTGGTAAGTCTGGTAAGCTTGTGAAAAGATTATGCTCCCAACATTCCTGTCCGAATCAACACAAACTGGGTGCCCACTTTCACCGAAACAATCGATCGTGAATTTCTCACTAATTAGGCGAGAAACCATGTCGAGAAGGTTGAAAGAATACTCAAGAATTTGAGGGTCAAAACAATTCCATAAAAAGATAGATTACAAGAAATCAGGATTTGAACCAGAAACCACGCCAAGAACAAACTCCTATTGTTCCGGCATGATTCAATTTTACATTGAGAAACCAACAAGCGAAGGAAGATAAAGATGCAGAAATAGAAATCACTGTTTATGATTATTTTGCAAATCATCACAGTATGGTCAACTGGTTCTTAGCCAAAAATGAAATAGGTCTAAGCTCACGAATAGTTAAGAACTGATAATAAGATTTGACGAGGTCAAAAACATTTTGAAATTCACAATACTTTGTGAGAGTTGTTTCAAAGTTCAGAAATTAAATATAGAACCTCTGAATCAACAGAATGACGAAGAAGGAAGATACGAAACAGCTTGCGTATGCATATAGTGACACAATTAGCTACCTTAAAGTGATGCCCTTGAGCAAACCAAAGCTCAATGAGTTCAGGGGAATTCAGAGTAAAGTTCGATCTTCGTACAATGATGAATATGATAGAGTCTCAAGCCATTACACTGAAAATTACAAGGCTGAACAACTAGGCTGCAAGCAAAAGACTAAGTTCATCTTCGCCGAAAAGTACGCGAACGAGGAACTAGGGTTTTCCACCGAGTACCAGACCCAGGTGAAGTTCAAGGAATCTGCTTATCCAAACAAGACTGGATATTCCTCATCCAAGTTCAACTATAACAACAACAAGAATTGCAACTCATTTCGGAAATTAAAGAGAATAGCGTCTGCTACTGAGGAGTTTCTCAAGATTTCGATGTTGAGCCGACTCCACCCGCAATTCCTAGGGAACGCATGTTGCAGAGTGGCATCGCCATTTCGAATATACAGTTAGTCTTTACCAAACTTCCGCTCACTAAGATTTCTAAAACACGTCGACTGATTATCGATTCGATGTTTAAAGTCGTCCAACAATCCACTTCATCACTGCTGACGCACAATCATGACACGAATTCTCGAATTTCAACCAGAAGGTGACAATTCAATCCGAGAGATATTTGCACAACTGCACCAACCGGCACAAAATCCAGAAGTCGTGACATCCAAATGATGTCAAAACCGACACTTTAAGAGAATAGAAGAGAATCCTAAGTATGCTCTGAACAAACCACGCTCTGATACCAATCTGACACGCCCCGACCCTGATATTCCCCGAATACCAGGACCGACACGTGCTGGCCGACACCCGAGGGTGACGAAAGCCATTAATTGATACAAAAGCTAAGAATAAGAAATAAATAAGGGTTAGAAATTTAAAATACCAAGAATTAATAATTTAGGAACGTGCTCAGAGCATACAACTAAACCTAATCACTAAGAAGAATTAAGATAAAATTTAATGAATAAAGGAGTGGGTCCTACATCGAGAGGATCCGAAGATACTGCTGCGGAAGTGCCTTGACGCCGGGATTAGGTGCCTTGATTCTAAGTCCTGAATGGGGGCGCAAAACAAAGGTGAGTGGACCAAGTTTATATATATAATAATAATAAAACAGTTATCAACATACTAACCCCCAAAGTTTAATAGTGAAAACTACTAGCATAGTAATTGATGGATTTAACAAAATCCTAGCATGCCAAATATCTCAAAAGTCACATCGCGGAAACGCATCGCGGAAATCAAAACAGTAAACGTATTATAAATCGTCTCGTAAACGCGGTGTGCTGCTAGAAAGATCACTGAATAAATATAACTCCCGGCCCAATGCCTGCACCTCAGTCTCTGTGCCCGTAGCCAGAGATAACTCCCTCCCGGCCCAGTGCCTGTCTCCGTGTCCCTCAGCCTTTCGCTAGGGATTATTTCTCCCGGCCTACATGCCAACACCAGATCCTCGCCCCAGGCGGCATAGTGTCTACTAGGTACGCACAAAATGTTACGCCTCTCGTAAATACCACTTCATAGCGTAGGTTACCGATCATCGTCTACACTATAAAGAGGGGTTCAAAAACATGTTCTAGCATCCTATCGTCATCTATCAGATAGTCTACCAGTTCATGGTTTTTATAGAAAATACGATATGTTAAAATATAGCTCAATATAGGCTAACAATTAATTCCTCACCAAAACACGAGACGATAATCAATATATTAAATCATCAAGCTTCACATAAATCAAATCATAAATTCGTAGGCATGCTAATCATTTATGCAACTAAATTATCAAATCATGTAATTTTAGAAGGGGTCCACTCCCTGTACTTCGCCGCCAAAAGCTGCGCCACTAGCGAAGACGGAAACGTCACAATAATTGCTCCTAAGCACATAAAGAGTCCAATAAATAAAACTATATAATAGAAATTGAATTTGGGAAAACGGACATTGGAAACGGATTTAGAACGTTGAATTACCCTAAGAAGGGTTGGGGTGTTTCAATCTACCACCCTTATAAAAAATTTCGTACGGATTTAGAACGTTGAATTACCCTAAGAAGGGTTGGGGTGTTTCAAAAGGTACCGCCTGCACCATGTGTACAAAACTGGTATTGAGAAACCGTCTTTTTGCCATCCAATTACATTTTTTTTTTCTACAAATCATTTGGAAAATTAGATGAGATCAAGAACAGTCGAAAATGACAAGAAAAAGGAGATCAGCAGAGTGTTTTTCTGAGCGTTGAAAACAGTATTGTAGAATGCAAAGCCGAACCAACCATTCAAAAGTGACTGGAAGGTTGAATGAACAGCCTAATAATTTGCGTCATAAGATCAATCGGGTTACTTAGCATTGTCATCAGCCAACATCACAATGAAAACAACAAAACTGTACCTTCACCATTGTCATCAGCCAACATCACAATGAAAACATACTTGAAGAGCGCAATTAGAGTAAACGTCCAGAAAATAAACGAAAGGACGCCAAAAATCTCTTCATCATCCTCACGAAGGCTCAACTTTCCGGAGAACGTGGTCTTATAAACATATAGAGGGGATGTACTTAAGTCACCATACACCACTCCCAGGCTTTGATAAGCCAATGTGAGCACAGTTGTACGGGATATCCTCTGCAAGTCCCGATTCAAGACAACATTATAAACATACATTCGAAAAATTCAACAATTTAGAAACATCAAAGAAGGTCAATTAGTACAAAAGAGCCCATAAAAGTTCATAACCCTATGGTTCAGCAGCTACATTGAAGACTAAATTTATTTTTTCGGGGTTTTATGCATGTCCCCAATACTTGTTTATCTGGCTGCTCAAATTATGAACAACGACGAATAGCGTAAATCCTTAAAGACCATTCACACTACTTCCCTTTTTTCTTTTGAGGAAGCAAAAAGAATGCCTTTTGAAGCCAAGATGTGAATTCCATTGAGAAAACAGTAAAAGATGCAAAATTTATACAAATTAAAGGGATTTAGTTTACCCAAAACCCAGAAATAAACACTCCAAAACTGGAAACCCCTCTTCTCACATTCTCAAATGTCCTGGTTCCACAGAAGCTGCTGCTCCAGATGTACATTTTATATTTGCATAAGAATATGCAAAATCTCACAAACTCTGATGAGAAAATTTTCACTAAAAACTATTTGTCCAAGAGAAGCTGCAAAAATGGCTGACATTCATAAGTTTGTCGATATCAAACACTTAAAGTTTACCATCATGAAAGCAAACAACTAATTATCAAAGAACAATATTAGGAAGAACAAAATAGAGTGAGAGAGGATGAAGGATATATATACCCGTGGAGATATTCCCTGTTCCATTAGTTCTTCAGATGGGTTCATTGTAGAGAGAGAGAGAGAGAGAGAGAGAGAGAGAGAGAGAGAGATGCAGTGCAAGAGAAGTGACTGACTGAAGAGGAAGAAAGGCTGGTCAAGTGTATATAACACAGAGTGAGAAAGAGAGAGAGAGAGAGATGTAGGAAGCGAGGTAGGAGTAGGCAAGTGTTGTGTTGTGCGTCCTAACTCCAAAGAATTTGCAAAAGGCGTTCAACGCTCTTTTACCTCTCTTCATTTCCAAATTTTTGACCAAAACAACTCTAAATCTGTATACGTTTGAATGAAGTGTTATAAGCTCGTGTTCTTCGCCCAAAGTTTTAATCCTTACTCTGTATATTACAATAGTTTAGATTAAAGAAATATATCCATCCCTCATATTTTTAGTTCAAATTTCTTATTCGCATACTAAAATAATATAAGAGGGTGTATTCGAGTGAGATTTTGATGGATTTTAAGAGAGCTCATAAATCTGTTTGCATGCAATTAAGATTTTAAATGAATCTGTCAAATTCTAGTGGTATTCAATCTTGATTTTCAGAGACTTTGTAAAAATCTAGTGGTATTCACTTTCGAGTTTTCTTAAAATGTTCCAAATTCTGGTTGCATTCATAATTTAATGAATTTAGAGGAATTTAGGAGTTAGAGGATTTTAGTGGATTCTAGAGTGGAAAATATAAATATAAAAAATCCTCACAAGCCATGGCTCTACCCTAATATTTCATCATGATTCTTCCCTCTACAAAATATGATCAGACTTGGATATGAACGAAGTCTTCTTTGAAGCAGACATGTATAGTAAGACACCCAAAAATCTACAAACTTCTTTTTCAATTTTTCTGTCTTCTATGGCCAAATCTTCATCTATTTTCTCTTCAAAGAAGACAACAAGTAATCAACAATTTTTTTTGTCTTCTCCTCATGGCCAATTTTGATTATTATTTGTTTTAGAGAACCCTAAAATCTATATAAATCCATGAACGTCTATAATTCCAAAAGTCTATACAAATCCATTAAAATTTATAGACTCCATGAAAGTCTATAATTCCATTAAAATTCATGAAAAGCTTAATTGAATTGCACAATTTGAAGGCCTATTGATTTTAACAACCGATTGCCGAGTTAATTATTCAGACAATAAGTGTGGAGTTGGAATCCAAAAGGATTCTCTCCGTATTCTTATGGTGAGGATCTTTGAGATCCGTAAATTTCTGTCCATCGTACATCTTAAGATCAGTTTTTATCAGATACTGCTTGTATTTAATTTTAAATAAAAATATCTAAAATAATTTCTGACCGTACGAAATACAATAAACAGATATGATTCATGGGTCTCCATAATCCTGACAAAGAGGATCCGGTGTCGAGTTGGTATTCCATTCTAACTAAACATTCATGTGATTTCGGAAGATTCATCTCATAAAACAACGCATTGTCAGAACCAATAAAAAAACTCAAATTTACATCCTTTCATCCAATAATAAATAACTTTATATTTCTTCCTTCCTAATATTTTGAAACAGCTCACTCTACTAAACGAATATTTTATAATTTTTTGGCCACAGCCGTATGGATAGCCTAATGATAAGTGTCAAAATCGCATAACATGATTAAATAAAATATAGAGAACTTTAACGAAAAACTCTCGGTACTGTTTATTTTAACGAAAAACCACATTTTAAGACTAAAAGGTCAATCATGATACTACTCACTTTACTATTTATTTTGTTATTTTCGTTAAAACTTAAAATTTTCAAACATTTTTCATTAGTTTTCCTTAAAATATAAACCCACGAACACCCAAACAAAATATTTAAATAAGCAATGTGATAGTCTAATCCACATCCATGGGTTTATTCATATTGGATTCCATACAAATCATTATTTTAATTTTTTGTTTATGAAGGAGAATAACAGATTGGTGGCAAGTTACCGTTATCCACTTCTTTCAGACTCGAAGAGGCTATGGGAAATTTTACTATACCTATGGCCACAGTCAAGCAGATTCACCAGCTCGGAGCATGAACGCGGGACCTCCCACATTTTCTTTGTTTTATTAGGGAGCCGTAGTCCGCGCACTTACCATTAGACCACTTGTTGTGGTTCATACAAATAATTATTTAATTGTGTGTTTTAGCTTCAATATGACTAGTTTAGTGAAGCTTAACACATAATATATAGCCACCAATAGGTGGTTTAGTAGTTAGGGATGGATTCTAGGCCAATTTTTAAAAAGGAAAATTAATGAAAATAGCTTGAAAACTTTGAGTTTTAATAATAAGGACAAAATAAAGGGTAAAGTGAATAGTATCAGGATTGACTTTTTAGTGTAAAAATGTGGTTTTTCGTTAAAGTGAACAGTACCAGGAGCTTTTCGTTAAAATTCCCTTTTAAAAAAGCATGTTCTGGGTTCGATTGACCTATGTGAATTACATGATACCTCTTTGATTATTCCTGACTCTCAATAAAAATGAAATGCCATAGCAAATCCTCCAGCTGCTCATTTTTTCCCTAAAAGAGAAAAAAACACATATTATAGAACCATTAATTGCTTACAATCGTCATTTAATATTACGGTCTAATGATATTCATCTTCATATGTAAGTGAGAGGTCTTAAGTTTAATTCTCGCTGAAGATAAATTTAAATCACATTATTGCTAGTCTATTGTGAGGTTAAGCTCATCTTGTCTACTTACTGTAAAAAATATCGTTTCTTTAAATAATAATAATAATAATAAAAATAATGGGGGGCTTACACTTATGTGAGTGAGAGTAGTCTATTTCAGTTACCCTGGATTTGACTGACAAATAGCCATCATGATCTGATGGAGAAATTTTTAGTTGTAACGGGAATACAGATGATACATCACGTGTTTTTATGCAAATGGTGAAATTTTTTAATTTTTAAGTTATTAACCTTTTAACACACATAACCCATAATTTATATAGGGATACGTGGTATACCACTTCGTGTGACAGTTACATTGAAAAATCTCTCAATCTCATGGTGTGTAGCGTTTAATATTAGGTAGAAAGTCGATTAGCCTACTATTTTTAGTCCATGAAAAGTATGTGACTTCAAATTATTGTTGTCTGCATGAGAGTCGATCTTGAAGATAGAACAATCCAACACAACATTTCGCGTGCAGTGACGGATCTAGAATTCAAATTTTATGTAATTCTAATATTAAATACAAATTTTTTATAAAGAAACAGAGCGCAAAACGCATAAAAAAAGTTTATTCAATGACACATTTAGTTGAACACGTGGTGGATTTATTGTCATTAGTCAAATCATGTTGAGTACGTGTTAACAAATATCGACATACGCCGAAGCAAACTAATGAGTGATATAAAGAGAATTTGTTGAGTGTTATCGACATACTATCGAGATATACATAGCAGACATTACATCAAACATTTGCGCACAAAAGAGATTCATACCAAATACTCAAAGGATCCTTAAAAGATCTTCACATGTATATTTTCCATACACTATGGTCTTGGAGCCACCTTGGTTTCAATATCCATCCATCCCTACTTGTGTGCAATAATAAATCTTTGGAGTCTCGTGAGCCACAAGCTCCTTGCATTTTCCAGATCTCTGAAAATGAAAGATCATTAGGTGGGAACCATAATTGTCAAAATTAGGCATATCAATTTTCCTTGTCAAAATTCCGGTAATATAGTATAAGTAGGAAAATAGTTAGACTACGATATTTTGAAGTAAAAGGTCCTTAAATAAATTCTTTACGCTACCAAGTTTCAACTATCAGTTTAGGCACCTCCCGTTGAATATAAGTTTTGACTCACCAAAGCTAACAAATTAGGTTCAAATTGGGCATCCTCCCATACTCCTCAATTGACATCAACATGCCCTCTAAAAGATTAAAATCTCATGCGAAAAGTATTTCACTTCTCACTTGCCAAATGCATTGGTAGTCAGTTTTTTATGAATAGAGACATTGGCAGGGCTAAAACATACATGCAATGAGTTGTATATTCTTTTACGTTTGTCTCTCTCTTCATGTAATAAGTAATGTGATGATCAAAATAAACGCAAGAGAATATATATTCCGTTCATAAGTCTTGGAAGTTGTATCCATTATTGAAGTACATATCTTCTAATAGAATAAGATGCTAGAACATGATGTTACTTATCCAAAATAGAATGAAAAAGGAGATATGATGCTCTCTCTCTCTCTCTCTCTCAAGTTAAACCCAATGTTGACTAATATAGGAAGATGATCAACTCCAAATTAACATAATTGTCCTACAATTTGGTGTAAGATGCATAAGTTTGAAGTGAGATATCATCTTTACCTTAACAACCAAATCCGATGGCTTTGTTCATATATCTTCTTGTCCAAAGTATGCCAAAAGAAATGGGTTCCAGAAGTACGATGTCACATTACATGATGGGAAGAAATGATAGTTAAAGCTCTTTTGGACTAAAAATATGAATGATTAAGAACCGTATACGGTCATCTTCTGCATGCCCTTGACTCCACAACCACCATATCTTCTTTGTTTGTTCCTCGCACCATTATTCAGTTCCAACCGTACATTGTCTAAATCATTGTTAGTACATACATTGCATGAGAACGAAATGGGAAAATAATTGGCTCATTAATCATTATGTATCAAGAGCAGTTCTTGTTTCGGATAAATTACAATTTGACATGTGTACGTATCACGGTCAATTTTGAAAGTATGCAAGCAGTATTGTAGCACAGAACCCCAAATTTGGAAAGGCAGGCAGTTTCGAACCCAAAACCATTGGGTATGAGAAGGGTCTAATCGCCGCCCTACACTTTCTTTTGGGACAGTTGCTTGGAGTTTCGCACAAGGCTCCCAAAATTCTAGGATCAGGCTTCGTATATGTGATGATTCTATATGTATAGGGGTGTGTTCAATGTTTGTCAAACTAAAATTTTCATGTGATTAAGCATCCATGATGCACGTAACGTCCCTTTAATGAGACGAGAATCGTCCATAATTAATACAATTGAAAAAAGAAGAGTAACAATGAAAGAGAAGGGTACAAGCATATGTTTGGTATGCTTTCAACGTCAAGTATTTATAGCTCTGTCATACAATGTGTGTCCCCTCCCCCCAGTTGTAATTTGGATTGAAATATGCCATTGCCATGCTTGGCGTTTGGAGATTGGTAGGTCAGTTGGCTTCTCCCTACTCGTCTCGTCTTCACCTTTTCAAAGGACAAGCACACGAGAGGAAGATGATGTTGATCTTACAATAATACCCTCATACTCCCATATAATTACACTATGTGTCTCAATTCAATGGATTCTAAGGGTCATCATCATTCACTATCAAGCCCCACGTGCATATATCCGGCATAACTAAATTGATATTTTTGTTCTCATATTTTAGTGGACAAGAGGTAGGTTTTCTATCCACATCTTTTAGGTTCGAAACTTCTCATTTTATAAATTATTATAATAATTTCGAACTTTCATTTTTCTCCTAATAATACTAAAATTTAAAAGAAAAAAAAAAGTACCACGATGCCTTGCATATGCTATCGGTTGGTGATTAGTATTGAATTAGATCTGATAGCTCATAAAATTTAATGTAATTAAGGGCTCGTTTGAATATACTTTTAAAATGACTGAAAGTGTTTTTAGAAAAAAATGTTTTTTTTGTTCCAAAAGCACTTAAAGTGCTTTCTGCAATAAGCACCAGTTATATGCTTCTTCTAGGAAGCACTTTAAGTGATTTTCCAGAATTTACTTACATTTTTACTAAGAATTGGTTCCAAAAATATTTTCATCAAAAGCGCTTTCAGTCATTTTAAAAGCACATCCAAACGAGTTTTAAGACATGAGAAATTTTAGTTGAACTCATTTGTCTTGTCTTTACCCCAGCTTAAAACTCATTTAATAAAATTCCAAATGTGCCCTGAAATAAATAAAAAGTAATTCAAAGCAATTAGAATTTGTATATGCTCCAGCCAAACCCATACACAAATGGAGGCTTTCATGCTCCCCGACAAGCCACGACACTCCTTTTTTTTTCAGGCAAACACAATTGAAGCTCCAACAATCCAATTAATGCTTTCCTTTATCTCTTTTTTGTTTCCCTATGCGAACATGCGTCCAATCAATCGGGAAATAGAGGCGGGTGTGAATTGGTGTTGACGGAGAAGTGCAGAGTCATGCTCGACGCCACCGATGGCACCAAATGGGAAAGAGAGGCGATTACGATACGAGGGAGGAGGAGAAAGAGAAGGAAAATATGGAAGGAGCTAACAGTTGTTAATGACCTTGGGGATAAATTTTGGCGGAAGAACTCCGTTCAGCAACAGGCCGAGCAATAGCTCGTCCGATGTGAAACCCAAACAAGACCAAAAGAAAGAATTAAATGTCATCATAAGAGCATGCGATTTTCACAATCCACTTTTTTCCCATTCAAAGGAAACGAATTTAAGGGCACGTTTACGTAATTGTAATCGTAATCGCAATTAAAACACGAATTGAATTCTGATTACGCAGTATACATTTGTTTACTAAACTTAGAGAGTAAGGGGATGTATTCAATTGGGAATTTGAGAGATTTTAATGAATTTATAAATCCCTAAATTTTTATGGAGTTTAATTGATTTCTAGAGATTCCATGTAAAATTTTGATTCAATTCCCTCAAAATCTCACGGGGAGAGGTGAGATTTGTGGACGCTTAAAATACACTACAAAATCTCTCCAATTCCCTCTAATTCCTCAACTTTTTGAAATTCTTTAAAATCAAATTCTAATTGAATACGCCTAGAATGTTATAAACTTCTTTAAAATCCTAATTGAATACACCCAGATTTCTAAGGATTTTAATAAATTATCTTAAAATCATGATTGAATACACATTGAATTTTAGAAAATCATTTAAAATCATGATTAAATACCCCTAGACTCATTAAAAGAAATAAAATCCTTCAAAATCCCAATTGAATACACCCCCTAAAAGAAAAGGTGGGACCCACACAAAGAGGGTGTATTCAATTAGAAATTGAAGAGATTTTAATGAATTTATAAATCTATGAATTTTTATAGAGTTTAATTGATTTGTAGAAATTTCATGTAAAAATTTGATTCAATTCTCTTGCAATCTCATGGGAAGATGGGAGATTTGTGGATGCTTAAAATACAATACAAAATCTCTCCAATGCCCTCTAATTCCTCAACTTTTTGAAATTCTTTAAAATCAAATTCAAATTGAATATACCTTGAATGTTATAAACTTCTTTAAAATGCTAAGTCCTAATTGAATACACCCAGATTTCTAAGGATTTTAATAAATTATCTTAAAATCATGATTGAATACACATTGAATTTCAGAGAATCACTTAAAATTCTGATTGAATACTCCTAGATTCATTAAAATAATTAAAATCCCTCAAAATCTCAATTTAATTCACCCCCAAAATTTTGGAATTCAATTCCAAAATTTGGATTCCTTAGATTAACATGGTATTTGGATTCCTGATTGCTTGGGCAATCAGAATGACACTTTTATTCCCTTTATGCCCTCATTTACTTTTTTTTTACTTTCAAGACTATCTTTTATAAACCCATTATCGCTAGTTTAATTATGCACAACTCCTTACATTTTTTTATTTCCATGCTCATTCACATTATGCACAACTCCATGTTCATTCACATTATGCACAACTCCATGCATATGCCGAAGAAAAGAAACTACAACTTGAGCGAGAAAATTTAAATATTAAAGTAAATACTTAAATTTATAAATAAATAAATAAACAAAAGCATTTTAGTGTGTCTATGAAATAAAAATAAAAAAAATTAATTTTTTTTCTTACTATTATATATTATATCAAATTTTATTAAAAAAAGTATATAAATATTTGATTTTACATGGGTATTTTAATAATCATACTGGTTTATATTCCGATTCTGTTGTATTAGTAAACAATTTTATGGAATTAGTGTCATTTCTATTCCAATTCTAGAATTTTTAAGTAAACAGCTTTAACATGAATCCGATTCTGACTTCTTCTCATCAATTCAATTCCTCCTATTTTCATTAGGGTTACGTAAACGCGCCACAAGTGTTATTATTGACTTACTTTTAGAAGAATGCATGAATATAAGGCACTGAGAACTCTATGTAACACTTGGTTTTTATACCTTTTGATGAAATGAAACAAACTATCGTATCTTAAAAAAAAAAAAGAATATGTACATAAATGACCATCTCACTAGAAATAAAAAATGAGTAGGATTCTCTTCCCTCTAAATTTCTTCCGCTTCTCTCGTTTTTTCCTCACTTTTTTTTTTTGTCTTTCTCTCTTTATAAAAAATACGAAAACAAATTATTGAAAACATAATTCAATTGTATCATATTTGACTTTAGTTAAGGGAAATTTTATTTAAACTCATTTAACCTCTTTTTACACCCAACTTAAATTTTAAATGTTAATTATCTATTTTACCCTATTGCATAATTACTATTAAGTATAAAATGAAATTAATAATAAAACTCAAATTTATCAATAAACTCAAACACTATAATTAGACCCCACGATCACTCTTTGTTTATCCTACGTTCATTTTGGCTAAAACCCTAATAGCTCTCATAGAGAAAAATAAGTTTTTTTATTGATGGATGGTAATTTTGAAGTTTTGAATCCTCCAACCAAGGTATGACTCAATTTATGATTTTTTTTTTCGTTTGATTTCAATTTTTTAGAGTGTAGAAGTTACTTTACTGTAATTTTTTTTCAACAAATACAACGAAAGCATCCTACCTTCCGGTTAAAACAACAATGAAAGCAACCAACGATGAAAAATGTCTGGTGTGAAAAGACCCAGTAAGTAACTGGTTGAATTAGCAAACAATTGAGAGAAGTCAAACTCTATGCTCTTTTCTTGCGGTTCTGAAGTGAAAACCATGATTCCTTTGCATTATCTTGCTTAGTTGTTTCCTTGATACTAGGACATAAGAATATAAGATTTTCAAATTTGTAAGCCCAAGTTGTGCTTGACTGCTAATATCATTTTTTGTGGATTTAGAACCCAAAATATTTCTACATCGTTTTTTTGTGGCGTTTTCCCAGTTATGATCTCCAAAAGGACAACCCCATAACTATACACATCGCTTTTTGCAGTGATTTTTAGCATGCAGGCATATTCTGTAGGTAACAATTGAATTATCAGCTTTTGTGTTGTGGAAAACCATGCAAAGAACTTAGGTCTAAACACATCAAATTTAGCTTCTAAAAATCAAATGGGTGTAAAAATAAATCCACATATTGAATTGAGTTTATGGTGGTATATTATGTATTAAATTTGAGTTTAAAGAGATATTAATAATTAAGTTAAAAAAATCAAATGAGTGCAGAGAGTAAGTTAGGTATAGAAATATTTTAGATGAGTTTAAATAAAATTTTCCTTAAGAGCAATTCCACCCATAGAGCCCTTCCCCCTGGCAATCCACTATTCAATCCACCCTATTAAACAGTAACTGCCTTAAATGAATAGTAACTACCATTAATGAACAGTAATTGCCATTTACATCTCCACCCTTGGAACCCTCCCCCTGGCAATAAGCAATTAAAATAATAGTTTTTTTTGTTTGTTTAAATAATAAAAAACTCCTCCCTCTCTCCCTCTCTCCCTCTCCCTCTCTCTCTCTCTCTCTCTCTGACACAAAAAAAATATAAACAATTACAAAGCCCTCGGGCCACAGGCCCGTCGACTTCCCACCCCCCCTTCGCTCGGCCTCCCACCCTCACTCGGGCCCTTCCCCGCTGGAGCTGCTCCCACCGGCCCTCAGGCCCTTTCTCCTCCCCTGTCGCCCGAGCAACCAGCAACGCTGGAGTTGCTCTAATTGGATGCATATAATTTAATACGAGAAACAATTTCCAGGCCAATAACGCTACAACAAGTAACCTCTCCCCACTGGACCCGTAGAGTGACAAGTGCAGTCTACGTCGTCGTTTCCTTTGCAGAAGCTGCCGCAGACCCCTAGGTAATCCCAACGTGTCCAAATTCATCGCTTTCCAGTTTCCAGACTACTTTGTGGTGTGCTGTTTCCTGACCCTCGTCGTAAATTACGTGAAAGCCCCTCATTGGGAATTACGTGAAAGCCCTTTCCCATTTTCTCCATTACAGAAATGAAATTGACCACGCAATTAATTAAAGTTGAATATTAAGGTGAGCAGGCCCACCAGACCAGTGAAACTTTCGGACAAAAACGACACCATAAAATGTCGTATTTCCACCTAATTTGACCGTCTTTAGACTGTAGAATTCCAAGTTGCACATGCACAAACATGGACTGCTGATTCATTGAAGGACCTATGATTATGATTGATTATGATTATGATTATGATTCCAGTAAATTGTCGAAGGTGGTACATTTCGTTTTCCAGTCCGTGATATGTTAAAAGATAGATGTTTTCATCTTTATTATTTTATTCTTTTCAATACAAATGATATTTTACGCTAAAAATACATCATTAGTTGGAAAAAATTTAAATCCAAAATGTCGTAGAATGGGAAAGAATACTCTAATTATAAGAGCAGTACGACTTACGTTAAAGATAAATATTTAAAAGAGAGAAAAAGTCAATTACTGTTTTGAAAAGGGAGGATAAATAATTAATTTTCTGTTTAAGGCCTTAAGCATAGGTTGATTTGTCGGCACCAATATTAAGGCTTTCAAATGGGAGAAAAAGCCAATTACTTTTAGCTTAGTGGAAATGCCTTTAACCTTTTCCATTGATATTGTTTTTGCAGAATGCATTACATCCTGTTCGTGGCAGTATAAGCCAATATGAAATTTACTTTCTTTTGAATCTTGCTTGCTCAATTTGCCCGTGTTATTTTTCATGTTATTTTAATAGGTTTGGTGAGGTTAAAGACAACATTTACTTACGTTTCTCTTTTCTATTTTATCCAGAATTTAATATAGACTATAGCAGTTTAGAATATATATCATTCATTGAGTAGTTCAGAATATTTATCGCATTGTCTGGAAAATATAAAGAACATTGAAGATTTTACTTCACTGGGGTGCATATGAGATTGCTTCTCATACTTGAACTTAAAAACTTTGATGACTTCCAACATACTGTTATTAGCAAACATTTTAACTACTTTGCATAGGGTATTTTAATTACTTTTGAAACATGATTAATATGTGATTATATGCACAATTTTGAATTATAATTGACAAAATACTGGCTTTTCGAATTTTGAAGGCAAACCATGGCAATTTGGTGAAGCTAGAGGGTTTCTGCATAGACTCGGAGGATGATTGTTGCTATCTAATTTACGAATATGTCGAAAATGGTTCTCTTCATTCATGGCTGCATGAAAACAAGAATGAAAGATTGAGTTGGAAGACAAGGCTGCAAGTTGCTGTCGACGTTGCAAACGGTCTCCAATACATTCACGAGCACACCAGGCCGAGGGTTGTGCACAAAGACATCAAGAGCAGCAATATTATCTTAGATTCGAACATGAGAGCCAAAATAGCCAATTTTCGGCTAGCAAAAACTGGTTGCAATGCCATAACAATGCACATTGTTGGAACTCAAGGCTACATTGCACCAGAACGAAAATGGATGTTTTCTCCTTTGGAGTGGTGTTATTAGAGCTCATTTCGAGGAAGGAGGCGATTGATGAAGATGGAAATGTTTTGTGTACATGTGCTGGTAGGATTTTGGAGGGAAATGAGGAAGAGAAGGCCAGGAAACTCAAGGAGTGGGTGGACAATGAACTTTTCTTGGAGTCATGCTCAATGGAGAGCAAACTGAATGTTGTGGCTGTTGCCATTGCTTGTTTGCATAAAGATCCTTCAAAAAGGTCAACTATGGTGGATATTGTCTATGTCTTGTGTAAGAGTGATGATTAGTTTTTTGACATCTCCGATGATGAATCGCGAGGAACTCTTTTGGCTTTCATCTCGTTTAGGGAAGGCAAATGTTAGAGTCGAAGTCTTGCCGTGAAAGTGGTAGTAAGTGATAGTTTTACTCTTAAGAGAGCTATTGTCTAAATTTATTATGTACCTGTAAATAAATATTATGTATCTGGTATTTTCGGGCACATGTGTTTCTACTCGTTATATTTTTATTATGGTGAGTAAAATCTGTTAATTACTGCGGTAGGAAAAGAATCATTTGGATCAAAAACTCGAACTCAAGAAGAATGCGACCAACTAGCTATTAGTTTCGCTGTATTCTCTTCTGGGTTATTGAACAAGGTTTCAAGTTCAAAACACGTTTTTCAGGGATATAGAAAATAAAATTAGAAAGAAATAAAAAAAGCACTCAAGATCAAGAGATAGCCACATCAAGTTCGCAAGATCTTGCAAACTTAGCATTCAAAAGCTGAAACCCAGTTTTGCAATTCCATTCCAATGAAAAGCTATAAAGATTTCAACCATAAACTAGAAAAAATTTAGGACGAGTTTGCAAGAAAGTGGCTATAAGATGGGGGAGTTGAGCCGGACAGCACGCTAGGCATCAGTGTCTGTAGGATCTGGGCAGCCGCTGGCTGTTGAATCCCATTTAAACCGTGTGTTGACTTCTTTGTTGGTTTGCTACCCACTTTTAGAGAGGTGTCCTAATAACTCGAGTAGTATATGACATGTGATAGGGATTTTACTATTCATGTGAATGAGCTAAAAACTCATATTATACTTGCAAGAATTATAAGGTTGTTGTAGTATAAACGGATCTCGCAAGGTCATTTTCCACATTGATTATTAAATAATTAGAAACAAACCAAATTTCAATTAATTATTGTAAAGTAGAAATTGAGGTAATTGATTTTATAACCTACTTAAAATAAAAACGAAATTAATCAATTAAAATAAACAATCTGCAATATTAGAACTGGGAGAAAAAGAAAACGGTTTTGGAAGAATCAAATTAAGAAAACACTAGGGTTCCAACATCACCTAGCAATCCTATGAACTTTTACCAATTACTTATGATCTACACATGCCACTTTGAAAGTTAGATTTTCCTAATTCATATTCTACTTGGAACCTCCAACATAGAACGTATACGTTCTAACATGCAACTCGTCCGGACGTTCGGATCAAATCTGAACATGAAAGACTCATTATGCTTTATGAAAACCCTTTGAAAAACCATACAACCCTTAAGACGTTCATCCTAAGTGAAATTACAATTATTAAACACAAGAAGCCAACGTCAATTTCAGGGAACCTTCCGACCAAAATTACATCAAATTACTTTTCTAGAGATCCTAATGGTGATCAGGCATTAAGACAATTAGATAGTTTTTATCCCGGTGATTAATGCATGCAATCAATCCTAAGCAATTAAATAAAAATCACATATTCATGATAAGGCTCAAGGCTTCACCCTAGCAAAAGAATTTAGTTACGCATATTCATAATTAAAATCATAAAAAATATATTCAAGAAAATGATTGAAAGCACCTTCAAGTAGAAAATCTCCAAAACCCTAGCAATTCTCTCTGTCTCAAAGATTGCATAAAATAAAACGTAAAAAAAAACTGTAAACGGCCAAGCAATATATCTGCTAAGCCTCTCCACAAAACCCTAAAAACAGGTCCTTTATTCCCCCTAGGAAACTAAAAATAATAATCCAATAAAATAGGAAACATAACTCTAAATTAAATGGTAAAATTCGCTTAAAATATGAACAACCACGTTTTGGACCCATAAGCTGCTCCAAAACTGGCCCCAATATAGCTGGATTTGATGTTTGAAATATTTTGAACACTTCTCGAAGGCCACGAAACTATCCGAGGTCATCTTGGGCTCCAAAAACGCAATTTAAGCCCAAAACGTCATTTTCCAGCACTGCGCACTGCTCCTTTATTTTATCACCAGAAAATAACCGCTTGGTAGAAAAATCCAAAATTTTGATACGAACACGCCAAGTGACTCGCGAACGTCCTCCAACTGGAATTACTCCAAAATTCGTTCATTTGGTCCTGGTTTGCTCCAGATGAAGTCGAAAGTCCTATATTGAAAATACAATTCAAAGTATCAAAATTCTTCCAAAATATTAACCAAAATATACTAGGATTAGGGTAAACTATATACTATAAAATCTGCTCATCAACATGCTTGGTATGATCCCACGCTCCATAAATGGTTGTTTATGTACAAACTTTAAATACCTTTGCCCACCTGACTCAAGCTCCACCAGCGTCAATCATTTTAATACTCTACTTAGTTACAAGTCCATGCAACTGAGCTCGGCAATATTAATATTTAGTAGAACTTCTTATAAGGATCTGTTCTATGCTAAGCAAGTGCTTGCCGACGTGGGACACCGTCCACTTAATTTGTAAATTATGAATCATGGTTGTCGCGGACTCGCACAGCACACCATAACTTTGAACGATGTCACGACTCACACCCTAGTACAATGGCATTTGTAGGTATACCTGCCACACTTCTGTTGTTTCTTGTTGCTTCTGTTTTTCATGGTCATTTTTGCTTTCATTAGTTATTAGCCTCTCTTCGCATGCACTTAACACTCATGTGAATAAAATCTTTCTATATAAAACATATATTTTTCAAAACATGTCGATATAAGAAAATTCACCATATGAATTAGTTAGAGCCAGTAGCGTAGGGTTTTATTTCTCTAATTTGAGTCTCTATGGATTTTACAATGGTCTAGTGGTATTTCTCTTCACTTGTAAGTGAGAGGTCTTAGGTTTGATTATAGCCAAAGACAAATTAAAACTAAATTATTGCTAGCCCATTGTGATGCTAAGTTCATCTCCATCTCCTTAGTGTAATAATATCGTTTGTTCAAAAAAACTTTTTTTTTATAAATTAATATATATTTATTTATCGAAATGTTTATAACTTCTTCAAAATAATAATGTTTTAGCTCCAACATTATTCATTTATAGAGGATTTTTCCTATATTCACAGTTTTTAAAAATATGAATTATCAAACGCTTATTTGTTTTGTTTTAAAGCTAATTATTCTTTAAACACAACATAATCAATTTGTGGTTTGCTACCCAACATAGCGAGTGGGGTGCTCTACTCTTGAGGACCATAGAGTGTGCTTACTATAATACTCCAAATTAACGGTTGTGGCCTTTACCCACCTTGATGGATTCCACTCAGTGACTAGCCACTTTAATGTACCGTTTAGTTACAAATCTGCACTATTGGACTTGACAATATGAATACTATTGGACTTGACAATATGAATAATTCTTGTAACTACTTATAAGCAGTCGAGTCAAGCAAATATTTTTCGAAGTGGGAGTTTATCCGCTTAATTTGTCGAGCAAATGTATCTTTTTCTTCAGACCATATATACGTATGGGATCGAGATAAAAAGGTGCTAAGTGCTCAGATAAAATAGAAAATTGACTATTCATGAATCATGTTTCCAACATATTATTGGCCATTAGGATGAAGATTATTTAAAAATAAATCAGAAAACTTTGTCAAAATAGCCTTTTACTTTATAGATTTACATATGTAGATAAGAGTTTGAACTGGTATATCAATTTGTGCAAATTCTTGGATTGTTATTGACAAAGAGATCTTTCAAAAAGAGAAACCATGGTGACATCGTATATGCCTTGTGTGAGAGTGATGACGATTTGTTTTTCAACATCTACGACGATGGATCATCGGCTCTCTCAGTAAAAGCAAGATGAATCACGATGAACTAAGGTTGTTTTTACTTTTAGGCTTTTATCTCGATCGGTTAGGAAAGATAAAAATTAGAATCGAACTAGCTATTCTTTTGTAGTATTTTCTTTTGCAATGTTTGAAGATATGGTAAGTTTGAATCTCCTTCTCCAACAATACATGCACTACAGAAATTATTAGGGTAAATTATAATTTTATCCCCTCAAGTTTGGATACAATTACAACCTCTTATAACATCTTAAGCTCTTATATATGTATAAACATGATAAATGAATTATAACTATTTTCAAATAGATCGGGATCAAGGAGAATTTCTGAAATGTAAAGTCAATATATCTATATGTATTAGGAAATCATATGAAAGGGATGTTATAATTTTAGTTTGGATCTAAGAAATTCGATGAATTATCCCCTAAACATTTCAATCTTGTAAATTAGTTATTATTTTAGTTTAATTTCGTACAACCGTTAGTCACTTCTTTAAATTAACCGTTAAGAGATGATGTGGTAAACATAAAACCCACACATTTTGATTTAAAGTCCAATTTGTGCCACAGGAGAGAGAGACAGAGCTGAAGAAGGAGATCGAACAAAGTTTCACACTTTGAGAGGTCTGGGATCGGACCAGTGAATTGGTCTTTATGAAGCCAAACCTGGGACAATTGGGTCATGTTTGCTAGTACTGACGTGTATATCTGAGTGCTTTATTTCAAGCTTCTCAACCACACAACTTTGGATGATATTGTAGACATCGAAATTGCGGTGAAATAAATGTTCACCAACACATTAAAATTTTGACGTGTCAGGGCATACATGGCATATGCCACGTGTCATACAAATTGTACACATGGTGTGTGACTCGACAAAATAAGAAGAAATACCCTTGGAGGATTACACAAGTATTTTCTTCTCATTTTGGGCAATGACAAAGCATGCACATATCAAGTTTAAAATGATATTAAGTGGAAAATTAGGCCATAAAATTACCACTTCAAGTTTAAAATTGTATTAAGTGGGAAATTAGGCAATGGTGCTTAGAAAAGAAAAAAATATTTTGTGGTGGTGATTCATTCTCAAAGCCTATAAATAGGCTTCTACATCAAGGTATCATACACCAATTCACAAATACATTTCTCTACTCCCAAAATGGAAGAGAATACTCCCCACACATCCAAAATCCTTGAAGCTTTGAAACTCTAAAGCTCTCAAGCAAATCCCAAAGGATCAAGAAAGCCCTCTTCGTTCTTCGTCAAATCCTCCTTCAAGATCAAGCCCCAACGACCCTTGAAGAACTTCCACCAATTCAAGATCAAGCCTCGACGGCCCTTGAAGAAAGTGTTCATCGTTCATCCAACCGTCCTTCAAGATCAAGCCCAAAAGCCCTTGAAGATCCGTTCATCACTGTTCTTCAAGATCAAGCCCAAAAGCCCTTGAAGATCCGCTCATCAACAGTTATTCAAGATCAAGCCCCGACGGCCCTTGAAGAAAGCACCATCGTCCATACAACTGTTCATCCTAAGATCAAGCCCCAACGGCCCTTTGGATCAACAACATCAACAAATCTACACATCCAACCGTTCTTCAAGATCAAGCCCAAAAGCCCTTGAAGATCCGTTCATCACCGTTATTCAAGATCAAACCTTAACGGCCCTTGAAGAAACACACATCCTCAAGATCAAGCCCCAACGGCTCCTTGAAGATCTGTTCATTCGTCAACCTTGAAGATCAAGCCCACGGCCCTTAAAGAACGCTCATCCTTAGATCAAGCCCAACGGCCCTTTGGATCAATCCCACATCCACAAATCAACACCTTACGGAGATCGAATCAGAGGATCAAATTTGAGAGAGATTGTAACCCTAAATCATAAAAACACAAATATTTGTTTGTGCGCGTTGTTCTTGTCTCTTTCGTTTCAGGAATTTTCCGTGTTCACAGATATATTTCACGCCAGTACAATTCGATTTGGACCAAGATTGTCTGCCCTTCCATTTTTCATCCTCTTCCATCCCCTCCTATTTTTCTAGCAATTGATTCATGTTGAGTTAATTTAATGCTCCAGATTTTGCCACCTTATACATTTTTCACTCTCTTTTCTTCCTCTTCGCTTCTGCTGCTGCATTCACAGACCAAGAAACATTTTCAGCTGCAACAACATCTTCCACCAAGAATGCCATTGAATTACAATTGAGGGCTTATCTTCATTTTGTGCATGAATGCACCATACACATGGTCCACAGCATAATGGAGCATTCACAGTCACCATTTTTCAGAGAACCCAGAAATTCAAACACCAAATTTTTACAAAAGATGGTTTTTTTGATCAATTAAAAAAATAAAAAACCAGATGGGATTATATGCAAATTTTCAGAAACAGAGAACAACCTAGAATCCAGAGTGTTGGAAAAAATGAATTTAATCATCTGAAAGTCGCGATTTGGGGATGAACAGATTAGAGAGAACTAAAAAAATTTGAAATAAACACTCGGGAACTATGGCGATTGTGAATCGAGAGGCGTAGGCGGTGAAGAAATCGATGGGAGACTGAGAAGAAGAAATCCATGAGACAGAAGGAGATGAGAGGAGAAGGGGTGGTGAGAGAGCCGAGGAGATCCATAATGGGAAGGCGAAAGGGGAGAGGGGAAAGAGAGAGAGAGAACAAATCAAACCAAAACAAAACAAAAACTGTGGGCTAAGAGTAAAAATGTTTCTTGGTCTGTGAATGCAGCAGTAGAAGCGAAGAGGAAGAAAGGAGAGTGAAAATGTGTGAGGTGGCAAAATCTGGAGCATTAAATTAACTCAACATGAAATCAATGGCTAGAAAAATAGAAGGGGATGGAAGGGGACGGGAAATGAGAGAGCAGAGAATCTTGGTCCATTAGATTTAGCATCCCCACCTACCCCGCTTTCATTGCTTCTTGTGTTGTCTTTGTTCTCCATGGTCACTTTGTCTTTGTTCTCCATCGTCACTTTGTCTTCATTAAGTGATCACTAGTCTCTTGCCACGCGTCACATATAGAATTAGTTTTTAAATAGTAGTATAGGAACCAGTGGCGAATCCAGGATTTCTTGGGGGGAGGGGCGAACTTAAAACAGTGCAAGGTTAAAAAAAAATAGCAACAACTAAATCTTTGTATATAATAATGTCTTCCATAATTAATCAATAAAAACAAATTACAATTGTTGTCGACGAGGTTTCATGTCATGAAAACGTCGCATAATAGGCTCATTATCAATAAAAGCAAATACATCTCTCTCAATGTAAACAACCATGCTATCACTCAACCATTGATCTCCCATTTTATTACACAATGGTGTTTTCACAATCTTCATAGCAGAAAAAGCTCTCTCCACCGAAGCGGTTGCAACCGGTAACACCAAAGCCAATGTAAGAAGCTTATACACTAACATATAGCTTTCACACCTCCTTGTCTTCACTAACTCTTTTGCAAGATCACTGATTCCTCTCAATGATGAAAACTCACTATGCATCTTCATATCTTGAATGTAATTGTCAAGTTCAATTGGAAGATTCATGAGGTCCATACGATCAAAATCTTGAGGATAAAGTTGGGCTAAACGAACAATTTTTTCTTTGTCAAAAGATGCAAAATGATTCACTGGACTCAAACATGTCATACAAAGAAGCAACTCAGTGTTTACCTCATTGAAACGATCATTCAATTCCTTTAGTTGCATATCAAGGACTTGAAAATAGAGGTCTACACGATAGTAATGGAAGTTTGTGATTTTTGGAGCTTTACGCCTTGATTTTCCAGGTACGAAATGCAAATCCTCCATGTTAGGAATGACAATATCATGCTCCTCACAAAACTTTTCTACATCATGCAACAAGTCCCCAAAGTCATCATCTCTCAATAATTGTAGTCTTTGCTTGCATACTTCCACTAACGCCATCGCATTCACAATATCTTGATCTTTCTTTTGTAATGCTTTTGATAACTCATTTGTAATTCCCAATATAAGTCTCATCAAGAAAAGGTGAAACACAAAATCAAAAGTTTGTATGTCTTTGAATAACCCAGTAGCTTCACCGAGATTATCTTGGTTGCGATCACCTTTAATCCATTCAACCACATCCACCACGACTTCAAACATAACAATAATACTAACTATAATACCATAATGCGAGTTCCACCGTGTATCACATGGACGCATGAGGCTACTTTCTTGATTTAACCCTTTACCCGTTTCAAGATTACCAAGATGAAGAGTTTTTTGAATTTGTTCTTGTTGTTTCTCTCTCAATGCATCACGACGCTTGCACGAAGATCCAATAAGATTCACCAATCTATTAGCATTGGTGAAGAAATTGGCAACATCCTCATTTTCCCGTGCCACAAATACAAGAGCTAGTTGGAGTTGATGTGCAAAACAATGAATATAAAATGCTTGAGGGTATTTGTTCAAAATCTTTGTTTTAAGACCATTTAACTCACATCTCATATTACTAGCTCCATCATAGCCCTGTCCTCGTAACTTGGACATACTCAAATTTGTTGTAGCAAACAATCTCTCAATAGCCTCTTCAAGTGAGCTACTAGTTGTAGAGGAGACATGTTGAACACCCAAAAACTTTTCAATTGCTTTTCCTTTTTTGTTCACATAACGCAATACCACCGTCATTTGTTCTTTATTGGAAGCATCACGTGATCCATCAACCAAAAGAGAAAAAAATGTACCTTTCATATCTTTAGTGATTGCATTAATAGTTTCAATAGCACAAGCACGAACAAGATCATTTTGAATATCGGAAGAAGTATACTTGAGATTCTTGGGACCATTCTCAAACACAACCTTTCTAACTTTCTCATTATGATCGGCAAGAAATTGCATAAGCTCTATATAATTACCCCTATTGCTCGATTTCAAAGATTCAACGTGCCCACAAAAAGCCAAACCTTGTCGCAACAACCATCTTGTGCAATCAAGTGCTCCACTCAGTAAAGTGTGATAATTAACGCGAGCTTCATCAGTTTGCTTGATCACAAATGTTTCAATGTGTTGTTTTTGTGTCATCAAGTCTTTAGCTTGTTGCATAGCTTTATTATGAAGACTTCCAACACCTCCCTCGTGGACTCGAAAATTTTCGGGTCCTTTCCTCCAATTTGTAAACCCTTTTGTAGTGAAGACATCACTTCCACTACCACCCGCTTTATCAAAATCACATTTAAAAAGATAGCAATAACGGCAAAATGCAGCATCTTTTACTATACTATACTTCAACCGCTTAAAATTATCAAACCAACCTGTAATAAAACATCGATTGTCGCTAGCTTTCCTTGGCATGATGTGAGACTTAGGTTGACAAGGTTCCTTTTGAAGGTAGTATCTACGAATTGCTTCACGACAATTGAGTGGATAATCAAGCATTCGACGTCTCAGTCCAGGGTCTGCCGGAAGATTAGCTAATATTTCATCCAACTCGGTAATCTCACTTTGTTGTGCACTACTCGGAATACTAGAAGGAGGAGGAGGACTACCCGGAATATTTGAAGGAAGAGAAGGACTATCCGGAATATTTGGAGAAGGATTTAAGCACTGTTTCTTATAATATCGTTCCATTACGTAACTGTATAACGAAAGAAAAACAAATATATCTTAGACTCTTAGTCCTAGAGTAGACTACGAATTTAATTAATCAGTACCAACAATCATATCATATGAATAATCAATTTTTATTCTACAGTAGAGTATGTAGACTACGAATGTAATTAATAAGTACCAACAATGCATTTGAATGAGGGTTTTAGTTAGTTGAATTGGGGTTCATTAAGTTAATGTATATATAATGTATCAATCCTCTTTTATGTACTTCAAAAAAAAAATCAATAATCATAGTATTCATATGAATAATCTATAATCAATAACCATATAATGTATAACCCTATAATCCTACATCAATTAAACAAAAATTTATATTCAATAATCAATTAGGGTTTGAAATAAATTAATTTTTTTACCTTAATTGGAATTTGGAGTGGCTGTGCAGTGTGCTTGCAGTTGCAGACTGATGTGTCTGGTCTATCTGCTACAGGACATAAGGTTTTGTCGTGTGGGGGGGGAAGGGGGGAAAAGGTGGGGTGGGGGGACTGAAGGGATGGGATTTGGGGAAAAGGGTGAAGGGTTTTTAATTTGAAACGGAATGAGGATTGAGATGGGGATGGGGACCAGTGGTCCCCCCGTTTATATTTTTTTTTATTTCATTCAACCAAAACAACGCCGTTTACCAAAAAATTTAAATTTTTTTTTACCAGGCCCAAAACGACGTCGTTTTGGCCTAGATTTTAAAATTAAAAAAAAATCCCTCCCCTCTTCCCCGAGAGCTACCTCTATTTCTGGTTTTAGAACCCGATGCTCCCCAGTTTCTGGCCGAACCAGGGGGGTTCAAGCGTCGCTCCTGCCTTTGTTTTCCGGCGAGCGGAGGGGCGAACGCCCCCCTTCGCTCCTACGTAGCTTCGCCTCTGATAGGAACTCCAAGGGGTTGATCTAGTGAAAACTTAAAAGTGAGCAAAGAGTTGGAGCTTTTAATTCGAATTTGAACTTCCACGTATGCATTCTTTGGGCCCATTTGCTCTACTTTGACGTGTCGTTTGATTCGGGTGCAAAAAGTACGCTACCGTCTCTTGCGATACTCAGGCTACATGGAAAGAGAAATTAGTATGTCACCAACCCTTTGACAACACGAAAAATCATAGTTCAACTCTTTGACAACATGACAAACCAAAAGTTCTGCCCTCCTCTTTATCTATCCAAGGGATGGAAGGGGCTTTTGGGATGAAAAAAAAAACAATTGCAGGTTTCTTTTTTTGTTTTGAACAAATAATATTTCTTTTTTTATGTATACCTTTGCTTTGCATTGAAAAAGAAAAAAATCGATAAAAAAATTATATGATTCAACCTCAAACCTATTTGAATGTGGCGGATAACAACGGGGCCCGAGAATTGATGTGTATTTGAATCATATGATTTAGTAATTGACGATATGCTTATATTAGTGATATTATTGTGAGATACCTTCTACATTATAAAAAGAATAATAGTATAGGTGTAGGACATGTCAATCCCCTCCATAAAATTTTCATGTTTCATCGGTAAATATTGTTCATATAAAGTCAATTTATATTATTAAAAGTTATACTTGGATGCTTTTCCATCCAAGTAGGCATTCTAACTTTATTGCACCATGTGGTTGGAGTTGAGTTGAATTACTTCCACTACTGTTAAATTAGTTTTAGGATCCTTTATGATATCATAGCCTATTTGCGCGTTGTTTGTATCATTCTTTATCAGTTTCAAAATTATCGAGTACCAATCAATTTTATACCTTCAGAGCCTCATTGAATGATTTGTGTTGAGGCACTAGCCAAGAGTTTCTCTCAAACCAAGCAGTCAATCACAAAACGACACATGTTAATATCAAAATTAAGCTCTTAGAGTCCCATATCGACCTCGGACAAAAGTGTGCGACTCTCCTCAACTATAAAAGGAGACCATTCTCCCACAACTAATGAATAATGACATTATTCCACTTAACCCATTATTATAACTTACTAATGATGATTATGTTTGAACCTTTGTGTTATGTAAACTCTATATTATTAATGAGAACTCATCTATCCTCGTGGATGTAGCCCAACTTAGGGTGAACCACATATATCTTGTGTTTGTTTTTCTGTCTCTATTTATTTACATAATACCTACACTTGACCGAAGCAACCTTGTGAGAGTCACAACTTGACACTTTAGCGAATGTTACAGCTTGACACTTTACGTTGTTCCAAAATTTATTATATTTTATGCATCAACACATGTTGATCTTCAATTAAAAGAAAACGTTTTTAGAACGTCGATAACATGTGGAATAAACAAAATGCAAGGAGAAACCAATCATATCCTAATAAGTTCGGATATTATTTTATTCATGCGAGACGCTGATGTATTGTTTGATTGTTGTTGATGAGATCGGAATAAGAAAATCAAGAACCAACCTTGGCAATCCTAATAAAACAGAAATACCATCAAATATTATACTTTTGGTGTTCTTGTTGATGAACAATGAACAATCGACGACAGTAGGTTGGACAGCGACTATCCACTGTAGTTGCAAGGAAGCGAAGGAAAGGAAATGACTTTTCGGGGAGGGACCAGGTTGTCCACGTTGGATTTCACGAAAAATCCCAAATTTTCAAGATTTCCCCACTTTTCTGTTTCTTTTATTTTCCCAAAATTCCACTTGTTTTGTTTGAAGTTTCTGTTGTTTCTCTCATCGGCCCCAGTTTCCTTGTTTCTTTCCTCTGAAACCTCGAAACTTCTCTGGCTGACTGTAACAAACATGGTTCTTTTGAGTAGTCAGCTGCACAGATTGCCGCTCTGCGTTTTGCCTCCTCGGGTTCCGATCTCCCACCGTTTTTCTTCCCCAAAAAGGTATTCAGAATTTCATTTCTTCATCTTTTCAATTACCAAAAGTGATTGGTTTTTTTTTTGGTTGTTTGTATGGCATTGGCATTCATGTGGTTGGTTGTTTGTATGGCATTGGCATTCATGTGGGTTTTCTTCGCATTCAAGATCAAAGGGTTTATTTTATTGATTGGTTTATGAACTAGTAATGCTATATTGTGCCCTCTGCCCACACTAATCTGGCTTAATTGTAGAAATCGTCCTGAACTGTAGTTCGAGTTGCATTTTCGTCTCTGAATTCGAATGTTAGATTCTTTAGCCTCCAAATTTGGTCCAAGGTTTACACTCTTCGTCATCAAAGCAAACTAATTTGGGCATTTGGTTGGTGGTAACTTTTGAAGCTTTGTTTTTGGGTTAATCTTCGTGTGTTTCTTGGATGTTTGTGAATTGGCTAGTGCTTGAAATTGTGAACTGTTGATTGTAATGTGAACCGAGAGATTTCAGGTTTTTAACTAATTGGGTAGTGCCAATTCTTTGATGGAAGTGTGAACTTGTTGGTAGACAAAGGGGCCGCGTATGGGGAGGAAGTACGGTGCTAGGGGAAAGGGAGTAATCAAGATGAGTACTTTTCGTGAGGAATTTTTCTGGGTTTGATTCGCCTTTCCTCTTCAGACCGGCATACTGAATTTCTCAGATTCTATATACTTTGGCGCAAATTTTACTGTTATTCGTATCTTCAATGAAATGGTCTACTTAAAGTAGTAATAAATGGCTTTCGCATGCGTTGCTTGTTTAAAAGTATGCGTTCTTCCCGTAGAGTAGGAATTTACTAATGAAAATTAGTTGATGTCTGATGCCGTATACATAAGTTCTCCTGGCTGAGCTCCGTTTCATAATCCTTATAAATTGTTAGGCAGGTACGGGACCAAGATGCAGGATTATCAACATTTAAGTTTGAACGCACCATATAATATTATAAAAAGCTTTCGACTTCTATATGAGGCATATTGTGATAATATCATACTCTGCAACTGAGGGAAATTGTAATTTGGAGTACATTTGCTGATGTCTGTATTTGTGCAATGTACTGTATGATACATACATGGGGCAAGTGTTGAAGCACAGTTATTCTGAATTTTAGTGTAGACGAGCCATATGATGCTAACGTTGATGATATTTACCAGGAAATTAATGCCATGCCAATTTTGGTGGATCAAATCTTCGTCTTTACATGCAAGTAGTTTCATAGTACACAACAGAGGTGAGAATATTGTATGTATGCCTTATCATGTGTGAAAGCAAGGTATTGATAACTTATATTCTTTCATGTTTTACTTATGTTTATTCTTTTTACAGCGAAATGTGAGGCCAGTTCTCAAAGGGCAGAAAATAAGCTAGATTCCACTGTGTATATATAAATGTTGCAGATGATTTGAATGACCAACTCTTTTATACAGACCAAATTAATATTTCTCAGGTGAGCATTAGATGGAAATTTATTTATTTATCTGTTTAATTTCTAACAAGAGCATTAGATGGATGAATCTCATAAGAGATTGTAATTTATTTTTTTAAATCTGAAAAAGAACATATTTTGAATTAGAATTGATTAAATCGGATAACAGCTTAAACCCCTTTTGATGTTCCTCTATTTAGTGGTTTCACCTGTTTACTCGCTGTTATCAAGTATTTGTATCCATGATAACTTCAGATCTTGCATTTGACTCATGTCATGGCACTTCTAGTATTTAGTAAATTTCTTGACAGAATTTTCTGTATATGCAGGTTCTTGTAGCTAAAGTCACGATGGGATTGCTGTCCTTATATTTCTCAATTAGGCTAGGACAGTTAAATGTTTTTCATACTTTCATTAAGATCGTCCAAGCAAAACTTCCCTCTATCATTCAAACTTTAGGGGCTGCCACCTTGCCCTTTGCCTGTATTTCTAATTCATTGAATAAACCTGTGCCTCTTCTGTTGGATGTGTCTTTTCCTTCATTTCGAGACATTAGATGGAGCTTTGCACGGTTACTGTATCTATTTAACATCCTACTTGAAAAGAATGTTGCCACGTAAGTGAAGATATCAGTTGGAGCTTTGCATGGTTTCTATATCTATATTTCATGCTTGTAATTTGTTTGGTCTATGTTCTCATTTAGCTAAGTTCTTTTGTATATGTTTTTTAGGTTCTTTCTGGTCCTCCTGGTAGCATGCTTCTCATTTGTTGTCATTGGTGGTTTCCTATTCTACAAGTATAGGTAACCTATAATCCTTTCTAAGAGCAGTTCGAATTACTTTCTCTGGCATATTCTGCTTCATGTTGCTTTATCGTGTTTCATTAAATAGCATTTTTTTTCCTGGTGTATAGACTATCAGATTGATACAATTATTGGCCCATTTATAACAGCTGAAGTTTTCTAATATGGTATCACCATATCAGAGCTTTGGTGGTAGCAGCTTAGCAGGGGGTCCTGGATGCAGAATCCTCAATCCATTCGCCACTTCTTTGGTGCAGGGTGGGGTTTCAGCTATATTTTTCTTTCCATTTGATTTTAACATACAAAGAAAGAACGCGTTCGTGTGAGGGACAGTGTTAGATTGATAAGGTCCATCGTTGTCTAACACAAATGAATTTCTGAAACAACATGGTTTCATCATTTTCTTGCCGTCTTCTTCACAAGGGTCTCAGCATCTTAGACCAACAATTATTTTGTATTCTAACACTCCCCGTCAAATGGGGGTCTCTCTTCACTATTAAAGCCCAACATGTGGAATTCAACTTATATTGGTTACAGTTGCAGGATTTGACCAGGATTTCCTGCTTTGATACCATGATAAAGTTTGTTGTTACCACACTATTCCGAAAAATTTAGTTGTTACGATGTGGGCTGACAAATATTTGATATTCTAACGGTTAAGCAGTCTTTTAATAGTATTTTTATCAAATGAATTAATTCCTCATGTTTGTTTACAGTCTGGATGCATTTCAAATTACACAGGGGTAGTAATGAGTCTTTGGAGGACTGCTTCTGGTAGGCTTGGGCATGTCTGTGTTCATCATCGACAATTTAAAAGTGTGATTTCGCTTCCTAATTTTATCATATGGTTCATTCTAAAAGTTTTCACTAATTCTGTATTTTCTTGGATGATTGTAAATAACAGGCATTGTAAAATGTACACCGCAGCAAAGAACACACATTGAACGTGTTATTGGTTTTGTTCTTGCAATATGGGGCATATTATTTTACTCTCTCTTGTTGAGCACAATGACCGAACAGTTCAGGGTAAGTTCTTGGATCATGGAACATTATCGTACATCTAACATATATGTAAACGGCATCCTTATGGCCATTGCTCGGAACAGTATGTACAGACTAAAAGAAGGCGCACAAATGCAAGTTCTGGAGACTGATCATATCATTATTTGTGGAGTGAACAGTCATCTTTCCTTCATACTAAAGCAACTAAACTAGTGTCACGAACTTGCTTTCCGCTTAGGTACTGCTACAGCTAGGTAACCTATTTTTTGTACTCGAATGGAGGTTTTTATATCAGGATTGTGTAGTAAAATTCCTGGATTGTGTTGTTGTCTTGCTTATATGTTCACAGGAGGCAGATAATTCTTCTTATGTCCGATCTCCCAAGAAAGCACATGGACAAGCTCGCGGACAATTTAGCCAAAGATCTTATACATATTGATATCCTTACAAAGAGGTAGGACTATAAGAAATCATCTAACTCATCTGTGTCTGATTTTATAAGGCCTCAGTGCAATAAAATAAAAAATTATCAGTAAGAATTAAGAAATGATGTAACGGGTAATTGGATTTGATAATAAAATTGAGACTTTGTGTGCTTCTGATTCTTACTTTGAGGCTCTACTCTTACAGTTGCAGCCTTAGTTTAACAAAATCATTTGAAAGATCCGCTGCCAACAAGGCACGTGCAATAATTATACTGCCAACGAAGGGAGACTGGTGAGAACTTGATCTACTTTTACTTCTATGTGAGAAATTATATTAGAGTATACAAGGTTTTCGACAAAGCTTCTTTGGAATTTTCTAGTATATTAGAAATTTCTTATCTCTCAAATGTGTTTTGACTTCACATCCTCATCTGTTTAAGTATGAAGTTGACACTGATGCTTTTTTGTCTGTTCTAGCTCTTCAACCTATTCCCAACATGGAATCTGTCCCCACAGTTTGTTGAGGTTTATCACTAATCTAGTCTTCGTACTGAACTTTGTTACGAAGTTTGCTAAAATCATGTTAAATTTTGCGTCCCCAATGAATGCAGGTTTCAAGTTACAATACATGTGAACTCTTAAAGTCGATCTCAGGGTTAAAAGTAGAGCCTGTGGAAAATGGGGCATCAAAATTATTTGTACAATGTTCTCATCAAAAGGGACTCATAAAGATCTACAGGCACTTGCTTAATTATCGAAGTATGGTACAAGCGTCTGTCTGAACTAAAACTGGTTTTCTCATGATGATGCTTATGAAATTCTTTTTTTGAACCCTCAATATTAGTACTATATGTATTACCAAAATGATATCTGATTTAAATCCAACAATCGCAAAGTTAAAGATGAATTGTTATTGCTGTATTGATAATTTCTCCCATTTTATCAGATGTGTAATAAATCGATACTTTGAGCCAGTCTTACAAATCAATTTGAAATCTTTTGGTGGTAACTAGAACTTAGACCTGTCAACCCAAGTCATGCGTTGTTTCTTACTATGGTAGTTATTTTTACATCATATTGGTTATTAGGCAACTGGAACCATCTCTCCGATCATTTCTGAGATGGCACACTAATTGAAGTCATTTCTATTCAGTGCAGAAAATGTATTTAATCTTTGCAGTTTCCCAAGTCTAGCAGGGCTCAAGTATAGTAGATTACGACATGGGTTTCAAGAGGTAACACCATCTGTCAAATGTAATTCTGCTAGTGAAGAACTTATTGCGGTTGGCTGATTGAGAATTTTTCTTTGACTTGATATCCCTTTCAGGCAGTTGTTTGTGGGCTTTATAGGAATGGGAAGATAGACTTCCATCCCAATGACAGTGAAATCTTGCGGGAAACTGACAAAGTATGAGAAGTTCTGGACTTTTTTAAGTTGAACTAAAACAAGCACCAATAACTTTGATATTTCTTTTGACTTGTGAAAAATGGAATCATGAACACAATGTTTGTTAAAATTTTGTTTTGTAAATATCTCTAGACACTGATGGTTGGTTGGATTGTTTACTTTCGCGGTTCCTGTTTTTATTTATCGCGAGCAGACAATTAGACAAAAGTGTAGTAAAATTTGATAATTGTAAAATAGAAGAAAGAAATAAAGATGATCATGGGAACCTGAGCGGATTCACTCTGTGACTGCTTCATTTGTTTTAGTACTTGCTTTATGTTGTTTTGCTGACTGAATGGATCGTGGTTAACCATCGTTTTTATTTATGAGTTCCTATCGTTGTGCACTTTCCTCATGTAGGTATTATTCATTGCACCTGTTAATGGGAGTAAGACACCAGATGTTACTTATTCGAATGTTGTCAAAGAAATAGGTTCTGATCAAAGTTTGGATGATCTAGAAACAAACGGGGGTACTCACCCGCATGCCTTGCAACTGGTGAAAACACGACTTGAGAACATTGTCAGGCGTCCCAAGAAACCAGGCTCTAAGGTGCGACTTGACTAAGACATAATTGCTTGAAGGTCACCAGGGCTTGATAGATTTGGTCTCCAATCTGAATAATTTTTTTCTTATTAATGCAGGCCTCAGACTATAATCTGGGACCAAAAGAATTTATCCTTCTGCTTGGATGGCGCCCCAACATCATAGAGATGATTGAAGAATATGACAATTATCTTGGAGCTGACAGTGTCGTGGTATGTTCTAATTCGCTTGGAACTCTTGTTGTGGATCCTATATTCAGCAATTTCCCTAAAATGTAAAACATTAGTAAAAGTACGTTGTTACTTACGCAAGTGCATGTGTGATGGAATCTTGAAGAGGTAGTTATATTAAGTGGATGCAAGACTCCAAAGTAACGGAAGGCAGTGAAATCTCTAATAAATCAATTGCCCTGATCTGTAAAACATGGAGGTACATTGTTACTTGTGCAAGTACATGTGTGATGGAACATGGAGAGGTGGTTATATTAAGTGGCTGCAAGGTACTCCAAAGTAATGTGCAGGCGGCGAAATTGCCAATAAATCAATTGGGATGTTATTGCAGGAAATTAACGGATTATAGGAATTTTTCTTCACCTTGAGGAAGCATGATAGAGACTGAGAAAAATAGATTTTTTGTCTGCACAACCAGGAATCGTTGTTTTATATGTGTAAGAAATTTGACACTTGATTAAACATAATTTTCATTTGATCACCTAGACTAAGTTTCTGGACATACATGCATTGGTGACTCACAATTCATCATCTTTATGCGTGCAGGAAATTTTGTCAGATGTACCGTTAGAGGACAGAAAGAGGACAAGACAAGTTTCTGATCAAGGAAAACTCAAACACGTCAAGGTTTCTCATCGGATACTGCCTCTCTCTTTCAACCTAGAGTAGTACCTTCTGGTGTTCTTTTCTTCCTCTATAATATTTTTGGAGGGAAGTTTCCCTTTCCGCTTATAGACTTCCATTTTTTCCATGAGCTGCAGATTGGAAATCCAATGAACTTTGAAACCTTACAAGATACCATAGTGCATATCCAAAATTCATTGAAGAACGAAGATGTTCCCTGGTCGGTCGTTGTAATATCTGATAGGGAATGGCTTCTTGCAGGTGAACATACATGCATTCCTCCCTTTTTCTTGGTTTTATGTTGTTTTCAATTAGCTTTTGGTCAATTTGCGTTAAAGTACCCTCTCTTCAGATCAAACCAGGGTAGACAAGCAATCTGCGTATTCTCTTCTTCTTGCTGAAAATATTTGCAACAAACTTGGTGTAAAGGTAGGTCAAGTTCAAATAAATAACTGTATCAATCATCATTTCCAATTTTGTAAAAATTCAAACTGAGTTTAATTAATTAAATAGTTTTCACAATAACTTAGTCATAATCGTCACCTAGAGCAAACAAAGGAAATAACAAGGTGGTGCATTGCAGGTACAGAATCTAGTTGCAGAGATCGTGGACTTGAAATTGGGCAAACAAGTAAACTTCGACAGACTTTTGTCAATGTTTATTATTTCTGTTGATATTTAATGTTATTGATTGTTATACACCCACAATCACTGCAGATCACAAGAATTAAGCTGTCCCTGACCTACATTGCCTCAGAGTAAGTAATGAGCCTCGTAACAGCTCAAGGTCTTGAATCATTGTACTAGACTTAGCTCTCACAACATGTAATATGGTTATTCCAAAACATTATAACAGCTAAATGATTTCTTTGTGCATAACAGTTGCTGAGAACAGTGAACTAAACGAAGTGTGGAAAGACATTCTAAATGCAGAGGGTGATGAAATATATGTAAAGGTAGGCGCCTGCACCTTGAATCCTCAGTATTAATATGCTATGATTTTGATTCCGTTTGGACATTGTCTTTTTTATATTTTCGGCTAGAGGGTTTGGATTCGATATCCATTAAACTGCATATTTAACTATGCCTGCTTTTGTTAGGACAGGATATCAGCCTCTACATTAAAGAAGGAGAGAACCCTTCATTCTTTGAGCCTTCTGAAAGAGCACAACTGCGGAAAGAAGTGGCGATAGGTTATGTGAAAAACAAGAAGGTAAAAACGTCTTGATTTGGATTCGGCTCTTAAATTGCTTCAGACTTCTCATTCATATCTTATGCCATGTTGCAGGTTATTAATCCAGTTCCCAAGTCCGAACCCCTCTCCCTTGAGTTGACAGATTCGTTGATAGTTATATCCGAACTTGAAGGAGAACAACCTATCATTCTGGAGAACCAATCAAGTTGAAACGATGGCCCAAATTTTGCTCGTGAAAGTTTGAATCCGATGCTAAATGGAAGTACTCATGTTTTGACAGTGAAAGTGTTCTCCGAGCTTGACCATAGAACCGGCATTAAACTAGCAAATCGGTGAAGAGACTGTTTTAGCTTCTTTCTTCTGCAGTATTAGCCTCTCTTTTGTTGTTACGAGTTAAGACCGTAACATTGATACAGACACCACAATAATTCATGGAAATTTGTTCAATAAAGAAAATCTGGATTAACAGTAATAAGCATTGTTAGCCATGTTAATTATACCTTGATATTGTCCTTATGTTCGAAATCTACAGTTTCGTCTAACTGTTCTAGTAATATTTCTCTTTCCGACGCTAGAAGACGTCCTAAGTTTATGGGTTGAGTATGCCAGAAGGTACGCATTTTAGTAAGAAGTTAACTATAGCTGGCCACTTGTATAATGCTCTTTTAGCAACAGATCACCTAATGACGAAGGATTGATGGTCACTCACCCTTAGATTTGATACCAAGAATGAAGATTAAAACAATAAAAACACGTCCATTTAATCTCAAAGTTTGGTATCGAAGCCAAATGTGAGTGAGTATGAATTCCTTGGTTACCAGATGAGTAAGAGAACATTTTTGTGGTGACCAAGAGAACATTCTGAGTCCGAGGAACAAAGGGTGATCCAAATCTGAATGCTTGATCCATGCACCACTATTTTCTCAAATGTCAAATAATACCATTTCCAATGTTACATGTGTTAAGAATGATATGAGTTTCTTGAGAATACAATTAAGCTATTTGCTTATAATACTCAATCAAATTCCCCATAAAACAATAAAATCCGATTAATGAACGTCGTTACTAATGAAAATATTAAGCATTCCAAGGTTTCACAAGGTAATACGCTTGAAATAATTTCACCATGACAACTCATATAAGAGACTGAATATGATTAATAATACAGACTCGGTTGTTTGGTAGATTTATATTAAAAAGTACTTGGATAATTTAGGATAGTGCTATTCATGGGTATTTTTACCCTCCATACACCTTTTTTTTAACAAACAATAGTATTTACATTATGGAAGAGTGAGCTAAGTCTTACAATGAGTTTGTCATAATCATGTGGTTCAACTTCGCATTTAGCAAGAATCAAACATAAAACCTCTCACTTACAAGTGAAAATGAATATTACTAGATCGTAGTACTAAGTGGCTCCACACACTCTTGTTAATCATTGACCTTCTTCAATTAATTCGATCAGACGGTTGAAAATTGAGAGAGTATGTAAGAAGTAAAAATAAAGGTATGGATAGCACTACCCAAAATTTTATATAAAGAATTATAAATATTAATGAGTGGTTTCATTAATTTTAACAAATGTATTTCTTTTATATAAATTGGTTGCGAATTCGCCATTTATAAGGTTCGAACATAAGACATCTTACTCATAAGTAAAGAAAAAAACTACTAAATCATAATACTAAGTGACAAGTTGAACAAATAACTTAGTATTGTAGCCAAATTCTAAATAAACAAAATTAACTATAATATTTATATGTATTTAATACAATCAACATTTAATCCTCAAAATAATAATGATATTAAACACAATATAAGTATTGCGGTTGAATATAAAGTGTGCACTTAAAAATAATAAAATATCAAGAAAGTTTAGGCGTATTTATGTCTTCTCTTCTGTCCGTGCCATCGGCGATTATTTGGAGAGGTAACGCCATGGCTCACGGTAGCTACAGCAAGCGGCGGGTGAACCCCGCCGGACGTCGGTCCAAGTCGGCCTTGGGCCCGAAGAAGAAGCCCAAGTCCGTCACCCACAAAAACCAGATACGCTCCATCGAGCGCATTTTCCTTAAGGTACTCCCTCACTCTTTCTTCCCAATCTCCAGTTCTTTAACTGTTATTCCATTTCGATCTTGCTTCAGTTGTGGTCGATTTTCAGCTCTTTCATTTTTGCCACCGCTTGCATAAAAAATAAAAAATAAAAAAAAATTAATGAAAAATGTTTCAAGACTTTGAGTTTTAAGATAAAGATAAAATAAAAGGTAAAATGAATAGTACATTGATTTTGTTTAATATAAAAATATGATTTTTCGATAAAATACCAGAAATTTTTTGTTAAAAAAATAGGGGTTTTAACGAAAAGCCCACGGTACTGTTCACTTTAACGAAAAATCACATTTTTACATTAAAAAGTCAAACCTAATATTATTTATTTTACCCTTTATTTTGTCCTTATCGTTAAAACTCAAAGTCTTTTTCATTAGTTTTCCTTAAAAAATAAGCATCCAAATTTTAGACCAAACTCTAAATAGGAATCAAACTATTAGTTACTACATCCTGTGACGTAAATACTGGAATGGCCAGTTATCGGGTGCCACGCGTGCCCCAATACAGTGAACTCTTTCATCCTCAATACGTGGCGAATTTCGATTAGTCGTTCTCAATATTCAAGGACACCGGCAGTGACTTATGTCATGCCATACCGTTGAGAGAACAAGCGCGTATTTGAGCGTTGCACAACGGCCACAAAATCGAAGATAATACAAACCAGAAATGGCGGTGTGCTCTTCACTCTCGGCTGTCTCTCCTTACGCAGTTCCCAAACTGAGCTCGAAGCTGTCGGAATCTAGGGCGAGGGTTTCTCGGAGTACTCAGACAAGTAGGACCTCCGAATTGTACAGAAACTTGGGGAAGACAAGGTTGAGTACTAGGCTGAATGCAGCTGGGTTCGCGGAGATTGAGCCCGATCTCCGCGAAGACCCCCATGACCGTTGGGAGACTAACAGTATCAGCATGGTATAAACTATAAACGCTCACTGACCGTACAAGTTCATGTGATTATATGAATTTATCATGATTAGTGATTAATTAAGTATGGTTAATTTTGCAGGATGATTTTAAGTTCGGGGAGTATGATGAGCACCACACTTACCACGAAGGCGAAGAGAAGAAAGGTACCCTGTTTCTTTTAGTTAGCGCACTTAGTGGCGGATAGTCTAACATGTTACGTTATTAAATTATTCATGCCCAGAACCTTGATTTTGTTTCTGCAAACTCTCTTATCCAGGAAGCTTTTGGGGATCAATAGCCGAAGACATTGAAGCGGTTGGAACCCCTACAGGTTTTCAGGGTACATGCGAATGCTTACCAAACAACTTTGATCATTCACCAACCTACATTACAGCAAACGAACATGATCTGTTTTGGTTGTTTCGGCAGGTCTTATATCGTGGCTTTTTCTCCCTGCAATTGCTGCTGGAATGTATTTCAACGCTCCGGTAATGCGAATTGTTTTGCATTCGTTAACATGATGGTCTTGTTCATCGTCGCATAGGAAATCATATCCCAAATGCATTGTTTTTCAGGGGGAGTACTTGTACATTGGCGCCGGTCTGTTTACAATTGTGTTTTGCATCATTGAGATGGATAAGCCGGACAAACCCCACAACTTTGAACCCCAGATATACAACATGGAGAGGGGAGCTCGTGACAAGCTGATAGCGGACTACAACACCATGGATATATGGGATTTCAACGAGAAATATGGAGATCTGTGGGATTTCACTGTGACTGTGAAGAAGGAAGATATTATGAAGAGATAAAAATTCATGTGTAGTAAATTCCACCATAATTAATATGGGATTTCTCAAGTTCTCAACCAGCTTGAGCATGAAAGGTATATAGCTATCAATTCGGTACTCTTTCTGTTGCTTCCTTTCTTTCTGCATCGGCCTTTTGACTTTCATGTTTACATATTACATGAAAGGGTAATGTGAGAGAGATTAAATTTTGTAAACTAAATTTTGCAACCGCTTGCATAAAAAGTAAGCACCCAAATTTTAGACCAAACTCGAAATAGGGATCAAACTATTAGTTAATACATCCTGTGACATAAATACCGGAATGGCCAGTTATCGGGTGCCATGCGTACCCCAATACAATGAACTCTTTCATCCTCAATACGTGGTGAATTTCGATTATTCAAACCACGCCCGTATGACATCCCAGGGTTCCATCATCTTCCTTTAGAGGTGCATCATCTTCATGCCAAAAATGCTTAGGAAATTGATGTGAGCTACCATCTGTTGCCTCAGACAATTGCCTCTTTAAGTTCCACAATAAGGACTCTGCAGCAATGACGCCAACATATTAAAACCAAATAAGTCAGTGCAGCACATATATAGGTGAATTACGCATTTGTGTTTGTAACGAAACTCATCCGCACCAACATAAAATCCACCATACTCAAACGAAATCAGAACGATGAATAAATAAAAAACATCGTCCAAGGGTTACCAACATGATATATCTGTTGCACCAGCGTGAAGATCACTAGGACATCGGGAGAATACTAGAAAAGCATGCCACGGCTGTTAACTCATGCCAGACAGGCCCAGTAATTGATGCAAGCAAGCATCTGTTCCCTTGGATAATTCTACTTTACAGTTCCACACCACAGTTTGCTCGATGCTGCATCCACAAAGGCCATATATGAGTCTGTCCTGGCACGTTGTATTAACAGATACTTAGGATTGACTTTACATAAGTCTTGATAACTAATGCTGATTCACGCAACCGAGAAATGGTAAAAAGAGAACAGAACAGTTGAATAATGCATCAATTATACACATGAGCTACTGAGTCTGCAACTTTGATTCCCATAACTTTCAAAAACATTTCTTCTTTTTCTCTGCCCCTCTCTCCCCACTCACTCTCTCTCTCTGTCTCTCATCAAGAAGTTTATGTCGGAGATAAATAAAAAGAATGAAACGAAACGAAACGAAACGAAACATCAGAAAACACACCTCGAAAGATTTAACTACACACATCTTTCCATTTGTCAGCTGCGATTATATGATCGGAACCACAAGGGCATAAAGTATCAACGCAAGCTTCAAGCTGGTATCTGAATAAAGAAAACGAGACAGCCTGCCAATGGAGAAGGAGGAAAGTGTGGATGCAAGTTTGTGCCGCCTATGTCGAAAGTAGGCTTCTGCAGACCAAAATAAGCAGTATTGATGGTTTTTATTATTTTTTATAGAAGAAACATGCATGCTTTCAATAAGAAATCAATGAAGTCCGAAACCGGAATGCGGATGCAGAGACGTTAACATATAACAGCACCATTTTTCCCTAAATTCCAGGAATAAAACATATTCCAAAAGTTCTTGGTCAAAAAATTGAGAGTTTTCGAAGTACTATATATTCTATAAGTGAGAAACAAATTGACAATTGCAAAATTTGTAAGAGATGAGAAAGAAAATGCAGAGATGACAAACAAATTGCAAAATTTGTAATTTCTGAAACTTTAATACATTATTCGGTTATGAAAGAGTACCTCTACATGTTGCACTTTTGATGCTTACCATGCTGGATTTATCCTCTTCATACCATCCGAAAATGTTGAAGATGTAGGGATAATGTGTCTTCTTTGCTGCAAAGAAAAAATAATATGCTATGATTCTTATTTTTGTTATGTCTTTTATTTTTGAAACTATTGAAGTTAATTAGATGCAAACTACCTGAGAGTGAAATGCCGAAAAGCACAACTTTGTATGAGAGAGACAGAGCTCATATGGATATGATGACTTGTTCGCCTATCGTTATTGAAGGAATGTGAGATATCTTGGCCCAATCTTCTCCCGTCTTATCCTCATACCTTTTCTCCAGGGTGGAACAAGAGGAGATCTCCAGGTAAGAAAGAGATGGCGGCAAACCGTTTTCTGGCAGGAATTGGAGTTTTGGACACCCAGAAATTCGTAGCTTTTGAAGAGACGTGAGGTGTAGAAGTCCCTCTGCTGGAAGGAATTCCAGACTTAGGCAACGACGAATATTTAGATATTGAAGAGAAGTGAGGTGTTGAAGTGCTGGAAGGAATTCGAGACTTGGGCAACGATAAATATATAGATATTGAAGAGAAGTGAGGTGTTGAAGTCCCTCTCGTGGCAGGAATTCCAGACTTGGGCAATCATGAATAGTTAGCCGGTGAAGAGAAGCGAGGTGTCGAAGTCCTTTTACGTCCACCGATTTCAGACTTGATAGTCCACCGATGTTGAGAACGTTAAGAGTAGTAGGGAGCAGCTGTTCCTTGAGCAACAGTGCCGAGATCTTGCTAGCAATTACAAATTGTTTAAGGGAGACAAGTCCTTGTAATCCCCACTCCACTGAAGGCTTCACTTTGTCGCAACCTCTAACATCAAAATATTGCAGGTTGGGAGGCAAACCCCCTTGGGCAAATGATACAAGATTTGGAAGATCCCATAATTCCAATCCTTCAAGGGCGGTGAGGGTGCGAATTTGTTCGGGGAACGACTTCAAATTCTTGCATCCACCGACTTTCAATTCTTGCATCCAGATTTGCATCCACCGACTTCAAATATTGCAGGTTCTGATCAACAACTTCAATACAAAAGGATTCCAGATTCTCACAGCCATCGATTTCAAGAGTTGAAAGTTTGGGGAAAACGCCCAACGGGAAGGACCTCACTGAATGAAAACTGTTGTGCATAAACAAAGACTCAAGTGATGTCAATTCGGCCATCATCTCATGAGATAAGAACTCTAATGACGACACGGTTGGGCAACGGCTGAACTCCAATCTTCGAAGATATTTCATTTTGGGCAGGCACTGTATTGCATCAAAATTAGAAATGGAAAGTGTGGACAAGTTCTTCTTCTCTACTCTCTCTATTAATGGTAACAGACCTGGGCATCCATCAATATCTATTTCCAATGAATTCTGTAAGTAGTCCATGTTAAGACCACTACTACTACTGGCCCATTCATCATGCAGATGTAGATATTCACACCCATACACCCTAAGTGTTTTCAAGCATGGAAGACAATTGGGCAAGTATCCTCTCAGCTTCGGACATTTCCTTATTATCATCTTCTGGAGACAAGGAAAGGGCTGAAGTACAGAAGCTCCACTTGGACTCGGTCGCCAATCCTCCCACTCTGGCATCCCCTCAAATTCTAGCGTCTTCAGAGACCGAAAGGGCTGAAGTACAGAAGCTCCATTAAGATCACCATAGAATTCAACACCAACCTTCCTAACTAATTCCATCCTTTTGATAAGTAGCTCTTTAAGAGTGGGCAGCTGCCCAAAACTTGGCAAGGACGAACAATACTTACAATCACTGACACACATGAACTGTATGTTCGAGAAGGAATTAGAGCTTCCTAACCAATCTGGGAAGCTGGTTCCTCCATAGAATCTGATAGTCAGTTTCTCCAAATTTGCAGAAGGTTGGAGCTTGTCAAGCACATCTCTCTCCTTTTGGGAATCATCGGCTTCCTCATCACCCCATGCCAACTCTAAGTCCTTGAGTTCTTTCTTATCCTTCAAATTGGCTTCCAATGCATCCACAACATTAACTCCATTGTGCAGCTTTGAAATATGAAGTCTTCCTTGAAGATGCTGCAACTCCTTCAGTTCTGCAATACTTGATCCGGTATGTTTCCCCAGAACGAAATCAGTTAATGTTCTCAAACTTTTTAGTCTTCCAATTTCCACTGGCATCCCTTGTATGTTTGTTCCACTGACATCGAGGTATTGCAAACTACCCAATTCCCTCGTATCTACAGGTAATTTAGTAAGGGAGCTGCAACCTGCCAACGTTAATGTCCGTAAATTTATCAATTTTCTCATGTCTGCTGGCAGTTCAATGAGAGCAGAACAACCTGACAGCAGTAACGTCTGCAAATTGTAGAGAGTGCAAACTACACTAGGTAAGCTTACAATTGCCGTCCGGGAGAGATCCAGGTAGCGCAGGTGAACGAGATTGCCCACAGAATCTGGTACTTCAGCAACATTTTCATAATGCGACAATGATAAAACCCGTAAACGTTTCAGGGATGGCAACAAATCATGTAGAAACTTTTTACTTATGTGGAAGAGGCCATATATTGAGATAGGTAGGAAGGTCCGCAGACACTTAGCCCCATTTAATGGCTCAAATTTTTTAGCAGCATCAAATTCTCCCCTAGCATATGACAAATAACGAAGTCTTTTAACTTCTTGTGATTCCCTCTCTTCCAACCTGAGAAAAAATCCCCTAGACATGAACTGACCCAAGTCGTTAAGAAGATCATGCATTGTGAAACCATCCTCCCCTGATTTTTGAAGTAGTGACCGTGATACCAGTTCATCAAAGTAACTTCTGGCCGTCTCTTCCATTCTTTGCCAGTTAAAAGCTTGTGGAATTAAACCTTCCGCCATCCAAAGTAGAACCATATTTTCCTTCTTGAACACATGGTCTTGGGGAAATAGCGAACAATACACAAAGCATCGTTTCAACTGAGCAGGGAGATAATGATAGCTCAACCGTAGGGCTGGAAGGATACCACTTTTATCATAAGGAAGCCCCCAAAGACTACTATTTAATAATTTATTCCATTCCTTTAAGTCTCTCTGGCAACATAATAGACCCCCGAGTGTTTCTGCTGCTAAAGGCAAACCATCGCACTTGCGTGCAATCTTCTTGCCAATTTCTTCCAAAGTTGGATGTGCATTGTGGTTTTTGTTTCCAAATGCATGGTTTGCAAGTAACATCCAACAATCTTCGTGCGACAAAGGCTCCAAGTGTTGAATGGGAACATTATTCATGTGAGATGCGACCTTTCCGCTTCGTGTTGTCACGATGACCTTACTTCCCCTTGCCCCGGAAGTAAAAGGAGCTTGCAGGCGCTTCAATTCAGAATAGTCGTCATTCCAAATGTCATCCAACACAAATAAGAATTTCTTTCCCCTCAGTTGTTCTCTAAGTTCAACTTGAAGCAAATTCAAATCTGTCATCATACAAGGTTTTGAAGTGACCGACTCGAGAAGGGTTTTAGTCACCCTAATAGCATCATAATCTTCTGAAACACATGCCCAAGATTTAAAGGCAAAGTGCTCTTTCACCTTATCATCATTGTAAAGGGCTCGAGCAAGGGTCGTCTTGCCAACCCCGCCCATACCAACAATGGTGATGACAGATACATCGTCCTCGCTTGCATCATCAGAGAACAAGACTTTTGATAAATTTTCTTTATCTCCGTCTCTTCCATATACACAAGGTTCATGAATCAAGGAAGTTGTTGGAGTTCTTTGTGAAACCTTCCTCCCAACAACATCTATCAGACCAAGGGCAACTTTCTGTTGCACAAAGTCATCCAGCCTTTCTAATAACCCTTGTATCTCAACATTCATGCTTTGATAGAAATGACTACGAGAAGGAGAGAAGAAGTTCCACACCTTGTTGGTTAATTTGTCGGTTTGACCTTCACCTTCCACCTTGCATCGCAAAGCTTCAGTGTCGATCTCATCCAGCAAGTCCTCCGCGTCGAAGACAGCATGTTTGAGCTCGTCCAGCCAGTCTCTCACAGCAGGGTTTGAAATTTGCTTCTCTTCCGCATCGTTGAGCACTGCATAAAGGGTGAGCAGCGTCGTCTTCAGTTTCATGAGGAGGGGTTCATCCAGCTTCTTCTGCCGGAACAAGTCACCGAAGTCGCCTGAAGCAATTCTGTTACACAGCACCTGGATGGAAGCGGAGAGAAAAGCCTCTCCAATCAAAGCGGCAGCCATTTTTCTTGGTTGCTTAGTTTGCTAGTAGCTCAATGTAGAAGAAAAGGCTTTTGAGATTGTAATTATTGATGCATCCCAATTCGTAAAGAACTTGTTATTGGTCAGTTGACCAAAAAAGATCTGTGATTGGTGTGTTGACCATAAAAGAACTTGTGATTGGTCTGTTGACCATAAAAAGTTGTCCGATGGTTCCAGATCCGGATCTTTTTATGGGTGGCCTGCGGACTACAACATCTTGGCCGTTGATTCAAAGTACATGCAAATCGTGCGGCCGTTAAAATTTTCAATTTACACAAACAACGAGGCTCTGCTTAATGGTCTCCAGCTGGTGCTTCTCATGAAAAACACTCTCCTTTCTGGGAGAGTGGCACTGCAGTAGTATGGAGGCAGATTATCTGCCCTCCTGTTACCTCTTTTCGTCATTTTTTATTTGTGCGGTCATAATCAAATTATGTCAATATTTTATATTCTTATCGTTTTTTGTCTTATTATCTTTATAAAAAAATCAATATAAAATGTTAACGTAATTTAACCGTTACCGCACAAATAGAAGATGATGGAAATGGAACGGTAACATGAGGGCACACAATCTTACTCCATGCAGTATCACATACCAATTCTAAATAATGGTACTCACTAGTCAAATCAGATCATGTGAAATTGTGAAATAATAAAAAGACAAGATAAATGTTTATCAGATTCTTTAAAATTGAAATTTTTGATAGATTTTCTATTATTTTATAGTTCAACGTTAATTTTCGTGTTAATATTATAAAATTTTATATAAAATCATAAAGTCACAACTTTGAACCCCAGATGTACAACATGGAGAGGGGAGCTCGTGACAAGCTGATAGCGGACTACAACATCATGGATATATGGGATTTCAATGAGAAATATGGAGATCTGTGGGATTTCACTGTGACCGTGAAGAAGGAAGATATTATGAAGAGATAAAAATTCATGTTTAGTAAATTCCGCCATAATTAATATGGGATTTCTCAAGTTCTCAACCAGCTTGAGCATGAAAGGTATATAGCTATCAATTCAGTCCTCTTTCTATTGCTTCCTTTCTTTCTGCATCGGCTTTTTTACTTTCTTGTTTACATATTACATGAATGGGTAATGCGAGGGAGATTAAATTTTGTAAACTAAATGATGTAGAAATTGATAATTAAATTATTACTTAAGTGTTGATTAACTGCTTATTTTTTGTTGGTGACACATCATTTACTCTGCAAATTTTGTCTACAAATTTTGTCTGTCTGGCATTACCCAAGAAAAAATAATCCCCTCGCCTATTGTCAATAATTGGTCGAGTGCAATGATAGTTAGGTCCAAGATGTTTTCTTTAAAAGTGGCTATAAGGTTCATATTTGTCAAGATTTTGGCCTCATTTGGTGTATAGGATTTGTTTAGTGGTTTAGATTAGATAACTTACTAGATGAGTAATGTTAGGGAGAATAAATTTTTAAAAAGTAAACTAAATGATGCGTTACCAATAGAAAATGAACACGTTTATCAACACTTAAATAATAATCCAATCATCAACTTTCATATAATTTAGTTTACAAAATTTTATCTACAAATTTAGTCTCTCTAGCATTACTTCTTAATAGATTCAATCAAATATGGAATGAAGAAGTGGATGCCCACTTACATAGTTTGTCCAAGTGAAGGTATAAGATGAATTAACTATGACAAAAACTTGTCCCTCCTAATCTCCATAAGATTGGTAGGTTTGCAATAGACACGAGCAAGTTCACCCATTTTAGAAGGGCAAAGGCATGTAAGTTGCCCTTACTATTCATTTTGAATAGCACTTGCCTTTGTGCAACTCCATCCGTTTGAAAAATGCCTCTTTCTAGGTCAAGCAATTAGTGTGTCTGTAATGTAGTGTTCCCCCTTCAATAAGTTAGAAAAATAGTTATTATTGAATATTAATCACATTCCACGTTACGAGCACATTTGTATATTCCTAAAACAACTCCGATCTTCATCAATCACTCCTCTCTGTATTTGTTTCTCTCACTCACAGCACACACCACCCCACCTTCACAATCTAAAACGATGTCGTAGCACTGAACGACGAACGCTGCGATTTGGAACAACGATCGCCTAGGGTTTGAAACAACGCGACAAGGACGAACATGATCTGGAACAACGAACACCCAAATCCTCAAGGAATTACGATTTGCAGACCCAAACGGAAGAGAAGGAAACAACTTTTATCACTTTCACCCTGAATTCATACAGGTTCCCTTCAATCTGATTACGGATTGGTATACGCACCCTAAATTCATACGGGTTCCCTTGCGTCAAGGGTATTTTGTAACAGTGAGGCAACTCTTTACGTAATCGTGATGCAATAATGGATCGGATGTGTTTATAATAGGCAAATTGTTTCATAAATAGAGAAGCCATGTTTCGGTACCACATTTGCCCACAAATACAATTCAAGACCCTAAAAACAAATCAAGAAATTATATCCAAACAAAACGTCATCGGCTTATATCAAGTTATTTTCACTGACCTGTAACTTACTCCCAAGTAATCAAATAGGATGGGAAACCCTGTGACAACAAAACAAATCATACTGAGAATAACAAACCACTCTTCCAACCTTCAAACATGACCCTAAAATCTAACCCGACTTTTGACGACGAAGTCGACGACACCAATTGGACAAAACCATAGACCCATAGAAAAATACCGTCCCTCTTCACTCTTGATCGTCTTTCTTCTCTTCCTTGGCAGCAGGTGCCTTTTCTTCTGCCTTCTCCTCAGCAGGTGATTCTTCTTTTACTGCATCGCTCTTCTTAGCTGCAGCAGGTGCCTCTGCCTCAGACTTCTCTCCAACACTCAATTTATCGAGAAGCCCAGCAGCTTCAGTGGCTTCTTTGCTTTCTTCTTCAGGACTCTGGGATTCTGCAACTTCTTGAAACTTCTCCATGAACAATTTGTTATCTGATAAAGAAAAAAACAATCAAACATCGATAAGCTACTTGCGTGATGATGGTTGGGACCTTGTACCAAGATATGCTATAAACACATTTAACGCTTGACGAGAGATGAAAATGCGGAAAATGAAACTGAATGGATGATGCTGCAGAGAAAGAACCACTGCAAATGAATCATGGCTATAGGAAAAGTTTAAATATCCATTCAGAAGGTAGACATCTCCCAAAGCTCATACTGAATCGTATAATATCAGTAACGCACTACCAAATAATTGAGATGGTAGGAAGAATCTACTCCCAGAAATAATGCTACAGAAAAATGATTCATTCAAATCAATAGCTTAGTTAGAATGTACTATTCCTCATTGCAGCGAGGTGATCATAGCTTTACAAAAAAGAATAAGGAAAAAAACCCACTATAAATATAGATTAAGCAAATTACTCACATACGAGAAGAAACAAAAAACAACATCCATACAAAAGGGTTAGACCTAAACTATTAACATCCAACAAAAAGAGAGCAAGTCATGGTGCCCCACATATACACGTCCAACTAGTACATCTTTTCAAAGTTAGTAATTTCAATGTCTAAACGTGGGTTTTGTATTAGCTACTTTTTTTTTGCCAGAAATGCATTAGCTAATTACTGGAGAGCATCAATTGGTACACTCTCATACCAAATACATAAATAAATTAACTCAAATGTACATCATCAATTTATACATAATACAGATATACATATATGTATTATGACTGAATCTAGTCAGACCGCTCATCACAAACAAGTTCAAATCAAATTGTGATATCAATTGCATCCCTCTTCAAAGCCACTATCAAACATTCAACTCTAACATTAAAAAACAATATCTTATTGAACTCAGACAAAGGTAATTAGAAGAAACGAAAAATTATTAAATTCGGATATTTCATGGGTTCAAAATAGCTACAGATTACATACATAGACGAAAGTAAGAGACAGTACCAAGTATACTACCATCTAATATCAAGCAAAACAACAAAAAAAAGATTACGAAAAGATAAACTTATAAAGTAGATCAAACAAATTAACTCACTTTCAATTGAAGCAAATCTAATGCAGAAAAGCTCCTCCTTCAATTCCCCATCAGCAAAATCGGTTGCATGCCAAACACAGGACTTCTCATTCCCTGCGTGCTCCTGGACTGTCATCTTCGGTAGAACTGCAGTTAACAACATAACAGAGCACAGCAAAAATATTCAAAACCCTAAACCCAAAATAATAACCTGTGTACAATTACAATGGTATACATAGACCATGAGAGACTAACCAAGATGATTGGCGCATATCTTTAGGGTTTTGGATTGCCGCATAACAAGGCGGACTTTTCCAGACTTCTTGTGCTTGAGAAACTTGACAGTGCCGGCACCTCGTTCCTTCCATTGATTACCGTCTTTATCAAATCGGTAAAGCTTCGCCTTCCTATTTACACAAACAAAGCAGACAGATTAATAAGAATTTAAAACGTTCAGTGCGCTAATCGAATCGAATCAAAACAAAACCCTAGCTAGGTTTTTCCAGATCGGAGTAAAAAGCAAAAAAAACCCTAGTATTCTACGAGAAATGAATCGGGGGAAGAGACTTACAGATCGAGGATGGCGTCCTCCTCTTCCTCGCCGGTGGTAACGGCGACCTCCTCCAGCCGAACGATCGGAGCGACCTGAGCTCCGGTGTCCTCGTCGTCGCCGGCGAGTGGTGCCTCCTCGTCGTCTCTGTGCCCTGGATCGGCGCTCGACATCTTAGAGAGAGAAGTAGGAAGTAGGATGAGTAGCAGAAATAGGAGTGAGAGAGAGAATTGGGGGAAGGGGATCAGGGTTGAGGGTTATAGGGGGTTTTTATAGTAGTAGGAGTGTGAGCGTGGGTCATACGCCATTCAAAACATGGACGACCAAGGCCCAAATCCTTCAACCCAAAATAATTTTAAATTCCCTACCAAACATTTATTATTTTTTTTTTTTTTTTGAAACAAACGATATTATATACACTAAAGAGAATGAAGATGAGTTTAGTTTCACAATATGCTAGCAATAATATGATTCAAATTTGTCTTTGACGAAATTCAAACATAAGACCTCACACTTATAAGTAAAGAGGAATATCACTATACAGTAGTACTAAGTAGCACCAAACAATTTTTTTTAATTTAAAAAAAAAAACAATAGTTATGCCATTTAGTATTGGTTTGGTTGTATTCTTCTTCACTTGTAAGCAAAAGGTTTTAGGTTCGAATCTTGTGTATGACGAATTCGGTACAAAATTATATTGCTCATTGTGTGGTTTAGCCGAACTCCCCCCTCCCCCTAGTGTAACATATAATTGTACTAAAAAAAACACACACACACACAATAGCTGTCTTTGTTCATAAAAAAAAAATAATAAAAAAAAAAAAGCAACCAATAGTTCTCAAGAGATACTTTAAAAAATAAAAAAAGTTTTAGAAAGTTTTTTTTTTTTTTTGATCGAAATGGTCTTTGAGATAGGCAATAACTCCTCACTTTGGTCTCTGAGAATTAAAATCGATAAAAACTGGTCACTGAGTTTGTCTACCATTCATCATTTTAGTAATCCTGTGAAAATCTCTCCTAAATAAAATATAATGGCAAAAATACTCTTGATTTTTGTTAAATCATTTTGGTCCATTATTTGTTAAATTGAGAATATTTTTTTCATTTTTGTTCTTATTTAACAAATATTTTAAATGGAATGATCAAAATGATTGATACTCAACAAATTCTATGACCACTTATATTAATTACAATTATCAAGAATCAAAAGTGAAGAGTTATGTCAATTTCAATAATCATTTTGACTAAGATGTTTTTTGAAAAGATAATTTTTTTTTTACATTTACTAAAATATGCGTATGAGAACCATTTTGTTGCTTAACATTTCTCTGCATTTACTTACACCTAAAAAATTGGGAAAATAAAAGTTTTCCTGTAAAATTTGTAATCAAATATTAAAAAAATAAAAATAAAATAAAATAAAGAATCAGATCAATTGGGAACACTAGCTGATTCAATTCCTTTTACTCTTCATATTTCCCTCTAGTTAATAGAGTTCCAAAACACTGCAACAATGGTGGGGTTTGCCCAGCTTGCACAGGAACACAAGAACAAAATATCAGAATGCTATACCTGAAATTTAGCAACAGTATCAGGAGTAAGGAGTATTCCCATTGGAGATTCCGCAGCAAGCTCTGCAGCCCCCTTATACTTTGTCTGATAAAACAGTTCTTCGAACCGCTGGACAACCTGAGCACGACAACCATATGTTTTAGTTTCAAAAACTACATCACTGCGTACTGATTTCCGCAGCATAAGGGGGAAAGACATGCACCAAAAAACGCACACAAACACACTGTCGTTACTGTCTGCAGGCCACCGGTTTTGATCAAACTAGAACACAAGATGAAATAATTGCCATTGATATATGATAAATACAAGATGCCAACAAAACGCTGTCCACTGGTTTGATGAAACTCAAGCAATCTTAATTATTGAAATCAAACGGAAGACCAGAACGTCCACACACTTCAAACATATATTTTACAACAGTGCCTCCATGAGGCCCTAATAATCAAGCAGCAGATGGGGCGGAGATGAATTCGACAGCGCCAGTCTCGGAAAATGCCGCTTCGGGTGGCTCCACGTTAACTTGGTCTGTGCACTTTTCAGCCTCAGCTGAAGTCACAGTCTTCTTGTTGTCCGAAGAGTCATCACTGTGTATCTCCCACCATTTGTTCACCAGCATCTTAACATCTTCCCTCTCCATGTTCTCTTCCTTCCCAGTGTAACTCCATGGCTTAGACCCCTGAACCAAAAATATAAATGTCACACTCTCAAGTTAGTTGATTAAAAAGAACGGACGTGCGTCAATAATATTACAAAACTCACTAAAGGTTGTAACGAGAACTCACATTAGCACAATAGTTAACAACTTTGACCCTGTCAAGCTCAACGGCCACTGGGTGACGCCAGAGCATGGGCAGCATAAGGTTGTAATGTGGAGCCAAGGCCACCAACTTGTCCTTGAAAAACACGTTCAGAAGATCCTGCCAAAAAAAAAGCACATAAAATACAAACAATGATTCAATAACACTTTCCTTTTTTCAGTACTGTCGGGTGTCGAGGTTCCTTTAAACTGTCCTTCTTCACAGGGATAATAAAATTATATGGCGAGAGAGATAAAATTACCTGCTCTGCAAAAGCGGTGGTACGAGAAGTCTGGAGGGTTTTGATGAGGTCACTGTAGGTCACCAAGCTGGGCTCAAACACAAACACGCTAGCATTGAAGTAAAGAGGAGGTTTGGGGCCCAATGTGGGGTCCCACTGGACCTTGTTGGGCCACTGCTGGCAGTGCCCAATCTTGTGATGTGGACTGTGGCTCCAAGAGTTCTCACAGAAGCAGTCCAGTGCCGCATAGAAGTAGGAGTCAGGGTAGTCGAACATGTGGTCAATGTTCTCAAAGACTTGGACGTTTCCGTCCAAGAAGATCATTTTGTCATACTCCTCAAGCTGAAAGTTTCAATCAAAAGGTAGGGTTCAGATCCCATGCAAAATCAATCTACTAACAATTAATAAAACATTAATGAAATAAATAAATAAACCTTTACCGCCCAAATGCGAAGCTTAAAGTAATTTGTGACATATGAGGCCCTGAACACAGGCTCAATCTCTTTCACTGTGCAGCCATGGGAGGCCAGAAGCTTGCGATACTCTTCAGACACATCCGGCAAGACAACCACAACCAGGGGGTACTTGCTCATCCTTTTTTTCAAGCCCTTGGCCAACCCAACCACACCGAACAAAGCCTCGTCATAGTCTCCAGCCAACATGGTCACATAGGCCCTCCTGGGTTCATTGGCTGCCGAGAACGCACCTTGAGCTTTCCTAATGACACTACACATCAGAGAGAGAGAGAGAGAGAGAGAGAGAGAGAGAGAGAGAGAGAGAGTTAGTCAAGTTAACCAAATAAAACAAGAAAAGACGAAAAACAATTGGAGAAAGAGCAATTAACTTACAGATCTATGTGCATGATGGCAAGCCGACGACGATAGGTCTGAGATCGGATGTCATCGTCGTCGCCAGCGAGTGGGAACTCCACGAGATCTCTGTGGGGATTGGCGCTCGACATCTTTTGTAGACTTGTAGTGGGAGAAGGGTTAAGGCTTTGGTATTTGTTTTGAAGAGAAAGGTTTTGGATCTCTCGAGCTCGAGGTTTTAGCTATATAGCTGATGGCTTGGAGAATGTTGTGCTTTTGAGGTAGGGGTGGTTGGGTTTATATAGGGAAGGAAATGGTGAAACTTAGGTTTAACTATGGTTAAAGACGTGAGTTGGGGGTATTAAACGTCCCTCAAAGATTCCCAGAAGAAAGCTACATTTTCAACCCATATGGCAACTCATTTCACTTTGGGATATTCTTTCTAACGTAGCTCACGTGTCCAGTTGTATGGCGTGTGACCTCGTAGCAGACGGCCGACCTTCCTTCTCCTACAAGCAAACAAACTCCCTGTACGGCTGACCTGTGCCTCAGCCCTTTTGATTTCTTTTCTCCATGCTCTCTTGTGCTGATCAGTTGGCTCCCTCTCTTCCAAGCCCCATTTTTGAAACCCTGAATTTCCATATCCTCTCCCTCTTCTCTCCTCCTCCACCCACCAACACCATACCTCAGCCTCCATCTCTCGCTCTCTCTCTCTCTCTCTCTCAGTTCGGCTTTTTCTTTTCTTTTTTAGGCATCGTTGTCATGTACAAAAGTTTGGCATGCGGTCGGTCGGTCGATCAGCATATGTATTCGTCTCTGATATACCAAAGCAAATAAGACAAACAAGAGGAAGTTTTTTTATAACCATGTTTCAGTACGTGTTATGCAGCTGAATATGCAGCTGAAAATAGATTATACTTCCTCTAATCCTAGTGTAAAAGATAAAAACGGAATTTGTGAGAAGCTGAAGATAAAAATGGAGCATCCGACAAAAAAGTTTCAAAAAACAAAGAATAAAATATGAGTAATGCTATTCATATCATGTTTTTATACCACATTTTCATACTACCTTAGGTGGCATCTGATGTGGCCATCCACGTCATTTGAAAAATTTGCAAAACCAAGGAAATGAAAGAGAAAGACTCCTCGTATACCACAATCATCATTTAATTAATTAGTTTTTCTTAATTATTAGTTTATTAAATAATGAATTAAATTTAAAAATTTAATTAAGATGTAGCTGTCTATATCAATGTCAGCTAAGGTGATATAAAAATATGATACAATAATTACTCATAAAACATGTTTAAATATAACTCCACTGCCAGCCTACCACCCTACCACCAACCAGAGATTGATATGCCTAACAAGTAACCGCTCCTCCTCCTGTCCGTGTCCTCGCCGCCTGAATGTTGACATCACCACTATGCTCTTGCTTTTGCCATGTTGTATATAAGACACACAATTAACTTTGTAGAAACTACAGTACAGAAAATTAGCTGTTACCCTCCATCAAAGATTTTTCCTGAGTATACTTTTTTTATACTATTTACAGGGGACGATTTAAACTCTGAACATATTAGGATAAAGAGAAATACCTTATTTACCAAGGCAATCCACCTTTTGAATTTTTTTTTAAAGTGTGTTATTAGTAGCTTTTTGCTACTTAGTACTACGGTCTAGTGACATTCCTCTTCACTTGTAACTAAGAGGTCTTAGGTTCGATTCTCGGCAAAGGTAAATTTGAACCACATTATTATTAGTTAATTGTGAGGCTCACCCCATTCTTCCACCTCTTAGTGTAGCTAATATCGTTTGTTCAAAGAAAATAACAGCTTCTTTGGTTTTTATACTAGAATATTGTGAAACGGATTTGAGTCATGTTGCATAATTGTAGTCATAATTATAAATCGAACTTATTATTTTTGTGAGTTGAGCTCGAGACCTCTTACTTACAAATAAAAAGAAATATTGTTAGATTGTAACGTTATTTGTTACACTCTATGAAGATTTTTTTTAATACATACGATATTATCTACACAAGGGGTGGAGGAGTGAGTTAAACCTCATAATGAGCTAGCTATAATAATTTCGCTCGAATTCGCCTTTGGCGAAAATCGAACCTAAGACCTCACAAATGAAGAAAGATATCACTATACTATAGTACTTAGTGACTAAACTCTATGAACATATTAGCTAATCATATTTTTCCTATTGGAAACTTAATATTTATGTCATCTTTCTAATTAAAGTGTGGTCTACTTAGATCATAGGCCGTATTTCTTTTATTTTCCTTTTTTTTTTGTTAAAAAAATGGATATAGTTAGGATATTATTTTGGTAGCACCAACAAAAGAATTATGGGAACTTTAACGAAAAGTTTTCGGTACTGTTCACTTTAACGAAAACCACATTTTCACACTAAAAAGTCAATCTGATACTATTCATTTTACTCTTTATTTTGTCATTTTCATTAAAAATCAAAATTTTCAAGCGATTTTCATTCATTTTCCTAAGAATTATATCCAACCGTCGTATATTTGATTATATTAAATAAATGTAAGTATTGTAGTTAGTTCCTTCTTCAATTAAAGAACAAAAAATATTACCTTTTAACATGAAGACGAATCGGTTGTTGGAATTTACCTTTGATCAAACGAAGAATCTATGAGAACAAAAACTACATTTTGGGTTTGGGATATTGTGGCAGACGGTCGACCTTCCTTGTCCTACAAGCAAACTAACTCCCTTCAAATGCCGCCAACATTCCCATTTTTTTTTTTAAGAAAAAAAGTGCAAGCATTTTCGCCTTGGATGAATTTGTTTTTAATCTAGTCCCTTTAATTTAACCGTTATCTACAAAGTGCAAGCATAACAAATATAACTTTCTGCCAACATATTACCGCAGTGAAATGAAATCATTTTTTTTTCACTTGTAAGTGAAAAATGTTCAATACAAATCTTATGATAATGAGTTCGAGTCAATTTATTCTTATTCCTAATGTAAATATATCGTTGTATCAACAAAACCAAATATAACTTTTCTTGATTTTCAAATGAACAATGCTTTGGTGACGTTATTTTAGCGACACAAAATTGTATCTTAGTTTCACATTATATATTATTATTAACATAATGATATATTCATATTAAAGACTATGAGAATAAATTAATTTTGAACTCGTCATCCACGAGATTAAAATTTAAGACTTCTCACTTATAATAAAGAGGAAATCATTAAACAACCATAGTAATAAGTGATTAGTTTCAACTTATTAGAAGAAAACTTTCATGACAAATTGACATACAGAATGTGACCCATGGTAAATTTTTTTTGGGAAAAAAAAAATAAAAATCAACTAACAGGCTGGTAATTTACTTAAAAAGAAGAAAAGAAAAGAACAAAGAAGTCAATATTTTTAACTTTGCGCTTAATATGCTTAATTAATAAGGAAAACTAATGAAAATAGTTTGAAAACTTTGAGTTTTAACGATAAGGACAAAATAAAGGGTAAAGTGAATAGTAATATGATTGACTTTTTAGTGTAAAAACCGAAAGCTTTTCGTTAAAGTTCCCTATTTAATATCAATCAGCTTGTTAGCTGACCTTTTAATGTATAATAAATAACTAAAAGACTCATTTTTTTAACAAACGATAATATCTATACTGAGGGGAGAGTGAACTAAGCCTCACACTAGGCTAGCCATAATAATATGATTCAAATTCACCTTTGACTAAAATCGAACCTAAAACCTCTCATTAACAAGTGAAAAAAAAAAATCACTAGAGCATACAAGGAAAAAAAAAAAAAAAAAACCAAAAGGAGTAGTTTTTTTTTTTTTCGAGGTGAAACATTATTGGATTTGGTAGAAAGCAACATGCAGGCATACAATTTTTAAACAAAGCGTCATAGATTAAATCTGATAAATGTTCATAATAACAATTATCAGATGAATAAACATTAGCGAAATTGCAAAGAGAGTTTAGAGAGAGGCCTGCCTAGGGTTGGGCACGGTCCACTTCCGTCCGGTTCTAATTTGGTTTGGTTTTCCTAATTTTGACTGTGAGAACTGATTGAACTGGACCAGACCGATTCCGGTTTATAGATTAAATAGACGGTTAGATCGTAAAAATACATTGCAAAATGAACTTCACAAAAAACATATATCAAAAACATGAGTCTCCGAATTCTAACTCATCAATATATTAACCAAACCTCGTAGGTATTGATTATTGACCAACTAAGTACAATTTTTGTGCCCTTCAGATTTTAGGGGGCCCGGGGGTTGGGGGACAATCTTCAATAGTAATGGACAGACATGCCTTACGCAACAAGTGAGAAATGTTACTACAAAAATTTTACCAATGAAAAGTTTCTTGACACTAACAAGACCAAGTTCAAAACAATTTCCTATACAGGTACTAACAGTGTTGCCACAACCATAGCCATGAACTACGTGCAAGCTCTGTTGCCATCCTACATCTCTCAAAAAGCCAAGCAAAAAAGAATGGATACTGTAAATTCAAAAGAATTTCTAAAAGCGTGATCATAAACCTGCAGCATACGAAGATGTTGAACCGGCAAGAAAGTGGGAGAATAACTAGCTCAACCCTTCATTTCCCTCAACCATATGTGAAGTGTGAAAACGAATTGCCTTCAGCGTGATTGGAGAATTCCGGACATTCTAGCTTTCAGCCAGTAGAAGTTGTTAAAGCACTTGTAAAACCTCAATCCGCCTCAAATTTAGTAAGAGGGGCCCATTTGTGGCATTCCAAACGGGGGCATTGGCGGCATTCCCATCCCTCCCATTGGTGGCATTGGTGGTGGAGCATAACCTCCCATTCCCGGTGGTGCAGGCAAAGCAGGAAGCAACTGAGCATACATATTCTGCAGATCGTGCAAAGACAATTAGTTTATGAAATCCTCTCAATAAAACAAGGATAAAGCAAATAGAAATACCTGCTGAGCAACCAGTTCCTTCTCTTCTTTCTCTTTGGCTTTCAACTCGTTTTGAGCTTCAATTTTGTCCTTGATAAGTTCATCCACCTTACCTGTGTACTCTCGGATAAACTAGAGAGAACGACAGAAGACTGAGTGAGGAACAATTGAAAGGTAGCCAATGGATAAAGGACAACAGATATAAAAACATACCTGCAGGAGGTATGGTAAGGCAAAATCAATTATATTGTTCATCCACGCAAGCTCAAGAGCAACATCTGGCCGGATCATATCATAACAAACAAATAGGCATGCAGCAAAACACTCTTTCTTTCCCTGCATATTCATTACAGAAGAACATGATTACAAAACCACATAAAAAATTAATACTTTACAAAGAGAAAGGGATGGAAGCATGGACTGAATCGCCTTCTTTAATTCACGAGGTGGGAAGAAGGAAAGAATAAATGAGTATGTTTGAGCAGTAAAATCCTTGCTTTATTTGGCATGCATGAGCACTCTTAGAGCATAATTAGTGCATAAAAAGAACACAGACCTGGTCAATGAAATAGATAAGTAGTTCCTCCGAAAGTTCATGATCACCAGACTGTGAGCACGTCTCCATGCAATCTTTGTAATGATTGTCTTTCTTTGACAATGCAATGGATTGCTTCCATCTGCCAGCTTTCTTGTAAATGTATGCAGCAACGCGTCTCATCTCAAGAAGCTCATGTTTCTCAAGCTGTTCATTTGCAATTTTGCATCAATAACAAATAATTACATGTCTCAGTCAAATACTTCCGATGTATGAAAAACTTCAATCTCACCTTTTGAGCAAGACCTATCTGATCAAAGCTGTCGTGCAAATCTATTGATTCACGAAGCCTGTCATAGTCTTCCTCCTCCATGTATATTTCATTTAGAGCTTCATTCACAGCAGTTACATTGTTGCTCTGAACTGCAACCATGTATGGCTTTATCAGATGGATGTGACCAGCCTGAAACCCAAAGGGATTGAACATGTAAGCACGAAAGAACCATTCACAAACCCTGCCAGAACAGAAACTTGGTAGCAGAGACCAATATCAATGACGTCATGTGACAGAAGCAAACCTTTCTCATTATATCCACCACTCTGGTGTGATCCACACGAAGCGCAATCACATTAAGAACATCATTAATAGCATCAGGATGTTCTTCCAAGTAGAAGTGCACAGCCCTGTAGTAGAGTTCAACACTCGCAACTTTGACAATAACATCCTTGAATTGCATGTGGTCCCATGCTTCTGGGGAGTGGTTCATTATGGTAGTTGCAGCATTATCAAACTCATCATATTGGATATATAAGTATGTTAATTCTTTCCAGTGCTGCTGTTCATCACAAGCTCTAATAAGCTTGGGAATGTTGAGACGGGTAGAGAATAATTTAATGTGCTCCATAAGCTTCTCAGGACGGTATCTTGCATATAGAACTCCTAATTCTGTAAAGATGCCCATATGTGCACGCTCCAATCCTAGCCCACTCTCCATGAGACTAATGAGCTCATTAAAGCATCCCCTGTTCTGGTAGTACTCACAGACCTCTTCCAGATCATCCACCTAAAATTAAACATGCTGAAGTAAGAAATAATCAAAAGTATAATTGAGTAACTAGTTAATTGTGTCCTATGGCACATAGACAGGTGTGGCAATCTGCAGTGCTTACAACTTAACAAAAACATACTCAAAGAATACGCACCTCCCATCTTGGGAGACATCTTAATAAACAAAAGCATTATATATAACTTCGTGAAGACAGTCGAAATTAACATAAACAGGAAATGCTACCTGGATAATGATGTTGAGTCCACAAATCTGAGCTAAGCGGAATTCCTCAGCATCCACACACGCAAAGCAAACAAACTTCCACGTTTTTGAGCTGTTAGCTTTCCGAGCTGCATCAACAGCACCTTGAAACTGATTTAGCTTCACAAGAGTGCATGCTAGTTTACCCCAGTTAGAAATGAATGCAAATATGATCTTGGCTGCTTCGTATAGGGCTTCATCAAACAAGCGATCCCCAACATTTTGGAGATTGGCAACATTTGGCATAAGAATGAACTCTTCAATATCACCAAGCCGATCAATCTTAGCATAAGCATAAATAAGTTCACTGTCCACCTTCGGCTCCTTGGTCTTCTGCCTGACCATCAGAAGGTATCTTACCAAGTCATGATATACATCTGCATCCTCAGAAGCACGTATGACCTCCAAAAAGTGGGTGGCATCATCTGCACGGATGAATGACTCGATGGCATCACTCACTAATCCCTCTTGCAGTTGAGCCTTGGCCACCTGGCTCCAAACAGCATCTTCTTCAACCCGGAATGCAAACTCTACAGCTCGGTCAATGCTCTGTATGTTGTCCAACAGGACATTCACAGCATCAACATTCAAATTGAACTTCTTGAAGATTGCAAATGCTTCTTCATACAACTGAGCTTCTACGGCCATTACTCCAACTGCAGGTCCATCAAAGTTGTCTAATCTATTGATGTAGTCCATGACTCTGGATGGATCAGCTTTGATGGCAGTCAGAATCAATAGATTCTGCAAATTGAAGTTCCCACTAAAAGCAGAATTTTGAAGCACTATCTTTTCAAGAAGCTCAATCAACTCGTGTGGAAGGTCTGCAGTCATAAATGCTTTAACAGCTGATGATACTTGCTCAGGACTCTTGCTTTCAGGCAAGGCAGTAGATACAACTTGATCGATTAGCTGCCTTCTATATTCATTTTCAGGATCAAGGACCTTAGCCCAGAGATCATCATCCATTCTTTCCACAACATATCTGACATGCACATATCAAGTAAATAGCATAAGGGAGCCACATACAATCATGATCCAACAACATCTTACTAGCAAACAGAAACACACAAACCTGGCCTGGAGTTTGAACAAAGAATTTTTATTTGTAACGTTAACGAGTTCGTCATCGCATTGACCTCTACGGTATGCAACAACAGCAAGGGTAGGATCCCTTTTTTCACAATATTTACCAACAACACGAGAATCATAGTATGGGTTAGTTGTGAGAAAATGCTCAGGATTGTTGCCGCTATCTATGATGATTTTACCCAGAGCATTGTGGACATGTACATCTTGGCTTCCCTCACTCACAAGATGCTCCAAGAATTGGGTGAGCAAGCGAAGACGATTCCTGCAAATAGAAATCACAGAAACAATAAGCAACTAATGTGAATGATGAAGGGTAAACAGGATCATAAAGAGATCACTACACACCTCTTTTCACATTCCTCGACAAGGGGCTCAACCGGTAGAAGAGAACGAACTGATAGAATAAGACCTTTAATGAAATCTTCAGGGCATTCATCATCCAATAGCTGCCCTACAACTAAAGGAGCATTTCCTGGATTGACCTATCAAACCAAAAAAGATATATAACGAGTGATGCTCAATTTGAATAATAACATTGACAAGGCATGAGAAAGCTAACAGGAAACCTGCAATTGGAAAGAAAGAAAGAAAAATGATATAAAGCCTCCAAGTATGAATACCTTTTGGACATAACCTTCAATGTAACGAAGCATATTGTTCGTATACAAATAATGGGTGAGATCTGGAACAAAGCCAAAACGATCACAGACATTAATCAGAGGACGTGCGTCTGGAAGCTTTGCTTCCATTAAAAAGTTCTTAGCTTTTTCAGGGTCATAAAAATTGGATTCCCGTGTCACACGCTCCACCTCCTTAATCTGTCCAGTTTTTGCAGCTGCTTCAATGTACTTGAAATGGATATCAGGATCCTCACTGTCCAGAAATGATGAATAAATGAAAGGGACAAAGAAAAAAGAATCTCATAAAACTTGCGGAGCAAATGAATGTCATCTTTAAACTTCTCTTCCACTTAAAGAAACTGATACCTGGAGCTCAAATATGCGCCTAGGAAGAAGTACAGCCCCTCATAGGACTTGAACTGCTCAAACAATTTTATGCACTTATCTACACCCAGTTGCTCGGAATACTCTTTGGCGGTCTGCACGAGATGATCAGGTAAGCCTCAACTTTATAAACTATGAAAGAGCAATACTGGTAAAATTTAAAAAAAATTAAAATTAAAAAATTAAAAAAATTAAAAAAAAAAGAAGAAAAAAAGCACTTTACCTGTACAATAATCTGAAGATTGCCCCTAAGATTGACCAGCAGAAGATCCTTCATGCACTCAAGAGCCCATTCTACAGAAAGAGTTCCAAAGAACTCGACAAGAGCCTAACACACATAGTAGTTAGAGATATACTACATCACATACTATCAAGTTATAAAGAAATTTAAGTGCCAACCTGAGGGTCAATTGCATGTGTGTTCACGATGACACGTTTGATATCAGGCAACTCAGTGTAGTGCTGCGCATTAAAGATACCATTGTTTAGGAAAAAAATTATCATTTTTAAATGAATATTCATCAGAATCCAAGAACTACTATACCTGTAGGGCACGCAAATACAAACCAGCTTTTTCACAAAGTTGACCAATACGTGGGCGATCATAATGACTGAACATACCATTGGCCAATATAGCATCGGCAACATTTGGAAAAGTCACAAGATTGATTTCCAAAACCTAAGAAAAACATTATATGGAGCAGACATGTGAGAAAAAAAAAAGGAAAAGAAAGGGAAAAGAAATCAAAGTTTAAGAAAGGGATTATGAACCTTTGTCTGAAGGAATCCATGCTCAGGTAGATTCGGCTTCAGCACATCCAACAAAAAGGCTGTTGCCTCACGGATCAAGTTCCTCTGAAAAATAAGAGAAAATACACAATGACAAGAAGTCCCAAAACTCATTCTTCAGAAAAATAACAAAATGAAGAACATATTCCAACAAAAAATTGTTGACACAACATAAAAGCAATATTTAATTTAAACCTGAAGGAACAGATCGGTGATGGTATTGTAGTCAATGGGACAACCTCCCTCCATTTGAGACATCATTAGAGCAAAATTAACAGCCCCCTGCCATCAAGATAGTTGAAGTTGTTCCAATGTCAGATAATTTAGCTCAACCCGTCAGAAGAGCATGGTAAATAGTTACAAAACCGCTGTAAAGAGAAAAGTGCCTCAAACTTTCAAAGAAATGCATGTACCTGGGGATCTGCCCGTAAAATTGTTTGGAGAAGGAACAAATAATCAGGTGTATATCCAACCTGTGACAATTTAAAAATCACAATAAGATAAAAATCCAGTAAGAGCTATTGGCCATGTTATTAAAAATCACACTACCAAATCTGACACAATAATAGTTTTCAGCCAGGATAATATTGCTGTTCAAAATGAGAGAATTTGAACAATTGTATGTCATTAAGATTCTAGTTCAAAGAAAAGCAAAGTTGTGTGACCTGCTTTGAGTATATTAAAATCTTGTCAAATTCCCTTCTCTCAGCAAATGCTGCAACAACTTTGGGAGTTGCCCGGGCTTTGATGTATATTTTCAAAGCGAGGTCGTTATCCACTGTCTGCATTGTAAATATGTTTCATAATATTAGAATGACAATATAACTCAAAAAAAAATCAAGCGGCAGCAGACTCAACAATGCCACTGTTGAGTAAAAGTTGAAAAGAGCCCTCTAACATGATCCTCTCATTTCTCTTTTAAGGTTAGCTCAATTTTGTTTCAGACCTTCACAAGATCTCCAAGCTCTTCACTACATTCTAGCTTGTCCTCTGCTAGCCAATTCTCCAAAAGATTCTTTTTGTTCTGGTTTACAACTAAACGTGACAGTTCCAATGATTCATAAGCATTGAGTTTTCCTCTAGTTAAAAGAGTTCCAAAATACTGCAATAGTGGTGGGGTTTGCCCAGCTTGCACAGGAACGCTCTGCAAAGAATAAATAAAGTGTGTAAATTAGATCCTGATTCAAAGATTACATAGTCATGTAAAGGAAGCACAATACTTCCAAGGTAATCTAAAGGTGACACTGAGAAGCACAAGAACTATGAAGAATATATGTGTATATAAGCTGACACGTGAATAAAATATCAGAAAGCTATACCTGAAATTTAGCAACAGTATCAGGAGTACGGAGTATTCCCATTGGAGATTCCGCGGCCAGCTCTGCAGCCTCCTTATACTTTGTCTGAGAAAACAGTTCTTGGAACCGCTGGACAACCTGAGCACAACAACTATATATTGTAGTTTCAAGATATCACCAAAGTGCAAACAGAAAACAATTGTGCATTCATATTCTCATACTTTTTGAACACCCACAAAGACTTAAATTACAAAATGCACCATAGAACTTCCCAGGAAAAGGTTGTTTCGAGAGGGAATATAGGGATCCGATTTCTATGTATCACTACATACTGATTTCCACACATATGGGGGAAAGACACGAACCACAAAAACCCACACTATCGTTACTGATTTCCTTCTTCGACACCACAAGTAATGACAACAACTAAGATAAATGTGCCAATTGTCAGAAAGTTATTACAAAAACCAACTGCAATCGTTACCAGGTCCTCAGCACCAGGAAGGTTTCCTCTTTTCGCAAGACTCACTGCAAGCCCCAAATTATTCAACTGCAAAATCCCCAAATAATAAATTAAAGACCGAACACTTTCTTTTCTCCAGTAGTCAAATGCACAAAACGACTCAAAAGCATACCTGGCCACTAACAAAAGGTACAATTGTTTGTTCATTTACAGTGGCAAGTAAGACCTGGCCTCGCCTATTGACTGCATAAAAACCCCCAACGGTTGAAGCTTCAGCTGTCAAAAATATAGGATCTGGACTGATTCGATTTCTATAAACTGCAGTTGCTGTCTCTAGGTCATATACAAATAAAAGTCCAAGCTTTGTGATAACATATATCAACCCATACTTTTCCGATATCTGAAATCAAGAAGAGAAAAAAAGAATGTAGTTTGATTGATAGGTAAACATATGTTTAAATCAAAGTAATAACAACCAAAAGTAAGACCTGCATTGATACTGGAAAGTCATCAGCAAAATCCGGAGGAAAGAATAAATCTGCTTGCTTCTTGGTGTATGATGGTTTTCCTGATGCCAATTCACAGTAAATGTTAGATCTGTGCGATGTGCACTAATGTATTCTAAATGGAATCCGGTGAAGAAGCAGTGTACCTGGCTGGGCACCAAGCTCAATTACATGCATCTTTGATGTAACCTGTCCAGCATTGGAGGACTTTGAGGCAAAACTAATAAGAATTGATGGATGCTCATTCCCAGGAACCTGCATGTAACAGAAAATTAAGTAAGGGAATATAGCACACAGTAGTAAACCTCATATATTTAAGCCAAGAGAAAGTGAGAAAGAAGTATGGCACCGCACTTTATATGTGGCAAACGATGCAGCATGTGCTTCAAGAGCCTGACTACGTTTCTGTTCCACAGAAAAAAGCTGCATATTTCCTTTGACAAGTTGTGGCCTCTACAGTCATTTTGGCAGAAGCAATATGTTAATTGTTAAAGATGTCACTAAATCTGGTAAACCATAATTAGTTCCATTCTCGTTAAATTATAAAAATGAGATAAAAGTAAATAAATAAAAAGAAAAAAATCTTAGTTTCAATAAAGTAATTACATACTTCCAAGTATCAGTGAAAATAAAACGGATAAAATGCTGAAGTATAATAGTGCAACTAGAACATCTTATCTAATCCCGGCTCCCATGAATTAAAAACAACACAACATTTTGACCACTCTTCTAAATCTTTAAGCAACTTCACAACAAAGTAAAATGAAAAAATAGCAATAAGAGGTCATGTAAAAATATTAACATAGAAAAATTATTTTCATACAGTTATGTACAATTATAAAGGTGCCAGTTCACACTCCAAATTTAGAATCCATTGACAGGATTACAGACATAGAAGGAGTACAAAGGCAAAATAAGCAAACAACAAGATAATCACTCACCTCTGCTGAACCAGGAGCAATTCCAATTAAGACCAACCACTTTTCTGAAGGATCACAACGGTAGTTGATTATTTGATTGTTTGACAAATTAGCTGTCCGCTCAAAGACCTTTGTAGGCTCGGATTCACCTAAAAGTAAAATATATTTAAAACATGTGCAAAAATATAAGAGTAAAAAACCTCATATGGAGAGATGAAATAATGAGAAGTAAATAAAATAAAAGAAACCAGATTCAAGGATATGAAAAGACGTCTTACCTTCAATTAACCAATGATATGCTGAGGTCTGTGTGACCAGACCCAGCATCTTTGGAGTAATCCACTTCCAAAAGACAATCTACAAAGAACGAAACAAAGAGCAAACAAAAAAATTTAGGATTACAACCAGTTACCAAAATAAAATTATAAATAAAGATCGTAAACGTTCACAGCATCAAATTCGACATTGTGAATGCCCTAAAAGGGCAAGATCATCACCTGCTCAGGCATCTGATGTGATTTCATCTTTGCTTTCATTTCAATGTTAAATATTTGTAAATGGTCCTGAGTTGTTCCTTGAACTTGAGCTACACATTGAATTCAGCCATCGATCAGCGGGCGGGACAATCACCACAACAACAAATAATAAGAGAAAAAGACAATAACATCAACAACTGAACACAAACTATGACGGTTTATAAACAATTCAACTCAAATAATAAACGAATTTCAATAATGCTCCCAGCTCGCAAATTTACCAATCATAAAAAATGGAAATGCATCCAGTATATGAACAGACATTACACGGTTCCAATATACATTCACAGTGAAACTGAAGCACACACTGGAATTGCATCACAACATTAATTTCAAGAATTCAAATCATACCTTTTAGAGCAAGAATTCTGGAATTGGGATTCATCAAAGCCGAGTCGGCGGTAATGGGTCGACGCAATGGCTGCATGGGCATGCTCATATCGATGATAACGACGCTATTCTGCGGCGATGTCTCCCTAACACAAATGTACTTATCCGATTCCATAGTCACATGCGTAAACGTAATGAATTGGGGATTGATCCCAATACTAGGCAACTGAAAAACCAAACAAAATTCAAATCAACAATCACCATCATCGCACTCGATCATTCAAACGCATTGCCAAAAATCCAACAAAAAATGCACAAACTTGCACAGATAAACGCCTGATTTATACATAATTCGCAAATGGGTCAGTGGGAAACAGAGTGAAAACGCAGTTCTCAAAAGGATCTAGATCGATCCAATGAGGCATTGGATCAAACGACGAAAACCCAGAAATGGTTTGATGAAATTAGGATCGAGATGAAGGTGGCATTACCGTGAGGGCCTCTTTCATCGTCATGGGGGCGTTAGCGGCGGCCATGGTGCCCGGGTCGGGGCTTTGGTAGGAGGACCCGATAAGCGGAGAAGAATGTGGCACAGCAGAACCTTCTGCGTGTGGATTTGCAGAGGAGGAAGAGAGAGAGAGAGACTGTATGTGGATCTTGTAGTATGGGAATGTATGCAGAAGAGGAGGAGCTATAGTATGCGTTTTTTGTCGCGCAAAATTTGTGAATCGATTGCTAAGTGGGGTTGTACGTTGAGAATGTAATGCGTTAGTCGAGTGCACTTGTCAACGTACAATACCGGACTGCTTTTTTTGTGTGCATGTCATTTCAGTTAATGATTTTATTTTATTGTTTGTTTGTTTTATAAATACGTGTTTACATAATAAGTAATACAAATGTGATACATAAATATAGGGGTGGGCAAACGGGTCCTGGACTCACGGGTAGGGGCGGGTACTAGCGGTTCGGAGCAGGTTCGAGGCGGGTACATATTTTTTTATATCACAACGGGGCGGGGCGGGCCGGGTCCAAGTAAAAAGCGGGGCGGGACGGTTCCTAATTCCTGAAGACACGGGCCCCCGGCCCGAACCGTATCTAGTGTATTTGGCTGGAGATTACATCTATGCCGTTCATATCTCACCCACAAATCAATCTAGGCCCGAACTTTCTACCGTTCACTTTCGCAAAGACTCGACTCCCAGATTGAATGCTGAATCTTCTCTCCTCAGTCTTCCTCTAGTATCTCTATCGTTGATTCTCACTCTCCTCCCTTGCGATCTCTATCGTCCAGACGGACTCCCAGTCGAATCGCGATAGTTGAGATCCCGCAGCTTCTCAGAAGTTGACTCCGAGTCTCCGGCCACCACCATCATCTCCTCTCAACTTCAACCACCACCTCACGGTCTTGAGTCTCCAAACTTCTGAGTCCATCTCGAAGCCAAATATTCAAACAAAAGGTATTTAATTTTAGCCTTTAGGGATTTATGGAATTAGGGTTTTTTTTTTTCTAGATTTAGGGATTTTGAGTTATTATGTTCCATTCTAGGGATTAATTTAATTTCGCACTCTGGTTTAGGATCTGGGTTTTTGTACTTGCAGGCTCAGCAGCAAACTGGGATGAATAATTAATCTCTTACTCCATATTAATTAATTAATATCTTTATTTAATTAAATTTAAACCTGTAATTCACCTTCGTCAGATGAATAGCTAAAGGTTTGATCTTGTACTGATTCTGTTTTGTTTCTATAATTCATTGGATAATTTTTATTTTTTATGATGGATTGTTGAGAAAACCGAGAGGGATTTATGGATTCAGCTGAATCCAACAAGTGGTCAAAGTTGCATGAGTTAAAAGTTGACCATCTGGGATGATGATGATGATAAAGTTCTAATCTTTTTTATTGAATTGTATATTTGGTGATGATACATGATAAAACCTATAATCTGCCATAAGAAAAAATGAAGGTTGGTTCTGATTTAGTTATTACCTTCTGAACATGTTGAAATTAATCACAGATTTAAGCCACCAAGCTTATAGCTTTTGGATTTCTGATGCTTTCGTTTTTGTTTTGGTGGTCTTGGATTCGCGTTGATACGTCTGGCAATTCTCAGATCATTGAGATTGATAAGTTCACCATGATGGAGTTGTCATCTTTGACTCAGGCTAACATTAGGTATGCTTTCAATATCTGAGAACCTTCATTATTCCAAAGCATTTTTTAGCCATTGAGTATTCTCTTGTGATCATCTATTTGGTGATAATTGTTTTGTTCCAGTCTGCCTTTCATTACTGCAACTGCCTATGGGTTAAAGCACATTGAGACAACCCTTACAAGGGCGAAGTTTGAGGAGTTGTGCTCAGATCTGCTTGACAGGTGTGAACTTTTGTTTCAACGTGCTCAGATATTGTGGATATCTGCATATTTGGCTATAGGTTTTTTGTTGTTGCTAATTTCAAGATGTCCCTTTGATGCCTAATGTTGTGGAATGTATTTTGGTTGCTATATTTGGTGGTATAATTTTGATTCTATGAGCTATGGAAATTTTTTTTTTTTACTGCGACAGTTTATGTGGAGAAGATTTTAAGACCTTGGATAGCTATGTATTGCAGTCTGTGGTGGAGCTTTAGGTCTTGTAATTTTCTAAAACATGTATGTGTTGCTGTGCAGTGCAGTTTATAAATTACAAAAAAAAAAAAAAAAAAAAAAAAAAAGAGTTGGACCCGTGGACCCGTCCCGAATCGGCCCGTTTGAAACAGGCCGGGTTAGGTCCGGTTCCAAAACTCAAAATCCCTCTACCTGGCCCGTCCCGCCCCGTTACTGTTTAAAACAGGTAAGGTCCGGTTCCTCCAAAATTGGGCCCGGCCCGGCCCGTGCCCACCCCTACATAAATATACTCTTCTTAGCAGTACTTAAAATTATAAGAAGCAAATGGGGGGTAAGACGCGAGATGTGGCGCAGTCTGGTGATCCCATCTGTTTTGGAGAGATGTGGCGCAGTCTGGTGAGCCCATCTGTTTTGGAGAGTATACAGAGGTTTTCGAGGTGCTATTTATAAAATAAAATGCTTTTTAGGTTAAGTTATTAGAAATCCCTTTAAAGTGCTGATAATTAATTACAATGCGAAAGGAGAAAGCCATTTACTATATGAAAGGATAATAGTAAACCTAAATGCACTTGTAAATTAGACCAGTTGATCAATGCAGTGCTAAGGGCGTGTTTAAGTACAGTTAATGACAAATTAGGTAGTATGCAAGGTATGTTTACGTAAAATCAAATTATTAATATATAGTACCATATATTCCATATACATCATACATTCCATCGTTATTGGTCAAACATATTCATCATCACTTGGTATCAATGTGGGTCGTGGAATGCGAATTTTCAACCAATAGTAGCCAAAATTGTTTGATGTTGAACAACTAATACATAGACTTGCTGCTTAAGAAACCTCACACTTTGTAGCTAAGAAACCCCACAAAACATCATTTTTTTTTTGTTCCTTTACGTAACTTTGTAAAACTATTCAAAAAAGTTGTAAATGTTACTGTTTTAATTTACGGCAGAGGGATGAGAGAGTTTGATTCAAGAGAGTTGAAGAGGCTCTATTTGTCAATAAATTGGGATGTATTGCGAAAAATGTAGCTATAACGTAAACAGTTAGTCTAGTTGATCAAGATAGAGTGATCGTCTTTTCAACCTGAATTCGGGTCGCTTCCCCAAAGATTAGTTTAGAATGTTGCATTATGAAAGAGGTTTTTTTTAGGGTGAAGTTGGGCTTATTTCACAGGCCGATTGATTTTTCTGTGTGGGCTTTTTGACCGCTATGTGGGTACTCTAATAGTTTAAGCTTGGGGTGCCCTTCTACGAAGTACGAGCTCATTGGGCCAGTTGTTTTTTCTTAATATTTCCCCTGGCCCTTGAACTATTTTTAATTTTTATTTCAAAATAAATAACAGAATTGTTGCAACAGTTCGCAATCAAATTAGCTTTACATAAAAGACTAATGACTCGTTTAAAATATTTTTAAAATGATTGAAAATACTTTAAAAAATATATTTTTGAGTTCCAAAACACTTGAAGTGCTTTTTCAAGATTCATTTGTATTTTTGCTTAAGATTAGTACCAACAACATTTTTATTAAAAACGTTTTCAACATTTTAAAGCACTTCCAAACGAACCCTAAGTATTTATCACTTAATTAGTTAATTCTTTGCAGTCGAAATTCCTAGCTTTAATCCCAGTATCACCAAGAGACATGCGAGCGAAATAATAATTCATTTAAACTTTGGTGTTGGACTTCAAAGAGCAACGTTATCCGTTTCCCTAACAACAAAAAAACAAAAAATACGTATCATTATCCACCTTTAACATTATAGCGTTTTCAGCCCATTAAATTTGAGAAATGATTTAGACGCATCATTTTTATCTTTTCTTGCACTTGTTTCTAGCCACATAATTCCACAGTCTCAATACACAATCATGGGAACTTTCATGGCCAAGTGAACTATCTCATACGTCAAAAAGCAGTTATGGTCCTTGTCGAACAGTCTAAAAAATCAAGTCGTTTGTTTGTAAATTGTAGTGCATCGTCTGCTCGTTTTCCCACTTGTTTCTTCTTCGCCAAGCCCACTTCAATAGAAAAACTAATGAAAATGGTTTAAAAATTTTGAATTTTAACGATAAAGACAAAATAAAAGGTAAAGTGAATAGTATCATGATTGACTTTTTAGTGTAAAAATGTGGTTTTTCATTAAAGTAAACAGTACTGAAAACTTTTCGTTAAAGTTCTCTACTTCCATATGTTATTTATGATATTTTAGCAAATCTCTCGTCCTTATCAACATTTGATAGTGTAATCTTGCTCCGATTTGCAACCACTTGCAAACTCAACTCATCCCAATTGCTCTCACACTAGTCCACATAAAACAAAAGGTATAAAATATGATGATCTTTCAGAGTATGCCTGACAATTTCAGCATGACTCTTAACCTAACACGAAACGATACGTGAATAATAGGTTTTGGTCAATCGGTTAACGAGTCAAGTTATTATTGAGTCACTTGTTAATAACACGTTAACGAATTTGGTCGCTATCGGGTCATACCGTTAATAACTTATTAAGATAACGGATATAACATGTAAATAACACGAACACGACCCATTTGCAATAGACACTAGACATTACAATATCTTACATGACTCATTAACTTGACACGAAACAACATAACCATTAACAAGTCATGTCATGATCGAGTCGTTTATTAAGACAACGAGTTTGACACGACATAACCCGTCAAGATAACATGTACATCAAGAAAACGACATGAACATGACAAATACAAACCATTTGCCGGATCATTTTTAGAGTACAAATACGTATTGAGCACAAATATTTAGAAATAACTCATCATTGTCTGGGGGTTTAAACTACATCGACGTAGTACGCTCCCGAAGTGGTGCTACACTAATCAATTGACCAAAGATACTTGTTAATGGGTCGTACTAATAATATTTGTTCATTTAACCAACTAAGTTAGCCTTTCAGTTTATGACGTAACATAACAAACTCGTATCTTCTTATTAGAGTTTTTTTTTTTTTCTTTTTACAAACAATATTTTCTATACTAAGAGAGAATAAGTTAGCTTAGCCTCACAACGAGTTAACAATAATATGATTTAAATTTGTTTTTGACGAGAATCTAACCAAAACCTCTCGTTTACAAGTGAAGAAAAATATTATTAGACCCTAGTATTAGTGGCCTACCGTGTTAGAGTATTTTTAGATATGCTTAAGGGAGTTGTTATTAGCACTCCAAAAGTCTCATTTTACACTTCTCACAAATGTATTTTTTTTTTCTAATTATAGAAAATTTAGAGTACCAAATAAGATTTTTGAAGTGCTAATAACAATTCTCTATGCTTAATTGTGATTATTAATTAGTTCTAGTTTTGCTATAAAGAATTTTAAAAAATTATGACCCAAAAATAAACTTCAACAACATGCCCCACCAAGATTATGAAATATAAACAATATAACAAATAAACAGAATTCGTAATTTATTAAATATCCCCAAAGAATATAAAAACAACAATAATAATAATAATAATAATAATAATAATAATAATAATCTGCTTCTACACAAAATAGACAAGCTTTGACAATCCCTTCCTCTAATTCCTACCCTTTCCACCGCCAAGTATTCCCTTTTCGAACCGCTGGCGCCAACCGCGCACCACCCATAGTTATTAACACCCCGCTCCACTGAACCACCGCCACTAGAGCTCTCAGTTTCCAATTCTACCCCTCCACAATCCGAATTCTCCCCGCTTGTCCCTTCTTCCTCGCAAGAGCTCCCGCCACCTGAATAATTCCTCACCACCGTCCATCCATCCGATTCCCAGTTTGCCCCTCCCGTCGTCGCCAATTTACCAATTCTATTCCTAGCAGAAACCTCGTACTCCTCATCGTCCTCGTCATCCTCAACGTCGGTTTGATCGCCGAACTCGGAGTTAGCCCAGTCGAGAACGCAGCGAGGTGACGAGTCGGCGGCGACCGCATTTGGAGACAGGGAAGCCAAAAATGGATGCTGCAGCAACTGATCGCAGCTCCACCGCTGCTTCGGGTCCCTCCTCAGACACTTGTCGAGAAAGTCGCGACCAGTTTCCGACAACCGGCTCGGGAACCGGGGCAACCCGTCCGAAACCGCGATCCGAGCCAGCGTCTCCAAACCGCGATCCTCCCACCCGGGCTTTCCGGTCACCATCTCGATAACCGTGCAGCCTAACGACCATACGTCGGACTCCGGTCCCTGATATTGCCCGTTAATTACCTCCGGTGCCATCCAAAGCGGACTTCCTCGTGGTGTCATCCTGGCCGTACACGTGTCCTCCGACAAGATAATCGCAGAACCGAAATCGGCGAGCTTGGCTTGGTTACTCGCGGGGCCCACCAGGACATTTTTACCCTTGACGTCGCAGTGAACAATGCCCTTCGAGTGAACGTCCCTCAGCGCCGCAACGACGCACCAAACGCGCGACCGCAGCGTCGTTTCGTCCACTTCAGCATCCACTGCGGTGCCACCTGGCAAGTACTCCAAGTGGAGGTTCCGAAACGACGTCGCGGAACCGCTCCCCGGTTCGCACGACACGTCGTCGCTGAGGTAACTCACGACGTGTGGTGAGGAGAGCGACCGGAGAATTCGAATTTCGTTCTCCAGCGCCTCCAGCTGGCCGGGAAGACACGCGGCTTGATCGACCGATTTGACGGCGAAGACACGACCGTCCTGTTTGCTGACCCCGATGCTGACGGTGCCGAACGACCCTCTTCCTATGCATTTTCCTCGTACCCAAGAAACCGTGTCGTGAGAATGTTGAGAGTTTGAGTTCATTTTCCCCATGTCGGAATTTTTTTTGTGTTTTTCTTGCGTCTTTCGATTTGGGTCCAACTGTGTATTTATACGTGCGGGAGATCCAAACGAAAGTTCGTAGCTTTTTTAATCTTTTAATTTTTAATTTGTGGGAAAAGATAAAAGGAGAATTATTTTTCTGTGAGGGTAACCGAGAGGTGTGCGATGACGTCAGTGAGGCATCTTTGCCTCTTGGTTTGTGTTTACGTAGAGAATGGATAGTGGGGTGGGGGAACGTACTTGGGTTGGGGAGGTTTATCCTTATCCAAATAACCGAATTTGTGTTTTGTTTTGATCTCGGGCCAATTGTTTAATCTCCAATTGAATACGTCGTATGTGGATGCCTCGAAGCCAATTCATGTGGTGAATTTTGATCTTGAACTAGTGTCGGTAACCAAAGTTAAAAGTTTGTGAATTTTCGTTTGGCTTACGTTAAAAAATTGTACATGAAGCACACAGATGAAAGCAATAGACACACGTTAAATGATATTTTTGCACCATGTGCCAGAAAAAAATCTTTTTTGTGGTTGAAATTGGTGATCGGTCTATTCAAAAGTTTTAAGTTTCGGCCTAGCTAGTGATGAGATGATGAGGTCACGCTCGGTTCGTCATTGTCTGAACTCCAAACCGAACCGAATCAAAATTGAACTGAATGCAAATTGAATTGAAAAAAAATAAAAAAAATCAAACCGAATTGTACAGTAACTTCGGTTCGATTTTCAATTTTAATAAAAAATCGAACCGATTGGAACTGAATCCCGTAACTACCAAGCCTCGCCGCCAACTTACTGTTCTTTTTGTGTTTTGTTTTCCTAACGAAAAAAAAAAGAAAAAGGAAAAATAGAGTTTTTGGGGGGGGGGTGATGGGGTGGCGGAAGGCATTGCGGTTAGGTGGGCAACAAGATCCGGACCCTTTGATTCGTTGACTTAAAACTATATTCCCATGGTCTTGCTGTTGCAGCCCCATTGGGTATCCATCCAACAATACTTAGACCTAGTTTGGGAGTGGGGTGCTTAAAAAAAAAGCACACATGAAAAAAAGCTGTAAGGGTTTTAGGTGTTTGGTAAACTGAAAAAAAAAGGGCTTATTTTGGAAGCTGCTGTGAGAATAAGCTGAAATCAAAGGAAAAAGTTGAAGCTGCTATTTGCAGCTTTGGAAAACTGGCTTTTTTTCAAAGCACATGGAGCTACAGTGCTTCTTTAATGAAAAGACCCACTATTAGACTGCTTTTTTTTCCAAAAGCACTTTTACAAAAAAGTTACCAAACACTCTGCTGATTTATTTCACAGCCGTTTATTCTCACAGCAGCTTTTTTTCAAAGCACAGCAATACCAAACCAGCCCTTACAACTGCCGAGGCTGCATAGACATTGATGCGGACGTGTTACACAGGATGACAATTAAACAAATAGTTCTCTTTTTTCTCTTTTTTTTTTTTTGAAATTTTGTGAATATTAGAGAGGTGGAAAATTGGTCGCCAAATATATTTGGAGCGGGTGGGGGCTCAACAGATCACGGAGACATGGAGAGCTTCAGAAGAGGCTCAACTGTTTTTACGTTGACGTGGCGGGAAATCGTTGGTCCACGACGGCGCAAGATAACTTGGTCGGCAACAAAGATGAGGAATGAGGATCCTTTCCGGATCCTCTTTGTGAGGATCGCGATGATCTTCAAATCATGTCTATTTATCGTATATCGTGCAGTTAAAATTTATTTTAAATACTTTTATTTAAAATTAAATATAAATAATACTTGATAAAAATTGATCGCACGATATACGATAAACGAACACGATTTAAAAATCTCTAGAATTCTTTAAAAAAAAAAATCTAGAGAGAATCCTTATTCAGAGAAGGGGGATGCCTGTGGGTGGCAGCGAGAAAGAATGTGAGCGAGGAGTCTGGTGATGACGTGTCGTTATGGTGGTCCATGGAAAATACTTTGGATTAAAATAATGTAGGGAATGACAAATTGGCATAAAGAGAGCAGCCACCAGCCAGCTATCCAGATCAAATCGAATCCTGTGGAAAAGGATGAGGGGAAGGGAACCCATAACATGAAATGATGAGACACATTCTGTGGCTTTTGGCACTATCCACATCTTTCTCTCTTCCTAACTTGTTGGCATCACCATTCGGGACAAACTACATCAAAATTAAAAATGAACTACAATTTAGCAGACGATTTGTAATTCAGTTGGTTTAACGTTTTTTTTTTCTTCAAGATTTATTTGTAGTTGAGATTGTACAACATGGTACGTTTAATCACCATTGCTTTTATCTCGTCAAAAGAAATCTTAACTATTCACAGTGATATATATTCCGGACTGTATACAAGATTCGCCTTTTTTGTTTCATAGTAGAAGGATAAGGGCCAAAATAGTAGACAACACTATAAATTTGGTGATTGACAAATATGGGGAAGCTTCAAAAAGAGAAGAAATCTCAGACGGAGTTGGGTTCTTTTGATGAACTTTAGTTAATCAAGAAGTAACCGAGCAAGTAGCAAGAAGTTTCGTGAGCAATCTTTTTTGGTGTCACATGTGACATGTTAAAGTTATATGATTAAGTTATTCTTGTTACGAGAAACTTTTCAGAGTGTCAGAAACACAACTTAAAATATTAAATGTCATACACTAAATTAAATTTTCAATCAATTGTACTATTATATATGGTTTTTTGAACCGTATTTCTAATACATCAAAAAATCTATTTCCTCTTACAATGAGGTTCATGGGTTTTCAGCCACGTGTTCTAAAGTTTGGTTCAATATAAAAGTTGGTGCAAGCTTTTAAGCTTAGGAGAAGGACGTGTAGAAAGGCAAGGCCAAAAAGGGAGTAAGGATGTAAAGGTTCGTCGATGAAACTTCAATTTTTGGGAGATTGCCTTAAAAGGAAAGAAAAACGTGTCCTTTTTTGCTTAATAATATATGGCCAGCAGCTCATCTGTAACATCTCTCCAAAGTGTCCAACCAAAACCATACACGGACCCAAGAATCATTTCTCCAAAGTGTTTCCTTTTGCTTGGCCATCGATTGTTATTACGTGTCAGAAAAATTGATGATTATGATAACAATTAATTAAAATTATCATGATAGACCGTACATTGACTTAATACATATATCGCAAAACAATCTGTGATTTGATTTATTGTTTTTGAATACATGATCTGATAGCTAACAGATAATGAATGGTTTTGATCGTAACATGTGTATAATAAAAATTCGTTAATTACAACATGATCCATAAGGAGATACACCTCTGAAATAGTGAACGAAGTTGAGGTTTCACCATAAATCAATTGACCATGGGGAGTAGCCTAACATAATTACTTAAAAGCTCATGTAAAGTCCCTCCTTTTATATGTCGGATTCATCTCAACACAGCCTCTCACATGTTTCGAATTTTCAAGCGAAACACGTGAACAACACAACTGAGGTGACGCAGAACACATGTAGCCGTTGGGCTTCATAGATGGTACAACTTGCTTTTATACCATGACGGAAGTTGAGATTTCACCGTAAAACCAATTGGTATGGTAACTAGAAGTGTTGCATATTTGTTTGAAGCCGATGATAAACCACCATAAAACCAATTTTCGACTTTAAGATTATACAATCTAGTTATAGTAGCTGGAAGTGTTGCATATTGTTTATAGCCTATGATTAGTTGTATGTAATTATAATTAACAAAAACTTGTGTTTGTTTTTTCAATTGTTTTTGAAGTGGTTGATAATCTGATACATACAAGGTTTAGTTTAAGTTCAAGTTTGTTCCGATGGTTCGGACCAATGTCGTTCAAGTCAAAGACAATGGAACATGCATGAACCCAAAGACGATTCCATCTTTTGCGGCTGGCATGCAATCCTCACAACTCACAATGCTTCCTCTTCTTTGTCGTTTCATAGCTCATGAGGTTCGTGCATGCACGCATTGTGTTAATGAACCCTACCAATTGCTAACAGAATCACAATCCCCACAAGCCCCAAATTTTGATTTTGACAGATGATAGGATATTTAGAAAGATGCTTTATGACGGATCCTCAATCTATTCACAATAATTTACAATTTAATACATAATCTATCATAAAAATATCGTCTTTATATTTGTGTGAATGAACATAATATCTTACACAATCAAATGAAAACTGAGTGCTGCTTGGGTAATTGGTCATGTGTTACAACATCCCTCTAAGATCCAAATTAACGTTTTAAAGACATGAACTCAATAGTATGGGCTTAATTATACATATGCCCCTTAACTATATCTCGTCTCATGTATGTTGTCCGAAACTCAATTGACTCAGTTTGTCTTGTTTCAAAGGTAACATTATGTTAAGGGTGATGTTACAGAGAGCATATACTTAAACCATATTTTGTAAACCACATGATGTGACAGTTGATGGTTGGACTCATTCTTAAATCTTCAAAGAAATAATCCAATCATTAACCGACACATCATACGACATACACAATATGGTCTCCTAACATTTTTCTTCTAATAACCATAAACCTTTTCCGTTAGAATTGATGATGTGACACATACAACAAGTGTATTTCTCCATTGCCCTAACATATAAAGTATGAACCAACGAATGATCCGCATGTAGATCAAGAAACCAAAGCGAGTCAGTTTCAATTGACTAAGTGAGTCACGAATTATAGTTCAGACCTCGTCAAAGTATAATTACGCCTTAATTACTTGAGTACTTGAAAGTTCGTGCATTTACTTAACAGTTCATGCATCTTTTTCCTTTCTAGATACGAAGTAACTAGTAAGTACATGACATGATCTGGCTGCACAAGAGCCATATACAATGCATGTAATTAGGATTTTCTATTGGAATTTGATTGATAAATTAGGTATGATGTTTGGTACAAAAAAATCACACCGTGGTTGGTACAGAAAAGTCCAAGGGGAAGCCAACCTGGGCTTTTTCTAGGAGAGGGTACCCCAGGCATGATTGGGAACATGGTATATGGGTGGACTCAAAGCCATTTGGTCGGATTCATGTACAATTTTTAGGTCATTTTTAGGGCAAAGGGGGTCCTATTGACAACGGATCATGGTTGTTAATTAATCGTCTGATTAAGATAATTAGGCACAGATATTATGCAACTTACCAAATCTTCGAATGGCAACCACATATTTTATCATGGGGGCATGGTAGTAGGCAGGAAGGTTAAGTATATCTCATCTTATGCTTTGATGAAAGAGTTGGCGGATGAATTTATTTGTAGCCATTAAAGTGTACGGCGTGACATGCCCACGTAGTGTATGTCGTAGTAAAATGACAAATCCTATTTATTGGAAGCGTTTAATTTTTAATTATCTTTCAAGATTACTCGCGGAAACAATTGTCTATACCACACTTTGTTTAGCTTTTTTTTTTCTTCTGAAAAGGGGGGGGACAACTGGTGGTAAACCACAGTTATCCACCCTTTCCGGGGGTCGGAAAGACTCACAGAGACATTTCAGCATCCCCCTAGCCACAAGTTTGGCTTCCACACTAGCAGCGGGTTTCGAACCCGAGACCTCCAATTTTTAGTTTTAAGGAAGTCTCGTAATCCGTAATTTACCACTAGGCCACCAGCTCGTGGTTCATTTGATTAGCTATTTAATTATCTACATTGTTGTTCAATTTTATGATTTTTATTTAATGAACTATAGTATATTGCAATTTTTACCGAATCGGAGTTGATTCCAACTCGTTCTAAGTTCAATTTTAAATCGATCTGAGTTTGTCGTTCCTTTGTGGATCCTCCTTTAGCGAGCAAATTTTAGGTTTTGGTGATAGCAACATCGTAGATGGGGTGAGTTTAAAATAATGAGGTATCCCACACATTGATAATATCTATTAGCATATCAACAACATTATGAACATATAGACGTTTACATACATTATAGAAATCGTATCAACAATATCTACACTGTATGTCAATACTATATCTATGGTATTTACGTTATATCAATATTTATCTATGTAAGGGTACTTTAGACATTTACCTCTTTCAACACTCTGTCGTTCATGTCTTTCCCATCTTTCTTTCTATTTCAGCACTTTGTGTTTGAAATCCTTCTACTATAGCTAATTTCCCTATTATATTTGTACACGACTCATAATATGAGGAAATGGAACGACTATTTTGGGCTGCTTCTACTGATCACCTTGATGACCGCTGCTTTAATAAAGGTGGGTCTAATTTCTTCTTCAAAAAGATAGTTATAGAGGATCATCAATGACACAATTACTTACACGTACATTTTGAAAAGACATATATAGAAAAGAATCATGATCGTAACCAGTCTTATTTAGGATAGGAAATTACAATTTTGCCTAAGAATATATGTATAGGAGGGTCCACACTTATTAGACAAATAATGAATAATTGCGGTACAAATAACATTATTCAAACGTAATACACTATCTGCAACAATGAGTCCCACTTCGGGGTTATTGGAATTTCAAAAATAGTAAAAGAATTATATAAAGGTAACCTGAAAAATGAAATGAAGATTAGCATTACCATATTCTAAAGTTGAGGGCCTATATTTGGATTATTTACGATTTTGCCATTCCTCATAAAGATGGTCTGATTTGGGTTGCCGCAGTTGGGCTCCATGTGGGCTTCGCACAGGGTTTTGGAGGCCTGTACTCAAAATGGCCCAAGGCCTGTAATCATCTATGTGAGTATCCGTACCAGAGGGTAAGCTTTTTGCTTTAGCACACACTATCTACCCATTTTTCATTTTTTTTCATGTACCATGGTACATTAGAAAAATATAATTTAGTGGTACGTTTTCCTTTTAAAGGATAGTTTGTATGGGATACATTTCAATTTAACATTAATATTGTCGATACAAATTTCCGTTGTCTTTAGTCTTAACGAAAATGCACCTGCAAAACAATCAACACATTTGATCAAAGACCTAAGCCTCATGCGTCCACAGGGGTGGGGGGTTAGGTCAACGGATCTCCAATGCCTAAGTTATTTTTCTGAGAGAGTAAAATGTTTAGGGCTTTTTTTAGGGTTAGCCAAAGCTCTCAAAATTTGGTAGAAATATGGAGTATTTATAGAGATAGGGCCGACCATAGTGTTTAATGGAGAGATATTCTCTAAATATTTCCAAGATATTAAATAGGAAATAATACATTGAGATAATGGTGTAATTATCCCTAATTGATTTAAATTAGGATTACTTACTTGATTGATCTTCAATTAGGAATGTATTAAAGATATGATTTGGGTAATTAATCCTTATCTTTAATTTCTTGAATAAAAGTCCACGTGTCGCCTCTAGAATTTTTGGGATTATTTTAGGTTCCACAAATGCCCTCACACCTACTGTGCTGCACACAGAAAAAGGATAGTAGGTGCAGGAATCCCAAGCTGCTTAGGCATGTAGAATTGTTTCCCAATTTGAACTTGATCTTCTTTTTTGATTTGGAGATAGACTTCTTCCAGGTAAAGAAAATAATTGCCCCCAATACCTATTTAATTCTGTCTTAAGCAGGGAATTAAATAAATTTGGAGAACAATCATTATTCCAACAAGGAAGAGAAGCCAGGGGAAATTTTTATTGCCCCTCCCCTAGCGTTCTTCTTTTCTTGCCCTTGCAAATAGTCGTTTCTCGCCGTTGTTATTCTTTTTCTCTGTGCCGCACCAAGGTAAGAAAAACTTAAATTTTCTTCTTCTTGAATTTTTTGGGAGTCTTGGGACTTGAAAAATTGGCTCGGTGGGTGCCAAGAAGGTGTGAGTGGCGTGGCAGGGATGCCATGAGGCTGCAGGTGGTGCGGCAAGAGGGTTGGCTCGACTTGGCCGAGGTGTCAGCGGCGCTGGGGCGCTGAAAGGTTGGCACGGGCCGGACCTTGTGGGCTACTGGACAGGGGCCCGTGCAGCAGATAGGCCATAGAGAGGGAGAGTCCGGCTAAGGCTGGCTCTCCGTCTTTGGTGGCCTGAGTTGCATGACCCGACCTTGCTTCTTGGGGCGCCTAGCGCGCGAGCAGAAAAAGGTGAGGAGACGTGGGCCTCCCCCCACATTGGGTCGACCAGCATGTAAGAAAGAGAGGGCCGAGAGGCTTTGGGCCTCGTTGGGCTATTTGGCGCGCGAGGAAGAGAGAGAGGAAGGAGGCGCGGGCTTCCCCCCCTATGCTGGGTTGAAACGGCTTGGGCCGTGGAATGTTGGGCTCAAAAGGGTTTAGGGTTTAAGGTTTATTTTCAAATGATTCAACTCATACCAGAACAACGAACCAGTTGGGTAGTGCTCATGGCAAGGGCGCATAAGCAAAAAAATAACATACATAACAATTTTTTTAGATCTGAAAACTGAAAAACCCTAAGGGCCTGTTTGGTACTCTACTTGAATCCAACTTTTTAAACTCAAAAACTATTTTCAAGTTTTAGGCCTTAAAAACTTGTTTGGTAGGACTATTTTCAAAAACTGAACTCAAGACTAACTCAAAAATATAGTCTATTCTCTAAAAACATAAAAAGTGAGTTTTTAGAGTTTTTAAACTTAAACTCACTCATTTCTTTTCTCTCCCTCCTCCCCTCCCACTCCAAATCTATCTCTATCTCTTTTCTCTATCTCTTTTCTCTTTCTCTTTCCTCTTTTTTTTTTCTACCTTTTTCGTCTCTCCTCCAATCCGCTATCTTCTTTCTCATGGTTATTTCTCTCACTCATCTTCCTCTCTATCTCGTTTGATCCTTTCCCTTCTTTCTCGTTCCTTCAATCATCTCTTACTTTCTTTCCTCCTCTCTCCTCTTTCTCCCTCTCTTGCGACCCCTTCTTTTTATATCTCTTTGTCCAGTTTAAGTCGTAAGATTTAAAAATTTTAAATTGTAAACCAATCACATTTTTGAATCTTAAAGAAAATTGTTTTCAAGAAATGTTCTTAAGAAATGTTTTGAGAAATGATAAAATTTTCAAATAGGATACCAAACAGACCCTAAAATTTTAATTAAAACACAAATTTGCAATCAATTGCAAAATTAGAGAGAAAAATAACCAGCTTCAATCAATTGAAATAAAAAAATTGGAAGAAAAAGCCGATTCAACTACACGAGAAAGGTTCAATCCAAGTGTTGAATCCAAACCCTCAAGTGGATACTCTATCCCTTCTTCACCTTTCGTAGTCAGAGTTTGCATCATGTCTTGGCAAACACGCAAAGAAGACACGGAGTCCATACCACGCGTAACCTGCTTGCCCAATCCTTCCTGGTGAGGAACAGGCGCGAGCATTGCCGTTGTGAACTCCAAAACGACGGGTGTGGAATTTGTTGTCCCTAAGAAGTCCGAATCGGAGGAGGGCAGAACAGTGAGAGAAGAAGAAAAAAAATTGCAAGAAAAATAGGATGAGGGCGGAACAGAGAATGAGGATGAGGAGGAAAAGAACTTGGGATTCAGATTAGAGATCAAGCGATGCGGGATGGAGAGAGCAAACGATGAGGGACGGAGATGCGAGAGAGGCGTGTTTTCTACCCGACTAAATAATACCGTGGTTTTGGGCGGTATAACTAAGCAGCTATCAACGGGATAAAAGGGGTGGTATCAGATTATTTAATCCGGTGACTATTTAGTACATAGGGACATCAAACATCCAACTTCGTATTATGTGTTATACATCGTACCAAATAAGACCATAGTATACTTAAGCTTGGCTCCAACTATTTTTTCGAACTCAAACTCAACTTTGGCAAGCCAAACTTAAAAAATAATAATTTTGGAAGTGAGAGTGGTTTTTAGAGTTGAAGACAATAATAATTTTGGAATATCCACGTTGAAAATGATTTTTGGTGTATTGAGAATTTTTTTAATCTTATGAGGTCGAAATTGTCATTGCATATTAGGGTATATAAATCATTTCATAATTTTTGAAATGTCATATGAACTATACACATTTTTCAATATGGCATATAAACTAAATTTTAAGCAATTGTCATATTAACTTTATGAAATCATTAATTTGTCATCTCATCTTAGTACTGTTAAGTTTTTCATCCAAAATACTTGCACATGCCTTGTTTCAGGGTTATTTTAGATGTTTGGCCTGATTTTCATTTCATTTTATGGTTTGCCATGAGAAATAACCTTGTAAAAACAATGTAAGTTTGATATTTACCATTGTTTTAGAGGACTACTATACTTCATGAACATGTGATACATTTGACGACTATACTGTTGGAGAGAAACTTGATCAAAATTATATCATGTAATACAAGTTTCATTTTTGTTTTAGAATAAAAATATTATTCCATTACATAATCATTTCAGTTTTTTGGTTTGTAGAAACCCTAGATTGTTGTTTCGTCGAAAGCAACTTTTTAGAAGGAGAGTGGAGGGTTGAAATGTTCTAAATAACCTAAACACAAGTCATGTACAAGGCACACGACCTACTTTTTTTATGGAAAACCTAATGGAGGTAAGGGCATATGACAAAATGCATATGATAAAATTTAAGATTTCAAAAAGTTGAAATGATAAATCGCTTAAAATTTTAGTACATATAACAAATTGATAAAAAACGTATGAGTTATTATGACATTTTAAAATTTTCTCCTAAACTTTAATGTGAAGTATATTCAACCTTATGTTGTATAACCATTTTTTTCTCGACATTTTCAAATTTTCAATAACTATGTATACCAGTTTTCATATACAGCATCGGCGCACACGACTGTTAGGACCCTTTGTATGGGATCCGGGGCATGCATTTTGCAAATTAAGCTATGCTGCTTTTGCGTTAGTTTTCTCGTTCCGTTCCAAGTGGATGAGGTTAGACCATGATGAATTTGAGGTATTTGTACTGTCCGGCAAACAAGGGTTTACCTTCAGTTATGAAATATTCCTTGTTGAGTTCTTAGATACTGCTAATGCATATGTGCTGCCAGTGTCATTGACAAGTTTTGGGTTAACTATTTTCGTCGCTTCAGAACTTGTCAAGGACAAATATTCTTGTTATTTTCAGAAGTTTCTTTCTATGCTTTTTTCTCTAGCAGTGGGTACAGAGCCATTGGATGGTCTGTTCACTATAAATTCGAACCCATTTCAACTGGAGACATTTGAGAACATGTTGGTAACTTGGGTAACACAACCTACTGCTCGATTTTTACTGGATGGCATGCATTACCATGGTGTGCTGAACATGGCATTTCTATCGGAGTCACAGAGGCTTTTGCAAGTTATAGAGATTATTTCTAAGTACATGAGTCCATTGGTAGCTTCGTATCTTGCTTATGCAAATCAAATCCATGTGGTTCTTGCCTTCTATATTAACAGCATTGGTATACTAACTGATTTTGGCAAGCATTTTGATGGTGATGAGTATGTATCATGGTGCCACTTCAATGCTAAATACAACGTCGACCTGATGGCAGCCTTGTTTATGGTTCATACGACTCATATTCGTTTAATGGAGATGTATTTTCCAGATCCTACTACCTCATTGCCTCCTGATCAGGTTCTACCTCCAGTATTTATACTTGTTCTTTGTTTGGTTTCACACTTTCATATGCTTGAATCAGATCATATCTATTTGGGGAATGGCAATCAGGTTCCTGCTACCGATATTAATTGCATGCATAATTGGTTGAATGGGAATGTTTTGCATGTTGGCACATGGTTTGGGGAAGCTATAGTGTTCTTATCACTACACATATGGAATGAAATTTTGCGCAGTCATTTTGTTCTAGTTGATCCTTTTCATCACCATGGTATATGGAGAGTTACCTTGGCAAATATGAGAGCAGCACTAGATTCTGCAATTTGGTTTTCTGTGTACAAGGGATTTACTATAATTGGTTGGAATCTTTTCACTGCTCTAGTTCGTGTGAACATGATCCATATTCTTTATGGGGAAGGAACAAAACCATCACTTTCACGAAGTGTTCGGGGTTCAAACAAGACAGAGTGGAAGCGAAACGCTTATCTAATTCACTTCTTCACCTCCGCAGTCCAGAGTAATGAAGCTGCTGTAATATGGTTCCTCGCAAGTGATAGTTCCTCGGCTGCTTGGATCAGACATGTTTGCTCTGTAGTAGACCAGATGACAAACCCCTTCGAGGGTGTACCAAAATATTTCAATTATTGGAAGGGTCTTGCTGATTTCGCATTCTTTTTGCACCATCCGATGGAAACTTATGGGATGCTCGGTGCCGATTCGCTGCTCTACTTCATGAACTATCAAGGCATTCAATCATCCATGGAATCTCTCAACTGGTGGGACATCTCTTCGACATTTTCTGGTGTATTACGGAACAACAATTGGCCTTCACTCACTAAGCTTGGGGTATTCTTATTCACTAAGCTTTGGGTCTGCAAATTATGGGAGCATTTGTTTATGAGCATCAACAGTGTTCTCTTTATCCGTAGCGCTACAAGTTGGATTGACCACCCAATGGGAGTTACTGAGCCTAAAAAATCTGAATACCAATATTCGAAGTTGGCTACTCTTGACCACAAGAACTGAGACTTGGGTGCCAGCTGCACAAAATGCAGAAAACTATTTGGATCGCACTTGTCATTCTTTTGGGGAGTTGGTGGTCGGTGATGCACCAACGCCGATTGTTATCTTGTTCAATGTTATCAAGATTAGTGTGCTCCAACTCTTGTTGGAAATGTGCCCTAAAACCAATCATATGATGATACTTTACGGACATTTCACATGTTAAACTAATCTAGTTTAATATAAAGGGCAAAGATTATTATTTAAGCCGTCTCATATCAATGTTATATGTTTAAACGATAAAGTCCAAGGAATATGTGATTGGGAGAATGCAATTTAAAGAAGTTAGATTCATGAGACCATTCTTTCGTAGACACATCCTAAACGTTCCTGATCATAGGATTGTCAATTGGGCATTGACAGTCCGTTAAGATCAGTACATGCTATGTCTTCTCTTAGTGAGAGTGACTAGTCTCGAGTCATTGGTGTGTGTGACATCAAGACAAGCATGTAGGTGCTCAATAGCGAATGAGTCCACTGAACACGATCAACGAGGAGTTCTCATACTCATGTCACATGAGAACTCATGGTTGGGATAATGCAAAGTAGTCCTTTGACCTGAGGCATCATAGATGTCTAATGGTTAGGTCCTTGATCTTTGATCATGTTAAATGGCATTCCATTGGAGTGTCCACGGCATTGTTGGGGTCAAGCTATCTAATCATGTAGGCATATGAATGCGCAACAAGGGATCTCTAACCTACAAACTGTTTGAGGGAGAATACTCTATGATATGATTAAGAATCTTTGGCCAGAGTATGAATGAGATTTAGGAAGCCGTTCCAAATCACATTCAAAGTAATCATATAAGCAAACGAATCACATTGGATAGTAGACATGAATAAACTATCAAACCAAACAATGTGTTCAAGAGTATTGTATTAGAGAAAGACCGTATTGCATTTGTAATCCTAAACTGAATAGGTTCTCTACCTCTTCTGATTAGCTTGGGTAACCATGATATGCTCCTAGGTGTCACTCATGGTTTGTGGAAGCCCTAAACGTGTATAATCACTAAAGGGAGAATTGAAAGTAAGTTTCAATTCACAATCGATGTGAAATGGTTTTAATCGCCCACTGCCTCGCTAAAAGGAACCTAATGGATCGTACACCGTGTAAGGTGGAGATTGAAGAAACAATGGAGATGAGTAAGAATAATTAAATGGTTTAATTATTTATGGCAAGGATTAATTAATATGTTAATTAATTAAACGAATAAGTTCGTTAAAGACATCGGGATAGTTTTTGACCTTAAGGCCCAATGGACTTCGAACGTCAAGCCCATTGACTTAAGTTGTATGACAATTTAATGAATAAAGATTCACAAATGCCCAAAAGCCCATATCCCTTATATGGCCGGCCATGTGTGTTGAATTAGGGTTTTTGGTTCTTTAGGTCATTTAAAGAAGTGACTATATAAAGAACTTTATAGCCTAAAATTCAAAAAGAGGTTCTTTTGGAGAAAATTGGAGAGAACATGTCTCTCATTTTCTCTCTAGGAGGCCGGCCCCCTTGGAGGGTGTATCTAGCAATCCTACTCCTCCAAGGTCACTCATTTCTTCTCCAATCTAACCTTGGTGTAGAGACTTAGAGGTTCTCAATTTTGGGAACTTGGAGAACCATTTCATCCATCCAAATCCATGGATCTAAGAAGCAAGGAATGAAGGCCCTATCTCTTGGGTGATTATCCTTTGCTTATGCAAAGAGGAATCAACAAAGGTATAAATTTCTCAACTCACTTTGTTTTGAGTTGAGTCTTGGTTCACCAATCTACTAGGCTTTGAATTTCATGGTTAATGTTTTGTTTTTAAGTGCATGCAAGCATGATTCCGCCTTTTAATTGTTAATAGCATGCTATAGATGTTGCTTAAATGAACATGTTTTTCACAAAATTTCCTTCAACTCTTTTCTTCCATCTCAGCGTATTTGGCAAATCTGCATGATTTCATTTTGGCAGGATATCAGTTACTGATCTTTGTTTTTTGCGTGAACACACTGAAGAAGTTTTGGAAGGACATGGTTCGTGATTTAAAGACCATACCAAAGCTAATACTGCATATGAGTATGGTACTCCATTGGACAAATTGGCTGGCCTCTTTCCCAACTGCTGAATGCATCTTTCCCAGTTTGAGCGGCTTGAGGACAAGCCTTATTTTAAGGGGGCAGGATTGTTAGGACCCTTTGGGCCACCATAGGTTACTAGTACTTATTAGGCCCATTGCTAATGTTAAGCCCACTAAGACTACTAAACCCTAGCTATCATTTTTGTGTATTTAAACTACTATGTTCATCTAAATTGGGCATGAATGAAGATATGAATTTGCTTTGATTTCCTTTTCTATTTCTTGCATTACTTTTCTTGCAATTTCCCTTTTCTACCATGTCTGATCCTATCAACGACATTATCCGAGTATCGAAGACATCATTCGATTTATGCAGTGCAGTAAAACCCATTGGCTCAGCCCTCAGAGCTGGCTCAGTAAACATCACTCTCACCTTCGCAAGCGACTGCTACTACATCTACAGTTTTGGCCTACATTGCCAGTCAGGCATGAAGCTAGCCATCATCGTATCTGGTGCTTCCCCACGATCCTTACTGTCAAGAACTCTGTTCCTCTTTATTTTTCGTTGGCTGAGATTAAAGCCGGCACCTAAAACTTCAATGATACTTTCATTATTGGTGTTGGCGGGTTTGGCAATGTGTACAGAGGATACATTGATGGTTGAGCTTGTTTGGGTTAAAACTTGAACTTTGGGCCTAAAGAAGGAATTGGCCCAAAGGGAGGCCAAGAAAGAGAGATGGCTGAAGCCCAACCAAAGCCCAGAAATCAGAAGAGGCATTTTCCGACTTGGTGCAGTTCACTTGCACCACTTGCTCACCTACCAAGCCACAAAGTGGAGTAGGCTAGACAGCTAATCAGCCCAAAAAGTACTTTACAGTGGCAGAAGCAAGTAAATAGCTGATGAGTCACTATCCCTCAAGCTGCATTCGGGCAAGATTGCAGCTACAGGAAGCCCAGCCGAGTTGCCTATAAAACAAGAAAGAGAAATCTGGAATAAGGACACTCAAACAAACAAATACAAGCACAAACTCTGCTCAAAGCCAGATTTGCCTTCAAACGATAGCTGTAGTCAGCCAAAGCCTTCATCCCTCTCGGGATCAACTCTCACTCAACCCTTTTTGTAATAGCTCTACTACCTTGTCTAAAACACTTGCTGTAGTATCGATTTCTTTCTGTAAACTCACCTCTCAAACCCCTTTTCTCTAAACCCTCAAACCCCCTGATAAACCACAAAGATAGGAAGTTGCAAGACGCCCAGTTTTGCCCGACAAGGTGAAACCTTGTCCGACCCTCTTTGGTTTTGTCTTTTCATTTATTAAACTAGCAATATGTTGTATACTTTCAGTTGTATTCAAGTTGTTTCTAGTAAAATGATGATTAAAAGACTCTCTCAGTTCTTGAATCCGATTTAAAGATGTATTCATTGTTTAAATCAGATCTAAGTTCTAATCTTTCGGACATATAAGAGTGATCATGTAAAAGTCCTTGGTCTCAAGGCATAAAAAAGAACTTTATGTGGACTTAACCCATCCACGACAATCCTTGATAAACGAAGAAGTCTGAAGTTACTTGGGGCGCAAGTAATCGACTGATCTCGTAGTTTTACCACTGTTATATTATGATTATTCTAGAACGTTTGAGTATGGAATGAGTTCTGATAGGAAGCCTCAAAGCCTACACCTAAGGCCCCACAAAGGCACCTATTTGGATTCGTTCTAAGCTCTGCGGGCTAGAACGTTTGAGTATGGAATGAGTTCTGATAGGAAGCCTCAAGGCCTACACCTAAGGCCCCACAAAAGCACCTATTTGGATTCGTTCTAAGCTCTGCGGGCTAGAACGTTTGAGTATGGAATGAGTTCTGATAGGAAGCCTCAAGGCCTACACCTAAGGCCCCACAAAGGCACCTATTTGGATTCGTTCTAAGCTCTGCGGGCTAGAACGTTTGAGTATGGAATGAGTTCTGATAGGAAGCATCAAGGCCTACACCTAAGGCCCCACAAAGGTACCTATTTGGATTCGTTCTAAGCTCTGCGGGCTAGCTGATCAGAAGTATAGCGGTGGTAATACTATGTGCGACAATGGAACAGGCAGTGTATATGTCCAAGTACTGGATTTGTTATGGATTGGAAGCCTCAAGGCCTATACCTAAGGCCCCACAAAGGCACCTGTCATAATTAATACGGTCTCTCGGGTATATATATATATATATATATATATGTACATAACTGAACTCAATATCCGTTCTACATCTGCCATGCTAAAGATGGCAGTGGCACGCCTGAGCACGTGAAAGTTAACCTTGATTGTGAGCCTTAAGGCCTACACCTAAGGCCCCACAAATGCACATTTCAGAGTTAACTATGTCCTTCTCTTTAAGCCTTGCCTGACAAGCCGTGCCCGACGAGCCTTGCCCGACGAGTCTTGCCCGACAAGCCCGACAGCCAAACATCAACCGGCGCCAACCTCTCATGGGGAGCTGTGTGCTCGTTGGCCAGGAAACATCCCCGACGGAAATTCCTGCTACGAACATAGTTTTGGCACGCCCGGTGGGATCCACTTGATCAAAGCAATATGTCAGGATTACCAGAAGATTTGCAAACTACCCTGCTGCAAATGCTGCAAAGATTGGAAGATGTCTCCACAGATTTCAAAAAGGAAGCTGGTATGGTCCCGAGACCAACTATTCCTACATCTTTACCTCAGCCTGGGGAAAAAGATAATAGGGAGAAAAAGAGGCTCAAAACTAGCCAGTTAGAAGAAGCAGTGGTGAACAGACTTGCAGAGCCCTTCTCAGAAGCCCCAATAAATATGATCAATATGACATGGGCTGAGAAGGGGAAGGAAAAAGTCACGGAGCCAATAGATGAAGAAAGATTGGCTGGCAAAACTATAAAATGGGTAATTAAGTTGCCCGAGTATCCAAAAGCTGCCATAATCAAAGGAATGATTTTATGCAGCAAGTGCCAATGCGAGTGTGAGCTCGAAATACCACCCTCAAGAGTTCTCATTGATCAGGAGTTGATCAGAAGAAAGGAGGCCCGTGAGAAATCTAGACAGACTGCAGGAAAAGATGCTTCCTGAAGTGTCTTTCAACGTTTAGGAGGCGATTCCCAGCCTAAAGCTTTATCAGACGTTTTTCGAAACCGTGAAGCTTCTGAAGAGGCAGAAGACATGGAGGCCAAAATACGAAGGAGTGCGGATCATCCTCAATATGGCCATATGGGGGGAGAAGCTAAGAAGAATGATGGGATAACAAATCCTGTCAAGAGAAATAACCCTGCCCACCTCGGACGAAAATGGTACGTGGTTGGAAAGAATGGACAACCCGTCAAACCAATGGGAGCTTCCATGGTCAGGAGAGTACAAAGGCAACACAAAGCCTATATGAACTCCTTGAAAACTCCTGCGACCTCGGAAGCATCTAAGAACCAAAAGGTGGAGAAAACATCATCTGAGGGGAGTAGCCAGTTCCGCTGGAGAAGCAAAAAAAAAGTGGAAATGGCTAATAGCAAGACAGAGGGCGAATGAAATCATGTACCCCAGAGCCTGCACCCAGGGAAATATAGGATCTTGAGGAGAGCTCAAGAAGATATGTTCATGGTGCCAACCCCGGGATGGAAGACGGAGCAGACAAAGCCTATTTGTTTTGGAACTGTTTCACCCGAAAGAAAACCACCTTCTCTGTCAATGGTGAATCCTTTTGGTGAGGTTCCAAAGCAAGTACCACATCCAGGCATGAACCAACAAGAGGGGGCACCAGAACCATTGCTTCCTGCAGATGCGATGGCTTGGTTGGATGAGTTCATGGACCATGTCGGGAACGAAAAAGAAGAACTACCCGAGCCTAGCAACTTTCATATCAATATGGCGTACGTGTTATCCGCCATGTTTGGTGCTAGACCTGACCAGCCTGCTACCATGGAAGGCGACTACTTGACAACTGAGCCAATGATGGCACATGTCAATGTGGGAGTAGTCGAGGGGGGAGAAACAGAAAGGGGTAAATCATCTGAAGCCTCAAAAAATGGTCATCTAAGGATCTACACAGACAAGATGGTATTCAGCCGCCCGAACACTTTGCTGGCCAATCACCTTAAGCCCATATATGTTACAGCTCATTTGGAGGGGGTGCCCTTCAAAAGAATTCTAATTGATGGAGGAGCAGCTGTTAATGTGTTACCGGCCAAGCAGATGAAGAAAATGGGGAGAAGCACATAAGATCTCATTCCTACAGACCTCACAGTTTCAAGCTTCTCGGGTGCTATCACCAAAACCCATGGGATATTGCCCTTAGAAGTGGATTTGGGGTCTAAACAAATCATGCTGGCATTCTTTGTGGTAGACTGCACTTCCACTTATGGAGCATTACTTGGAAGAGACTGGATCCACCAAAGTCTTGCCATACCCTCCACCCTGCATCAACAGGTCGCTGTCTACCATGAAGAGGGACCGAAATGACCTGGTTTCTGGGAGATGGTGGAGGCCGAATCACGGCCATTTATCCCCACAGCCAATGTTGCAGAAGCAAGTTTCTACAATCCCAACGTAGGAATTTTGAAGTGTTCAGGAGCAGATGAGAACGGCCGCCCTACCAAGGTGACGGCCCAAAAGCTTCTAGAACAAGGAATGCTCCTTACTAGAGAGGATTGGGATAGACCTTGTATCATCCCGACACCCCTACACCACCAATGATAGAACAAAAAAGAAAAGATCAGGTAATGGCAGTCAGATCCCTGATTAAAAGACTGTTGGTGTATGAGAGAGAGAAGAAGCAAGAAAATGAGCTTTTAGGAGAAGAAGAGCAGGAATGGCAACCAGGAACTTCAACCAGCCAAGATGAAAGCAGGGAAGAGCCTTGTAAAGAAGAGTTGAAGAGGGCCATACAAATGGCCGAATGCATTTATGACCTGGATGGGCCAGACGACTTGCCCGAAAACCCGGAGTTAGTCGAGTTTTTATGTGCAGAACCTGATAAGCCACCACCAGAAGTGCAGGATCCTTTGGAAGTTATTGATCTAGGGACAGAGGTAGATCCAAGACCAATACAAATCAGTGGCTTATTAGAGATTCATGATCGGGCAAAGATTATCTGTCTCTTGCAAGAATTTAAAGATTGCTTTGCTTGGCATTATACTGAGATGCCAGGTTTAGATTCAACCTTGGTGGAACACAGGATTCCTATCAAGGAAGGATATAAACCTGTTAAGCAAGCACCACGAAGGATGTCCAAAGAGATAGAAGAGAAAGTTAAAGAAGAGATTGAAAGGCTTGTAAAAGCTGGATTCATTAGGCCAGCCAAGTATGTGGAGTGATCTATGGGAGCAGCTTCAGCTAAGATTCGGGCGGGAGCCACACCCTCTGGGAACTCCAAATTGGCAGCCCGAAACTCTGGGAAATACCATTGGAGCCATGTTTGTATCATCCAGATGGGCCCGTTCAGATTAGTTTCAAATGGCTCGCCCTGAGTCATTTCGAAAAGAAGGTGGTAAAGATGGGAAAGAAGGAATGGACCCGTAGCTACATCATCAAAATTATGAAGAGCCTCCACTAGGGGAATCCATTCAGCCTTCATTCCTTTAGACTTATTGGGGAAGATAAATTTATTGAGCCAGTATAGAAGGAAATACATATGCTCTTGATCTTTATCAGCTTGAGAAGAACCTGCTCCAAAATTTTCCTTCACAAAAGGGATGAATCCCTTGAAGGAGGTCCCATAACTCTTAAAAGTAGCAGAGTTATATTTCAAGGAAAGCAAAGGGGCAGATGAACCCGAGCTTTCGACGATCGAGGAAGGAGCCCAGTCTTGAGTGACATCCACTATCCTGCCCGACGGTCTCAGCCCGAAGACCTGGGCCATATCAAGAATGGTTGGAGACATGGGACCCAAACGGAAATCAAAGGTGTTCGTGCCCGAATTCCAGAAAAGAAGAGAAGAAGCGAGCAATTCGGGCTTGTGAGTGATGGAAATCTTCGAAAGCATTATCAGTTCATTAATGCCGTTGTTCATCCACTTCTTCTTGAAAATTGGCTCTAACTCATCGATCCATTGAGTCCAAGTTGGGTCGTTCATCAGAGGGAAGCCTCGACGATATGACGACCACTTGGTTGAAGAAATGCCCGACTGAGCAAAAAAGGGATTTGGGGAAAACCAGTTATCCCGGGGCATATTGTCTTCTATTACTGAGGGGACCCGGGAAATCCAGGCGGGACCCAATGATTGTGCCCCATGCGTTTCGAAGAAGAGCTCAGAATATAAACCTGCCCGAGGGCGATGCAGCCCGTTGAGTAAACGGCGCAGGGTGGCGATGCCTTCGCCAGATTCATAAGATGGTTGGATTTGGCTCGATCCTGAAGCCATTTGATTGAGTTCGAAAGGGGAACGGTCGAGAAGATAACAAATATCGAGGGTATCGGGCAAAGAGGGGAGGAAAGCCTGAGAAATTTAGAGGAGTAAAAATGTTGAAGAAGTTAAGGGACTCTCAATTGCATATGGGTTTTGTACTAAGAAGGCAGAGAGTTCGTGGGTTAGTGGAGAAATCAGAAGGAAGTGATGATTATAGTCAGGACGTGTGCAAATCCCAAAAGATAGACGTGGGTATAACAAAAGAGCTTTTTCAATCAATATTGGCGCCTGGAATTCCAAGCTGAATATTGATTGAAGGGGGCACTGTTTGGGTTAAAACTTGAACTATGGGCCTAAAGAAGGAATTGGCCCAAATGGAGGCCAAGAAAGAGAGATGGCTGAAGCCCAACCAAAGCCCAGAAATCAGAAGAGGCCTTTTCCAACTTGGTGCAGTTCACTTGCACCACTTGCTCACCTACCAAGCCACCAAGTGGAGTAGGCTAGACAACTAATCAGCCCAAAAAGTACTTTACAGTGGCAGAAGCAAGTAAATAGCTGATGAGTCATTATCCCTCAAGCTGCATTCGGGCAAGATTGCAGCTACAGGAAGCCCAGCCGAGTTGCCTATAAAACAAGAAAGAGAAATCTGGAATAAGGACACTCAAACAAACAAATACAAGCACAAACTCTGCTCAAAGCCAGATTTGCCTTCAAACGATAGCTGTAGTCAGCCAAAGCCTTCATCCCTCTCGGGATCAACTCTCACTCAACCCTTTTTGTAATAGCTCTGCTACCTTGTCTAAAACACTTGCTGTAGTATCGATTTCTCTCTGTAAACTCACCTCTCAAACCCCTTTTCTCTAAACCCTCAAACCCCCTGATAAACCACAAAGATAGGAAGTTGCAAGACGCCCAGTTTTGCCCGACAAGGTGAAACCTTGTCCGACCCTCTTTGGTTTTGTCTTTTCATTTATTAAACTAGCAATATGTTGTATACTTTCAGTTGTATTCAAGTTGTTTCTAGTAAAATGATGATTAAAAGACTCTCTCAGTTCTTGAATCCGATTTAAAGATGTCTTCATTGTTTAAATCAGATCTAAGTTCTAATATTTCGGACATATAAGAGTGATCATGTAAAAGTCCTTGGTCTCAATGCATAAAAAAGAACTTTATGTGGACTTAACCCATCCACGACAATCCTTGATAAACGAAGAAGTCTGAAGTTACTTGGGGCGCAAGTAATCGACTGATCTCGTAGTTTTACCACTGTTATATTATGATTATTCTAGAACGTTTGAGTATGGAATGAGTTCTGATAGGAAGCCTCAAAGTAATCGACTGATCTCGAAATTTTGAAATGCCTGCTTCTTGTGATAGCTATTCAACATGGATGTCATCTCGGATGCTTTTGCCTCACATATCAGCTCAACAAACTCCTAAATACAGAGATGAAAGTAAAATTCAATGGGCACATTGATGATAAAGAATGAACAAAACTAACTATTACAGTTTTAAATAGATCCGATTATTGTTGCTTCGTAAATTAATTCTCTCTAAGAAGTATATGATTTGTAAATTATATTAACATGAATTTTTTTTTTAAAATGGTATGCAAACTACATAAAACAGGGATACTGTGAAGGAACAAAACTGAAACATATATTCAATTAACATTTGTTAAAACGAAGCATCATATCCTCTGCATAAGATGGTCCATGGTAAGAGAGAATGTAAGTTAAAGCTCATCTGCAGTATTCAACTAAAGATCTATTACCAGTTCACATTCGTAAAGAAAAGCATAGATACACCAACTTGAAGATGATAATGGCATTGAAAGAAGATGAGATAGCAGGCCACCGTATTCAAACCACACCCAAATGACAAAGAAATATATCATCCCGGGGTTCCATCATCTTCCTTTAGAGGTGCATCATCTTCAAGCCCAAAATGCTTAGGAAATTGATGTGAGCTAACATCCGTTGCCTCAGACAATCGCCTCTTAAGTTCCACAATAAGGACTCTGCAGCAATGACGCCACCATATCCAAACCAAATAAGTCAGTGCAGCATATATATAGGTGAATTACGAATTTGTGTTTGTAAAGAAACTCATCCGCACCAACATAAAAGCCACCATATTCAAACGAAATCAGAATGAAAAAAAAAAAAAATTCGTCCAAGGGTTACCTACATGATATATCTCTTGCACCAGCGTGAAGATCACTAGGACATTGGAAGAAAACTAGAAAAGCATGCCACGGCTGTTTACTCATGCCAGACAGGCCCAGTAATTGATGGAAGCTAGCATCTGTTCCCTTGGGTAATTCTACTTTACAGTTCCACACCACAGTTAGCTCGCTGCCGCATCCACAAAGGCCATAAATGAGTCTGTCCTGGCACATTGTATTAACAGATACTTAGGATTGATTTTACAGAAGTCCTGCTAACTAATGCTGATTCATGCAACCAAGAAATGGTAAAAAGAATACAGAACAGTTGAATAATGCATCAATTTATAATACAGACGAGCTACTGAGAAACTAATCTGCAACTTTGATTCTCAAAACTTTCAATAACATTTCTTCTTTTTCTCTGCCCCCCCTCCCCACTCACTCTCTCTCTCTCTCTCATCAACAAGTTTATGTTGGAGATAAATAGAAAGAATGAAACGAAAAGAAACATCAGAAAACACACCTTGAAAGATTTAACTGCACACATCTTTACATTTGTCAGCTACGATTATATGATCGGAACCACAAGAGCATAAAGTATCTACGCAAGCATCAAGCTGGTAACTGAATAAAGAAAACGAGACAGCCTGCCAATGGAGAAAGAGCAAACAATACTTGACAACGAAAATGCAGAGATGAGAAACAAATTGCAAAATTTGTAATTTCTGAAACGTTAATACATTATTCGGTTATGAAAGAATACCTAAACATGTTGCACTTTTGATGCTTACTATGCTGGATAATCTGTCTTCTTTGCTGCAAAGAAAAAATTGATCAATATGCTATGATTCTTATTTCTGTTATGTCTTTTATTTTTCAAACTATTGAAGTTAATTAGATGCAAAATACCTGAGAGTCAAATGCCGAAAAGCACAACTTTGTATGAGAGAGACAGAGCTCATACGGATATGATGACTTGTTTGCCTATCTTTATTAAAGGAATGTGAGATATCTTGGCCCAATCTTCTCCCGTCTTATCCTCATACCTTTTCTCCAGGGTGGAACAAGAGAAGATCTCCAGGTTAGAAAGAGATGGCGGCAAACCGTTTTCTGGCAGGAATTGGAGTTTTGGACACCTAACAATTCGTAGCTTTTGAAGAGAAGTGAGATGTAGAAGTCCCTCTGCTGGAAGGAATTCCAGACTTGGGCATCCAAAAATATTTAGAAATTGAAGAGCAGTGAGGTGTTGAAGTCCCTCTCGTGGCAGGAATTCCAGACTTGGGCAATCTTCAATAGTTAGCCGGTGAAGAGAAGCGAGGTGTCGAAGTCCTTTTACGTCCACCACCGAGTTCAGACTTGATAGTCCAGCGATGCGGAGACCGTTAAGGGTAGTAGGGAGCAGGAGCTGTTCCTTGAGAAACGGTGCGCAGATCTCTCCAGCAATTGTAAATTCTTTAAGGGAGACAAGTCCTTGTAATCCCCACTCCACTGAAGGCTTCACTTTGTCGCAATCTCCAACATCAAAATATTGCAGGTTGGGAGGCAAACCCCCTTGGGCAAATGATACAAGATTTGGAAGACCCCATATAATCAATCGTTCAAGGGCGGTGAGGGTGCGAATTCGTTCGGGGAACGACTTCAAATTCTTGCATCCACCGACTTCCAATTGTCTCAAGTTGGGAGTGGGCAATCGTCCGTCCAGGAAAGACACCAGATTTGGACAGCCCCAGATTGATAGCTGATTGAGATGGCTTAGGTTCTGATCAACTCCTTCAATAGAAAAGGATTCCAGATTCTCACAGCCATTGATATAAAGAGTTGAAAGTTTGGGGAAAACGCCCAACGGGAAGGACCTCACTGAATGAAAACTGTTGAATATTTGCAAATGCTCAAGTGATGTCAATTCGGCCATCATCTCATGAGATAAGAACTCTAATGACGACACGGTTGGGCAATCGCAGAACTCCAATCTTCGAAGATATTTCATTTTGGGCAGGCACTGTATTGCATCAAAATTATAAATTTCAAGTGTGGACAAGAACTTCTTCTCTACTCTCTCTATTAATGGTAACAGACTTGGGCATCCCTCAATATATAAGTAGTACATGTTAAGACTACTACTACTACTACTGGCCCATTCATCATGCAGATGTAGATATTCACACCGAGACACGCTAAGTGTTTTCAAGCAAGGAAGACGATTGGGCAAGTACCCTCTCAGCTTCGGACAATTCCTTATTCTCAACTCCTGGAGACAAGGAAAGTCTGAACATTGACCTCCACGTGGACTCGGTAGCCAATCCTCCCACTCCGGCATCTCCTCAAACTCTAGCGTCTTCAGAGACCGAAAGGGCTGAATTACAGAAGCTCCATTAAGATCACCGTAGAATTCAACACCAACCGTCCTAACAAATTTCATCCTATTGATACGTAGCTCTTTCAGAGTGGGCAGTTGCCCAAAACTTGGCAAGGACAAACAATACTTGCAATCACTGATACACATGAACTGTATGTTCGAGATGGAATTAGAGCTTCCTAACCAATTTGGGAAGCTGGTTCCTCCATAGAATCTGATAGTCAGTTTCTCCAAATTTGCAGAAGGTTGGAGCTTGTCAAGCACATCTCTCTCCTTTTGGGAATCATCGGCTTCCTCATCACCCCATGCCAACTCTAAGTCATTGAGTTCTTTCTTATTCTTCAAATTGGCTTCCAAAGCATCCACAACATCAACTACATTTTGCAGATTTGAAATACGAAGTCTTCCTTGAAGATGCTGCAACTCCCTTAATTCTCCAATGCTGGATCCGGTATATTTCCCCACAACAAAATCAGTTAATGTTCTCAAACTCTTTAGTCTTCCAATTTCCACTGGCATCCCTTCTATCTTTGTTCCACTGACATCGAGGCTATGCAAACTACTCAATTCCCTCATATCTGCTGGTAATTTAGTAAGGGAGCTGCAACCTGCCAACGTTAATGTCCGTAAATTTATCAATTTTGTCATGTCTGCTGGCAGTTCAATGAGAGCATCACAATACGACAACAGCAACGTCTGCAAATTGTAGAGCGTGCAAACGGCACCAGGTAAGCTTACAATTGTCGTCTGGGAGAGATCCAGGTAGCGCAGGTGAATGAGATTACCCACAGAATCAGGTACTTCAACAACATTTTGATAACGGGACAATGATAAAACCCGTAAACGTTTCAGGGATGGCAACAAATCATGTAGAAACTTTTTACTTATGTAGAAGGACAAGTCATATATTGAGATAGGTAGGAAGGTCCGCAGACACTTTGCCCCATTTAATGGCTCAAATTTTTTAGCAGCATCAATTTCTCCCCTAGCATATGACAAATGACGAAGTCTTTTAACTTCTTGTGATTCCCTCTCTTCCAACCTGAGAAAAAATCCCCCAGACATGAACCGACCCAAGTCATTAAGAAGATCATGCATTGTGAAACCATCCTCCCCTGATTTTTGAAGTAGTGATCGTGATACTAGTTCATCAAAGTAATTTCTAGCCATCTCTTCCATTCTTTTCCCATTGAAACCTTGTGGAATGAAACCTTCTGCCATCCAAAGTAGAACCATATCTTCCTTCTCGAACAAATAGTCTTTTGGAAATAGTGAACAATACACAAAGCATCGTTTCAACGGACCAGAGAGATAATGATAGCTCAACCGTAGGGCTGGAAGGATACCACTTTCATCACAAGGTAGCTCCCAAAGACTACTATTTAATAATATGCTCCATTCCTTGAAGTCTCTCTGGCAACGTAATAGACCCCCGAGTGTTTCTGCTGCTAAAGGCAACCCATTGCACTTGCGTGCAATTTTCTTGCCAATTTCTTCCAAAGTTGGATGTGCATTGTGGTTTTTGTTTCCAAATGCATGGTTTGCAAGTAACATCCAACAATCTTCGTCCGACAAAGGCTCCAAGTGTTGAATGGGAACATTATTCATGTGAGATGCGACCCTTCCGCTTCGTGTTGTCACGATGACTTTACTTCCCCTTGCCCCGGAAGTAAAAGGAGCTTGCAGGCGCTTCAATTCAGAATAGTTGTCATTCCAAAGGTCATCCAACACAAATAAGAATTTCTTTCCCCTCAGCTGTTCTCTAAGTTCAACTTGAAGCAAATTCAAATCTGTCATCTTACAAGGTTTTGAAGTGACCGACTCGAGAAGAGTTTTAGTCACCCTAATAGCATCATAATCTTCTGAAACACATGCCCAAGATCTAAGGGTAAAGTGCTTGTTCACCTTATCATCGTTGTAAAGGGCTCGAGCAAGGGTCGTCTTGCCAACCCCGCCCATACCAACAATGGTGAGGATAGATACATCATCCTCGCTCGCATCATCAGAGAACAAGACTTTTGATAAATTTTCTTTATCTTCGTCTCTTCCATATACAAAAGGTTCATGAATCAAGGAAGTTGTTGGAGTTCTTTGTGAAACCTTCCTCGCAACAACTTCTGTCAGACCAAGGGCAACTTTCTGTTGCACAAAGTCATCCAGCCTTCGTAATAACCCTTGTATCTTACCATTCATGCTTTGATAAAAATGACTAGGAGAAGTAGAGAAGAAGTTCCACACCTTGTTGGTGAATTTCTCGGTTTGACCTTCACCTTCCACCTTGCATCGCAAAGCTTCAGTGTCGATCTCATCCAGCAAGTCCTCCGCGTCCAAGACAGCATGTTTGAGCTCGTCGAGCCATTCTCGCACAGCAGGGTTTGAAATTTGCTTCTCTTCCGCATCATCGAGGACTGCAGAAAGGGTGAGCAGCGTCATCTTCAGTTTCATGAGGAGGGGTTCATCCAGTTTCTTCTGCCGGAACAAGTCACCGAAGTCGGTTGAAGCAATGCGGTCACACAGCACCTGGATGGAAGCGGAGATAAAAGCATGTCCAATCAAAGCGCCAGCCATTTTTTCTCTTGGTTGCTTGGTTTGCCAGTAGCTCAATGTAGAAGAAAGGCTTTTGAGATTGTAATTATTGATGCATCCCAATTCGTCTTGTGATTGGTCAGTTGACCAAAAAAGAACCTGTGATTGGTCAGTTGACCACAAAAAAACTTGTGATTGATCTGGATCTTTTTATGGAGAAAATTTTCCATGTTTCGGGTCCATTAACCTGGAGTTTCACCAACCATAACTTGACACCTATTTATTTTTAATACCCACCTACTAGTTTTATACCCAAATATGTCAACCACGTACTTGTTGTTTGCTTCACCACTATTACTAGGATTAGCTACCCTCACCTATGCTTGGGCTGACAGCCAACTTCCTCTTCTTCAAAATTACAATCAAGACCCAACTTCGCTATTCGATGACACTCAGATGCTACATCAACAATGATCGAATCGAGGAGATCCCCAAAACATGAGATGAAAGCTGCAACCACAAGCCGACAAGTTATGACAAAGCAAGATATCTACAACTTACTAGCTAGTACAGAACTACTTAGCCATTAAAGTCATTAGACCTAGTAATGTGTGATTCCAAAAGGTCAAGAACAGATAAATGTGAAATCATTTACACATAGACAAAATGCATCTCCTTGCAATTTTTTATTTTAATTTTCTATTGACAAGATATTATTCTAAACTTTTCTAATTTACAAGGTGGAGAATACGAACTAGGCTGCAAACGGGAGGCACAATGCTGTAACCAACTGGCTTAACCCACGTCTCCATCTCAATGCATTAAACCCATAACAACTCAAAACCCACAAAAATTTTCCAACCCATTTCTCAAACAAATTCTAACCAAAAGTTCAAAATCCTTCAACTTATTCCAGGTCAGAAACCGCGAAACCCAAACGCAAAAAGAAGCAAAAGGGAGTTGCTTTAAATGTGAAAGGGGAAATACCTGAGCATCGAAAAAAAGGGCATATCATTTCTTCAATTGCAAGAGACATGGTGGAGCTAAATTGGTTTTATAAACCTACCCAAAATACAGAAAACTTATCAAAATTCATCACCAACCAAAAGAAGAAACCGTATTTGCAAAACCAAATTTTGATATAAATCTATGGAATTGGAATTGATTGAGCTAAGTAGTAAAACGCTGTGTTTGCGAGAGAGAAAGAGAGAGAGGGACGTACTGATTGTTAACGAGGGAGATAGGGAAGTGATCGGAAGCTGCTCTGAGACTGAAGGTAGGGAGGGAGTGATACCAAATCAATGGAATTGGGATTTTGGGAAGAACGGAGAGTGATACACTGCGCCGTGTTTATTTCTGTTTATTGACTTCAACCTGTCATGGCATGCCATCTGGTCCCGAAGAAATAACTTGCACCTATCGTATGTGTGTATATATATTAAGAAATTGATGTGAGCTAACATCTATATCATCCCGAGGTTCGATCGTCTTCCTTTAGAGGAGCATCATCAAGCGAATATGCTTAAGAAATTGATGTGAGCAACTCCACCCTTGGAGCCCTCCTTAGGCAATCCACTATTCAAAGTAACTGCCTTTTTCATCTCCATCGTTGCACTTGAATAGCCCTGGTAATAGGCAATAAAATATTATTATTTTTTTTTTACAAAATAATACTAAATAAATTTATTTTTAATTTCAGATAAGATATTTTAAATCGTTCTTTGGTTCTACTCCCACCCATTTTCTTAAGATAATTGGTATGAATAAGACTCCATGTTTCTCGCAACTGCATCGCATTACCCGTACGTGAACTATGAGTAACTTCAACCCAGCTAGTACACAATGCAACATCTTCAAGAGACGTCCAATTCGTACCTGCATCAGTAGTCATTTTGTTGAAAAAAATTGGATTGAAACTTTGAGAGAAAGATAGGAATGTGATTGAAAGTAGTTGAGAACATATGAAATTGTGGTGTAAGGTAGATGATAATGAGAATGTATTTATAGAAAAGTAGAAACATTTTTTTTTTAATTTTCAGATATTTTTTTCGGATTTTTTACAATTTAAAAAAAAATTATTCAAATAATTAATCTCTGCCTTTGGATTTTAAAAAAATTAAATTTCAACACTCCAGATTGTGTCATGTGTCACAACGGTAACTTTTCTTAATTTTAAAACTATTTTTTTTTAATTTATAAAGCAGATTAATATCAACCGTTGATCTCAGATCGAACGGTTGATATTAAATCAGTTTTTTTTTATTACCGTTTCAAATCGGACGGCTCATATTAAAGAGCCGGAAGCCACGTGGCTTCCCAACGGTCACCTGCTGAAACTGGCACGCGGGCCCCGTGCCCTGTAAAGCTGTCGGCTGACGCGCCCCTACTCGCGAGTGAGGGGCACGCGCTTGACACAAAAAAAATAAAAAAAAAGACCGACGCCAGGCCTGACGTCATACCCACCTCAGGCTGCAGGGCTGGCAATCCTCCACGGGCCTAGCCCTCGGGCTCCCACCCTCACTCGGGCTGCCCAACGCTGGAGCCCTATCCACCGGCCCTCGGGCCCTTTCCCTTCGCCTGTCCCCCGAGCAACCACCAAGGGTGGAGTTGTTCTAACATCTATTGTCTCAGACATTTGCCTCTTAAGTTCCACAATAAGGACTCTGCACCATTGAAGCCACCATATTCAAACCAAATAAGTCAGTGCAGCACATATATGTGAATTACACATTTGTGCTTGTAAAGAAACTCAGCTCGATGAGCCAGCCTTATTTTTTTCTTTTGTCTAGCCCAATATTTTTTTTATCGAAGTGTTTTTTTATTTTGCCCAGCCCATTTTTTTTAGAAAAAAATTTGTAATTTTTTTTCTACACCATTTCTCACATACTTTTCACTATTTCATACTATCTTCATTTTATTTGAATTCTTCACATTTCGTACTATGGCCCTTTGGCCCCTCTGTCATATCCCAGCCCGTGCCCCCACCACATCCTGGGCTCGACTCCACTGTAGCACGATATTGTCCGCTTTGGACCCCGACCACGCTCTCACGGCTTTGTTTTTGGGAACTCACACGAGAATTTCCCAGTAGGTCACCCATCATAGGATTGCTTTTGCACGAACTCGCTTAACTTCGGAGTTCCGATGGAACCCGAAGCCAGTGAGCTCCCAAAAAGCCTCGTGCTAAATGGAGATGGGAATATACATATAAGGCTTACATGATCCACTCCCCTGGGCGATGTGGAATGTTACAATCCACCCCCCTTAGGGGCCCGACGTCCTCGTCGACACACTTCCGGTCAGGGATTGGCTATGATACCAAAATCACATCCCGAGCTCGACTCCACCGTAGCACAATATTGTCCGCTTTGGGCCTCGACCACGCCCTCACGGTTTTGTTTCTAGGAACTCACACGAGAACTTCCCAATGGGTCACCCATCATGGGATTGATATCGTGCGAACTCGCTTAACTTCGGAGTTCTGATGGAACCCGAAGCTAGTGAGCTCCCAAAAGACCTCGTGCTAAATGGAGATGAGAATATACATATAAGGCTTACATGATCTACTCCCCTAGGCGATGTGGGATGTTACACCCTCAGTTGGAGTTGATTTTTTGTCACCGGGCTATGTTTGGCCTATGATCCTTTGGTCCCTCGGTTGGCGATGGTATAAATATGACATGGTACTATTCATTAAAATATTAATTTATTGGAAAGCTATAGGGCTAAAATGAACTCTCTGACCCTCCTTCAGTTGGATATGACCTTAGGATTGATTCTACAAATGTCTTGATAACTAATGCTGATTAAACAGAAAGTTTCTTTCCAGTGATTCACACAACTGAGAAATAGTAAAACGGAGGATACAGACCAGTTGAATAATGCATCAATAATACATAAAGAACTAATTTTTCTTTTTTGTACAACTAATACATTTAAAATGGCATCATGAAGTACATGAAGTATCTAGCATTTCAGACATACAAAACTAAATACATTTGTTTTGTGCATTTTTTTAATATAAGTGAGCGGTGGCGAAGCCACGTGAGGGCGAGGAATGGCGGTTGCCCCTCCCCTCGCCGGAAAAACACGCCTGGAGCGCGGTCCAGCCCCTCCCATCGCCGGAAAACCCGACTGGTTATGCTGCTGTTGTTGTCCGGTTCTGTTTATGCTGCTGCTGTCTCTCTTCCAGAATCTTCTGACTGACTGAAACCGACGAGATTGACGCCAGCAAGGCACCCACTGACGACCATGATACCTGATCTAAGGAGGCTAATTCATGGCGATGTGGGGTGGTTGCCGCTGATGTGTTGGATTGGGGCTAATAAGGTCGTGGTATTGGAGGGGATGAAGAAGGTCATGACTCCAGGTGGTGGGGTTTTATTTTATTGTTGATGTTTTTATTTTATTTTTATATATTAAATTTAACAGTGTTAAATTATGGCTAAGTTGATGGACGTAATTAGAGATGAGACATGTACTTAGGGGACAGCAGATCCACGACCCTCTCTGTGACCTTTTGTTTTTCAACCTCCAATCAGAGCAAAGGTGCAACGCATCCCTAAGTGAAACAGTACAAAAAAAAAAAGGCTGCAAAAATAAAAAATTTATTATTATTTAGGCATTATTGTGCTAAATTTTTCTTTTTATTCCTCTCTCCTTTTTGTTTCTTTTAATATGGACTTTTTTATTAATTAGTTCTTATCATGAAATTCTTGAATTTATGATCTTAAACCATATAAGATTTGGGAGCACTCTAGTATTTAAAAGAACTATATATAGGACTAATACATATAGAATTTGGTTTGAACAACAAACTGTACAAGGAATTCAAATCAGTGAATGAGCAAGTATAACAAGTTCTTCTCTTTATAAACTGGAACTAAAAAACAAAAGGGTTAGCAGCTTTCTCTTGATCATTCTTGAAATGTGCAATAGAGAGTCAATGATTATCAAATATGACAACATTTTATCATTTTGCTCTTCCCAAAAGTCACAACTCAACCTATATTTATTCAAGACACCATCACCAGGGGCATTTTGGTCATTTGATAGGTACGGATTATAACAGACATTAATATTGTCCACTATTTGGTTGTCTAAATTTTTTTAGAACCTTTTACCCTTTGAAATCCCGACCCTCCCCCAAAACATTTCTAGCTTCGCCACTGTAAGTGAGTACCACATATATAGGGAGAGCACTGGTTTGGTTTGAAGGCGAAAATGCTATATTTATTTTCATAATCACGAAAATTAACTATATCCATAACTACAAGTTAACAATCAAGGATTATTCACAACCATACCTATTGAGTAACAAATTCTCAATTAGCTAACGGTTATATCAATTTTCGTTCATACAAAAAAACTATTCATTCAACAGACACATCAGAATTTAATAGATACTAATTATGTCATTAAATATCCACATCCAAATCATAAAAAAATAACAATACTTGAGGTGTTCATGATAAGTCATAATGATCACAAATTAAGGAAAATTGGTCCGTTGAAAAAAAAAAAGAAACGAATGACAAAAACAAATACAGCAGCTTGAGAAAGACTTATGTTTACGTAAAGGTAATCGGAATAAAGAAAGGGAATTGAATTCCGATTACGGAGTATTCCGGTGTTCACTAAATATTAAGGAATCAAAAAAGTGGTGGAGCCCACACGAAACAAGGAATCCAATTCCTGAAATTGGAGGAACCAGATTCCCTAGTTTTGTGAGGTATTTGAATTCCCTGAGGGCAAGAGAATCTGGAATGCATCTTTTATTCCAATTATGCCCTCACTTGTTTCTTATTATTCCAACAGTGCCCTTCATTTGACACTCATTATGTCATTTTTAATAAATAAATAAAACCTATTTATATATTTTTATATAGATAATTTTATTATATAAAATTAATTAAGAATTTAATTTAATTAATTAGTATGAAAATAATTTATTTATGTAAGGGCAATTTAGTCATCAACTTAGTTTTCATTCCGATTGAAGTGAATTAGTAAACAACTTATATGGACTTAACATCATTCTTGCCATCTTTTAATAAATAAATAAAACCTATTTATACATGCTTATATAGATGAATTTTATTATATAAATTTAATTAAGAATTTAATTTAATTAATTAGTATGAAAATAATTTATGGGTAAATTACATAGTAGCCCCTCAGGTTTGAGGTCTATTGCAATCTTATACAACATCTTTAAAACATTTCACTTTCATACCTCAAGTACCATTTTATTTCAAAATAATACATCCGTTAGATTTTCCGTCCATTAATCCGTTAAATGCTGACGTGGCTGCCACATTTGTGCCACGTGGCTACCAAATGTGAGCCACGTGGCAAAAATAATAATTTTTTAATTTTTTTTTTAAACCTAAATCTTCTAAAAAAAAAATAAAATAAAAACTGAAACTTTATCCCTCCTCTTCCCACTCTCTTTTCCCCTCAGCCTCCATAACCAAACCCTCCACCTTCTTCTTCGACGCCATTAATTTCTTCCCACTCGCTGAAAATCTCTCCCCAGCAACCCTTCCAATCCCTTCCATGTCCTCTGCCTCTCCTTTCCCTCCTCCCAAACACCGCCTTCAGTCCAAGCATAGAAGAAAGACAGGAGTAATCCAATCAATCTCCACTACCCGTGAGTCCTTTCTAACCTTCATTCTTTTATTTCAGCACTGCCTGTCTTACTTTGGTTCTTGAAGCAGAAATGGTGAACATTTGAGAAAATAAGAATTTGTTTTAGATAATTTGCCACTAAATTGAGTTTTTTGAGGTGGGTGCAGAGGGGGGTTGAGTCGCGGGGGGAGGGAGGGGGGTTTTTTCTTTCTGGGTTTGGGGGGGTTCGCGGGGGCAGGGGGTGGATTTTTTTCTTTCTGGGTTGGGGGTTCACGGGGGTGGAGGATGGTAGACGATGCATGGGATCTTGGTTCGCGCAGGGGGAGGAGGGGGGGATCTGGGTTCGCGCGGGGGGAAGGGCGGATTCTGGGTTTCACGGGGGGAGGATAAGGAGGGGGGTTAATGGGATCTGGGTGTGGGGGGGATATGGGATTGGGGTTCTTCTTCTTTTTCTTTTTTTCTGGGTTTTGGGTTGAAGGTGCAGGTACGGGGGCGAGGAGATGGGAGGAAGAAGAATGAGGAAGAAGAAGAAGAGAAGAAGAAAGAGGAGGAGGAGAAGAAAAAAAAAAAAAAAAAAAAAAAAAAAAGAGATATGTGGCAGACAGGTTTCTAAAAAAAATTTAAAAAATTATTATTTTTGCCACGTGGCTCACATTTGGCAGCCACGTGGCACAAATGTGGCAGCCACGTCAGCATTTAACGGATTAATGGACGGAAAATCTAACGGATGTATTATTTTGAAATAAAATGGTACTTGAGGTATGAAAGTGAAATGTTTTAAAGATGTTGTATAAGATTGCAATAGACCTCAAACCTGAGGGGCTACTATGTAATTTACCCATAATTTATTTATGTAAGGGCAATACAGTAATCAACCTAATTTTCATTCCGATTGAAATGAATTAGTAAACAACTTATATGGACTCAACATCATTCCTACTTCGATTTCTGACAGTTTTAGTAAACAACTTCAACAGGAATCTGATTCTGATTCCACCTTATTTCAATTCATCCTCAATCCAATTCCCCCTCAATCTAATTCCTCTCAATTTGATTACGGATTAGTAAATGCGATCTCAATACTTGTGAAATTTACATTTAGATTAGATTAGATTATATCATATATTATATTATGTTTTATTAATATTATATGGTATTATATTATATATGTAATATATATTGCTCATGGCGGATTTGAAGGGGGATACGGATCAGGGAAACGTATAATCATACCTGAAATCGTAGCAAAATAATATTCATAGTTTTTCTCGATATTCAAAAAATATCATAACTTTTTATATCCAAATTCGCCTCATTCATGCAGTTATCCACAATTATTGAGTTTAACGAGTTGAATTGTCATCCCTACACATACTAGTAAGACTCAAGTACCTTAAAAAGTATATCATCAAGCGTGTCAATTTTTTGTATTAAATAATTCAAAACGAGATTGGAAGTTAGTTTTTGGAAGGTTGAAACTTTCCGCTCTGGGTTGGGTCCTGTCCATTTGGATATTAAAGTTGCGATAACTCACCGCGTCGAAGACCCCCAACGAGTCTTTCAACTCCACCGCGTCGAAGACGCCAACGAGCCATTCGAGTCTTTCATCACTTTTGACTCCCTATTTCCAGTTCATGCATCCTTGTCATATTGTTGACCCTAAAAACTACCAAGCCTACGTGGCGCGCATGCCGAGTAATCTATAAGCTAACTACGTCCTTCGGTGAATGCGGGGCGTGCCAACTCGTCGGCCGAGCTCGGCCGATGAGTAAATTTGTTGATGTTGCGTTGGGTGCGCGACTGACTTCTGCGTCTTGCGATTGCGGTCGAGAAAGGAACACGTCTCGGCCTCTTGGATTCTCGAGCCTGAAAACAAGGCTACTATTCTTACGAAGTTCACGAATCGAATTCGGCTTTCAATGTGCCGAATGTAATAAATGTAACACCTCACTTTGCCGATAAGGCTGATGAGATGACCTCGACCAATAAGGATTCAGAAATCCTTCTCGACCGAGACTTGGATAGGTAATCAACCGTCCCCGCCGTAGTGCTGTTGATGCCAACGGAAGATGCTGCGAGACCGGCTGATTCTACGGTGACAGAGCTATCTATGCCGACTTAAGATATCACCAGTTACTTTCACAGTGTTGTTGATGCCAACGGAAGATGTGTCAACGAAAAGAGAAAATAAAAAAAATCTCAAAGTTGTTGAGAGAGTTTGCGCAGGGTAGTTTTGTGTGTTGAATTGGAGGTCTTGAATGATGCACAACCTCCTCTATTTATAGCACTGGACATCTTTAAAGTCGAGTCGAAACCCTACCCGGACTAGATCTTCTTCTCCTGATCAAACACCAACTCGACCAGTCCTATTTTCACTAGGATTGTGAACCTAGTCCTTTATTGAGCCGGATTCACTTCCGGGTTATTAATCTTGCCGAGACTCCTTATTGCGCTAGGACTCAACTTGCAAATGCAGCATGACCTAGCCGGCCTAGGTTTAGAAGCCCATGTGCTAAACGATCCAAGGCTCCCTTGCCGCCAGACCTTCCGGGCCGAGAATGATTTTCTACTCGGCCCAAACTGATATTTTGGGCCCAAACACATATATACAATACAATTTGGTGAAGTAAGAGATAAAGCCGTGCATTAGAAAACAGACTGATCATCGACAGAGAGAAATGGAGAGCAATACGGCTGTTATTTTTAGTGTATTTGTGGCAGTGTTTGTGCAAAGTGTGGCGGCACACACAGCGCATGTGGTGGGAGATGACATGGGTTGGACTGTTCCAGTATCTGGGGCACAAGAATATGTAAATTGGGCCGCTAGCTACTACTTCACGGTTGGTGATACTTTGATTAAGACTTTCCAGTTCCTCTAATTTCATAAATTCTAGGATAAATTGCCGTTTGACCTCCTGAACTATTGTTTATGTTGAAATTGTGACTCTATGAATTATATTTTTGGTAAATTAACCTCTTGATCTATTTTAAATCAATCAATTAACCCTTCATCTATTTTGCCATTAGATTGGAGGGTGAAATCGTCTTCTTATTTGTGAATATATTCTTAGCAGCAGAGATGTCCAATTTTACCAACAGTCTTCTGTCAGAAAACTGAAATTAATTTTTTGTTATAGTTCCGTCTTTTTTCTTTGTCATAGAAAAATTGATTAGTGAGATTTGTATTCTCTTTGTCAAATGTTTATGTAATAAATTTGGTTTTTTGGTTTGAGTCGTCCTTCTCTATTAATTGATTAGAGCTTTATTTTATAATGGAAGTGAGAGTGGTTTTTAGAGTTGAAGACAATAATGATTTTGGAATATACACGTTAAAAATATTTTTTGGTGTATTTAGAATATTTTTTAATCTTATGAGGTCGAAATTGTCATCGCATATTAGGGTATATAAATCATTTCATAATTTTTGAAATATCATATGAACTATACATATTTTTCAATATGGCATATGAACTAAAATTTTAAGCAATTGTCATATTGACTTTCTGAAATCATTAATTTGTTATCTCATCTTAGCACCGTTAAGTTTTTCATCCAAAATACTTGCACATGCCTTGTTTCAGGGTTATTTCAGATGTTTGGCCTGATTTTCATTTCATTTTATGGTTTTCCATGAGAAATAACCTTGTAAAAACAATGTAATTTTGATATTTACCATTGTTTTAGAGGACTACTATACTTCACGAACATGTGATATATTTGACGATTATACTGTTGGAGAGAAACGTGATCAAAATTATATCATGTAATACAAGTTTCGTTTTTGTTTTAGAATAAAAATATTATTCCATTACATAATCATTTCATTTTTTGGTTTGTAGAAATCCTAGATTGTTGTTTCATCGAAAGCAACTTTTTAGAAGGAGAGTGGAGAGCTGAAATGTTCCTAATAACCTAAACACAAGTCATGTGCAAGGCACACGACCTGCTTTTTTTTATGGAAAACTTAATGGAGTTAAGGACATATGACAAAATTTAAGATATCAAAAAGTTGAAATGACAAATCACTTAAAATTTTAGTACATATAACAAATTGATAAAAACGTATAAGTTATTATGACATTTTAAAATTTTCTCCTAAACTTTAATGTGAATTATTCAACCATATGTTGGATAACCATTTTTTTCTCGACATTTTCAAATTTTCAGTAACTATGTATACCAGTTTTCATATTCAGCATCGACGCACACGACATTATCCGAGTATCGAAGGCATCATTCGATTTATGCAGTGCAGCAAAACCCATTGGCTCAGCCTCAGAGCTGGCTCAGTAAACATCACTCTCACCTCCACAAGCGACTGCTACTACATCTACAGTTTTGGCCTACATTGCCAGTCAGGCATGAAGCTAGCCATCATCGTATCTGGTGCTTCCCCACGATCCTTACTGTCAAGAACTCTGTTCCTCGTCATTGGTGTAGTTTTCGGCATACTTGTTCTGTCTGACCTCCCACAATTTTTAATTTTCCTGCGACGACGAAAAGTCAAGTCCTTTGGCTCCAACCTGGGAAGACAAAGTCAACAAAGACCCTCGAGTCACCTTTACTGCCTTATCTGTGTCGTTATTTTTCGTTGGCTAAGATTAAAGCCAGCACCCAAAACTTCAATGATACTTTCACTATTGGTGTTGGTGGGTTTGGCAATGTGTACAAAGCATACATTGACGGTAGTGCCACTCCTGTTGCTATCAAACAGCTAAGACCCGAGTCATCACAAGGGGCCCGCAAGTTCAAGACGGAGATCGAGCTGCTCTCCCAACTCCGCCACCGCCATTTGGTTTCACTCATTGGTTACTGTGCCGTTAAAGGAGAGATGATCTTGGTTTACGATTACATGGCATGCAGCATTCTCGGTGACCATCAGTATCGTACAGGTAACTCTAAACCTCTTCCTTGGGAACAACGGCTTCAAATTTGTATTGACACTGCGCAAGGGTTACATTACCTTCACAGCGGTGCCAAAGGTTCCATTATTCATCGCCATGTGAAGAGCATAACATTTTATTGGAAAAATGGTGACCAAGGTATCAGATTTCGGGTTGTAAAAAATGGGCACGACTAGCATGTCCATAACGCACATCAGCACGGTGGTGAAAGGGAGTTTCGGGTATCTAAACCCGGAGTACTACAAACGTCAACAGCTGACTGAGAAGTCTGATGTGTACTCATTTGGGGTGGTTTTGTGGAAGGCATTGTGTGTGAGGCCAGCTCTAATGCATAAGGTGGAAGCTAGGGAAATCATCCTCGCTGAGCGGGCCAAGAGTTGTCATGGAGACGGGACACTTGATCAAATCATTGAACCAAATGTGAAAGGTAAGATTGAAGTCGAGTGCTTGAACAAATTTCGTTGACATTGCTAGAAGTTGCTTATATGATAAAGGAATTGAACGACCATCGATGAATGATGTTGTGAGGGGGCTTGAGTTGGCATTGCAGCTTCATCAAAAGAGCATTGGAAGTCAGGGCAACAATGGGGCTGCCTTTGTCAATGACTGCGGTGATGACAAATATTCCGAACAATGTATATATGTGACAATCTTCTTTGAGATCAACGATACATATGAAAGATGATGAGCAACATTTTACAAAGTGCAAGCAATATTCTGGAAACAATATCTCAAAATGTATATGTTGTATGCTTTTCGGTGACACTCCAGATTCAACATCAACAACAATGGAACTGAGATCCTCAAAATGTATATTAACTGAATGCTGCAACCACAAGCCAGCAAAGAAAGGAAGTATGAAACTATACTGTCAATTGATTTTTGAAATACATACACGAAATATTTCAGAATTTGATGTTTTGAATCACATTACAAAGACTACAATGGGAAAATCGACTTTAACCACCGTAACATGTTACAAAAATGAAATAGAAAATATTCAGAACAAGCAAGACTTTTCAAAGAAAATGAGAGTAAAGAAAGCTTAGTTAACTTAGCACAGCTTGTAATTTTTTAACCTTTCCCTTTCTCCTCCATGCGACGATTGTTCTTGTAGAAAAACGAAATGTTTTATATAGTGGTCATTTAACCCTCCTCTCCTCTGGCAATGATTGGCAAACTTGGGAAGCTTGCGTACGAAAAGCTCTCCAAGAGAAGCCATCGTGTCCTGCAAAAAAAAAGAAAAAAAAAAAAAAAAACAGAACTTAAGACTTGTTAAGATTCGCAGAATGACAGTCTAATGTCTGCCTATCGATGATCTGCAAAGTATTTGAACAATATGCATGCTATGTTTCTCATATTTATTTATTTATTCTTTATTTTTATATTTGTGTAACCATGAAAGTTAATTGGATGCAAAATATACCTGACTTCGAATGGCGGCAAACCCTCTTCTGGAAGGCATTGGAAACTGTCACACCCCCAAATATATAGCTTTTGACGAGAAGTGAGGTTTTGAAGTAGTCCTTCTCCTGGCAAATACTCTAGACCTGGGCAGCTTTCAGTTCATAGCTCTTGAAGAGAAGTGAGGTGTCGAAGTCCCTTTCTGTCCATTGCTTCCAAGTAGTTTGGACAGATCACAAGTGCTTAAATTGTTTCATGGCTATTCTAATGTCCTCGCCTGCAAAACCGGGTGCTCCATTTTATGACTGACTTGTGTTGTTGGAATTTGAACAAGTGAAGTATGTGGAAGCAGCACTGCATCGTAAAGATGTCGGGTCTGTGCAGCTGTGCTACTTCGTGTCACCTTTAGGCAAGCCTTTGTACCCTGTGGTGGAGAAAAGCATCTCACTGTATTAAAAAATGGAGAACATTCAACCACATGAACTGTGATTTCACAACTTCTCATTTTTTTTTCCCTTGTTCGCTAAATTTTATGTTGATGATGAAGAAAAAGAACGAAAGGAAAAGAAACGTGAGAAAGCACACCTCCACATCTTCTGCTAAAAGATCTAATTACGTGCGGCTTTCCATTTTTGCTGCGAATTTATGGCCAGGTTTACAAGAGCATAACATATCTCCGAAAGCTTGATGGTCCCTGAATAAAGAAAATGAGACAACCTGCCAACGCAGAAGGAGGGAAGTACAGATGCGAGTTTGTGCCACCCATATTAGGCTTCTGTAGTTCAAAAATCAACATTTCGAGTCCTCCTGTAATTAGAGGCAGGGGAAAAGGATACAAAGAGGTTTACCTCCATCTGTTTTCACACACTCCTACTACATATGAAATTTTGAAATGCCTGCTTCTTGTGATAGCTATTCAACATGGATGCCATCTCGGATGCTTTTGCCTTACATATCAGCTCAACAAACTCCTAAATACAGAGATGAAAGTAAAATTCAATGGGCACATTGATGATAAAGAATGAACAAAACTAACTATTACGGTTTCAAATAGATCCAATTATTGTTGCTTCGTAAATTAATCCTCTCTAAGAAGTCTATGATTTGTAAATTATATTAACATGATTTTTTTTTTTAAATGGTATGCAAACTACATAAAACAGGGATACTGTGAAGGAACAAAACTGAAACATATATTCAGTTAAAATTTGTTAAAACGAAGCATCATATCCTCTGCATAAGATGGTCCATGGTAAGAGAGAATGTAAAATAAAGCTCATCTGCAGTATTCAACGAAAGGTCTATTACCAGTTCACATTCGTAAAGAAAAGCATAGATACACCAACTTGAAGATGATAATGGCATTGAAAGAAGATGAGATAGCAGGCCACCGTATTCAAACCATGCCCATATGACAAAGAAATATATCATCCCGGGGTTCCATCATCTTCCTTTAGAGGTGCATCATTTTCAAGCCAAAAATGCTTAGGAAATTGACGTGAGCTAACATCTGTCGCCTCAGACAATCGCCTCTTAAGTTCCACAATAAGGACTCTGCAGTAATGACGCCACCATATGCAAACCAAATAAGTCAGTGCAGCACATATATAGGTGAATTACGAATTTTTGTTTGTAAAGAAACTCATCCGCACCAACATAAAAGCCACCATATTCAAACGAAATCAGAATGATTAAAAAAATTAAAAAAAAAATCGTCCAAGGGTTACCTACATGATATCTCTTGCACCAGCGTGAAGATCACTAGGACATCAGAAGAAAACTAGAAAAGCATGCCACGGCTGTTTACTCATGCCAGACAGGCCTAGTAATTGATGCAAGCTAGCATCTGTTCCCTTGGGTAATTCTACCTTACAGTTCTACACCACAGTTAGCTCGCTGCCGCATCCACAAAGGCCATAAATGAGTCTGTCCTGGCACATTGTATTAACAGATACTTAGGATTGATTTTACAAAAGTCTTGATAACTAATGCTGATTCACGCAACCAAGAAATGGTAAAAAGAATACAGAACAGTTGAATAATGCATCAATAATACACATGAGCTACTGAGAAACTAATCTGCAACTTTGATTCTCAAAACTTTCAATAACATTTCTTCTTTTTCTCTGCCCCTCCCTCCCCACTCACTCTCTCTCTCTCTCTCTCATCAACAAGTTTATGTTGGAGATAAATAGAAAGAATGAAACGAAAAGAAACATCAGAAAACACACATTGAAATATTTAACTGCACACATCTTTACATTTGTCAGCTACGATTATATGAGCATAAAGTATCTACGCAAGCATCAAGCTGGTAACTGAGTAAAGAAAACGAGACAGCCTGCCAATGGAGAAGGAGGAAAACGTGGATGCAAGTTTGTGCCCCCTATGTCGAAAGCATGCTTTCAATAAGAAATGAATGAAATCCGAAACCGGAATGCGAATGCAGAGACGTGACATATTCCAAAAGTTCTTGGTAAAAAAATTGTGAGTTTTCGAAGTACCATATATTCTGTAAGTGACGCCAGGGATAAGGCTAGAGATTAAATAAGAGCAAACAAGACTTGACAAAGAAAATGGGAGAGATGAGAAACAAATTGCAAAATTTGTAATTTCTGAAACGTTAATAGATTATTCGGTTATGAAAGAGTACCTAAACATGTTGCACTTTTGATGCTTACTATGCTGGATTGAACCTCTTCATACCATCCGAAAATGTTGAAGATGTAGGGATAATCTGTCTTCTTTGCTGCAAAGAAAAAATTGATCAATATGCTATGATTCTTATTTCTATTATGTCTTTTATTTTTCAAACTATTGAAGTTAATTAGATGCAAAATACCTGAGAGTCAAATGCCGAAAATCACAACTTTGTATGAGAGAGACAGAGTTCATACGGATATGATGACTTGTTCGCCTATCTTTATTAAAGGAATGTGAGATATCTTGGCCCAATCTTCTCCCGTCTTATCCTCATACCTTTTCTCCAGGGCGGAACAAGAGTAGATCTCCAGGCAAGAAAGAGAGGGAGGCAAACCGTTTTCTGGCAGGAATTGGAGTTTTGGACAATCAGAAATTAGTAGCCCTTGAAGAGAAGTGAGGGGTAGAAGTCCCTCTGCTGGAAGGAATTCCAGACTTGGGCAACTAGAAATATTTAGATATTGAAGAGAAGTGAGGTGTTGAAGTCCCTCTCGTGGCAGGAATTCCAGACTTGGGCAATCATGAATACGTAGCCGGCGAAGAGAAGCGAGGTGTCGAAGTACTTTTACGTCCACCACCGATTTCAGACTTGATAGTCCAATGATGAGGAGACCGTTAAGAGTAGTAGGGAGCAGGAGCTGTTCCTTGAGCAACGGTGCCCAGATCTCGCCAGCAATTGCAAATTGTTTAAGGGAGACAAGTCCTTGTAATCCCCACTCCACCGAAGGCTTCACTTTGTCGCAACGTGTAACATCAAAATATTGCAGGTTGGGAGGCAAACCCCCTTGGGCAAATGATACAAGATTTGGAAGATCCGAGATATGCAATCGTTCAAGGGCAGTGAGGGTGCGAATTCGTACGGGGAACGACTTCAAATTCTTGCATCCCCAGACTGACAATTGTCTCAAGTTGGGAGTGGGCAATCCTCCGTCCGGGAAAGACGCCAGATTTGGACAGCTGCAGATTTGGAGGTGATTGAGATGGCTTAGGTTCTGATCACCTCCTTCAATAGAAAAGGATTCCAGATTCTCACAGCCTTCGATACGAAAAGTTGAAAGTTTGGGGAAAACGCCCAACGGGAAGGACCTCACTGAATGAAAACTATCGTATATCTTCAAATCCTCAAGTGACGACAATTCGGCCATCATCTCATGAGATAAGAACTCTAATGACGACACGGTTGGGCAATGGTTGAAAGTCAAACTTCGAAGACATTTCATTTTGGGCAGGCACTGTATTGCATCAAAATTATAAATGTAAAGTCTGGACAAGAACTTCTTCTCTACTCTCTCTATTAATGGTAACAGACCTGGGCATCCACCAATATCTATTTCCAATGAATTCTGTAAGTAGTCCATGTTAATACTGGCCCATTCATCATGCATATGTAGATCTCCACACCGAAACACGCTAAGTGTTTTCAAGCAAGGAAGACGATTGGGCAAGTATCCTCTAAGCTTCGGACAATTGCTTATTCTCATCTCCTGGAGACAAGGAAAGTCTGAACATTGACCTCCACTTGGACTCGGTAGCCAATCCTCCCACTCTGGCATCTCCACAAACTCTAGCGCCTTCAGAGACTGAAAGGGCTGAATTACAGAAGCTCCATTAAGATCACCATAGAATTCATCACCAACTTTCGTAACAAAATTCATCCTTTCGATGCGTAGCTCTTTAAGAGTGGGCAGCTGCCCGAAACTTGGCAAGGACAAACAATACTTGCAATCACTGATACACATGAACTGTATGTTCGAGAAGGAATTAGAGCTTCCTAACCAATTTGGGAAGCTGAACCCTCCATAGAATCTGATAGTCAGTTTCTCCAAATTTGCAGAAGGTTGGAGCTTGTCAAGCACATCTCTCTCCTTTTGGGAATCATCGGCTTCCTCCACACCCCATGCCAACTCTAAGTCATTGAGTTCTTTCTTATTCTTCAAATTGGCTTCCAAAGCATCCACAACATCAACTACATTTTGCAGATTTGAAATACGAAGTCTTCCTTGAAGATGCTGCAACTCCCTTAATTCTCCAATGCCAGATCCGCTACATTTCCCCACAACAAAATCAGTTAATGTTCTTAAACTCTTTAGTCTTCCAATTTCCACTGGCATCCCTTCTATCTTTGTTCCACTGACATCGAGGTAATGCAAACTACTCAATTCCCTCATATCTGCTGGTAATTTAGTAAGGGACTTGCAACTTGCCAACGTTAATGTCCGTAAATTTATCAATTTTGTCATGTCTGCTGGCAGTTCAATGAGAGCATCACAATATGACAATAGCAACGTCTGCAAATTGTAGAGAGTGCAAACTGCACCAGGTAAGCTTACAATTGCCGTCCGGGAGAGATCCAGGTACCGCAGGTGAATGAGATTGCCCACAGAATCAGGTACTTCAGCAACATTTTGATAATGGGACAATGATAAAACCCGTAAACGTTTCAGGGATGGCAACAAATCATGTAGAAACTTTTTACTTATGTAGAAGGACAAGTTATATATTGAGATAGGTAGGAAGGTCCGCAGACACTTTGCCCCATTTAATGGCTCAAATTTTTTAGCAGCATCAATTTCTCTCCTAGCATATGACAAATGACGAAGTCTTTTAACTTCTTGTGATTCTGTCTCTTCCAGCCTGAGAAAAAATCCCCTAGACATGAACTGACCCAAGTCGTTAATAAGATCATGCATTGTGAAACCACGTTTTCCTGATATTTGAAGTAGTGATCGTGATACTAGCTCGTCAAAGTAACTTCTAGCCGTGTCTTCGATTCTTTGTCCGTTAAAACCTTGTGGAATTAAACCTTCCGCCATCCAAAGTAGAACCATATCTTCCTTCTTGAACTGATAGTCTTTTGGAAATAGTGAACAATACACAAAGCATCGTTTCAACTGAGTAGGAAGATAATGATAGCTCAACCGTAGGGCTGGAAGGATATCACTTTTATCATAAGGTAGCTCCCAAAGACTACTATTTAACAATTTATTCCATCCCTTGAAGTCTCTCTGGCAACGTAGTAGACCCCCGAGTGTTTCTGCTGCTAAAGGCAAACCATTGCACTTGCGTGCAATTTTCTTGCCAATTTCTTCCAAAGTTGGATGTGCATTGTGGTTTTCGTTTCCAAATGCATGTTTTGAAAGTAACATCCAACAATCTTCATGTGACAAAGGCTTCAAGTGTTGAATGGGCACATTTTTCATTAGAGATGCGACATTTTCACTTCGTGTTGTCACGATGACTTTACTTCCCCTTGCCCCGGAATTAAAAGGAGTTTGGAGGCACTTCCAATCAAAATATTTCTCATTCCAAAGATCATCCAACACAAATAAGAATTTCTTTCCCTTCAGTTGTTCTCTAAGTTCAACTTGAAGCAAATTCAAATCCGTCATGTTACAAGGTTTTGAAGTGACCGACTCGAGAAGAGTTTTAGTCACCCTAATAGCATCATAATATTCTGAAACACATGCCCAAGATTTAAGGGCAAAGTGATCTTTCACCTTATCATCATTGTAAAGGGCTCGAGCAAGGGTCGTCTTGCCAACCCCGCCCATACCAACAATGGTGATGATAGATACATCATCCTCGCTTGCATCATCAGAGAACAAGACTTCTGATAAATTTTCTTTATCTTTGTCTCTTCCATATACAAAAGGTTCATGAATCAAGGAAGTTGTTGGAGTTCTTTGTGAAACCTTCCTCCCAACAACTTCGGTCAGACCAAGGGCAACTTTCTGTTGCACAAAGTCATCCAGCCTTTGTAATAACCCTTGTATCTCAACATTCATGCTTTGATAAAAATGACTAGGAGAAGTAGAGAAGAAGTTCCACACCTTTTTGGTTAATTTCTCGGTTTGACCTTCACCTTCCACCTTGCATCGCAAAGCTTCAGTGTCGATCTCATCCAGCAAGTCCTCCGCGTCCAAGACAGCATGCTTGAGGTCGTCCAGCCAGTCTCTCACAGCAGGGTTTGAAACTTGCTTCTCTTCCGCATCGTTGAGCACTGCATAAAGGGTGAGCAGCGTCGTCTTCAGTTTCATGAGGAGTGGTTCATCCAGCTTCTTCTGCCGGAACAAGTCACCGAAGTCGGTTGAAGCAATTCTGTCACACAGCACCTCGATGGAAGCGGAGAGAAAAGCCTCTCCAATCAAAGCGGCAGCCATTTTTCTCTTTGGTTGCTTAGTTTGCTAGTAGCTCAATGTAGAAGAAAAGGCTTTTTGAGATTGTAATAATTGATGCATCCCAATTCGTAATGAACTTGTAATTGGTCTGTTGACCAAAAAAGATCTGTGATTGGTCTGTTGACCATAAAAGAACTTTTGATTGGTCTGTTGACGATAAAAGAACTTGTGATTGGTCAGTTGACGATAAAAGAACTTGTGATTGGTCTGTAATTAGTCTTGTGGTTCAATAGTTATCCCATGGATCCAGATCCGGATCTTTTTATGGGTAGCCTGCGGACTACAACATCGTGGCCGTTGATTCAAAGTGGATGCAAATCGTGCGGCCATTAAATCGTTCAGAACATGTGAAATTGTGAGATAATAAAGAGCGAAGATAAATGTTTTGCAGATTCTTTAAAATTGAAATTCTTTATGGACTCTCTGTTATTTTACAGTTCAACATTAACTTTCGTACTAATATTATAAAATTTTATGTAAAATCATATATAATTTATAAAAAGTCTCATTTTTGAAAGAGCCATATATAATGTGTCAGCTAGATTATTAAACTCCTTTGTGATTGGTCAATTGACCAAAAGAAAACTTGAGATTGGTCTGTAATTAATCTTTGATCAATCTCTTGTAATCAACCTTTAAATTTTCCTCTGCTTTCACTAAAGGTTATTGGGGACAACTTTTGAAACTTTCTCTGTGCTTACATGGGATCTAGTGACACATAAAAGAACTTGTGATTGGTCTGTTGACTATAAAAGAACTTGTGATTGGTCAGTTGACCAAAAAAGAACTTGTGATTGGTCTGTTGACCATAAAAGAACTTGTAATTAATCTTTTGGTTCAAAAGTTGTCCCATGGATCCAGATCTGGATCTTTTTATGGGTGGCCTGCGGACTACAACATTATGGTCGTTGATTCAAGGTGGATGCAAATCGTGCGGCCATTAAAATTTTTAATGGCACCGCTAAATGGTGGTAATCACTAGTTAAATCAAATAATGTGAAATTGTGAGATAATAAAAAGAGAAGATAAATGTTTAGAGGATTTTTTAAAATTGAAACTTTCCAAATACTCTTTGTCATTTTATAATTTAATATTAATTTTCTTGTTATTATAAATTGTATATAAAATTGATCCATTTTATCAAGATGATTTTTGAAATTGAAAATCGATCAATGTAATCCTTGAAAATGGTTGTCGTGAATTAATATGATCATTCCATTACAATTTCGTTAAAAATTCTATTATATATTTGTCAAATAAATAGGCGCAACTGAAAATGGTTGTCGAGATGGCTTGGCTGCCATGGCAGCCCCTACCCGGGTGGCTCGATTTTTGGCACTCGACCCATTCAAACATAATCGGCGCCACCTTACAAACCAGCCGAATTACCACGATAAAAATCCAGTCGAACCAAACCATCTTCTCCGTTTTCTGACTCTAGCGTCGCTGACACCCACCTTCTTCCCACCGTATCCTCCGATCTAATGTCCAGGAATACAACATATAACAGCACCATTTTTCCCTAAAGTCCAGGAATACAACATTGTTGACCCTAAAAACTACAAAGCCTACGTGGCGCGCAGGCCGAGTAATCTATGAGCTAACTACGTCCTTCGGTGAATGCGGGCGTGCCAACTCGTCGGCCGAGCTCGGCCGAGGAGTAAATTTGTTGATGTTGCGTTGGGTCACGCCACTGACTTCTGCGTCTTGCGATTGCGGCCGAGAAAGGAACACGCCTCGGCCTCTTGGATTCTCAAACCTGAAGACAAGGTTACTATTATTACGAAGTTCACGAATCGCTGTCGTCGGATTCGGTCACAGTGATGGTATTCGTCAGAGTAAACTCACGCCGAATCGACACCAAAGTGCAAGGACACAGATACTCAAAGCAAATATGAGTCTTTATAGTGAACGTAGTTCGGCCGTCTGAATGCCGAACTCTAAATCCCACTTGAGAGTATCCAATCATAAAACAACTCGGCGTACAAAGCGCCGAGCTCGGTAAATGGTAACACTTCACTTCGCCGAGAAGGCTGATGAAATGACCTCAATCGATAAGGACTCGGACGTCCGTCTCGACCAAGACTTGGATAGATAACTGACCGTGCCCGCCGCAGTGCTGTTGATGCCAACGGAAGGTACTGCGAGTTCGGCCAATTCTACGGTGACAGAGCTATCTATGCCGACTTAAGATATCACCGGTTGCTTTCACAGTGCTGTTGATGCCAACGGAAGATGTGTCAGCGAAAAAGAAAGAATGATTCTACACTCGGCCCAAATTGTCATTTTGGGCCCAAACATTGCCCCCCAGTTTCCTTGAACTTCGGCTCGTAAGCCGAATGATTAAGGAAATTAAGTATCTCCAGCCTAATCAGATGTACTTTTGACCGTCATCCCTTGGTGCTGTTTACTCACGGCTCATTTCGACCAAAGAACAACTCATGGCCGAAGATAAACAGTTATGAACCAGGGTCGAGAAGAATTGGAATTGGGGTCGAGGATAAATTTGGCCGAGGTCGAGAAGAGTCTTTTCTTGGCAGCTCGGCCTGCCTACATATATATGCATATCAAACCCATTGTCAGCAATCATGACTATATACATATGTATATATATATATATAACCTCAAAACAGCAACCATGACTTATTCGGCCAAACTTTGACCCTAGCATCTTCCTGATTAAATGATTTTGAAACTTGTCCCCACACTTTGACCATAGGCATGGTACTATTGATAGCAGCGAAAAAAACTCTTCTCAGGTCGGCTTGTTTGTCGAGCTCGGCTAAAACAAAATGACCAAAATTTTGCCGAGCACACCACTTGTTGCCCCTCTTATTTTCTTAAGTATCGGTCAAGGGGCCGAATGGTTAAGAAAATAATTTATTATATATAGTTATTTTTTTTTTAGCAAACGAAAAGAAAAGTGGCCGAAACATAGTCAGGAGGAGGCCACCGATGCTTTATTCCAAGCCGAGATCTTTTTACATCAAAATTTTCACTTTGACATTTTCCAAGACCGAATAAAAGATCATCTCCAAATATTTCTGACTTGGTGAAATATTTTTCATTTTCGGCCGCCAAATGGGTGGAACAATTATTATGCCCCCCAGGCATAATTTCAGCTTTTAATTCAAATAACTTAGCCGAACGGGATTTCTCCATATCAGCTTTATCGCCAATAATCATATCAATCGGAGTAGTCTCGGCGTCTAAGACCATGTCTCCAATTACCATATCAATTGATGTGGTTTTATGGTCTGAAGCCGTGTATTGGTCTTGTTCGTCATTGGAGCACTCCTCTGACGAATCATTTTCTGACTCAATTTGTGGCTCAGAAATTTGAACTTTTTCTTCTAGGCCTACCACACTTTCAGTGTCGACCGAAAAAATAGGTTGCCTTTGTTCTTCTTCGGTCGTCTCGACAATTTTCTTAGGCCGAATGTTGATCGTGGCCGGAGTGGAAATTTGCCCCCCGGCCTCTTGCTCTTTAGGAATTCTTCTCAATCTTTCAAGGAGTTGTTTTTGCTTCTTTAATAGGCGATAACACTCATCCCGTGAAGCCTGATCGAGATAGATCATGTGAACTTCGTAGTTTTAGCACTAGGTCCCACCGGGCGTGCCAAAATGTTGACCCTAAAAACTACAAAGCCTACGTGGCGCGCAGGCCGAGTAATCTATGAGCTAACTACGTCCTTCGGTGAATGCGGGCGTGCCAACTCGTCGGCCGAGCTCGGCCGAGGAGTAAATTTGTTAATGTTGCGTTGGGTCGCGCTACTGACTTCTGCGTCTTGCGATTGCGGCCGAGAAAGGAACACGCCTCGGCCTCTTGGATTCTCAAACCTGAAGACAAGGTTACTATTATTACGAAGTTCACGAATCGCTGTCGTCGGATTCGGTCACAGTGATGGTATTCGTCAGAGTAAACTCACGCCGAATCGACACCAAAGTGCAAGGACACAGATACTCAAAGCAAATATGAGTCTTTATAGTGAACGTAGTTCGGCCGTCTGAATGCCGAACTCTAAATCCCACTTGAGAGTATCCAATCATAAAACAACTCGGCGTACAAAGCGCCGAGCTCGGTAAATGGTAACACTTCACTTCGCCGAGAAGGCTGATGAAATGACCTCAATCGATAAGGACTCGGACGTCCGTCTCGACCAAGACTTGGATAGATAACTGACCGTGCCCGCCGCAGTGCTGTTGATGCCAACGGAAGGTACTGCGAGTTCGGCCAATTCTACGGTGACAGAGCTATCTATGCCGACTTAAGATATCACCGGTTGCTTTCACAGTGATGTTGATGCCAACGGAAGATGTGTCAGCGAAAAAGAAAAAGAAAAAGTTCTCAAATTGTTGAGGATTTGCGCAGGGCAATTTTGTATTGATTTTGCGGGCTCTCTCTACTGACGCACAGCTGCCCCTATTTATAGCACTAGACCTTGAGTTAAAATCCTACTCGAACTAGGTTTTCTTCTCCGGATCAACATCACCTCGACCAGTCCTATCTTGACTAGGATTGTGAACCTAGTCCCTTATTGAGTCGGATCCCTTCCGGGTTATCAAACTTGCCGAGACTCCCTATTGTACTAGGACTCGACTTGTCATTGTGTTTTGACCTAACCGACCTCGGTTTGGAAGCCCACGAGCTGAACGATCCATGGTCTTCTTGTCGCAAGGCCTCCCGGGCCGAGAATGATTCTACACTCGGCCCAAATTGTCATTTTGGGCCCAAACAGCTTCAAGTTGAACTTAGAGAACAACTGAAGGGAAAGAAATTCTTATTTGTGTTGGATGATCTTTGGAATGAGAAATATATTGATTGGAAGTGCCTCCAAACTCCTTTTACTTCCGGGGCAAGCGGAAGTAAAGTCATCGTAACAACACGAAGTGAAAATGTCGCATCTCTCATGAAAAATGTCCCCATTCAACACTTGGGGCGAGTGTAGGCAAAATGTCGCATCTCTCATGAAAAATGTCCCCAAAATGACAATTTGGGCCGAGTGTAGAATCATTCTCGGCCCGGGAGGCCTTGCGACAAGAAGACCATGGATCGTTCAGCTCGTGGGCTTCCAAACCGAGGTCGGTTAGGTCAAAACGCAATGACAAGTCGAGTCCTAGTACAATAGGGAGTCTCGGCAAGTTTGATAACCCGGAAGGGATCCGACTCAATAAGGGACTAGGTTCACAATCCTAGTCAAGATAGGACTGGTCGAGGTGATGTTGATCCGGAGAAGAAAACCTAGTTCGAGTAGGATTTTAACTCAAGGTCTAGTGCTATAAATAGGGGCAGCTGTGCGTCAGTAGAGAGAGCCCGCAAAATCAATACAAAATTGCCCTGCGCAAATCCTCAACAATTTGAGAACTTTTTCTTTTTCTTTTTCGCTGACACATCTTCCGTTGGCATCAACAGCACTGTGAAAGCAACCGGTGATATCTTAAGTCGGCATAGATAGCTCTGTCACCGTAGAATTGGCCGAACTCGCAGTACCTTCCGTTGGCATCAACAGCACTGCGGCGGGCACGGTCAGTTATCTATCCAAGTCTTGGTCGAGACGGACGTCCGAGTCCTTATCGATTGAGGTCATTTCATCAGCCTTCTCGGCGAAGTGAAGTGTTACCATTTACCGAGCTCGGCGCTTTGTACGCCGAGTTGTTTTATGATTGGATACTCTCAAGTGGGATTTAGAGTTCGGCATTCAGACGGCCGAACTACGTTCACTATAAAGACTCATATTTGCTTTGAGTATCTGTGTCATTGCACTTTGGTGTCGATTCGGCGTGAGTTTACTCTGACGAATACCATCACTGTGACCGAATCCGACGACAGCGATTCGTGAACTTCGTAATAATAGTAACCTTGTCTTCAGGTTTGAGAATCCAAGAGGCCGAGGCGTGTTCCTTTCTCGGCCGCAATCGCAAGACGCAGAAGTCAGTAGCGCGACCCAACGCAACATCAACAAATTTACTCCTCGGCCGAGCTCGGCCGACGAGTTGGCACGCCCGCATTCACCGAAGGACGTAGTTAGCTCATAGATTACTCGCCGACCGACTCGAGAAGAGTTTTAGTCACCCTAATAACATCATAATCTTCCGAAACACATGCCCAAGATCTAAGGGTAAAGTGCTCTTTCACCTTATCATCATTGTAAAGGGCTCGAGCAAGGGTCGTCTTGCCAACCCCGCCCATACCAACAATGGTGATTATAGATACATCATCCTCGCTTGCATCATCAGAGAACAAGACTTTTGATAAATTTTCTTTATCTTCGTCTCTTCCATATACACAAGGTTCATGAATCAAGGAAGTTGTTGGAGTTCTTTGTGAACCCTTCCTCGCAACATCTCCCGTCAGACCAAGGGCAACCTTCTGTTGCACAAAGCCATCCAGCCTTTGTAATAACCCTTCTATCTCAACATTCATGCTTCGATATAAATTACTACGAGAAGGAGAGATGAGGTTCCACACCTTGTTGGTTAATTTGTCGGTTTGACCTTCACCTTCCACCTTGCATCGCAAAGCTTCAGTGTCAATCTCATCCAGCAAGTCCTCCGCGTCCAAGACAACATGTTTGAGCTCGTCGAGCCATTTTCTCACAGCAAGGTTTGAAATTTGCTTCTCTTCCGCATCATCGAGGACTGCAGAAAGGGTGAGCAGCGTCATATTCAGTTTCAGGAGAAGCCGTTCATCCAGCTTCTTCTGCCGGAACAAGTCACGGAAGTCGGTTGAAACAATTCTGTCACACAACACCTGGATGGAAGCGGAGAGAAAAGCCTCTCCAATCAAAGCAGCAGCCATTTTTTCTCTTGGTTGCTTAGTTTGCTAGTAGCTCGATGGAGAAGAAAGGCTTTTGAGATTGTAATTATTGATGCATCCCAATTCGTAAAGAACATGTGATTGGTCAGTTGACCAAAAAAGAACCTGTGATTCGTCTGTTGACCATAAAAGAACTTGTGGTCTGTAAGACTGTAATTAGTCTTTTTTTTGTTTTTTTTGGAGAAAGACTAATTAGTCTTTTGGTTTAAAAGTTGTCCCGTGGATCCAGATCTGGATCTTTTTATTGGTAGCCTACAACATCGTGGCCGTTGATTCAAAGTGGATGCAAATCGTGCGGCCATTAAATTTTTTAATTTACACATACAGCGAGGCGTCGCTTAATGGTTTCCAGCTGGTGCTTCTCGTGAAAAACGACGCGCGCTCTTTTCTGGGAGAGTGGCACTGTAGCATCACATGACAATGCCAAATGATGGTACAGAACATGTGAAATTGTGAGATAATAAAAAGATAAGATAAATGTTTGGGGGATTTTTTTAAAATTGAAACTTTTCGATTTTTTTTGTCATTTTATAATTTAATATTAATTTTCATGTTATTATAAATTGTTTTTGAAATTGATCCATTATATCAAAATGATTTTTTAAATTGAAAATCGATCAATGTAATCTTTGAAAATGATTGTCGTTAATTAATATAGTCATTCCATTACAATTCCGTTAAAAATTATGTTATATACTGATTTGTTACATAAATAGGTATCACAAATTTAATTTCATAATGCTATATAATTTTAATTTTGAAATTAAAAAGTTATAATAAAAAATAACCTTTTAATGTCAAAATTAAAATTAAAAAAAAATCTCCCGTCATCTTCGTCAAGATGGCTTGGCTGCCATGGCAGCCCCTACCCGGGTGGCTCGATTTTTGGCACTCGATCCATTCAAACATAAAAGGCGCAATTTATTCAAACTTGGATGAATATGTTTTTTTCCATCGTGAAGAACAACTCTCGTGGTTTTGGGTCTTCGATGGAATGGTGCATTCGTAGAACTCATAGTATTTTTTGGACATACGAGTCCAAACACCTTCACATGTTTGAGAACTCACCCTCACACTATCTTCTGAGACCCACCTATAAGCCATGCAAAGAGCTTATCTTCTTTTCGAGTCCATGCCCTACCTTTCAATGCAGATCCGACCATTTGAAAATTATTGAAAAAAATTGAAGCAAAGATTGTTGAAAGAGGTAAGAAATGATGTAGGAGAGAAATGGTGTAACATGGTATAGAATTGTGAAAATAATGTGAGAAGTGATGAAGGAATGATTTAGGTATTTATAGGAAAAAAATAGGATTTTTTTTATTTTTTATTTTAATTTGTCTCGAAAAAAAAAATTCAAACCCAACAGTCAACTGACATCAGCTAGCCGTTGGATTCAAATGTTTGGCCCGGTCCGGGGCCGGCTGGCTGGGTTGGGCTAGCCGGTTGGCCCATTTCTCCTTTTTTGGCCCGGTGGGGCCCACGAGCCATTTGGCCTACCCCTCGGTTGGAGATGGTTTCGTGTCATTTCAAGCTATTTTCGGCCCTATAGTCCTCTAGCGGGATCAGTTGGAGATGGCCTAAGAGACTTATAGAAAGATTAGGGAGGTGGGGATGGGTGAGAAGGGGAGGGTGGTGGATGGTGATGGTTTGAGTGGACTTGGTGTGGTTTGGGTGAACTTTGGTTGAGTACATTAGAGCAACTCCACCCTTGGAGCCCTCCCCCCTGGCAATCCACTATTGAATCCACCCTATTGAACAGTAACTGCCTTTAATGAATAGTAACTACCATTAATGAACAGTAATTACCTTTTGCATCTCCACCATTGGAGCCCTCCCCCTGACAATAGGTAATAAAATAGTAGTTTTTTTTGTTTGTTTAAATAATATAAAATAAAATAAAACAGGGAAATGGGGCTGTAGGGCCTCGGGCTGACACAAAAAACAATAAAAAAATGCCTTGGCTCTCGGGCTGCAGGCGTGTCAACTCTCCACCCCCCTTGTGCTCGGGCTCCCACCCTCACTCGGGCCCTCCATGGCTGGAGAAGAATCAACCGGCCCTCGGGCCCCTTCCTGCAGCCCGTCCCCCGAGCAAAGTAGAAGGCTGGAGTTGCTCTTATGGTGGAGACTCAGTCTGGGCTCGAGTAGGCAAGTGTAGAGTGGACTTAGCGTGATATACTGACACGATCATTTTACGAATTTCAAATGAAATATTGATAACAAACCGCTCAAACATTTTCAAATCAAATATTGACGACAAACCGATCAAGAATTAACCACGTATCTAGAGAGGTTCTTAGAAAGACTTGGAGGACAAAATGCAGCATCAACTAAGACCCAAAAAAATGATAAATGATGGAATCATAGGGATGAGGTTTAGAAGCCTTAGGGAGTTGACTCAATTCCATAACATATTCTCAAATCCTAACACATCCCACAAAAAAATTAACACAAAGACAAAGTCTTACGCACAACGGATGTTGATTTCAAGTTTTCAACCGTCGACGTCGTATACCGAATCAAGGGGAGAAGAGGTCAGAGAGTTTGTAACATTCTAATGCGTAAATTATTCTAAAAGAAAGGAATTAATCAACATCTTGAACTAAGTCAAGTTCTACAAAGAATTAAAGAATAGGGCTGCAACAATTATACAAGTCAATGACTAAGCTCGATCTACCTTCTACGGGCGTTAAAAAAATTGCAGCTACGATGTGTTAAATAATTTAGCATAGATATGGCTACTACGAAGTCCAAACACGTTGATCTTTCTGACGTACCACCTCTCATTAAGCCGAAAATCATAAGTAAGGTCTCAATTGGACTACCATCACGCTAATGTCGTCCCAAGAGCCGCGTGATTTGGATAGTTCTATTAGCTTTTTGCAAGCCACCAAAGGTTGCCCGTCAGCGCCTAAGCATGAAGGACGAACAACATCCACTGCTTCTTGGTTGCTAACCTGAAACCAAAGAAATAAATCCAATTTAGTTGATGGGGACTAATTTGATCCAAATATTATGTATGGAACTCTATTGATTCAAAAGCAAAATCATGACAAGGGGATTAACATACCTTATCCCATAATCCATCTGAGGCCATGATTATGAACTCGTGTTCGGGTTTGATTCTGAGTACTTTGGTCTCTGGGTCTGGAATTACATATTGTTTAAGGTGCCTATCTCCGATTCCTCTGGATACAGCTAGACACCCCTGAATTCTCCAAATACCACGGCATAAATCGACATATCCACCCTACAAAAACAAATTCACCGTAACTATCAATCCCAATTCGAATAAGGTTTTATCTGAAGTAACCATAATGTATAACAATTTGGTAGAGAAAAACTCAAATGCTTACCAAGTTCTCAATTCTGGCTTTCTCGTCTTCCCTTGATGGCCGATGATCAGATGTAAGGGCCTCAGCAGCACCTCCACTGCTCAAGACAGCACGACAATCGCCAGCATTGGACACAACCAGGTTACCGTTCCTGATCAAAGCCGTCAAAGAGCATGATCCACCACGAAAATCCTCTTTAAGAAACTCAGAGTCCGTATTCAGATAACCATGCTTAATTGCCTCCTCAATTTCACCATCACCCCTCCTAGCAACTTCATCTAAAATGTTCTTTGACAAGTTCTCTGCTGCAAACTCAGCAGCTTTTACACCTCCATGACCATCAAATATACCGAAAATCGCCTGCAGAAATAAAGTTTCAGCATTTCAAATTCCAATTATCAAACCGCTAATTCGACTAACTACAATCAGTATAGTCGTAAAACATGAAGCACCATTCTGCTTTAACAGATCAAAATATTCTATATATTCCCCAAATTCCTAACATAGAATTCAAATTCCACCATTTCAGAAAAGGGTTTAAAATTCTCCATCATTTCAGATGATAGAACAACTAATAACATAGAATTTTAATTAAAAATTAAAAATTAAAAATTAAACTAAATTTGTTATAGTTTATATGAAAACCCCAACCTGATTTCTCACAATTCTGCACAAAGCTTTCAAATTTCCCAAAACTATACATAAAGCATTCGAATTTCTCAAAATTCAGCTCAATAACTAAAACAAATTAATCCCAATTAAAAAAATGAAGAAAAAAAGAGAGCAACTTTAGAATTACCTGTTTGGAATCACCTTCAAGATTAAGACTAGCTGAGTAGCGATCCTCCAAAGCCTCTCTCCTCCCTCTCTTGCAACACACGTGGTAGTACCCTTCTCTATCTTCCTCCATCACCTCTCTCCAACCGGCCGTCGACGGCGTCGGCGGAGCAGTCCCAAATCCCGGGGACACCACCGGAATACAAAGCTTCGCCGGCCTCTTCCTCTTCAGCTGCGTCACTGGAGACCCCGGACCCGAACACGACAACCCGCTCGGCGGATTCGGGATCCGAATCCGAAACGGTGACGACGGAGACGAACACGAAGCCAATCCCGACGGCGATAAGGCCGACGGCGGCGGCGGTAAAGTTAGGGTTTCTGGGGCCGGCGAGATCATGGAGGATTTGTTGCAGAACAGAGACGACGGCGGAGAAAACATCGGCGAGTTAGCAACTGCGACGGAGCACGACATGTTTCCCCTTTTTGGTTTTATTTTTGCGATTCCAAAGCCAGTTTGCGCTTCTTCTTTTTTTTCTTCCTTTTCCGATTTTTCTGCGTTTGTTTGGATTTAAAATTTTGGTTGAAGAGAATTTTGAATATATAATGGTGGCTCCTCGGGGTGGGGTCCACGCATTATTCCGTGTTTGTGGGGCCCCCAATGGGCTGTTTTTAAACAGTGTTTTGACCAGTTATATGGGGCACTACTTCTAGAATGTCTATTTTGCCCCTCTTTGCATTTGCTTTGACTTTCAGTCGTTGCTTGAGATTAAAGTTTTGGACCTTGGTTAGTCAGCAATTTCATCTTATTTTAATTGGAATTTCCTTTGTTTCATTTTGGACAAACATGTATTTTATGGAGTTTTGGTGGACGTCTACGAACTCCTTGTAAATATTAAGTGAATTCTCTATGCTATTTCGCGAGAAGATTGGATTTGTTAAAGCTGAAAACGTATTATGAATCATGTTCAACGTTGGTTAGCATGTTATTTTAATCATGGTTATTAACTTATCTGGAATTATTTAAGTTTCTTTTTCATAGGTAAGCTAATCACTCATTAAATCATGGTATTGGATTAATCATGTTTTCCTCTTTCTTTGTTTTCTCTAGAATTTATACATATATGTAAAACCAATGAATTAGCACTATAATCATTATACACATTTTCTTCATCATCTTTTACACTGGCGGGGGAGTGCATGATTAATGTTTTGCAGAGCTGATAATAGTTGGTTAGCCCCATTCCGTGAATTACAATACATTGGGAACAATTCAGGCTCCAAGTCTGTTCCACTGATCGTTCTATCTTTCTTTCGGTGACAATCACTTATTTTCAATGTTAAAAATAATTATTTCTTTTTATCTCAACATGTTTATTCGTTTTGAAAGTTAAAACTAATATTATCTAAGCAAATTATGGTTCTAGATTTTTAGATGAAACAGTCTCGAAACCCAACCAATTTGAATATATCCAAGTCAATTCCAATTCGGTTTCTAGACCCAAAAAAAAATCCAAAGTATTTTTCTTCAAGATTATTATTGTTATAGTTTGGTTATGTTTGTCTTATTTTACAAGCCTTTTACCGTTCAGTTGGAGTGCTTTAGTCCGCAGGGGCAAATCCGTCCAATGAAACAATACCGGCCCCACCACCTCCCTGTAAGTCGGATAACTCTAAAAATGGAGAAGATAATTAAGGTGTCAAACACGTTAATTAATTTCAATACGGTGTTGGACTACTTACTAACTAAGCTAACCTAATGACGTCATTCAAAGTGTGGGCCCCCGCGCCCTCTCTCCCCTGATTGGTGGTTCGATGAGCTTCTGCGAAGTTACCGTTGCAAACAAGGTCGTCGTCGTTTGGTGATGCTGCTGTCGTTTGTGGGGAGGAGCTGACTCGGAAATGACTGAGAAATGACCGTTGGGAAACTGGGTGCGTTTACTAACGGTCAACATGTAAAACTTTGAAATTCAGGTTTTGCGGTTGTTTTCGTGTGAAATTTTGAAACTGTGCCACTGCGTAGTTTGAAATTTTGAATGTTGCCATATTTGTATGCCAATTGAATTGCTAAACGTATGATTTTGTTCTAAAAACTCTCTTCTCTAATTATTGTAGGCTCAAAAAGTCACTTTCATTGAATTCACATTTTCCACGCTCAATTCTAGATTAGAACAAGAACAAATTTATCACTGCGATCGACCACAAGATAAAAAGATGATTGAATTGTTAAACGTATGATTTTGTTCTAGAAACTCTCTTCTCTAATTATTTTAAGCTCAAAATGTCACTTTCATTGAATTCATATCTCCCACGACCAATTCTAGACTAGAACAAGAACAAATTTATCACTGCGATCGACCACAAGATAAAAAAGCTGATTGAATTGTTAAACGTATGATTTTGTTCTAGAAACTCTCTTCTCTAATTATTTTAAGCTCAAAATGTCACTTTCATTGAATTCATATCTCTCACGACCAATTCTAGACTAGAACAAGAACAAATTTATCACTGCGATCGACCACAAGATAAAGAAGCTGATTGAATTGTTAAAAGTATGATTTTGTTGTAAAAACTCTCTTGTCTAATTATTTTAAGCTCAAAATGTCACTTTCGTTGAATTCACATCTCCCACACCCAATTCTAGACTAGAATAAGAACAAATTTATCACTGCGATCAACCACAAGATAAAGAAGCCGATTGAAGCAAGCATTAGTAGTATGTTATTTTATGTTCCCTTGATCTTCTTTTTCTTTTTGAAGATGATAAGTGATCATTAATCAAACAAAACCAAGAATATCGTTGGTCAGGAATACAATTCCACAATTATGGATGCAACATAAAGATAATACATAACGTGTTTGACATAACCACATCTAACCAAATGGAAAGACAACACTCATAATCCTTTGCCGAGCGCATAAACCACAAAATCACCATCTAACATTTGAACAATTATCATTGAAGATCAGAGGTTGACTCTCCTCGTCGAAGGGAGATAATGACCACCACCGATAACAGGAGGAGAAAATAGCACCTGATTTGATGTCGATGATTCTAGTATGTTGGAGTTTCAATTCGAAGTGGTAAATTATGATTTTAACTTATGATCTATTCCAAATTTTTGTTTTGATTTTGATGAATTGTGCTAGTTTTTTTTATTTGATTTAAAAAGTGATATAGAGGAGTGCAATCTGATTTTGTTTAGTTTAACCTTTTGATTCGATTTGACACAGGAATTTACAATTTACACATACATTTTAACATTGGATGTCAACTTACTCATAATAAGGCCACAACTTCGTATTGGGCTCACTATAACGATGCAGTTGTCCGTGCATTTATTTGTCGAACTTGAGACTGGGGGCGGATCCACCTTGGGATAAGGTGGGTCGTCTAGTCCCTCCCCAAGCTTAGAAATTCTTCGTAGAAAAGTTGGGTGATACCCTTTGAAATTTTTAGATGCCCTTGCAATCTGTCTCTATGAACACTGGACAAGATAGTTGCTAGCCTTATACCATATGTCGATGGGCGTGCAATATGACTTGACATTTTAAGCTCGATGAAATGTCAATTTGCATGCTACTACATTCATAAAAATTTCTTGGATAGATTAAGACATTCTCCAGGTAAATGAGGGTCGAATTTGTGACATTCTTGGGTAAATCAATTAGAGCAACTCTAAGGAGGGTGTAGTCAAACTAAGATTTTGAAGGATTTTAAAAGACTTTGAAATCAGAGTGTAGTCAATTAGGATTTTAAAGGAGAATTTTAAAATACTTTGAAATCATGGTATAGTCAAGGTAGGATTTGACAGGATTTAAAAGAATACATCCAAATCTAAGTGTAGTCAATTAACATTTTAAAAGTGTGCATACAAATCTGTTGGTATTCAAAATGTCATAGATTTTGAAGAATTCTTATAAACGAGAGATTTTATACATAACAAAGGCGATAAAGAATCTCACCTCCACCTCTAGGATTTCTATTTAAGCTGTCTCACAACTTACTTCTCTCTTTCACCACGCCCTACTTTTTCCTTTCTTTTCAATGCTATGCATGGCAGCCATTGGCTGCCATTCGCTGTACCCTCCATATTCTTTCACATCAGAGGGTTTTTTTTTACAAAAATTAGGTGTCTTTTGTTGAACAAAGTTTTGATTTGATAAATTACTTCCAACAATGTAAATTCAGGAAATGATCTCTGTGCAAGATTAAACAAGAGCATAAAGGACTATATAACCAAGAGGAAGACTAATTGTAATGGTTTTACTAGGCAAATGCTATTGTTATCCGACACTAGCAAACTGAGAGTTATCTTAATAAGCATTTGTACCGTTCAAACATCTCTTACTAAGCCGTAAATAATCTAGAGAATACAATGTTGAATTTTATAAATGTGACATCAAGGATAAATCTAGATAGTGACATATACATGTGAAGTCTGGGAAATTGGGGGAGGTGACTAAGCAATTGAAATCAAATTGAATACACAAAATAAAGACTTAGAAAATAGTCGGTCAATTGTTAACTTTCTGTGATTTACCCCAGCAGCTTGCTGGCGTTTCCCCTGGAGCAATCACAACGTACAGGCCCTTGCACTTGCAAATTATAACTGACCAAATCATAGTGAAAATTTTTAATTCGTGCAAAGAAAATTCGTTGTCATGAAACGTACATGTTGAAGTAATTTTGAGCTAATAAAATTCTTCTCTATTATCATTTTCTCCAATGTTTTCATCAGCCATTTTTTCTCTGACATATTCTTATGGTCTGTTCTTTTTTTATCCTAATTATCCTAACTGCACCCAAATCAAAATGCTTCATATGGGTATGGTTAATCTCACAAAACAAGCTCCTCTCCTCACTGATGAACTAAATATTAACGGACCAAGGCTGTATCATTCGAGTTAAGCCCTAACTCGGTTGAAATGAACCCACATGAACACAAAACTATACCTCAATTCAAATGAGAAATCTATGAAAGAAGTCCATAGAAATCCATGAAAGAAATCCATATATATGCATAGAAATCTATGATAGAAATCCATGAAAGAAATCCATATATATGCATAGAAATCTATGATAGAAATCCATATAAACCCGCCAAAATCCATATAAGATGATAAAATCTATTAAAATTCTTTGAAATCTTCTGAAATCCTAATTGACGAGACATGTCCGTTTTCTCAACCAAAGCCCGTGCCTGTTTTGGGTAAATGGAGGCCCCAAGACCACCTAAAACTAACCTTTTTCCCCGTTCCTCTTGAAGCCCAAGAGAATGTAATTCATCTCTTTGGAGCTTTTTTTGCGTTTTACTTTTATTTACAAACCTTTACCAGTGGTTTGTGATATTATTTTCAGTATATTTTCTTCTACAATTTTACAAAAAGCACCAGGTACTTGTCAATTTTTGTGCAATTTAGTTATTTACCCCTAAATTAAAATCAATATTCATAAAAGCCCTCAAATTCTGGGCTTTTTTTACTTCTTCTTCTGGGCATTTGAAGTTCCAGTTCCTAATATAAAAGAGCAACTCGTAAGGATTGAAACAGATCGAATTATTTCCACAGATACAAATTAAAACGAAATAAAATATTGAATGAAAAAAGAAAGGGAAGTGAGGGGATTGGATTTAGTTCTCCGACGTCCAAATACCACACAGAAATTGCGGCATTAGATAGCGAGGAGAACATCTTTCTCGGCTCATCTCAAAATTAACACGCACCCAATCGAATTTAAGTGCATGCTCATACGAAATTCAAAGCCTTTCCTTTTTTTTTAACTAAGAAAAATACCCAATAAATCACAAAAAGAATCAAAACCCAAGAAAAAGGATTGAATTTATGAAGTGGGTTATTTGAAATGTAGCTGCTTCAGCGTTCTGAATCTCCTAAAAGTAGCAGACTTGAGGGAGATAATTAAAAATAGACCGAAGCAACACGATCGATTTTGCTTCAAGGGAACGAGTCGATTTGGGAATTGAAAATCCGCAATGACCAGATAGTGAAGCACACAACTATTTCATATCACATCGGATTGAAAAAAACAAAAAAAGGCAAAAATTTGGATGGAAACGATGAAGAAAACACAGAAAATGCGAAGAGCGAAGGAAGGTAGCAAATTTCAGAATGGAGAAAGCGGCTGCTCTGATGCCTCAATATATAGAGGACCGAGAGGGAGGAGAGGGTCGGGGGAAACCCTAGTTTCCTTCTTCTCCATTGGGTGAATTTACCAAATGGTCCTTGCACCCCTTGAGTTTTTTTTTATTTTTTCGAGTTTTAACGAAGTATTATCGGTGCTATTCACTTTTAACGAAATATCGTATTTTTATTTTTAATACTATTTACTACATCTTTATTTGTCATTTTTCATTAAAATTAAATTTTTTTGAACTTTTCGTTAGTTTTTTTTTTCTTCTTTTTGATAAATGGTTAATTACATATTTGTCCTCTAAAGTTTTGGACTTTTTTCACTTTGGTCTTCCAACATTTTTTTAGTCTTAATTTGATTGGTGAAACTTTTGAATGTGTGTTAGTTAAGTACAGAAAGGGGTTTCATTACAAAAGCCATGGCCACTAGTTAACGAACATTTCAGTAATCCATATACTCTTGGCAGGATACAAAGTGTGCCAATCCTACATCGCATCATATCTTCATAGCAAAATGCATTTAAGCGTGTTGACAAAGGACACAATTGTTTATAAAGCGTCGATCAACGTAGGAGTGCACCGATGTAGGACACAGCACACACTATCACACGGTCCCTAAGGTATTACAACTAGTGTTTAATGATAGCCCCCATTACAATTGTCCTTGAAATGGTTGAGCGACCAATTTGGGCGGAAAAGAAACAATTTGAGGACCAAAGATGAACAAACATTAAGATTCATTGGGCAAATTTGCCATACACTTTCAAACATGTTCTAATTGGTCTACGTTCAAATTCAAAGTTCACTTTCACCTTTCAATAGTTTGAATCAAAATACAAATATTAAGAAAGCTCTCAGCCAAACGGATATGGAGAATACAGAGATGGGAAAACAAATAAATAACAAAGCTTTCGGGGGGAGGAAAGCAAAACGAATCACAACATGTAACGAAAAATCGACTGTTAGAATTATGCCATACAGCAGGAAGTAAAACCGTCTGCTATAGTAAGTGATAACTGACGCCTAAAACAAGAGAAAAATGGTGTAGGAGATGCATAATTGCTCTCACAAAATCGACAGTTCACAAGTCAAATCTAAATACAGTGTAATACAAGGTGCATCTGCATTCAAATCATCGCTCAGTCATCAATCTGAACAATCCAAGTCGACGCTTCCTCCAGAATCCAGGCCTCACCATAGACGCCTGACACTATATTCGAAGGACAAGTTAAAGCTACATTACAATCTTTCAGTTCAACCAATGACAGTCCATAAATATCTGATTGATAAGCTGAAAGGAGATTAACTTGTATGGAAGTGTTCATTAGGGACTTCTACAAAGCACAACAATCAGTTGATGAAAATTTTGTATTGCTTCAGTTGATTTGTTTGTGTTTTCGAAGTCCAAACTACATCCTAAGGGATTCGAATATAATCTGGGACCTTTATTCGAAAAACACCCCTGCAAATTAGGCAGTCTTTTTGGAAATCCATAAGCAACTTCACCTTCTATAGTTCTGTGTGTATGTTTCTTAATGGCCTGACAAGCACATGTGATGAAGTCTAAAAATACTAGAGAAACCTCAGAACTATTTTAGCATAAGAAACCACTTCTCTTGTGTAAAAGTGATAACGGAGATTCAGATGAAGTCTAATAATCTATTCAACTACAACAACTAATTCAAGAATTTTTGAAACTGCCCACTACAAAAGAGGGTTGAGTGGCTGCAAGGCCTGCAATAAAGAAGGCAATTCTTCTATTCCAAAATGGATACATAAACTGGAGAAGTTCAACGTCACAAAGGAGGTTGAACCAAGAGCTGTAAACTGATTCACTTTTAGATGGCATCCAAATCCCACATTATCTATTGATTCATGATACCATCACATCCAAATGCATCATAGCAAAGTACATACTACAAAGTCTAGTATAACATAATGATAAGATGCTACCACCTAATGATATCCGACAAGAGAAAACGGTTAGAATGTTACCTCTTCCCAAACTCCATTAAATATCTTGAGCCATTGTAACACAAGAACCACAGTAACACAACGACCAAAGTATCTGTCAAGATTAAGGAACTGACAAATGCAATAAACAGCAGAAAGGAAGGGAGAGAACTCCAAATTAAATTTGACCAAGAATGGTGGGATATACAGTTAACATATTGAATCCTCATAGTATTACTTCCTCAACATGCATTTTCCTGCTATTCATCAAGAATCAAGATTCATAATATTGCACCAGAAGCTGATGACCAAAAACACAAATTTTTATGATACTTATATGTGACAATATGGTAGAGACAATTAAACAAACTAGAAATAGAATCAGTTCTTAGCACACGATGATCTAAGAAAATGCCAGAAAAAAAGAGGCACTTTACCAAATCATAACAGAAAGAAGAATTTTTTGTGAGCTAATGAAATGCTAGGTCCCTTTGACTACCATTTTTCTTTTTAGTATTTAGTTTTCACTTTCTGTGCTTGAGATAAGAAGGAAAGGAGTGATGCAGAAGTGTGGGTAGGAGAGAGGTAAGGAAATAAGAAGAATAAATGAAAACAAAATCTAGAAAGCGAACGCAACTACAAATGGTTTTTGGTTTTTGATTTGCATTTTGTGTGTCTTCCCATATATTGTTCTACATCTCACCCACCATCTTTTCTCCACTCTTCTATGTCCCTCATATCTCCCATGTATTTCCCTCTACATCTAACACAAAAATGAAAACAAGAAACTAAAAACGAAATAGTTATCAAACATTCCTAATTGTATACTCTAAATGTACCAGATCAAGGAAATAAGTTCACTCATTGAAAGTATGTAAATCCACATGCTCTCTAAACTAAAACAAGACAAAATATCCAGCATTCTGAAGAGAAGAGAAGGTAAAACATAGGATACTAAAGAGATAACGCTCCCACCAATCCAACATATAGAGCCCAAATGTCACATTGTAAAGATAGATCTTTCGTTGAACCCAATTCATAACTCCGGAATCTACAAACAACAAGCACAAGATTAGTGCCAGATTAAGATGTCCCAGGTCACAGAAAAGTCAACAAAACCATATCCCAAAGATTAAAGAAAAACATGAGTAAATCAGCATAAAAAATTCCAGGATAAAAAAATCTAGTAGGATGGAGTTGACTGTAAAGGTTAGAGCTTCATTGTGATCTTGCCCATCTATATGCACACACACACACACACACACACACACATATATATATATGTGCATATAAGTGTGTATATTTGATTGGATTCCTACAGAACTTTAAATTGAGAAAACCACAAATGGGTGTTTAAGAAAATTGGGATTGTGCACAAGATTTATTCTAACACGAACAACAATCTACTTCTATTCATAAGTAACTAAACAGATCAGTAGCTTTACATATTTGTCAAATCCTACAAACTATGTATCTTTTTACCGAATCTTTCCCACCAACCAATCAGAGAGGAAGAAGCTGACGACTAACCGGTTTCAGAGAACGAAAGGGTGAGTTCAGCGGAGCTGGCCGGAGACGATGAATCGTTTTGAGAGTGAGAGAGAGAGAGAGAGAGAGAGAGAGAGATTTGAGATGGCAACTAGCGAAAACGAGTTGGTTTGACTCTGACCAACACAAAGGAAAAACTTGTTCGACCCACTTTAAAGCCCATTTCGTCAATTCATCAATGAGGCCTTTTAGGCCCATTAGGATTAAATTGGGTAAAGCTTTCTGGATCGGACTTTCCCTTAGGCTTGGGCTTTCTAGCCTCTAGAGTAGCTTTATCAACATTCTCACATGTTATGTGTTCAATTGATGGATGAGTAAGTGAAATAAGGTCTCATGGTATTCTTAGGAAATACTAGGGAGATCATCCACTTGAACTAATGTTTGGTAAACCACATGATACGATGATTGATGAATGGATTTTTTTTTTTTTTAATGATATCAACCTTCCCATCCTGTGGTCTACAAACTATGGTCTAAAACATGGTCTCCCTTATATTTTTTTTTATCGAGAACCATATTATTGGTGTATACTGTTTAGTTTACTATTTCAATGCTTGTTTGGAAGACTTTGTACTTTTAAAATTAGGATTGAAGAGTCAGATTCTCTTGTTTTATTCATCGTGATATTTTTCTCACAACGTGTCATTTTAAAATGTAACTGTAGTTCTTGATATTTACGTTAAGTTTTGAATAATTTTGTTTGTTTTGTTTGTTTGTTTGGTTTCCTTAACCAGTTTTCCAAAATTCTATGGAAACCTTCATAAACCTTTTTTTATAGAATTTTCACCTAACCATAAGCTTCTTTATTAAGGGATTCTTTGTCCTTTGGCCATTTAACAATGAATATAAGAATACGTCAAAGACATTTTGAGTTTAATGACAATTCTTGAGAAATTGAGCTTATCATGTTTTGAGAAAACTTTGGTGGAAGATTTCTTTTCAATTTTTGTTGCCAAAATGATTTTTGCAGTTTTAGATGTCCCAAATGTAAAAAGAGGTTAAAAACACTAAAACTCATGTCATGTTAGCAAAACTAACGCATCATTAAACTTAGTTGATGAATAGAATATTCAGGAACACAGATTGTAACTACAAAAAATAAAGTAAGACAAAAAAAAATGTCAAAGATAAAACTCAATGAGACAAAAATAGCACCGAGTGTAAATAATTACTAACAATTGTCAAGATCATCATCAGCATCCTCATCATTCATCACCATCATTGTCATCACTTTTTCCTAATTGAAGAAGTTAGTACACACTTAAACGATGCTAAATTGTTCATCCACTACTTATCTTATCTTATCTTATACTCTTTTTCTCTCCTTTGTTTAATACCTAACAACTCATTGTTTCCACATTACTTATCACCTTCACACCTACCATTTCCTCTCTGCTTTTCAGCTGAAATTCCATCATAGCAAAGCTCCAAACTCAGTTGTGCACCACGCTAACCTTAATAAAATAACAGATCCTAATCAAGATGTTATATTTTATGGACTTAGTCGTTGCTTGTATGATATCCTTGTTGAAATAGAAGCCAAACGCAAAAAAGTGAAACCCTTTTTACACTTGGCCTTACAATTAAGACTTAAAACAAACGTTAAAATTATGTTTAACCAAGTGAATCGTTCAATTTGTCCTCGTCATACATTAGGATTCGGTTCCTTGTATAATTGTAGAATCTCTTACGACGTTTTCATAGCTTAATCTGATAGAAAATATGACAGGCTTTCTGTTTTTGTATATAAATGCTTAAGAATCTTGTTTTTTCCCCCCCAAACTCTCTTGCATATAAGCAAACTGCAAACTCATATTCAGTGTTTGAGGGTTTATTGTTACGGTAGTTTGACATACATTGTTGATGTATTTTTAACAGTTTATGCTTATTTACAGTTCAATTGTTTGTATAACATTGTGTTAAAGTTCTCGTTTGTGAAGAGCCGGTTTAGGATTACGTTAAAATACATTGTTAAAACTTACCTCTCAGCCGTTTAAGCTCGTTTAGAGTCAAATCGTTATTTAATATTCCTTCAGAGTTCTCGTTCGCGAAGAGCCGTAGCTCTTGATCATATTTAAGTATTCCAACTGCACCATGTCACTGTTCAATCATTAAAATACTCAACTCAATCGTGTTGCCGCACGCCATGGCAATTTGTGAATATTATAGACGAGCTTGCAGGTTAAGCCTAGCAAGTTAACTATCCATGACTCCAATTAATAAGCCATTTTAATATATCTTTTTTGCATTGTGATTATTTTCTTCGAGCTTACCTGTCGAACAAAGCTAATAAATTATTCATGCTTTCAGCTATCTTTTTCTAGATGGTGATCAGCTACCGGCCGTGGATACATCATCAATCGTTTCCACTCACAAGGTGTTACAATAATTGAAAATTAGGGTTTCGTTTTCACCATATTGGCCGTCCCCATATATACAGTGAGATTTCTAATGCTAAATGTCAAACTACACCAGCGGATTCCTCACGCCACATATCTTGTACACGAGTCATAGCTCACAATCAACTAGCTACAGTAAGAACATTATTGAGTGTCAAACAATAATGCACACGTGATTGGACCGAAAAGAAAAAGAGAGCTTTCACGAAAAGTTTATGGTAATGTTCATTATAATTAAAAATCACATTTTTACACTAAAAAGTCAATTATGGTAATATTTATTTTACCTTTTATTTTGTCCTTATCGTTAAAACTCAAATTTTTTTCACTCTTTTCATTAGTTTTCCTAAAGAAAAATTAGGTACTTATGTGACAAAATAATTGTTTGACAATAGTCCCGTAAGTGTATTTGGCTTTACTTGGAATGGTGGAGTTTCTGATTCATCGACCGTACCAAATTAAGCTCTTCCGTGCAATAAATTTGTAATTTAACTGGTTTTTGTATGGACGCGTAGAATTGTGTTCAATTTCCTTTTCGGATGTCGCATGAAAACAAATTGCTAACGGTGCTTTTGTTTGTTTTTCAACTCAAAGGCATGGTTTTTTCCTTGAGTTAATAATAATCAAGAGACCATGACCATAAACAAGTAAGATAATCTGCATATCTCTACTAATTAATAAAACTCATTGTCAACTAAAACCCTATGAAATTATCAGTTTAACCCTCTAATTAAAACATAACATGAATAAGAAATATGGGGCAGAAATGTAATTTCACACAACCAAATTTTGTTTTTTTTTTCAAAGCTTTACCTACATGTAATCCTAACATATCTCTCTAATTAAAAAAAAAGAAAAAAAGAAAAAAATTTCTCACGCACTTTGTGTGTATGCCCATATGCTAGTTTGTATTATAAAATGTGATCAGCACGTTTCTAAGCACAAAATTCATTGCAAGATAATCTGCATTTGTATTATAAAATGTGATCAGCACGTTTTAAGCACAAAATTCATTGGAGGTAGGGGTATGATTAAGAAATAATTTACTTGTCTACCATAATTCGTGAGCATGAAAGTTGGGTAAAGATGTGGGAATACTTGCACTGATTTGAGACATGATTAACACGAGAGAGTACACATCTTTGCACCTTTTGTTCATATTATTCAAACCTATCAATTGCATGAATATTTTCTTTGCTGCAATTTCTTAATTATATAAAGAATCAATTAAAGTACTTAATAAGAAATTAAGAAGATTATATTATTCTTTGTTTACAAACGATAAGCTAACAGAATCTGTACGTCAGATTGGAATCAATTATACGTGTAGATCGCTACCATAAAACTAAGAGTATAAAACTATCTAATCAAAGCTTTAATTAGCACATGCCCTTTCAAAAAATTTACAACATCTTGAATAAATCTAGAACTTAGCATGTTATTACGCGTAAATTTATAACAACACATGTTATAAGGCGTAAATCTATAGCATCACATGTTATGTATATGAACAAAAGTTATCTCTAATCTGATGTTAGCTACAACTAAGAGGCTGTTAGACAACCTATCACATTGTCTTCAATCAAGGCTTCATATTCTGTGAAACATTTGGTATCGTATTAAGGAAAGAAAACACTCTCGGATCCTCTAGTTTCTCCACGAACCTGGCATTGAACGTGGTCGTATACTTGACTCTTATCTTACTCTATATAACTGCCTGCAGCTTTCAGAAAGATAAGTGTGAATAATTGGAGAGATGGACAGTCGTGATCATATCACATGCCCTATTTTTTTCCATCCTGGCTTTTCCCACAAAACCGTACAACTCTACAAGCACCAGTGATCCTTGCCCATCACTATATAAATTATTAGCATCTTACTCAGCCTCATGATATGGCTCACAATAAGAAAATTTACAGATCATAAGTAACATATGTTGATACAGTGTATCAAATTCATTCAAATTATTATAGGCTCGTTTGGAAGTGTTTTTAAAATAACCGAAAGTTTTTTTTTTTTTTTTTTTTTTTTTGTAAGAGTGCTTTTGGAACCAATCTTTCGTAAAAATACAAGTGAATTCTGCAGAGCACTTGCACTGCTTTCTATAAAAAGCACATAATTTGTGCTTTATTCAGGAAGAACTTCAAGTGCTTCTGGAACTTAAAAACACTTTCACCAAAAACACTTTCAGTTATTTTAAAAGCACTTCCAAACGTGCCTATAACCCGATAGTATTGAGCTCTCCATTTTTAAATTTGAGAGACTGCCCTGAAGAAAGATAGGAAGATGGTGTTGAAATATCTCACATCGACCATATCTTTGAGAAAATAAGAGTTTAAATATCTCAACCCTACTTCAACTAATATCAAGATCTTTTTGTGATAAAACATTTTTGTGATAAAACCTCAGGCCTAGTGAATTGTGATTCAACAGAGGAAGACCGTGACACCATTTATATGTTTAGAATTTGACCTTATTATCCATATGGTTCTTGAATTAACAGGTGCCATATGTCCTTTCCTTTTTTTGTCTACAACTAAGAACAGGATAAGGCCTACTATACCCTCCCTATCTAGCAGATGATTGTTATCCTCTTTGTCAAGATTTATCTGCTACCATTTTCTTGTTCATCATCCTTTCCTTTTTTCCCCTCCCGTTTCCCCGTTTAATTTGATTTTAGGCATATTTATCTACTGAGTAATTTTTGGTGTATCTCAAATTCAGCTATGTAGTGTTATTATTATACCATGACATGGTGATACCGTTCATTTTAGTATCACACATGAAATAATGTACCGCTTAACTTATGTTTCTAAACTTATGTACAACCTATAGAAATTTATGTGCCTATAGGTATCGTTTGGTATGCAGACGGGACGGGACGGGACGGGACGGAACAGTTAGGGAGCAAAGATGCCCACGGATGGAAACAAGGAGGAAGAAGAAGGAGACGGAGAGGTTATAATTTTGTGTTCCACGGATGTGGAACGAGTTGAACAAGAGGGGTGAGACGGAACGAAAATTCACCCAAAATTCGTCCCATGAAATAGCGCGTTCCACCCGTTTTAGGCGTACCAAACGTGGGACGGAATGCCTCTTCCCACTCCGTTCCGTCCCGTCCCACGTACCAAATGGTACCACAAAGAACGATTTTTACATCTCGTCCATAAGATTCAGGTGAACTGGATATTAAAAGCCATATATATATATATGCTGTGTCAACAGCATGCTTGCATGCAGTACAATTGTCCGGCCGTGTAGTATGAACTGGGACTATATATTAAGACCCATATGGTGTTCTGTCAATATATTCCTTCAGCTGCATGCAATACAAGTTCGGAAAATATGTTTGTTTTTTTGTTTTTTTTTGGAAACTATATGTTTGTTTGTTTTGCCATCATTACCTGATCAGTCTTTTACATCAGCTATTCTAAAGATCCTCCAGCTAGTGCAATTTAATTGGGGTGTGATTGCAAAATATGACAACATAATTATGTAGAAGAAAACACAGATAAAAGGGTAAAACAGCAAATTCCTAAGATCACCAACTTAAAGAAAAATCCAGCGACCTAGATTTGGTGCGTTATCGATGTAGTCATGGTGATCGTGAGGTTTTGATGTGGTACATATATTATTACAGAGCTTAGATATATAAAGATTATGTTAATGACGATTGACGATGATGTTAAGTATTTTTAACACCAATAATCGTCATAACAACAACAATACTAAAAGAAAACAACAACATTACCAATATAATATCAACAAAGTTCATGCAACATATTGTTTACACGTTTTAAATTGTACATGTAACAAACCATATGGTGCAAACATATATTCTTTGATTCGTCAAAGAGCATTATGCATTATCCCCATGTGCAACCACCATTTATCAAACCTTATCCCAACCGTTTTGTGAATTATTGGTTGATGAATGCACGAAAGGTATGGATAATATATATATATATATATATATATATATGACCATATTATAGGGAGAAATTTTAGTGTGTATTTAGTTTACTTGTTATTATTTTACATGTTATAATATGATCAACCACCATTTATCAAACCTTATCCCAACCGTTTTGTGAATTATTGGTTGATGAATGCACGAAAGGTATGGATAATATATATATATATATATATATATATATATATATGACCATATTATAGGGAGAAATTTTAGTGTGTATTTAGTTTACTTGTTATTATTTTACATGTTATAATATGATCATGAGAGGACGACATGGTTCATATGTTTAACTTTTAAAGTATACTAATGAATAAAAGAAATTAATTGCATCCATACAGGGAGAATGCACAACGCCTCTTGCAATAATTACATATCTTTATCGTCTAAATTTATAATTGGAACTGTTCATTTATTTATTTATTATTTTATCTTCATTTGAGTATTACTTACAAAAATTCATTCAAATCGGAGATTGCTATGCATTCAAATGTCATAGTGTTAGTTCCAAGTAGCATATTTATGATGAATCGTCTATTTATTTAACTTATTTGGACGATTAAACAATTTATGATTTGATTTATTTATTGACGGTTCTTGTGGAGACATAAATTAACTACATCTAACAGAAGGACACACGAAATATATGCTTAGTATAACAGTTTTACTATTGATGTCGTGATAATAGTACCATGTGACAGTATTTTAGGTGCACTACTGAAATCGGCATATATTAGTCATTTTCAACCAAAACGTATATTCTGAAAATATTCAACTGCCAACTAGAGCTTTGACAAAAAAACTGCCAACTACAGAAAAAAAATATACATACAAGCATGAAGGAGGTACATGTGTTTCAAAAAGTTAGTGAGTGACGAGATTCGAAGAAATTAAAAACCGAAGCCGTTAATATATGCAGAAGAGGTTAACTCTTTAGTACTCTCTAAAGGCAAGCAAACCAGATGGTGAAAGCTGAGTAAGGCGCACCAATACCAGTCGGACTTGAAATGAGCCGGAGTAGAAAAGCATGGCTTATCCATTAATCCAAAAGCCACACATCATCTCTTGCGAAAAGCTATGTACTTAACAATTTTAATCTTGTCACTCAGTACTACGGTCTGGTGATATTCGTCTTCACTTGGAAGTGAGATGTCTTATGTTTGAATCTCATGGATGACAAATTCGATACAAAATTAAGCTGCCCATTGTGTAGCTTAGTCAAATTCCCTATTCCTTTAGTGTAAAAATGTCGATGTACTAAAAAAAACAGCTTAAAGCCTTTCTTTTCTTCTACTCTAAAGTTAAAAATATTATATTTGATGATTAGGATTCTTTTAAAATTAAAATAGAAGTTAATTTTCATTTTACTTCAATACTTGTGGAACATGAAATTCTATCTAGGGTTTTGTTCGATTAGTAAAAGGGAACTGATTTACACCAACAAGTTTGGTTGAGTTGGTAATGATCGTTCTCTTTACTAGATCACTATCTCGGTTCAAGTTCCATTGTTAGCAATTTCTCTTATTGGGCAATCTGTTAAAAAAAATGGCTAAGACCATCTCTAAAGGAGATGCGAAATCTTAGGTGAAATGTCAACTAATCACTTTTGACAGCAAATATTGCTCCAACTGAACAATCTTTTAGCTGACCTGGAATGACAGCCAGGCCTTAGGCGTCAATTTTGACGCTGCCTTAATTTCTACTTTATTATTTTTTTAATTCATGGGGCCCATAATATACTACAAGATAAAGCTTTAAAAATGATTTTATTGTTTATTTTATTTTAAAGTGGGCCTAATATGACAGTAAAATAATAATTAACATACCGGTTTGAATATAAAGAAATTTGACATCATACTTTAAAATACCACATCAACCATCAATTAAGAATTTGATAAAAAAAAGTTGACATATCCATTGGAGATGCTCTAAGAACCCTTTTGTAAGTCCTTAAATAGGCCTATGATATGCCCAGGTCCTGGGATGGGCCCCTCCCCGTAAACTTTTCTTTTAAACAAAAAATGAACTGATTTACATAGATTTGTTTAGCCTCTCAATTCTCAACCATCCATATTTATTGATGACTATTAGAATGAATAAATCAAACAAAACAAGAACATGATTAAATCATCTTTAAAGGAGATGTCAAATCCTAAGTGGAATGTCATGTAATCAAATTTGAAGGTACGATCAAGTTCCAACTGATATGTCAATCTTACATGGATTGACATATGAGAAAATGTGATGTCAAATAATTTTTAATTATTTTATTGTGTGGGTCTTATTAATGCATCAATTATAGATCTTAAAATTTTATTTTAAATGATTTCTTTTTAAAATGGGTCCTACAAATATCATTTATAACAAAAAAAAAGTTGGAAAAAAAGAAAATCTGACATTGCTACGTCAGCCATCAAATTAACATTTGACATTTATCTTTTGATATCTCCATTGGAAGAAGTTTTTTACTTTAATTTTGACATCTAAGCATGAATCTGTGTATTTATCATTTCCTTTAATAAAATTAACCTCAGAACACTTAATCTCTCCTTTATTAGAAGAAGTTTTTTACTTTAATATTGTAACAACGTTGTTAATTAAGAACTTGGAAAATTAAAGGTTACTTAGTCTCCAACCTGTAAACATTATTTGTAAGAGCTTAAACTGATATAAAGGGGGACCAATGTTTGATTAATTTATGTTCAAACAAAAATTCGAGCCAATTAATTAATACAATCACTTGTTAGTGAATGGCTTGGTTCAAGTAGTAACCTAGACATGAGGTGCTAACAGGTACAGAAGGCCCCCACCCCACCTAAAGCAATGAGGGCTTGATTCATGTCGTTGTACATATTTTTTGAACTTTAAGGAATGCATGTAGCCGTTTATTCGGATCAAATAAACCCTCTTAGAAGTTTATTTTATTTTATTTTGTTGGGAAAGAAAGAGAAAATTGAAGTTTCAAAGAAACGGATGTTCACTTATGTGCAACAGGTAATCACTTATCAGTTATGTGCCTTTGTTGAGAATTAATCTCACTTGAATAGTATCTTGCATATGCTTATAATCAATTAGTATCAAAGGAGGCTATCTCACGCGTGAAGTGTTTAACAGACACACGCCACGTCACCTTATTTGTTTTGTTCATGTGATAGGCTTGAATATTCGCCACACATGAGAGGACGTGTTGAGAATGAGCCACACATCAATGAAGGATGAACCTTGGATGAGCTTCTAAGCAGTGGCGAAGCCAGGAATTGATGGGGAGAGGGACGAAGTTAAAAAAGTGCAAGGTTCAAAAGAATAGCAACAACCAAATCCTTTTATATAGTAATGTCTTACATAATTTATTAATACAAACAAATTACAATTTTTGTCGACGAGGTTTTATATCATGAAAGGCTCATTATCAATAAAAGCAAATACATCTCTCTCAATGTAAACAAGCATGCTATCACTTAACCATTAATCTCCCATTTCGTTCCATTACGTAACTGTAAAATAGAAAGGAAAAAAAAAATCTTAAACTCTTAATCCTATAGTAGACTATACTAATATGCATAATAACTAATCCAACCAACAATTCAATTAATCAATACCAATAAGCATACAAATTATTCAATAAATAAAAATTCAATTCAACTAATCATATAAATAATTGTACACATTATGTAATAATTCAATTAGTTAATCAATAATCAAGAATCCCAATTCTAATTTTCACCCTAAAAATTAATTTCATAATTTCATATCAATAATCTTTGAATCATATCAATAATCAACAACCAATAACCAACTTAGTGTGTGACAGCCCGTCTCAAATGTTCTTATTATTTTTACCCTTGATAGCGTGGAATGACCTATATTGCCCTTGAATGTTAAGTTGTGGTGGTGTGTTTGAGCATAGGTTTTGGACCCAATTGGAACTTAAAATTTTATTTGTTTTGTTAGGTTGCCCAAACTTGGACCACACACACACCCACACATACCTGTTGACCTCTCTCTCTCTCTCGAATTTTTCTTCCATTTCCGTACAACTGTACATACAACCTCTCAACCAACTTCATCACTCACGGATCGAAGTTTGTGGAAGTCGTACTCGTGCTCCTTGCAAGCTTAGGAACCGGAACCAGGCCATACCATTAGTTTGGAGGTTGGACCTCGAAAACCCTAGAAACTCGCAAGCTCCGGTGAGGTGCACTGTTCACTCGACGTGATCGCGAAGGTTTCAGGTAGTTTTGAGACTTAGAAAGGTTTTATTCTTGCTTTTCTAGTACTTTAGGTTGATTTTGGAGTAATTTTGACGTATAAACACTCGGGTTTAGTGCATTGCAGGTGGGCGGATTATCATGACTTTTTCCGGCGAGATTCCGGTGGATTTAGGACCTATAAGTGGTAAGGATATGTTCCTTTCGTCCTAAACTTCATTTTGGTATAAAATTCGTGAATTTTGGTTAAGAATTGAAGAAGATATGACGACTATAAGTTTTTCCAGAAACAAGCAGTTGCAGAGGTCATCGAAGCCGGACTCCGGCGAGCTAAGGTTGAAGGAAGGGAATATTTGGTCAAAGTTGACGGAATATGCTAACGGCATTAGGTATATTTAACGGTATATTCTATTATTTAACGGAATATTCCCTAACGCCGTTAGGGAATCCGTCAGTGTGCCAGGCACGTGCCTGCGCGTCTGGCCGTGCCTTGGCAAACGCGTGAGTGGTTGGAAAATTCTTCTAAAAATATGGGGTTGTTCTTGAGGTTGAGTAGGCCATGGTGGTATATTCAATTACCCCAATTGAGCAATGTATGAGAAGTTATTACCTAGTTTTGTTTATGTGCTTAAAAATAAAATTTAAATAGTTGTTTCGCATATAGGTGAGACCTATCATGAGGACGAGCGCAGTCAAGCAAGGCTCGGGGGTTACGACCCTTGCACAAATCAGTGAGTGGGCTTTTGGTTTCAGTATATATATATTTTTTTCCCAGAAAACTCAATTAAATGGTTTGATACTTTGAAATGCCATTTCAAATGCTCTCTATGTTTAATCGTGCATTAATATGGTTATATATATATATATATATATATTGTTGCTCGACGCTGTGGACGCTCAGGTAAGCTTCATGTGAGTATATTGATGGTAGTGATGGTAATGAGTATATTAGTGCTGAGATGTATTTCGAGCTATTTATCTTGCACCCCGGTGTTAGTGCTCCGCCTGAGAACAGGGCCTAACCTTCACGTGATCGTTCACCTCCCGTACCACACGCTCACCTTGGATCAAAGACAGGTGTCAGCCTATCGTACAGACCACTTTAGGTGGTTCCGACTCATAGGTGACTTGTGATACTTCGCACAGCCTTCACGTGACCGTAGCACTTAAGCGTATTTGTTTACACCTAGCCTGTCGTACATACCATATTTGGTGGTTTCGACTCGTGTGCAGAATTTGATTGATGAGTTGTGGACCCAACCGTACATGTCACTTTAGGTGACTCCGGCTAGCATACTAGTTCATATTGATTTATTGCATTTGGCTTACTTATTTCTTTATGAGATTTGACATGGTATATTCGATGGATTTGCTATTTTGAATATAATTAGTATTCGTCCTGCTGGATTGCACTTATGCTATCTACGCTCTGGTTATGTGTAGTCACTTTTAATATCGCACTTTCACCTTATCTCATCTAGTGTTTTAGTCAGTTGGTTTTTATTTATTCGCATTTTTATATCATTATTGCTTCGGCATTGTGCACATGACTACGTCACCCTTATGTGATGGCCATCATGCCTCGATATTAGGTCGGGGTGCGTCAATTTGGTATCAGAGCCTAGGTTTCGCAGTCCTGCATATCTTGTGAATATTCTAATTATTTTGGGTGTCTTCTGTCAGAACTATGCCGCCTCGTAGAGAGCCACGTCCTTCAGCTGAGCCTAGCTTCCCTAATATTGCTCAGTTATGGGAAGCTATAGCTAATGTTTTTCAGTATTCGCTTCGTCCTCCCCAAAAGACACCTCTGGAAACTGTGTATAATTTGAAGTTGAATCATTTCATGGGTAATGAAGGACATGAAAGAGCAGAGCATATTGCTCAATCATATTGAGAAGACTTTCTGTGTGATGCAGAGTCAGGAGAGTCTTCCTCCTGATAGGTGGGTCGAGTTGACTACCTGGGTTTTAGGTCTGGAACCTGCATCTTGGTGGAGACAGAAGTCTTATCAATTATCACCAGAGGAAGCTGCTGATTAGGAAGTTTTTAAGCAGTTATTTCAGAAGAGATTTATTCCTCCATAGTATATAGATCTCAAGAAGCAAGAATTCACGCACCTAAAGCAGAGAAAGATGACAGCTAATGAGTACTACATGAGGTTTACTGATTTGTCCCGCTATGATCCGGAGGTTGCTGCTAATTCGGTTGAGATGCTTTGTCGTTTCAGATTGGGTACTTGGAAGAAATGGCATTCTACGACGACCACGACTTCTTGTGCTATTTACCAGGAGTTTTATGAGATTATGCTGCGGATTGAAGATTTAGAGAATATGCCTAGTGAGAGTGAGGAGGAGGAAAATGATGGAAATCAGAAGAAAGATGATAAAGGTGAGGGTCAATCATCTCAAAGACCTCGTAAAACCCAAAGTTTTAAGAGAAGTGGCGCTAGTTCTAGTTCTTCTAGCGGAGGTATGAGTTCCACTGGTCAGATCAGAGGTGGTAGATTTTCTGGAGGTCCTCGTTTTCAGAGGCAGAGAGATTTTAGTGGTTCTAGAAGTTCGTTTTGTCGTAGGTGTAATAGTCGACATTTTAGAGAGTGCAAGCAAGGTAGTAGAGGATGTTTTATCTGTGGTCAATTGGGGCATAGGGCTATGCTTTGTCCTCATAATCAGCAGATGCCCCAACAACCTTCCTTACCACCACCAGGGCCGACCCAGCAAGTTTCAGGACCTAGTGGTTATGCCAGATGGGTCATGGAGGTGCTTATCATTATCAGGGTGGTGTAAGTCCTTATTCTGCAGCGCAATATCAGTACCCACATGACCCGTATCAGCAGAGTGGTTACCCTCAGTATTCTGGAGGTACTGATATGCCATATCCGCCATATTCAGCTGTTGGATCACAATGGTACCCTGGAGGACAATCCCATCACGTGGAGGTTGCTTCTAGTAATGCAGGATCATTGAGGCAGTCTAATCAACCAGTTCAGGGGCGTAATGTGCAAGGTCGTAGTGGTCAGAGTAGCAGAGGTCGTGGAGGCCGACAGCAGGCTCGGGGACGTATTCACCACATGACACTACATGATGCTCAAATAATCCTGATTTGATCATAGGTACGTTGAATATTCTTGGTCATTTTGCTAGAGTATTAATTGATTGTAGTGCTACGCATTCTGCTATATACCCATGCATATGCGTGCAAGCATAACATGACATGTGAACGCATTATGTACCGTTATCGTTTTGTTTTGTGTATTTTTTTTTAATTTGTACGTAAAGGAAGAAAGCACAGGATTTGAAATAATTATTTTTTCTTTTGATGCTATTTATTATAATTTATTTAAATGCATTCGAGTAAATTGGAAAAATAAAATATGAGTGAAAAACGTGATTAATGAATCACTTACATTATACCATGTTCTTAATTTTTTTTTTCAAGTTTGATGGCTTACAAGTTTAGTGGTGAATAGACGAAAACCTTATTAAAACAACATAGATTAAGTTGCATTATATCTTGTAATTTTTTCCGTCGGTGGGCAAGTATCACCAAGAAAACAAATTATGTCATATGTTACCCTTACATAGAGATGACGAAATTGTTGAACATATGATTTATCAATCTCACGCCAATTAAAATTTAGGCCATCATATTATATCTTAATTTTCATAGATTTATCTCGTCGCTTTTCAAAGTCCTAGTTGGTAGTGAAGTCATGACATTCTACATTTTAAGGGCAAAGAAGACTCAAATAGTCATTTCAACTTCCTAATGATCGTGTGATTCAGCCTCCCATTAACCTTGTGTAAAATACGAGTCTGAAATTCGTTATAAATATTAGGACACCACGTGATGGTTCTTGCTGAATTCTTTGTTGATTAGTCTAATTATCTATAGGTTTCGCAATAAATAGTTTGCTCATATCTGGTTAATTATCTCTGAATTATTGGTTAGTAATAGGTGTAAAAATGGCTATTTGCCAGACTTGTTGAAGTGGGGATTAGTTTCCAGTCCCATCCATTGTGTGTATGTGTCGTCGATTGAAAGGAATAAAGAAATCTTAGGTCCCCATGCATGATGAATTGGCAGGAACCACACTAATTGCTCATGATATCTTTTTTTTTTTTGGAAACAATTGCTCATGATATCTTTGCTAATCATGAACTAGCTAATTACATATCCATACAAATTTGCCACCGATGAGTATCCAAAATTAACTCTGTTTCTTTCTTGTCACTCTTCTTCTCACATGCTACACTTGATTGTAAAACATCTTTTCTGTTTAGCTTAATTACGTTTAGCAGTAACTTTCTGTTTAGTCAATTATTAGTACCAAAATTAATTATTGGTTTATGTTAATGTCAAAGTCGTGGTCCCGAAAAGAAATAATATCTTGTTACTCTCAGAGTGGATTAAAAGTGCCTTTAAAATGTTTGAAAACATTTTTAGTATAAATGTTTTAGAAGAAGCACATAACACTTGGGACTTATTTAAAAATATTTTTAAAATAACTTAAAGTCATTTTTGGATAAATTGACTTTGAATTCCAAAAACACTGTAAGTGCTTTTTGAAAACAGTATCTGATATGTGCTCCTTGCAAAAAAAGCATTTAAAATAATTTTCTAAAATTCAAGTGAATTTTCATTAAATATTAATTTTAAAAACATCTTCACAAAAAATGTTTTCAGTCATTTTAACTTCTAACCAAAGCCACACTATAGTTCATATTCATGAATCATGATCTACATGGCATGACATTGAAGGCATGTGAAAACGGATAAGCCATTGGATATTCTACATGCTCTCTCCTTTTGAGTGGGTCTCCACAGAGCCAATTATAAAACCAAATAAATAAATAATGAATAATGTTATTCATACCATATTTTTATAACACAATTTTATACCACCTTAGATGGCATATAGTGTGGACAATCACATCATTTGAAAATTTTGTAAAACCTAAGGAAATGAAGGAGAAAGACTCATCGTATACCACAATCATCATTTAATTAACTAGTTTTTTTTTAATTATTAGTATATTAAATAATGAACTAAATTTAAAAATCTGATTAATTCAAATGATATGGCTGTCCACATTAAATACCACACAACAGTGATAAATAGAATGATAAACATACATTACATTAAATAATGGTGAGCAAAAATATTCTTTCTAAAAATACGAAATGAATAGCATTATTCCTAAATAATTGGTGCTCCAAAACCAAAACTCACCAGTCAAGGGCACATCAGCAAAAGTAGAAGGGTCCAGTATCCTAGTAATTAACACGTGGACGGTTGAAATGATGTAGTTCATTGATGTTGACTAGTGGTAAAACAGAAAAGGATAAAAAGCTGACGTCAAAGAGAAAGGAAGTGGATAAACCTCACCCTGAAAATCGGAGACTAAAAAGGTAAAAATAAAAAAATAAATATATAACGGACAAACAGCGAACCAAGTTCCACCACGTGGCCATCAGAGAGAAGGTATCGCCGGTGGGTCCGGGGGTGTACAATACGAGCTAGTGGAGGACCGTAAGCACTTGAACACAAACCCGAAAAATGGATAGAAACGTCGCCGCTTAGGTGTTCTGGTCGGGACCCACCAAAGCCGGGAGCTTCCCTATAAAACGCAGCCCGAGACGCGGAAGACCTTACCCCTCCAAACCAAACAACATCCGAAATATCCTTATTTTCTGTGACGTGTTTGGGAACACCGCAGGAAAAATCTCGTACGTGTTGTTGCCTCCTGGTTCCCCTGCTACTGCCACCTTTTCTCTCGTTTCCAGTTTCATCGGTTTCATCTAAAGCCAAACATATCCTTAGCTTTTGTTTCTCTCTCTCTTTTTTTTTTGGTCTGAATTAATCAGTCAAAATGTGTGGAATTCTTGCCGTTCTTGGTTGCTCCGATGACTCTCAGGCCAAGAGGGTCCGAGTTCTTGAGCTTTCTCGCAGGCAATTTCCTAACTTCTTTCAATTTTTCATTTTTTTTTGTGTGTTTTTTAAGGTTATAATTCTTAATTATTTGGTTGATCGAGAGGGGGATTTGAACACAAGACATGAAAAATTTAAATATATCTGGATGCAACGGTAAACGTATCCCAAGAAATCACGCACTTATGCGTGTTTTAACTTTAAACTTTTCTGTATATTAGTGTGTAATTAGCTTGAGATACGGTTATTTGTTCATTAATGTTCTAATCAAGTTGTCGGTAAATATGGTTGAGCACCTGAGTTACAAACCCTTGCATGCGTTTAGATTTTTAACAAATAGTTCTTATGGAAAACGCGACATGTTATACTACAAAGTCAACAAGTTAAAAATGAGATTAGCGCCTCTAAATTTTTGTATTTAGCTAATTAGCACTTGCATGCATCTAGATTTTTTACATATGGTAATTATGACACATGATTTAACGGTTGCGCGATTCAACCAGGTTTCATTCGGAGCCAAGATGTGTTGACCTTTAATTGTATTACAAAAATGAGAAGTACCACGGGAACTTTTTGTTGCACGCTCTTTAATTTTGGGAATTTTAACGAAAAACTTATGGTACTATTTATTTTAACGAAAAATCATATTTTTACATTAAAAAGTCAATTCTGGTACTATTTATTTTACCATTCATTTTGTTCTTATAGTTAAAACTCAAAGTTTTCAAACCTAATTTTCCTTTTAATTTTTTTAACAAGAATCACAATAATTTGGTCATAAATATTGTAATTGGGTTTGGTCCCACAATTCTTGCTGCCTTTCATGCATTGGGTTGTGGGGTCCCATGTTTATTGGAATACAAGAACCAAGAAAATGAACAGCAATTGAAAGCACATAGGCTTATTTTGTGTAATTATTGATTAATTAATTTTTATTTATTTTTGGTTTGATAGATTGAAGCATCGTGGACCTGATTGGAGCGGTCTATACCAGCATGGAGATTGTTTCTTGGCTCATCAGAGGCTGGCCATTATTGACCCTGCTTCTGGTGATCAACCTCTCTACAATGAGGACAAATCAATTGTTGTCACGGTATGATCACCTTATATAATTTTTTATTATGTGGGGTTTAATTTATTGAATATTTGAAAAAATGGATGAATTTTTCGATTTTTGATCACTGATACAATGTTTGTTTTAAAAATCATTAGGTTAATGGAGAGATTTACAACCATGAAGAACTGAGGAGCCGTCTGCCGAATCATAAGTTCCGAACCGGCAGTGACTGTGATGTCATTGCCCATCTGGTATGTCACCTGACCATGTTTTTGTTAACTTTGGTTGCAGGATTTTTGAGCCTTATGATTGGTTTTTTCGATGAGATATAAGTCGATTTGATGTGGTTTCAGTAACGATTTCTTTGTTGTAATCGGTTTGTTTGAACAATCGGATGTTGAAATGTGCTACTGATGGACATGCAGTTCTTGGTTATAGCATTACCAGTGTTTTAATTCTTTTGTTCTTAATTTTGTTTGAGTAGTATGAAGAGTATGGGGAGAATTTATTGGATATGCTGGACGGCATGTTTTCGTTTGTGCTACTGGATACTCGTGACAACAGCTTCATCGTTGCTCGTGATGCTATCGGAATCACTTCCCTCTATATCGGCTGGAGTCTTGATGGTACCATCTTTTTTTAGCTTGCCCTGTTTTTCTCTGCAGTTATTCCTTCGGTTTTGACATCAACGTGTATGTTTTTTTGTCCAGGCTCGGTTTGGATATCATCGGAACTGAAAGGGTTGAATGATGACTGCGAACACTTCGAGAGCTTTCCGCCCGGTCATCTGTACTCAAGCAAAGAAGGTGCACTGAAGAGGTGGTACAACCCTACTTGGTTCTCGGAGACCATTCCATCGGGGCCATATGATCCGCTTGTTCTGAGGCGCGCTTTTGAAGCTGTAAATACTCATCACTTTTTATTTTCAGATGGATTTTAATTAATTTGTTTCCATCGATTTACTTGAGTTACTTTAATTTTTGCTTACATGTCGGAATTTATTTGGAACCATAGCTTATGTGCTGAGCGTAATACCTGCAGGCTGTGATCAAAAGGCTAATGACTGATGTGCCTTTCGGGGTTCTTCTCTCCGGGGGTCTGGATTCATCTTTGGTCGCCTCTATCACTGCTCGTCACTTGGCAGGCACGAAGGCGGCCAAGCAATGGGGAGCGCAACTCCATTCCTTCTGTGTTGGACTCGAGGTGAGAGTTCCATAATATTTTAACAAAGATTTACGATTTATCTCATGAGAACTTATAGATTCCTAAACAAGTCTCTCCGTATGTTGAGCAGGGCTCGCCCGATCTGAAGGCTGCGAAAGAAGTTGCAGACTATTTGGGAACCGTTCACCACGAGTTCTACTTTACTGTTCAGGTATCAATACGAAAAACATGTAAAAACTAAAGAGTTTGATCCTCTCTTTGTCGGAGCCAAATTGTGAACTATTTGCCTTTCTGATGTGATAGGATGGGATTGATGCTATCGAGGATGTTATCTACCACATTGAAACATATGATGTTACCACTATCCGAGCTAGTACCCCTATGTTTCTCATGTCACGTAAGATCAAGTCCTTGGGGGTCAAGATGGTGATTTCTGGTGAGGGGTCCGATGAGATTTTCGGTGGATACTTGTACTTCCACAAGGCACCCAACAAGGAAGAGTTTCACCGCGAAACTTGCAGAAAGGTACTGGATTATTTGTTTATTAACATCGAAGATAGGTTTGGTATCGTGGAGGTTGAAATGGAAGGAGATAACCCTGGATATGTTCTTTTTGTTGGATGCAGATTAAGGCATTGCACATGTATGATTGCCTCAGGGCAAACAAATCGACATCTGCTTGGGGATTAGAAGCTCGTGTCCCATTCCTGGACAAAGATTTCATTAATGTTGCAATGGATATTGATCCCGAGTTTAAAATGGTACGACATAAGAATCTAAAATATTGGGAGTTCTTTCGATTTACTGCGGAATTCTACGTACAAAGTTTAATACTTACCGCTTTCCCTTTTGCTATATTGACTTGCAGATCAAAAAGGACCAAGGAAGAATTGAGAAATGGGTCCTCCGGAAGGCGTTTGATGATGAGGAGAAACCTTATCTGCCAAAGGTATATATGCCTCATATTTCGATCTTTAGTAGCAAGTATTGCTGATAATTTGACATCCGTATCACATAAAATTGTAAACTAACAAACCTTGTTCAATGCCTGCAGCACATTCTCTATAGGCAGAAAGAGCAGTTCAGTGACGGGGTTGGCTACAGTTGGATTGATGGCCTGAAAGCTCATGCTGAACTCCATGTAAACTTCTATTCAATCCGTTTTTACAGTTCTCTTTTCATTTGTTTTGGTATAAACTAAAAATCTTGAAAACGTTATTGGATTGACTCGGCTGGTGATCGATGTTCAACTTATACTTTCAGGTCACTGATAAGATGATGCTGAATGCTGAACGCATCTTCCCTCACAACACTCCTTATACAAAGGAAGCCTACTACTATCGAATGATTTTCGAGAGGTTCTTCCCACAGGTAATCTACCGAATATGATTTTATTCTTTTCATCAACTCTAACAACCTAACAAACTCTCGTCCATGAGACCTAATACCACAAGACCAGGTGTTCATCGGTGATTTATTGTTCATGTTGATAACATATAGACCTAACTCGCTATACTTATAATCCATGTTGCAGAACTCAGCCAGGAACACGGTGCCTGGAGGACCGAGTGTGGCCTGCAGCACAGCCACAGCTGTGGCATGGGATGCCGAATGGTCCAAAAATCTTGACCCGTCTGGTAGGGCTATACTTGAAGTGCACCAACAAGCTTATGACAAGCAGGGTGCACCGGTGACTAGCGGTATTCCAGAGATCATCGACAATGTACCTCAGATGAAAGCGAGCACCGTGGGGCTCGCAATCCACAGCTAGTAACGCCCCAGAACGAGGACCCGAACCCTGAATTTTTAAGGAGGGTATCGTAGTAATCAAGAGTTAAGGCACTTCGTAATGCCTTTCGATGTGAAAAAATGTAACGGGGGATCCGTAGTGTTGGTTTAAAACATGTTTGTGTGGTCATATGTTGTAGTTTCCTACATGCAACATGTTCTAGTGTGTTGTCTAATGTTGTTGTGGAGATGTTTTTAAGGTTAGAACCTCTCTGTATCTTCCTTTTGCTTTCAGTCCTCTTTGTCTTTCACTTTGAATAATAAGACGATGATCCTGCTTAGGTTACGGTGTTTTTTGTTCTTCCTTTCCGGTTGCTGTTGTCTTTCTTCATCCATCCACTAAACATTTTTTGTGAAAATTGAAGAGGTTTAGTGATCCAAAAACTGGTGAATTCAGTTTCCAAAAAAAAAAAAAAAAAAAACTGGTGAATTCTAGGCAATAATTTGTTTGCATAAAAGTATTACAAATTAGAAAATAATGTCTCCAAACTCTTTTTCTCCTTACGTTTATACATTTATTTTTGTCGCTTGATTTATTCAATCTAAATCTTATAAATAAATAAGAATGCGTCAGATATACATGCAGAGAGTAATGCTCTCTTGCGCATCAAAACACAAAAACCAAGGACTGAGATTTGAATAAATGTCAACGGCTCACTTGTGAAACACAATGTGCATGGGAGAATTTCGGAACATCCTGATTACTTGCATTCGATTCTTGGTTGTTCAGGGGCATATAGGCATTTATCATAAATCCCAATTAAGTGCAAAGGTAGATTTTGACCAATTGGACTGGAATGATGGGCTTTAGGCTTTAGCTGCTAAACTAGTCGGCTATAATTAGAATTTGAAAGCCCAATCTTGAAAAGTGAACAATAAAATGTCAAAAATGAACAAAAAGAATATGGCTGCTGGGATTCGATCTCCACGGCCATAATGTAGAGAGATTTTTCAATTTCCAACCAATTGTATTGATACTTGATGTATCCTGCCGTACTTTTAGTATGTTGAAAAATTTCTTCACATGTCGAATTCGTACCACTAAACTACAGCTACATTGTTGTTTGAGCTTAGAAATTTTATAAGAACTCAGGTAATATAGGATTATCAATATACTTATTCACTTATATGCAAAAACATCAACATTGTCGTTCAACCATATTATAACACGTGATTAATCCACCACATAATGGTGTGCGACCATCACAATAAAAAATAAAATAAAAAAATCCCAAAAGTGGATGCGAAGTTTTGAACCGTGATCGTTAATTTTTGCTAAATTGAACCGTGATCTTCTAAGTGTGGGAAATACAAATATTGTCGACCTGCAAACTCCCTACCAAATGTCTTCATCAGGAGGTATAACTTAGTTTCCAGCAAAGTCAATTTAGTTGGCGTACGATGTTAAGTTATATCTAGGAAATATATAATCACACAATTTTTTTTTTATACACTTTTGTTTATTTATGTTCTTCGTTTCCGTTTGATTGATATGAAGGTGAAAGATTTGAATTCTGGTAGCTGGCTGCCCATGCAGCAGCAGACAAACTGTGCAACTTCCTATATAAACATTATAAACATTAAAACATATACTGGCCATGCATAATCATTCACAGCTAAGTTCACACATGCAATGCAAATTTATTTCTCAAAAATATATAAATAAATAATTTCTTCATAAATAGTGACTCAGATCGGTCTATAAATGAATATTATTGACCATTTAGTTATAAGTTGTCTACAAAACCGAATCATGCTCTACGTAAATGTAACAGATTCCCATGGTTATGCCATCCACTACCAGAAGGAATTGCCTCACTTACCGCGTGCTTTTATTCCCATGGATATGCCTGGAAACAAGAATATTCTTTAGGAAGCGGGTCGTTGACGACAGTAGGTCGGGAAGGACAGATGCTACTAAAAAGCTGATTATCGCATGATTTTACCCATACCTGACCCATCCAGCCCCTTAAACTCGTGACTTAGCAAATAAAATAGATTATTCCGAACAATTTCCTCATGTCATTACCAGCTACAGATCAGATATGACCGCTGAATCAATGTAACACATCATTGTTTACGGTTTATTTTATTTAAAATGAAAGCATACAAAATCTAAGAATATTTTTGTTCATATATTAAAATGAAAGCATACAAAATCTAAGAATATTTTTTAAAATTAAGAATTCGAAAAATAATGGAGAGATGAAAGGAACCAATTCTTGCTTGTTGAGCTGTGTAAACTAAACTTGTGCTTGGACAGGAAAACGTCACTTCAATAAAAGGCAAGATTCCAAGGCCTCCTTCCTCGTTGGAAAACTATGCCTAAAAAAATCTGAGTAAACCTACAAAACAACCACCAGAATTTTCGTTTCCATTAAAATAAAAAAGATTTCCCATGCAGCTGCCACGAAAGAACATTGATCATCCACTAAAAAGCGTACTTAGGCGAGGGTGACATTGAAAAGTAGTTACTATTCTAAAATAGTCGTCGAGCACTCCTGCGATTGTAATTTTTTTCTCATGTTTTGATTATATATTGAGGGAGAGTGGAGCTGGACATTTGGGTCCAGAGATAAATATGTTTAATTAATTGAATTTCAAATCTCTTTCGACATTTTTTTATAAGAAGGTAATTATGTACAAGCAATTTTTTTCTCTTTATACACATTTCGTTTTACTTTGTCATTGATCAGTTCAATTCCAAAGCTAGAAAATAAAAGAGAAATATATGCATAAAGAGAAAAATAGATGTGCGAAATTCATTTATCTTTTCATAACACTAATAACAATTCTCTTTACTTAATTGTATGAACTTCGATTGAGGAAAAGCCAAAGAGGGTCTCAAATTTTACCTAAAAGTTTTTGTCATAATCGATAAGCCCAAATTCATGAGCATGAAGGTGATAATTTGGATGATGATGTTGCACGAGGCTCGTACCTTTGCTTTCCATAAAGCAAAGTATAAATTACAAGACTGAAGAATGGTGTTCTAACTTCTATGTATGTGTTGTTAAGTAAAGCAAGGAACATTTTGCTTTCCAAATGGAAGTTTGCCCTCTTTCATAAAAAGGTGCACACCTAATTTTTTTTTTCTCTCTGCCTCCTTTTTACGAATCCCTCTTCGAATCTCTTCGTTTGAAGCTGTCTGACATCAAAATCCAGACCACTCAGTTTAATTAATGTGGCTCTCATTAACTCATCTAACCGGTCCACCTTACATAAAATCAAGTCCTCGAACGGCCTAAACTTCTCTCTCTTAAATAGTCCGAATTTTGGAGTCCATCAACTCCTGATACAAAAATCCAGAAAGAATCTCAATTGCCTTTTTTACAATAGATGGGAGATAAAAAAATCCAACCAACTTTGAGGTGCCTAATAGCACTCAATTCCCAGCGTACAATTGATGGGAGATAACATAGTAGCACACCGAGAGGCCCCCATAGGCACCAAGTTGAGATTACATCATCCCACATTGCCTGCCTCCCGCAGCACACAACCTTGGCCAGTTGGTCCCAACTTTAACTTCATGAAATCTCTACTATTTGAGTGATTATTGTACGAATTATAAATCGTTTGGTGCATCGAATTCATTATTAACAGTGGCAGATTCATATATTCCTATTTTACATGGACTAGATGAAAGAGCTCACAACCCCTTTAAGACCATTTTTAATAAAGATCAATGACTTACGTGCATTCATTTTTTCATTGTTCACATTCATGTTTATTTTTATACCTCGATTCTCTTTAATATAGTCAATCAAAAGCCTAGCTTTTAAACAAGAATTGGTGACTAAAGGATGAGTAATAACTCTACTCAAAATTCTTCGTGTTCGAAACACATAATTTTGTTCTTATAATCAAAACCGTTCATGTTATGAGGCATTTTGTAAAGATCATCTCTAAAAAAAAATGAATTAAAACTAATGTCGTTTAGTCAATCTATTATAACAAATACATAGACAATTTGTAATGCTTTTACCAATTCTGTTCATCTGTTTTTATAAAGTTTGATGACTATACAACCTTAGTTTAATTGATTTTTGGCAGAGATGATTTTTATAAAATGATTTATAATATGAACGGTTCTGATCATAAACACAAAGTTCTATGAATTAACAATGAATATTTTTAGCAGAAACTATACACATCCTTTTAAGTAGCCAAATATTATTCTTTAAAGAATGAATCAAACTGAATACATGTAGTATAGTTGGGAGGGATGAAATGCACAATATGACTGTTTTGAAGTGACACGATCAACTCTGTAATTCTACATTAAAGATTAGGAGCAACGTATACGTATATACCAACTCAAACCATACTCTTAGACAAAATATACATTCACACACCCTTTTATTTTCTTTTTTTTCCTTTGATTCACACATGCATGCATTGCATTTCTACCGCACGTCAATGTATATAGTGACTTTTAAGCGAATTAAATTCTACAAGATACATCTATCCGTTAATTTCAATAATGTATGTCAATACACTAGTGTATGAGATGCACACATGTTTGAACGACTAGATTGAAACTAGCAAAATTTAGCCATGCAATCCAGCGATTCAATACAATAATGTATTCCATACACTAATACATTATAGAATTTTCTCATAAAAACACCATATTCAATAAGACCCCATGATGATTTGTGGACAAGTCATAAAACCACTTTTTGGCATTCCAATATGAAAGCAAGAAGTGTCGGTTCAGCTTCAAGGCTTGAGGGACGGGGTCCAAATCATAATCTCACACATTCAACGTCACCAATCCCCCTCTCAAATTTATGACTCACTGTGTGAGTGTGAACCCATCTCTGTGATTTTTCAATGTGATCGGAATACAGAATGACAGACCATGTGTTCTTATACAAGTGGTGAAATTATTGTATTAAAAAAGTAATAATGTAAAAAATAATATTTTTCACCACTTATTTAACAACACGTAGTGTACCACTTGTGTTATGGGCACAAAGAAAAATTTTCCCACATGCACACAACAAATCCAAAATCCCCCTCCATTTTAATATAAAAGGCCCAATTGCATTTGCAGAATCAAGATTTCAACTTTTGTTCTCAAATTTACAGTACTCCGGTACTCTCTTCTTTTCAGCTTTTGCTTTTTCATCATTACCCAATAATCTCTCTTCTCTGCAAGACTGCAATGGCTCCTTTCTGCTCCCAATCTATTGGTTCATGCTTAGCTCTTTTGTGCTTAGTTTTTGTTCAATCCCACTCTGCCATAATATACAGCATGAAGAACCACCACCACCACAACTTCCACCATCACAGAACAGCTCCGATGTTCCAAACCAACCAATCCAATTGCGCATTGTTTGCAGGCACTTGGGTCCAAGACGACTCCTACCCAATGTACCAATCTTCCCAGTGCCCCTTAATCATCGACCCTGAATTCAACTGCCAAATGTACGGCCGCCCGGACTCCGATTACCTCAAGTACAGATGGAGACCCCTCAACTGTGAGCTCCCAAGGTAACCAAAACTGCTTTCAAAATGTGATTTTGAGATATGGGTTTTTGTTGGGTTTTAGATTCTGAGCTCCCAAGGTTAAGCAAAAGCACTTCAAAAGTGATTTTGTGAAATGGTGTTTTGCTGGTCTCTGATTTCTAGCTCCTAGGATAAGCAAAATCACTTTCAAATGTGATTTTGTGGAATGGGGTTTTGTGGGGTTTAGGAATTTTTTTACGTTTTGGTGACTTTTGGTGTAGCTTGTTGTTGTTGGTAGGTTCAATGGGGCTGAGTTTCTGCTCAAAATGAAAGGGAAAACAGTGATGTTTGTAGGTGATTCACTTGGGAGGAATCAATGGGAGTCTTTGGTTTGCCTGATTTACTCTGCAAATCCACAAACCCAGACTCAAATGGTCAAAGGAGACCCACTCTCAACATTCAGTTTCCTGGTGAGTCCCTTAATTTTCTTTCCTTCTTTCTGGGTTTTCGTATTTTTTTTCTTGAAGCAATTGGATGCAAATTCAATGCCAAAATAATTGTTAACGATGCATATTTTAAACTACTCTAATTATAGAAAAATTAAATCCAAATTTGAGCGTAAAAGTTGAACACGCTGCCCTAATCAACTTGCCAAACTCGCGTTTGAATTAAAATACAGATTACCATTAATGGTTATAGTTTTTGTAAGAACAGAGATGGTGTGAGATTTTTCCTTTCCATGTCATATAAATGTTCATCAACACATTTTCATATACTATTATTATTGTGGGAACAAAAAATTGCAAGACTCATTTATTAAATGAACAAATTCATTTTGCATTTTTTAACAATGGTTGAAAATGGTTGGTGATATCCACACATCCGTTTATATTTCTTACACACTTCTTTTAATTTTTAACTATCGAATCGAAGGAATTATATAAAATCAGTGACGAAAAATTAACAAAAGTGTATGATAGACAAAAATGAGAGTATCAAAAGCAATTTCCTTCGAAAATTTAGTCCAAACGAATCACATAGGGAAGATGTTCTGAGGGACCCTTTGGGTTCATTGGTGACGACAGCAGGTTAGCACCAGCATGTACGTTGTTCCTAGGAAGTCATGTGCTAGGAAATGAGGGCATCGTATCGATCCAAACAGGACCTTATTGGGTTTTGCTCCTATGATGCAGGACTACGGCTTGACACTGCAATTTTACAAAGCTCCGTACCTGGTCGACATAGAAATGTATCAAGGGAAGAGAGTTCTGAGGCTGGAGGACATTTCGGAGAACAGCAAGGTGTGGCGGAATGCCGACGTGCTGTCGTTTAACACCGGTCATTGGTGGAGCCACAAAGGAGGTCTCCAAGGGTGAGCAATCCGTGTGTGTTTGTACATCTTTTGGTACTTTTGTGCTGTGGTAACCTTAGGGTCAAAATGATAGTGTCTACATTCTGAGTAAAGCATTTGGTAAAGTTGGGTAGAAGTACTTTTAGAAGCATAAGTGCTTTTTGGACAAATTAAAGAACTTAGTGCTTTCTTACATTTTTATCTTGCTGTAAAACTGCATCTCTATACCAAAAAGTTACCAGAAGTTGTAAAACGTTTTATGGGTTTGTCCAAAATGTTTTTGACATGCACCAAAATGTGTAGTCACTTTAGCATTCTAAACTTATCACGCGTCGTTATGTTTAGCATTCTAAACTTATCACGCGTCGTTATGTGTTTCAACTTTATAGTATAGCAAGACATAATAAATTTAGATACCAAAATAGTGGTGTACTTTATTCATGTAAGTCATTATCGAAGACGAAAAATTAAGATCATTGTGTTTGAAAACGTGTAGGTGGGATTACATGGAATCAGGAGGGAATTATTACCAAGATATGGACCGTTTAGCTGCTTTGGAGAAAGGGATGAAAACATGGGCGAATTGGATTGACTCGAACATCGACACCACAAGGACCAGAGTTTTCTTCCTCTCTATTTCTCCCACACACTACGAGTCAGTCTCTCTCTCTCTCTCTCTCTCTAATAGTTGTGTTTGGTGGAAATTCCAATTTTCAATTTTCCATGGTTCATAATTTATGTATTGGAATTAGCTATAGGCATTGCTACCTCCAAGCACCAAATAATTGCGAGAAATGCTCTTAAAGTCGATTTTTTTATGAATTTTTTGTCACGTCACAGTTTAACGTCAATTTTCGTATCAATATTATAAAATATTATGCAAAAAACATGAGGTGATAGAGAGTCCCACTTTAAGAGTCGTCTTAGCATTTCTCTTGATGGCATTTTTAGATATTTTTTTGGGTTGCTAAATGTTGACTTGATTTCTACCCTGTATTTAGGTCGGTCCACTAGAATGGTCGGGTATAAGAACCCGAGGAAGATATTTTATTATGAAAATTGTATTATCACGTAGTGTTATTAATTTACATATTATACATAGACAGGTTTTAAGGTTCATTTGTCCTGAACGATGAGTGGTCGGGTATGATATTTATAAGTCGATATATGTATTATAATATGAGTGAATGAAACTACAACTTGGAGGAATGACCATCACAAGTAAAAACTTGTGTAAGTAGACCTATTTTGTTTAGAAAATGCAAATGTTTCAGAACACTGGCTATGTCGGTGGAAAACAGTACACACATACCATTTTTGAAGAAGACAAAAATTGCTAATGTACGGCTCACCGGAGAAAATGGACCACTTCTCTCAAATATTTTCCCCCACAAAATTCAATTTTTCTAAATTTTAAAGAAAGATTATACTCTCTAAAGGGTTGGAAGAATAAATTAATATCAGACTTGCGTTTCATGCACATAACACATAAAAAAATTTAAGGGCACATTTGGGGGAATAAATTGTAGATGAGTAAATTGTAGTTATTGTCCGTCAGTTATTATCTGATTCCTCATCTTGGTCCCGGAATTAAGTTTTTGAGTTCTATTGTCCTTAAAAGTTCAATTGTGTCACTTTGGTCAATCTGTCAAATGTCATATGGTTTGAACCATGCTTCGCTGCTGAAAGAAGAGCAATAAGTGATGTTGAAAACCAATCACAAATGAACATGTGTCTGAATAATTGAGTTCGAAAATATATGATTGGACACTTGTCTGTTTGTGATTGGGTTTCAGCAGCACTTGTTGATCTTCTTTCAGCAGCGAAACATGATTCATTTGCCTATCAAAGTTTAGAGGCGCAAATAATAGACTTTCGATGGAATGACCAAAGTGAGAATCTAAGTAATTTGATAACCATGGTGTACAGTTGAATAACATGCTAAATTCACAGTCCAAATGAATGGAATGGGGGTGCGACTCCTACAACCACCAAGAACTGCTATGGAGAAACAGCACCAATGAAAGTGAGTGGAGTAACTTATCCCGGGACTACTTATCCAGACCAAATGAGAGTGATGGACAGTGTGATCCGGGGCATGAGAAATCCCCCGTCTTTGCTGGACATCACAATGCTTTCAGAGCTGAGAAAAGATGGGCACCCATCAATCTACAGTGGTGATTTGAGCCCTCAGCAGAGAGCCAATCCTGACCGTTCAGCAGATTGCAGCCATTGGTGCCTTCCTGGACTGCCAGACACTTGGAACCAACTCTTTTACACAACTTTGTTCTTCTAATTTTTATATTTTATTTGCACTCTAATTAATTAACAAGTTATATAGGTTTTATTTTATTTTGTGACACATTTATGATGAGAGAGTGCAAAATTTGCAGCTCATTCTTTATCTTTATATTGTAATTTGTAAAGTGATGTGCAAATATATTGTTAGTGTTAGTGAGGAGAAATGAGGTTCTTATTTCCTCATTATTTTTCCAATTAAGAATTTCTTTAACATTTCTCTTTACTCTTTGGCATCCTCATCCCATTTTCATTAGTTATAATTTAGGTTCAAAGCAATTTTATTTAAGATCTCTTTGACGATATTATAAGGGAATTGTTATTAGCACTCCAAAAATCTCATTTGGCACTCAAACTTTCTATAATTAGAAAGAAAAATACACTTGTGAGGAGTGTAGAATGAGATTTTTAGAGTGTTAATAACAATTCCCTATTATAATCTCTAGATATATTTTGTGGAAGTATGTCAATGCCAGGACTTAGCCAAATTGATTGAAACAATGTGTTCTTGACGAAAGATCCACCACTGACCATTGTTGGTTCGATTGTCAATTGGGCCTATTATGTCGATTTTCGAATCAAACCTAGCCCAAGTTTGGAGAACAGGTAAAACTTTCCACCCTTCTAATAACCTTATTCTCTCAAGTTTAGCCTCTAGCTAGGGTTATCACCTAAAACTCGAATCCTTAAAGTTGTGAAGGTGGGTATAACTACGTCGGTTTGATCCTTGTGCAACGACACAAGTTAGGTAGACAGTGGAAGCCACATAGGAGCAAGGAGGTGCAGTCGCACCTTTGGTCGTGGGAAATCGACCCTAAGAGCAAGAATCTGCTCTTCTGATTCCTCTGAACATGCACGGAATGGTTTCTTTTTCTACTTTTTCTACCCCCCACAACACCATGATCTTCTTCTCTCCCTTCTCATGGATTCCTGTGACTATGACCCCATTTGCTGAGATCTCTCCTGGTCTTCAAGAACACCATAACCACACTGAGTTTATCAAAACCCATCATCCTATTTTCCAATCTTTCTCTTTTCTCTCAAAATATTGAATCTTCCTGCTCTTCTGCTTGTTGAGTTTTGTTCTTTTTTTTTTATGATAAAAGTTTTTTGTTTTTTTTCCCCTTTTTTGTTGGGCACATCAGAAGCTTGCATGTGTACGGATTGGATGAGGGAAGATAAATGAGGTGGATTTGTTAAAGAGAAAATGGGTATTACGTGGAGCTTCCAACTGAGGCGCTTCTGAGATGAAATTTCCAGTTTCCCAAGTGCTCCAAGGGCAGGTCAATGGCATAAAAATTCACCTCTGGCTTTCACATGCATTCCCTCTATTCTTTCAGTCTCTAGCACTGGTGAAGCTACATAGAGACAAGGAGGGGAGGAGGGGCGTACACCCCTACTCTCGCCATAAGTTAAGTCTAGGAGTGGTGGTTCCGCCCCTCTGGTCCCGTCGGAAGTTATGGTTGTTTTTTTTTGTTTTTTGTTTTGGAAACTGGGAATAACATTACCAGAGCAAAGATGCTAAAACAGTACAAGGAAGCCTACACCAAGTAACAACTGACCAACAAAAAACCAAGCAGCAAAGGGGGTTAAGGAGTGAAGATGCTAGAACCGAGTTCGAGCATCGCCCCTCTACTGCCATAAAAGATTAAGGGGGACAAGGTAAACCATCCTTATTTAAAACAAAAACCAACGAAGATAGAGGTCTATTGACCCATGTGACATTACGAATCTCCTTATTGCTACGCGACACTAACCTGTCCGTCCCCAAATTGGCTGATCTTGGGACCCAAGACCAGCGACAACCCTGGAAAGATTCCCCTAACCTCAAAACTTTCGCCAAGATAGGAAAGGCTTCCCATCTGCCAGTTTCCAACGAATTTGATAAGGTAGAAATCGACTCCTTAGAATCAGATTCAACCATCACCCACTGGTGACCCAAAGCAATAGCCAGCTCACATCCCCGCAAAATAACGATAGCCTCCACTGTTGCCACATGAGGAGCCTGGATTGCATACCGAGCCGCAGCCACAAATTGGCCCTCCGCATCACGCATCACAATCCCCACAAAACTATCCTTTGTCGACTCCGTCCAACTAGCATCTACGTTCAGTTTCAGATAGGGATAAGACGGGCGGGACCAAAGTGCCACTGGAGCAGCCGTGCTGGAAGCACTCACCAGTGGAGGAGGAGCCCGATTGGCTTCAAAGAAAACAGCAGCATAATTTGTTATATCAAGGAGAACCTGGGTAGGACCTACCCTGTGGTGGACGAAAGGATCACAGTGTCTATTAGTTTTAAGGACTTTTAAAAAGAAAGAAAAAATGGAGAACATTCAACCATATGAAGTTTGATTCTCACAACTTTTCATTTTTTTTCCTTGTTCGCTACCCCTCCCCACCCACCCTCTCTCTCGTTATGTTGATGATGAAGAAAAATAACAAAGGGAAGAGAAACGTCAAAAAGCACACCTCCACATCTTCTGCTATAAGATCTAATTACGTGCAGCTTTCCATTGTTGCTGCGAATTTATGGCCAGATCTACAAGAGCATATAAAGTATCTACGCAAGCTTTAAGATGGTCCCGGGATAAAGAAAATGAGACAACCTGCCAACGCGGAAGAGGGGAAGTACAGATGCGAGTTTGTGCCACCCATATTAGGCTTCTGTAGTTCAAAATAAGCAATACAGTAACAATAAACTGCAGTTCCAACTGGAAAAATCAACATTTAGAGTCCTCCAGAAATTAGAGGCAGGGGAAAAGGATGCAAAGAGGTTTACCTCCATCTGTTTTCTCACACTCCTACTACATATGAAATTTTGAAATGCAAGCTTCTTGTGATAGATATTCAACATGAATGTCATCTCGGATGCTTTTGCTTTACTTACATATCAGCTCAACAAACTCCAAAATACAGAGATGAAAGTAAAATTCAATGGACAGATTGATCATTGATGACAAAGAATGAACAAAACTAACTATTGCAGTTTTAAATAGATCCGATTATTGTTGCTTCGTAAATTAATTCTCTCTAAGAAGTATAAGATTTGTAAATTACATTAACATGAATTCATTTTTTTAATTTTTAAATGATATGCAATCTATATAAAACAGAGATATTGTGAGGGACAAAACTGAAACATATATTCAGTTAACATTTGTTAAAACGAAGCATCATATCCTCTGCATAAGATGTTACATGGTAAGAGAGAACGTAAATTAAAGCTCATCTGCAGTATTCAATTAAAGATCTATTACCAGTTTACATTTGTCTGAAAAGCGTAGATACACCAACTTGAAGATGATAATGGCATTGAAAGAAGATGAGATAGCAGGCCACCGTATTCAAACCACGCCCATATGACAAAGAAATATATCATCCCGGGGTTCCATCATCTTCCTTTAGAGGTGCATCATCTTCAAGCCAAAAATGCTTAGGAAATTGATGTGAGCTAACATCCGTTGCCTTAGACAATCGCCTCTTAAGTTCCACAATAAGGACTCTGCAGCAATTACGAATTTGTGTTTGTAAAGAAACTCATCCGCACCAACATAAAAGCCACCATATAAAAACGAAATCAGAATGATTAAAAAAAAAAAAATCGTCCAAGGGTTACCTACATGATATATCTCTTGCACCAGCGTGAGGATCACTAGGACATCGGAAGAAAACTATAAAAGCATGCCACGGCTGTTTACTCATGCCAGACAGGCCCAGTAATTGATGCAAGCTAGCATCTGTTCCCTTGGGTAATTCTACCTTACAGTTCCACACCACAGTTAGCTCGCTGCCGCATCCACAAAGGCCATAAATGAGTCTGTCCTGGCACATTGTAATAACAGATACTTAGGATTGATTTTACAAAAGTCTTGATAACTAATGCTGATTCACACAACCAAGAAATGGTAAAAAGAATACAGAACAGTTGAATAATGCATCAATAATACACATGAGCTACTGAGAAACTAATCTGCAACTTTGATTCTCAAAACTTTCAATAACATTTCTTCTTTTTCTCTGCTCCTCCCTCCCCACTCACTCTCTCTCTCTCTCTCTCTCTCTCTCTCATGAACAAGTTTATGTTGGAGATAAATAGAAAGAATGAAACGAAAAGAAACATCAGAAAACACACCTTGAAAGATTTATCTGCACACATCTTTCCATTTGTCAGCTACGATTATATGATTGGAACCACAAGAGCATAAAGTATCTACGCAAGCATCAATCTGGTACCTGAATAAAGAAAACGAGACAGCCTGCCAATGGAGGAGGAGGAAAGTGTGGATGCAAGTTTGTGTAGGCTTCTGCAGACCAAAATAAGCAGTGTTGATGGTTTTTATTATTTTTGATATAAGAAACATGCATGCTTTCAATAAGAAATGAATGAAATCCGAAACCAGAATGCGGATGCAGAGACGTTAACATATAACAGCACCATTTTTCCCTGAAGTCCAGGAATAAACATATTCCAAAAATTCTTGGTCAAAAAATTGTGAGTTTTCGAACTAGTATATATTCTATAAGTGACACCAGGGATAAGGCTAGAGATTAAATAAGAGCAAACAATACTTGACAAAGAAAATGGGTAATGTTAATACATTATTCGGTTATGAAAGAGTACCTAAACATGCTGCTCTTTTGACAAGAACAAATTAATTAGGGATAATGTGTCTTCTATGCTGCAAAGAAAAAATTGATCAATATACTATGATTCTTATTTCTATTATGTCTTTTATTTTTCAAACTATTGAAGTTAATTAGATGCAAAATACCTGAGAGTCAAATGCCGCAAAGCCCGAAAAGCACAACTTTGTATGAGAGAGAGACAGAGCTCATATGATGACTTCGTCGTTTATCCGTACGCAAGGAATGTGAGATATCTTGGCCCAATCTTCTCCCGTCTTATCCTCATACCTTTTCTCCAGGGCGGAACAAGAGTAGATCTCCAGGGAAGAAAGAGATGGCGGCAAACCGTTTTCTGGCAGGAATTGGAGTTTTGGACACTCAGAAATCTGTAGCTTTTGAAGAGAAGTGAGGTGTTGAAGTCCCTCTCGTGGCAGGAATTCCAGACTTGGGCAATCTTCAATAGTTAGCCGGTGAAGAGAAGCGAGGTGTCGAAGTCCTTTTAAGTCCACCACCGAGTTCAGACTTGATAGTCCAGCGATGCGGAGACCGTTAAGGGTAGTAGGGAGCAGGAGCTGTTCCTTGAGAAACGGTGCGCAGATCTCTCCAGCAATTGTAAATTCTTTAAGGGAGACAAGTCCTTGTAATCCCCACTCCACTGAAGGCTTCACTTTGTCGCAATCTCCAACATCAAAATATTGCAGGTTGGGAGGCAAACCCCCTTGGGCAAATGATACAAGATTTGGAAGATCGTATAAATACAATCGTTCAAGGGCGGTGAGGGTGCGAATTCGTTCGGGGAACGACTTCAAATTCTTGCATCCACTGACATTCAATTGTCTCAAGTTGGGAGTGGGCAATCCTCCGTCCGTGAAAGACGCCAGATTTGGACAGTTGCGGATTGTTAGGTGATTGAGATGGCTTAGGTTCTGATCAACTCCTTCAATAGAAAAGGATTCCAGATTCTCACAGCCATCAATTACAAGAGTTGAAAGTTTGGGGAAAACGCCCAACGGGAAGGACCTCACTGAATGAAAACTATCGTATATCTTCAAATCCTCAAGTGACGACAATTCGGCCATCATCTCATGAGATAAGAACTCTAATGACGACACGGTTGGGCAATGGTTGAAAGTCAAACTTCGAAGATATTTCATTTTGGGCAGGCACTGTATTGCATCAAAATTATAAATGAAAAGTCTGGACAAGAACTTCTTCTCTACTCTCTCTATTAATGGTAACAGACCTGGGCATCCATCAATAACTATTTCCAATGAATTCTGTAAGTAGTCCATGTTAAGACTACTACTACTACTGGCCCATTCATCATGCAGATGTAGATATTCACACCCAGACACCCAAAGTGTTTTCAAGCATGGAAGACGATTGGGCAAGTATCCTCTCAGCTTCGGACAATTGCTTATTATCATCGTCTGGAGACAAGGAAAGTCCGAACATTGACCTCCACTTGGACTCGGTAGCCATTCCTCCCACTCTGGCATCTCCTCAAACTCTAGCGTCTTCAAAGACCGAAATGCCTGAATTACAGAAGCTCCATTAAGATCAACATAGAATTCATCACCAACTTTCGTAACAAAATTCATCCTCTCGATGCGTAGCTCTTTAAGAGTGGGCAGCTGCCCAAAACTTGGCAAGGACAAACAATACTTGCAATCACTGATACACATGAACTGTATGTTCGAGAAGGAATTAGAGCTTCCTAACCAATTTGGGAAGCTGAACCCTCCATAGAATCTGATAGTCAGTTTCTCCAAATTTGCAGAAGGTTGGAGCTTGTCAAGCACATCTCTCTCCTTTTGGGAATCATCAGCGTCCTCCTCACCCCATTCCAACTCTAGGTCCTTGAGTTCTTTCTTATCCTTCAAATTGGCTTTCGATGCATCCACAACATGAACTACATTGTGCAGCTTTGAAATACAAAGTCTTCCTTGAAGATGCTGCAACTCCCTTAATTCTCCAATGCCATATCCCGTATATTTCCCCACAACAAAATCAGTTAATGTTCTCAAACTCTTTAGTCTTCCAATTTCCACTGGCATCCCTTCTATCTTTGTTCCACTGACATCGAGGTTATGCAAACTACTCAATTCCCTCATATCTGATGGTAATTTAGTAAGGGACCTGCAACCTGCCAACGTTAATGTCCGTAAATTTATCAATTTTGTCATGTCTGCTGGCAGTTCAATGAGAACATGACAATACGACAACAGCAACGTCTGCAAATTGTAGAGAGTGCAAACTGCACCAGGTAAGCTTACAATTGCCGTATAAGAGAGATCCAGGTACCGCAGGTGAATGAGATTGCCCACAGAATCAGGTACTTCAGCAACATTTAGATAACGGGACAATGATAAAACCCGTAAACGTTTCAGGGATGGCAACAAATCATGTAGGAACTTCTTACTTATGTGGAAGAACGAGCCATATATTGAGATAGGTAGGAAGGTCCGCAGACACTTTGCCCCATTTAATGGCTCAAATTTTTTAGCAGCATCAATTTCTCCCCTAGCATATGACAAATGACGAAGTCCTTTAACTTCTTGTGATTCCCTTTCTTCCAACCTGAGAAAAAATCCCCTAGACATGAACTGACCCAAGTCGTTAAGAAGATCATGCATTGTGAAACCACGCTTTCCTGATATTTGAAGTAGTGATCGTGATACTAGCTCGTCAAAGTAATTTCTAGCCGTCTCTTCCATTCTTTTCCCATTGAAACCTTGTGGAATGAAACCTTCCGCCATCCAAAGTAGAACCATATCTTCCTTCTTGAACAAATAGTCTTTTGGAAATAGTGAACAATACACAAAGCATCGTTTCAACGGACCAGGGAGATAATGATAGCTCAACCGTAGGGCTGGAAGGATACCACTTTCATCACAAGGTAGCTCCCAAAGACTGCTATTTAATAATTTATTCCATTCCTCGAAGTCTCTCTGGCAACGTAATAGACCCCCGAGTGTTTCTGCTGCTAAAGGCAACCCGTTGCACTTGCGTGCAATTTTCTTGCCAATTTCTTCCAAAGTTGGATGTGCATTGTGGTTTTTGTTTCCAAATGCATGGTTTGCAAGTAACATCCAACAATCTTCGTCCGACAAAGGCTCCAAGTGTTGAATGGGAACATTATTCATGTGAGATGCGACCTTTCCGCTTCGTGTTGTCACGATGACTTTACTTCCCCTTGCCCCGGAAGTAAAAGGAGCTTGCAGGCGCTTCAATTCAGAATAGTTGTCATTCCAAAGGTCATCCAACACAAATAAGAATTTCTTTCCCCTCAGTTGTTCTCTAAGTTCAACTTGAAGCAAATTCAAATCCGTCATGTTACAAGGTTTTGAAGTGACCGACTCGAGAAGAGTTTTAGTCACCCTAATAGCGTCATAATCTTCTGAAACACATGCCCAAGATCCAAGGGTAAAGTGCTCGTTCACCTTATCATCGTTGTAAAGGGCTCGAGCAAGGGTCGTCTTGCCAACCCCGCCCATACCAACAATGGTGAGGATAGATACATCATCCTCGCTCGCATCATCAGAGAACAAGACTTTTGATAAATTTTCTTTATCTTCGTCTCTTCCATATACAAAAGGTTCATGAATCAAGGAAGTTGTTGGAGTTCTTTGTGAAACCTTCCTCGCAACAACTTCTGTAAGACCAAGGGCAACTTTCTGTTGCACAAAGTCATCCAGCCTTCGTAATAACCCTTGTATCTCAACATTCATGCTTTGATAAAAATGACTAGGAGAAGTAGAGAAGAAGTTCCACACCTTGTTGGTGAATTTCTCGGTTTGACCATCACCTTCCACCTTGCATCGCAAAGCTTCAGTGTCGATCTCATCCAGCAAGTCCTCCGCGTCCAAGACAGCATGTTTGAGCTCGTCGAGCCATTCTCTCACAGCAGGGTTTGAAATTTGCTTCTCTTCCGCATCATCGAGGACTGCAGAAATGGTGAGCAGCGTCATCTTCAGTTTCATGAGGAGGGGTTCATCCAGCTTCTTCTGCCGGAACAAGTCACCGAAGTCGGCTGAAGCAATTCTGTCACACAGCACCTGGATGGAAGCGGAGATAAAAGCCTGTCCGATCAAAGCGGCAGCCATTTTTCTCTTGGTTGCTTAGTCTGCCAGTAGCTCAATGTAGAAGAAAGGCTTTTGAGATTGTAATTATTGATGCATCCCAATTCGTAAAGAACATGTGATTGGTCAGTTGACCAAAAAAGAACATGTGATTGGTCAGTTGAGCATAAAAGAACTTGTTGTAATTGGTCTGTAATTAGTCTTTTGGTTCAATAGTTATCCCATGGATCCAGATCCGGATCTTTTTATGGGTAGCCTGCGGACTCCAACATCGTGGCCGTTGATTCAAAGTGGATGCAAATTGTGCGGCCATTGAATCGTTCAGAACATGTGAAATTGTGAGATAATAAAGAGGGAACATAAATGTTTTGGAGATTCTTTAAAATTGAAATTCTCAATGGACTCTCTGTTATTTTACAATTCAACATTAACTTCCATACTAATATTATAAAATTTTATGTAAAAACATAAAATCATATATAATTTATAAAAAAGTCTCATTTTTGAACGAGACATATATAATGTGTCGGCTAGATTATTAAACTCCTTTGTGATTGATCAATTGACCAAAAGAAAACTTGAGATTGGTCTGTAATTAATCTTTGATCAATCTCTTGTAATCAACCTTTAAATATTCCTCTGCTTTCACTAAAGGTATTTGGGGACAACTTTTGAAACTTTTTCTGTGCTTACATGGGATCTAGTGACACATAAAAGAATTTGTGATTGGTCTGTTGACTATAAAAGAACTTGTGATTGGTCAGTTGACCATAAAAGAACTTGTGATTGGTCAGTTGACAATAAAAGAACTTGTGATTGGTCAGTTGACCATAAAAGAATTTGTGATTGGTCTGTTGACCATAAAAGACCTTGTAATTAATCTTTTGGTTCAAAAGTTGTCCCATGGATCCAGATCCGGATCTTTTTATGGGTGGCCTGCGGACTACAACATTATGGCCGTTGATTCAAGGTGGATGCAAATCGTGCGGCCATTAAAATTTTTAATTTACACAAACAGCGAGGCGCTGCTTAATGGTTTCCAGCTGGTGCTTCTCGTGAACAATGAGGCGCTCTCTTATCTGGGAGAGTGGCACCGCTAAATGGTGGTAATCACTAGTTAAATCAGATCATGTGAAATTGTGAGATAATAAAAAGAGAAGATAAATGTTTAGAGGATTTTTTAAAATTGAAACTTTTCAATTACTCTTTGTTATTTTATAATTTAATATTAATTTTCTTGTTATTATAAATTGTTTATGAAATTGATCCATTCTATCAAGATGACTCTTTGAAATTGAAAATCGATCAATATAATCTTTGAAAATGATTGTCGTGAATTAATATGATCATTCCATTACAATTTCGTTAAAAATTCTGTTATATATTTGTCAAATAAATAAGTCTCACAAATTTAATTAAGTATTACTATATAATTTTAATTTTGAAATTAAAAAAAATAACTTTTTAATGTCAACATTAAAATTTAAAAAAATTCTCCTTTCACACAGCACCTTGATGGAAGCGGAGATAAAAGCCTGTCCAATCAAAGCGGCAGCCATTTTTTCTCTTGGTTGCCAAGTTTGCTAATAGCTCAATGTAGCATGAAAGGCTTTTGAGATTGTAATAACTTGTGATTGAGTAGTCTGTAATTAGTCTTTTGGCTCAAAATCAGAAGTTGTCCATGGATCCAGATCCGGATCTTTATGGGGAGCATGGGACAGCAACATCGTGGCCGTTAACTCAAAGTGGATGCAAATCGTGCGGCTATTAATTTTTTTATATTTCCCCAACAGCAAGGCGCCAAGGCGGTGCTTAATGGTTTCTAGCTGGTTTCTTACTTCTTCTCACAATAAACGAGGCGCTCTCTTTTCTAATTAAATCACCAACACGTGAAATTGTGCTGTAAGTAAACACTAATCAATAACTTTTATTAATACTTCATTAACTATTAATAAATAGGAAACTTCCTATCCTCTGCTCCTCTTCGTTTACCGGAAAATCACGTGACAATCCCACCTCTTATTTTGAGTTGCAATTATATTACCGGAAAATCAGGTGAAAATCACAATTGTTTTGAGTTTGTAAATTTGTAATCATATAATCATGTGAAAATCTTGTGATTGGTCTGTAATTAGTCTTTGGTCAATCTATTGTAATCCACCTTTGAATAGTTCTCGCCACTTAGTACTACAATTTAGTGATATTCTTCTTCATTTAAAAGTAAAAGGCTTTAAGTTCGAATCTCGTGAATAACAAAGTTGATACCAAATTACACTGCTTATTGTGTGACTTAATTGAACTTTCTCTCTCTTCTTAATGTAAAAATATTGATGTATTTAAAAAACAAAAAAAAGAAAAAAACCTTTGAATAGTCCTCTGATTTCACTTTTAAAGGCCACTGGGGGACAGCTGTTGAAACTTTCTATGTCCTCACATGGGGATGGGCCCAGTTACACAACACTTGTACAGGCCCACATGAACAAAATGTTTTTTATTTTATTTTTTTATTAAGAGACGAAGTTAATTAAGATGCAAGTTGCGGTGCTTAAGAAAGATTGACCTCGTTAAAACTTTGTTCGATGAAAATATGTGGGACTAAACCCCGAACAAAGAAAAAAAGATAATTCCTTTTTTACTAACTTAAAGTGTCGTGATATTCAAACCTTTATATATTAAATTTTTTTCATCTTATATTTAAAGTGAGGATTGTGAGACATTTTCATTCTTCTATTAGTCGTCTTTCTGTTAGAACCTCCAGTAATGCATCATGTGGTGCCTACGCTATAGCTCATGTGAACATTAAAAAATTAAAAAAATCTATAGCTCATGCTAACATTAAAAAATTAAAAAAGAATTAAAAAGAATTCTCACTTTACTACCTATCCTGAAATTCCAACTTTTGAAACTTCCTATGTGCTCACTTGGATTGGGGATGCCGTCTAGTGACACATAAATTGTACAGTGCAAATGAACAAGAATTGTTTTTTATTTTATTTTTTAATTAAGAAATGAACTTAATTAATATACAATTTGTGATGGTTGAGAAAGATTGACTCGTTTAAAACTTTGCTTGAGGAGACCATGTGGGAATAAAGCCTGACCAAAAAAGAAAAAACATAATTCTCATTTTAGCATTTTGAAATATCGTGATTTTAAAATTTTTATACATTAAGTTTTTTTTTTTCATCACAGCCTCATACATAAAAGTAAGGATTGTGGAACACTTTTATCTCGACTATGCGGGACCTACCGTGCCACATTTTTGCATAGTCATCGTCTAGTGGCATACCATGTCATCAATTAAATTAGTATTTGACAAAAAGACTAACAGAAGTATGAAAGTGTCACAAAATTTAAACTTTAAGTATGAAAGTGAGACGGAAAAAATATCAAGTATGAAAGTTGGAACTTCATGATACTTTAAGGTATTAAAGTGAGAGTTACCTATAATTTTTTAATTTTTTTTAATGTCCACATGAGCCCAAATTGATAGGTGGCACCTAGTAATTGTAAACGTAAGTGCAACGTCACAGGTTAACGGAGGTTTCTTACGAAACTAACATATGTATGAAAGTGCCCTACAATTCTCACTTTAGCTTACAAGACTGTGATGAAAAAAAAAACTAAAATGTATGAAATTTTGAAAACTACAAAATTTCAAGGTAAAAAAGTAAGAATTACTGGAGAAAAAAAATTTACCACAACTCAAAGCCAATTTCATATTTACTCAACGAGAAGCTGAGGTTGGAGACTATAGCTTGATCCTTGATGTCGTATTGCAACACGCATTCCACTCCTCAGTCTAAACTCTAAACATGAGCCATTAATGGAATAGAGAATGAGTTAGTTGTCGGTACCTTCTTAATTCGGCAATTAATCTCTTCAATTTGGGATTTTCTCGTGTTTGTATTCATAATTTGACAACTTACATTGAGCAAACAATTAGATTTAGTTTGGAGACAAAACCAGCTTTTAAGAGATTTAGAATTATCATTCAAGATATGGTCAAAAATGTTGTATCCAAGGCGCTATTCTTCGTACCGGAAAAATACTGCTATTCAAAATTTGGCTTCATTTTCCACAAACATCACGAACTAAGCAAGTATGCAAGATCCATTGCATCCAAGTAACTTGGGGAGCTCACCAGTGCTTAACATGTTTCATGGCTCTTCCGATGCACCATTCGAGTACTCCTCACGAGCAACACCCGATGCTCCATTTGATAACCGGCTTATGCTGTTGGAACTTGAATATGTTGAGTATGTGGAAGCAGGGTTTCCCCGTGAATTCCGAGTCTGTGCAACCGTGCTAATTCTTGTCACCTTGAGGTGAGTCTTCCTACCCTGCGGTGGAGCAACAAATCACATTATCTATTAGTCTCTCGTTTAAGGACGTCACAGATAAAAACTGGGGAAATGTCTAGTATCTGAAAATATGACGGATAATTACCTTTCCCATACACTTCTCCAGATGAGGAGAAAACCTCCCATCCACGATAGACCGACCGCAATTCATGCACTCAAAACACTTCGCTGGCTGCAGAAGGATGATTTTGCTATTTGCTTCACCATTATTACTAGGATCAGCTACCCTCACCCGTGCATAGGCTGACAGCCTTAGTTCTTCCTCTTCTCCAAAATTACGATCAAGACCCAACTTCGCTATTCGATGACACTTAGCCATTAAAGTCATTAGAACTAGTAATGTGTGATTCCAAAAGGTCAAAGAACATATGAATGTGAAATCATCTACACATGGACAAAATGCATCTCCTTGCAATTTTTTTATTTTAATTCTTCTATTGACAAGACACTATTCTAAACTACTATAATTTAAGAGGTGGAGGATACGAACTAGGCTGCAAAGGGAAGGCACAATGTCGTATCCAATTGGCATAACCCAAGTCTCCATCTCAAAGCATCTAAACCCATAACAACTCAAAACCCACAAAAATGTCCCAACCCATTCCTCAAACAAATTCAAACCAAAAGTTCAAAATCCTTCAACTTCTTCCGGGTCTGAAACCCAAAAGCAAAAAAAAAAGCAAAAGGAGCTGCTTTAAATGTGAAGGGGAAAATACCAGAGCATCGGAAGAAGAGGACATATCATTTCTTCATTTGGAAGCAACATGGCGGAGCTAAATTGGTTTTATAAACATACCCAAAATACATAAAATTTATCAAAGCGACAGGGCAGTTTTGTCCTTCATTGCCAGTTAGGCAAGAAGCTAGCCAGTCACCGTATCAGGTGCTTCGCAAGAACTCTGATCCTCGTCATTGGTGTAGTTTTCGGCATACTCGTTCTGTCTGACCTCCTACTGGTTTTTTATTTTCCAGCGACGACGAAAAGTCAAGTCCTTTGGCTCCAACAGTGGAAAAACAAAGTCAACAAAGACCCCTAGGTCACCTTTACAGCCTTATCTGTGTCGTTACTTTCCGTTGGCTGAGATTAAAGCCGCCACCAAAAACTTCAAAGTTGCTTTCATTATTGGTGTTGGCGGGTTTGGCAATGTGTACAAAGGATACATTGACGGTGCTGCCAATCATGTTGCTATCAAACGACTGAGACCTGAGTCATCACAAGGGGCCGGGAGTTCAAGACAGAAATTGAGTTATTCTCCCCAACTCCACCACCGCCATTTGGTTTCACTCATTGGTTACTGCGCCGATAATGGCGAGATGATCTTGGTTTACGATTACATGGCGCGCGACTCTGGGTGACCATCTGCATCGCACCGGTAACCCTAAACCTCTTCCTTAGGAACAATGGCTTCAAATTTCTATTAAAACAGCGCGAGGGTTGCACTACCTTCACAGCGGTGCCAAGGGCTTCACTGGCGGAGGGAAGGACCAGGGATTGCCTGGGCCTATCCTGGGTGCCAAGGGCTTCAAATTCCTCTTTTCTTTTTGAAATCTCATACATTTTATAATCCTAAATTCGAAATCTATTCAACAAATAAGTTTTAAATTTCTTTGTTTATGCTCTATTCTACATATTACATGAGAATTATGGTTCGTAAAGTTTTTATTTATCTCATTGAGTTTAATAGTATAGGCAATGGGGTTATAATAAAACGATTTTAAAATATAAAAACTCGTCCAGGACAATTATAATTTTTGTGAGTATGTAATATTATATGTGCATATGTTGTTTTAAACATTTGATTTTGATATATATATATATATATATATTAGCTTTGTAAATACTATCAGCTTAAAAAAATTGAAAAAAAAAAACCTTTATGAGAGGCCCCTCCTCATCGAAAATTCTAGTTCTGCCACTGGTCTTTAGGTACCTTTTTCAGTCTAATGAATTTTGTCTTACGTTTTTTCTCTGTTTTTTATGGTCTTGTTCTTTCGGTTCGGGGTTGTCATTATTTGTGTTTGTGTTTGAGATGTGCTATTTACAGTATTACCCAATTACGGATTTGTAAACATTTCGTCAGAATGATTAGTTTAATGATTAGGATTTGATTGTCTACATTTTTTAGCAACATTTTATCCTTTTAAATTCCCCCCCCCCCCCACAAAGACAATTCTCGCATTCGCCAATATAGGCAGACAATACAACCAAATTCTCCTAGTTGTGGTGTTCTTGTTCGTGGTTCGTACAAAAATTTGTAAGAACGTGACAGTGATTCAGATTCGTTATTTTCGATTAGGTTGTCTTATTAGAGTAGCTCTCAAATCAGTGCGAGTCGAGTGAAATCAATCAGTGCGAGTCGAGTGAAATCAAACTACATAGGAGCTAATTTTTGTATAAAATGTATTATGAATGATGTGACCTGATGACCCTGTCAAAGTTTTTCTCCCTTTAGTAGCCTTATGCATCCTCCGCTGATCTGTCGAGCATTGATCTTATACTTGCGTCTAAAATTAGTCATTTTGAGACTTAGAGCCAAGGGTTTTATTGGGGCGGGGCTAGAGAGAGCAACTTTTATAGCATGAGTTCACGGCCATCATGACGTCCGGTGCCAATCGGACGTCAATAATACAATCGTAAGTTTATCTCCTGACTTTAATTTTGTACATGACTTGAGAGACGTGAGTGAACTTCAGACATAGATTAGTTTGGCAAGCCTTGAACTTATTTTATAAACATGATCAAGCTGCATACATACAGATGATAAATACATCTCTAATCCAACGTTCAGTAGACAAAAAGAGCCCTGTATCCATCAAAGTTATACCTTCCCCTTCTAACTTCTAAGTTGTCAGTTGACAGGACTGCCAACATATGAACACCGACACCGAAGCTCTCCCCTTGTATGTCCAGAAACAAAAATTCAGGGCTCGGACTAACTCTATGCAACTGCGGCCGGTTAAATACTAGACACTGCACAGCTGACCACATGTATTTTGATCATGTAGCGTGAGGTCATGTAGCATAACTTGGATTCTTTTGGTTGATATCCTCCTCCGCTTGTACTGCTTGTAGTACTTACGAGATACTTTGTTGCAGTCAGCATCCTCGAAGGAGGAAAATTCTGGATTGCTCTCACCCGCGCATGGTCTACTTTTATTACCTGCAGCGTTTCTGGTGAAAAATAGGAGAGTCAATAGTTTGCTCTTTTATTCAAGTAACTTGAAGATCAAGTAAACTAAAATTAACGGTTGGCGTGCTATAGTGTGATTTTCCAATTTACTTTCTGTTATTGGCCAATATTATTTACTGATCGTATGATGCATCCAAACAGCTTCAACCACAATCTGATACTAGGTCATGATTTTTAGTCTTGAAGAACAATAGAACATTAATGCCGCGCGTGTTCTATTTTTCATTTCAATATTCGAAGTATAAAGTAGGAAGGTGAGACATACTCTACTCCTTGGCACGCAATTCTGCCATCCTCAATTGGTTCTGCTTGATACACTTCAGAGACGGTAATGGACATATCAACGTCAGTATTATCACGACTTCCACAGATATCACCGTAAAGATCAAGCACGGTTCCTGCGAAACACCATAGAAGAATGTGGACGCTAATTAATTAGTCTGGTAATTATGGATTTCATCTTGTTGGGGAAAAAAGAGAAGAAAAAAACTGAATATAAAAGATACTTTTTAATGGCCTTGCTTCAGCTGGAGCATTCTTCATTAACAGTTTCTGACACATAATGGTACCCTGAAAATCAAGGAAAGTATAATCCAGAAACTTTAGCCTCTCGGAAGGTGTCATCTTTGAGAACCCAAATGATGTCGTCCACGTGTTTAGCACACTTGGTACGGCGGGCAAAACCAATCTCTCCACACCTAATTCCATAAGCATCTGGCAGAATAAAGAATTTGGAGGCAATAATGAGAAACTAGAAAATGACTTTCCAAGAAGGAACACAATAAAAATGAAACCCGCAGGACCATTCGACACGTTACCTTTTCAAGTTCATCCATTAATATACGACACATTCCAAGCCGACGATATTGAAATCTGGTAGCAACAAGAGGTAATTCTGCCACTTTGTCTCCAAAAATCCTTTGATCAAGAAACTACCAGTTTAGAAACAAATTTCTTGTCCCACAAAGCTCACAAATTTTCAACTAGCAGCTAATTAAAGCTCACCTTACAGTAGCCGCGGTGATTAATTCATCATTTCTCTCCAAAAGCACAGTATAGAACCCTCGGAAGTTCAGGCGATTAAGATCTGACCTGGAATATTCCAGAAACTGGCCTTAGAAAGTGAACATATGCCTCACGTGCTAAGCTCAAATATTAGCAGTATGTTGGCAAGTCATGAAAGCAAAAGAAATTGTGACGTTGACGGTAAGAATTTCCCACCCTCTACTGAAGATGACATCTTCTACAAGATCTCTCCTGGTAAGAGGTTCCTTAACAGGCACAAAACACTCATGCATCACATCAAGAGCAACATTAAGCTTGCTATAACACTCCGTCAAGGCATCATCAGTATCATGTTCATCGGTAGCATGGGTATCACACTTATTGAACTTCAACAGTGACCAAGATAGATTGTCATCACCCACTGGAATTTGTTTTCCTAAACGCTCGTTGAGGTTGAAAGATATCTGAAAATTTGAAACAGTCAAATCAACATCACATGGAGAGAGCAAGTAGCTCGTGGATGGAATGTTAGAATAAATAAGATCCGTAACTCACCTAAAACATCTGACAGAAAAAAACATGAGACTCAGCTTATTTAGAATAATTTTGATTGAATTTAGAAAGGATAAAAGCGATACTTCTGAATTTTTCATTTTGCAAATCAGGCTAGGAAACAAGCAACTAAGTTCAAAAAGAGGACTGAAAAAAATTGATGGCATGTTGGAGATACCTTTTTACAGCTTTTGCTGCAATACCAGTTTCCTTCTGGATCACTTTCGTTTTCTTCTGCACCTCTTTTTCTCAGGCACCCTTTGTGATCTACATCAAATAGGGGAACACTAAAATTACAAACTTTTTGAAGATGTGATGACGTACACGAAGTTCACAGGCATGCATTTTCTATAACAGATGAAACAGATAACAATCACCCTACATTTATGCTCGCATTGACCACAGGTGAGAACACAATTATCGTTCACAATAGGCTCTTTCTCTTCTTTAAAGTTCATTTGGCCACAAATTCCACAACGACAAGATGAACAGAACCAGTCACCGTCTGGAACAGCCTGCAGAAGCAAAAACATTTAAGACCAAAAAAAGAAGTCAAGAATCTCCATCATTTTCGTCGGAAGGATAAAAAAGAGGAAACGAAACAATACACAAAGTATTAGAAATACTCGAGGAAAGCAATCTACCTTCAAGCCAAGGCATTTCTTGTGAAATGATGATGGACATTGATCACATAAAATTAGGTCACCACCAAAGTGACACACAGTGCAAATGTAATCGTTCTCACCTCGGCGCCAATTGCCCTTCATCCTATCACGTGGTTGTTTCCGGAAGTTCCTCTCCCTTCTTTCATGCATAATTTGCACCTGGCAATCTAAGAGAGACCTACCATCTTCCAAGAAAATATTGGCATAAGGTCTGTGGTTACTACTGCCAGCGTGATGCCCGAAGGAACTAAGAGTATACACCTCTGTGCAACAGCTGCACCTGATCCCCTCACGAGTTATCTTCCCTTGTTTCATTGGATGACTATCCTTTGTGCTCCGATAATTTACTTTTTCCCTTGGAGAAACCATGTTATTGTCTATCAACCAAGATAAGACATTGCGAGGATTCTTGTGTGAGGAGGTTGCTTCCTGCACCCGTTTGCTTGACCTGAGCACACGAGTTGGCTGACTACCACCCAGTTCATCTCTTAACCCATCCAAAGCTCCAGATCCCTTTCTCCTTTTCAACTTTGGAGGGTTGGCACATTGATCCTTTAGACATCTTAGTTTTTCATCACCTATTAACTCTGTTGGTCCATATTTTCTCTTTTTTGGGCATTTTCTACTACCATGAACTTTCACATTACCAATCTCCACAAGATTACTTGCCTGTGACATGCTAACAGCATCTCTAGACCAATTTTTGGACAGTGTTTTCGATGGTACCAAGCCTTCATGATTAACCAAATTACTTGCTGTAGAGCATATTCTGTTTCTAGTGGACTGGCCCTCGTCTTCCTCAATGACATACATGCATTCAGCAGGTCTCTCTACAAAATCTCCATCCATACAGCTTTTGCATGCACTATAAAGTGTAAAATGCACCACTCCCTTGGGTGATTTGTAGCACAAGTTCTTTGACTTTCTACTTGCGTACAAGAACACCCACCCAACAGCTGAGAGGTGCTTCTTTGCTTTTGATACCATTTTTCGTACTTTCTTCTTCGGTCCCTTGGCCATTGCATGGTTATAATATTCCACAACTGCTTCGTGGCAATATTCAGGTTTGTAAATAAATTCTTCGTGGTAAGAAGACCCTGACATCTGAGGACAATAACTAGGATGATGACTCTCTTGTGGTTGTTCAATGAGAAGAGTCTGTTCTTCTGAACAATGCAAACCCTGGGTTGCATCTTCAGAGATTGAAAGTGTATCTCTCTTGGGTTTCTTCAACTTCTTACACACTTGAAAAAGAGAGTACTCGTATTCTCCTCCGTCAGGACACAAGTACCGGTATCTGTAGCAGCCCTTATCGATTGCAAATTCCACTTTCCACCCCAAATATTGAAGATGCTGCCTAACAGCTGTCACTTTGAAATTAGAACGCTTATTCAAATATTCGTCAACAGAGTCAGGGCAATATATAGCTTGAGGGTCGAAAGGTAGCCAATTAAGGGTACTTTTGCTTCTGGAATTAAAACTACGAATTCCACCATTTCTGATACCGGAATTGACACAAGAATTCCCATCAAGATTAGAAGGAAATGCTGACAAAACCTGAGGTAGAACAGACACTTCTTTATTTTGGAAAAATATATTTGAGCACTCCAAACTATTCATATCTGGTATGTCATCCCCTGCCGCAGAGATCAATTTAGCCATATAAGATTTCTCGTGAACCTGCTGCGCGCAGGCAGAGTCTGGATTAATAGACAAACCCCCATCTACATCTTGTTCATCAATAAACTCAGCATTGCAGTTCAGTACACAGTTCATTACATTCTTGAAAGTATCTTCATGACCAACTAATGGATCTCTATACAGCGGGTTGTGGACAGGTACAATAGCTGAAGAGTCAACCATATTTTCTTTACAATTCATATTAGCATCAGAGGACAAATGAGCTGACTCCAATTCTACCTGGGTTTCTAGTGACAAGCATCCTGACTTGTCTAAAACACCTAATAGTTCATCAACTGTGATGCTTATGTTAGCATCGATGACCTCCAACACCAACTCTTCCCACAGATGTCTCATTGGAGAAGTCCACTCCTTGACATTCTCAAATCCCTTTTTTTCTCGCACATCATACCAAATTTGCTTCACAGAAACAGCAATGTACCTCTCGTTATCATATTTCTCAAGCAACTCAAGTAACACCCAAGTACCGCGTCGCTTCCAATTCTCAGTAACCTCATCCCAGTCATGAGTAATTCGGATAGTGTCAATCCGAGCATTTAATTCATCACCCAAATCCGGGAAGAAGATCCTTCTCTCCTCCGAACCATCTTCATGATCGAAGATGACACCTTCCCACCAACCGTCCTCATGAAACACATCCACACAGAGTCCATAGGGAAGGTCCCATTCCCCTGGCTCAATGTGAGGTGGCGTTGGCCTTATACACCCGCGATAGTTACTCCCGTTCCCAGTGAATGAACCAATGCCATCCAAAATGGGTGAAACAGACACAACATCAACCAGATTACCAGACTCATCGTCACATAGAAGATGTTCGTATTGAACTTGACGATGACCTTGCTTATTGCATGCAATGACAATCCCGGGGTGCCATGACCCCTGAAACCCAGCTTCTACACTCCTCACCTGCAAAAGTTCATATTTTTATTTTAAAAAACAAAACATGAAATTCCTAATGAACAATTTCCCACATCTACACTGAATACCCCCAATAGAAAAACATTAAAGCAAACTACAGAACGAGGTCAACCTCCATTACCTTACTGAGAACCCAAGATCAAACATTGCATAAATGGCGAAACGAACCGAAAGAAGCCATAGATGCTCAATAATAATGAGAGTAACATTAAAGGCAAGGCAGCCACAATCAGTTTGGAGAATTTGACATGAATCCAAAAGGTAATACAAAAAAAGAAGAAGGCTTTGACATTGAACCCAGAAATTAATTACAAAACCGCAGAAAAAAAAAACAAATCAACAGAGAGGCAAAACAAAATTTCCCAAAAGAGACCAGCAAAAAATTAAAATTAAAACCAAATATAGAAAAAAACAAAAAACACACCCAAATTTTTACTTGGATGCTCTACCAGGCCAAATCAGTCTTTCAATCTCAGCCGTTTAAGAAAATGCATTGGTTCCCAGATTGGACCACATCATCTACCAATCTTCTTCCCCACAAAAACAAAAATAACTCAAATAAAGAAAAAAACCCATTTAACAGAAAACCAGCGGCGGCGCCTGGGGTGCTTACGACGGCCTCCAGCAAAGTAGTGAATGTTGCAGCAAATTAAAGAAAAAAAAACATTTTACCAAAAACCAGTGCAATCGGCTACCATGCATGCCTCTTCGAGTCCAAAACATTCAACAATCAGCTTAATTGACTTCATAAACTATCAAAAATTTCGAATTGACCCATAAAAAAAATCCAAAAAATAAAAAATCCCCAAAATAGACGAGGATCACAGCCCAAAAACCCGAATTTCTCAAAAACCCAGAAACAAAAAAGCTGGAAGAAGGCGGCATTACCTCAACTTGGGCACCAACGAGAAGCTTTCGTCGATTGTGAGTCCTGCGTTTTCGTTTTTTGGGCTCTTCGAGCTCCATGACCGCCATTGAAGAGCCAGAGAAAGAGCAGAGGGTTGAGAGAGCAGAGAGAGAATGCTTTTTGGGTTTTCGAAATTTGGAAAATCGGAAATAAAAATTTCAGTGGAAATTGGACTCTCCCTTCTCTCTCGCTCTATTGGGCTTATCACTCTCTCTCTCTTCTCTCTCTCTCTCTCTCTCTCTCTCTCTCTCTCCTCGTATTGCTTTGGCACCAAGTAACAGACTCAGAACTAGAGACTGAGACTCTGATGCTCTGCCACTGCAACCACTATAAATTTCTCTGTTCCCACTTTAATTTCCCTCCACGTCATCTCCGTATGTACGGATTCCTGACGTGGCGGCATTCCATTTGTTTCGTCGGTCCATCTCTTTCGTACCGGTCCTTCTCTAGCAGATCAATTTCGGAAAAGACGGATGATCAGGTGCGGTGAGGAGCACGGTGGAAGGATGTGGCGTTAGCCCGTCAGTTTTGGACCGTTGATGTGGGAGTTTTGGGTTAGGGATTCTCGCCATGAGTCTGTGGCCGTCGGATTGACTTGCACGGATTAGGGGGCGAGGGGAAAAGGAAACAAAAAAAAGGAGAGGCATTGACTGAGAATGTTTTAATGAAAATCAAGTCTACCGAGGTTGAGAATCACAAGTTAATGTTTTCACATAAATGAAAATCAATTTGGGACAGTGGGGATATAAATATTTTGTGCGTTCCCTTTTTGCAACATCGATTATTAATTGATACATGTTAATAAACATTTTTTAATTTTGTTATCATAAATTTAATACGTGTTAATCAAGATAAAGTTCACGCACAGAATAAATGCAGAAGATTTGAGCGCGCTGCAGTTTAATAATATTTTGCTTCTCTAATAATCGATAGGTATCATGTTTGACTCATACAGTTGACAATAACTTATTATATTTGTGTTAAGTTCACATCTTAACACTTCTCCACCAATTAAACCGAAATCTTCTACACCTATTTACGTATGTAGCTTCTGTAACTTGCTTAATTAAGATAGGTCTTGTGGCGCTGCATCGACTCTGACGACAGCCGCCACCTGGGCCTCCGCCACCCCCGACGAATTCGATCCCATCCTTCACGTCTCCCGCGTGATTCTCCCCGGTCAATGTACTTTAGTAGAGGAAAATAAGAGTCCTATCGGTCAATATACTTTAGTAGAGGAAATTCGCCCTACAAATTCAGTTTGAAGGAATTGGATGGAGGGAGAGAGGGGGTGTTGTGACCCTAGTTTAGTGTCGGAGTGTTCGACACGTCGACACCTCTCGAACACGGCTTGGATACGGTCAAGACGGGCATGGGCCTTTTTGTAAATTGAAAAAACATTTGGGGGCATTTTAGAAATATTGAAACCAAAACCAAAACGAGTCCCTGACCTGAAACTAGTTTGTTGCCTAATTTATTTAGGGAAATGAGTAATAATTTGATATATTATGAATTCGAAGTATTGTTTTTAATATATGTAATATTTATATCTCCATGTTGTAGTTGTATATGTGTTTTTGTACTTGTGAAATTTGTTGTGTCCTTGTATCGCCATGTCATGTGCCACCGTATCCGTGTATGTGCAACATAGGTGTTGTCGACGGTGGTGGTTTTCAGGATTAGGTCTAGACTTCTTTTTTTTTTTTGACCTTTTGTTTTTTTTTTTAATATAATATTAAAGACAGTTGACAGAGTCAAATGGTGTTACGTTCTGAAACATGTGTCAGCAAATTAAAGAGGTCATAGAGATGCTACATACAAAATAAGTTCAAAATATTTGAACTCATTTCGTGAACATAAAAAACAAAGTCTAACATTTCTCAAATAGAGAAATGCTAAAGATACTTTCTCAAAAATGATAGATACTTTCTTAAAAAGTTAATAACTTAAAAAATAAAATTTTCCACTACTTATATAAAAACACGTGATGTACTATCCGTATTTCAATCACAATGAATTTTTTCTCCTCAAATGTGGGACTTTTCATAGACTCTCAAACACTTCATGCTTTTGACATAAGGTTTTATATATTGGCACAAGAATTGACGTTAAACTGTTGATGCCAAAGAATCCATAAAAAATCGCACTTTAAGAATCCACTTAGCATTTCTCTCTCAATTATAGTCATACGAAGACTGAACTTTGATGTGTAGTCAAACTCGCTTATGTTTCATGATGTTTCCATGTTTAACATGCAGCGGAGATCATGCAAATAATAGGACTAAGAGTTGCACAATAAATAAATTTTGTGAGTGTAAAACAAATACGAAACATGCATCATGGCAAATATAGGAATTGCATGATGAAGCTATGTTCCCTCATTCAATAGCGCATGAAATGCTTAATTTATCTTATGATAAAAAAAATCTGTAGGGAAATTTAGATTAAATAATTTTAGTAAAGGTTTTAAGGAAAACTACCAATTTTTTCTCAATATATTTGGATTAAGCCACAAATTGGTTGCAAATACACTTGTAAGCATTGGAACATTTATATTTTGAACCCATTGCACATAACTCACACTCTAGTAGTGTCAGTGCTAGAATTTATTGTCGAAAATTTTCAAGTCACTGTTGAACAATGACCAATAAAACAATATGTAAAATTTTTTCATCTTCAATTCTGTTTTGTTAGTTAATTTATATTTTTTTAGATGTATACACAATAAAATGAGGGGACTTATGAGAAAATTCATTACTAAAGATGATAGTTGGTATGTTGCCGAAAAATTTAATAAACAAGACGCAAAAAATTTTGATCAAACGTGGTAACATTGAGTGATGAAGGAAAGTATAGTGACATGCATCAAGTAAAATTAATGTTGGAAAAATACACAAGAGAAAAAAAAAACACTCATTATAGGACGTACCTCAGAATTAATGAATTTTCGGATTACTGTTTCGTTCCTATGATCTTTTGCTTGAACTACGAGTGAAAAAGTAATCATGATGAGGATTCGATTGTATCTAATCCAGTCGATTAGATTGCCTACATACATATGTTCTCAGGTGTTTCCAGGTCGATGTGTAACCCTATAGGGTCAACTAAGGGAGAAAAAACCATTTTAATAATGTGGTTGGAGAGGGAGCAAAAAAAGGGATATGCCCCGAAAATTCTTGAGAATATTTCATTTTGATTTTCTCTAATTACTACAAAGAAATTAAGAGATATTTACTTAATCAAACACCCTAATTTGAGTTAATTAAATATTGTGATTTATTTAATTGAATAAACAAATCCTACAATTACATATAAAGTAAACAACAGCCAATTGCAGAGTAGAAAGTATGTTCATAGCGTGTCCAATTAACTTTAAATTGCGACACTTCAAACTACATGATCTAAATGATCTAAAGTGAAACTTTATCCAAACTACATGAACTAAAATCATACTTTTACCAAACTCTTAAATAATAAACTTCAAGAGCATATCCAACAGCCTTGCTAAAAGAGATTGTTTGGCTGTTTTAACGAACAAAGATCACAAAATCTCATTTCCAAGATGCTCACTGTTTGCTTCGCTACTCTGACAACGGGAACAGTCTCTCACTAGATGCTTGAGGAAAGAGAGAACTAAAAGGAAAAAAAAACAAATAAAAAAGGAGACGGGAAAAGGAAAGAGAACTTAAAGGTAAAAAAACAAATAAAAAGGAGACGGGAAAAGGAAAGAGAACTTGACACAAACACACAAAAAAAAAAATGGGAAGAGAACTTAACGGAATAAAAAACAAAGAAAAGTGGTTCTAGAAAGCTATAGAATCGTTGGGGTTAATTATTTATTTGAATTATTAATTAATAAAGTATAAAAAAAATTAAATTATTAAATAACAAAATATTGTTAAAATAAAAAAAAATATTATTGGAGATGATAAGTTAAACTGAATAATTATTTTAATTTTTACACACTGTTCATCAGCTATTTTAGCAGAAAATTAAACTTCATTATTGGAGATGCTTTAAGTTAATTAGACCATTAACACAAAAGCCCAAATGCCCAAAGTAAATGAACAGAAAAGAAAAAAATAAAATAAAAATAAAACAAAAAAATGTGATTTCCTTAGAACCCACATTTTTCTCTGTATAGCTTACAAACATACTGTTATTGCCCATTTAACATGATCAATTAACAAACCCTCTTCACTAAGCTTTGAATCTCTCGAGCCCAACCTTATAACCAACAGTCTTTAAATCTTTCTGCACTTCCTTCTGAAAGTCACTGTATGTAAAGGGCTTGTAGTTTGAGCTCCGAATCACACTGCCTTCTCCAGGAAACACGAAGTAGCAGATTGAAATTCTCTCTTTGCTTCTGTTCACCTTCACTCTGTGCTTCACACTCTTGTATTTGTCGTCGCTTATCGCCTAAAACCGAAGCACAAATTCCGTCAACAAATATTCATCAAACAAACAAGAGCTATACTACAGTCAATCATCTTCGTGCATGTGCGATTTTGACCAAAAATGAAGCTTACGTCTCATTTATGATCATAAATAGCTCACGCGCGTGCATAACCAACGGAACTTAGCAAAACCTAAGTAAGTAGTTACTTATGCTTAATCATATGACCTGCATCATGTCCCCGAGGTTGACAACTAGTGTGCTGGGAATTGGGTTTACATTGAACCACTCGGTGTCTTTGAGAACTTCGAGTCCACCGACATCATCTTGGTTTAGTATCGAGAGCACAGAGCTGTCAGTGTGGACGTCCATGCCCCATGCAGATGCAGATGCAGAGTTGAAGCAATGTGGGGGGTAGCGATAGACACGTACAACGCCAGTGGAATTGGATAAGTGGGATTTGGATTCTATTGGATCCAATCCAAGGCTTTTTACCATAGCTTCAAATATAGTTGTGGCTAGCCTGGCTAGGTGCTTCCCATATTCTTCCAGCACAAGGCTTTTGAGACACAGAGAAATTATACCCTTTGTTAAACAAGTCCATGTATAAACGTAAAGAAATATTTAGCACCTTATATGTAAGAAATATTATCGTTTGTGTGTCAAACTATAATTCTCAGTTAAAATAAATTTCTTATATGATTTTCATAGAACTTGCACAAGACTTGTGAGATGACCCTTTTTCTAAAAGGTAAAACTAACTTCTTATCTTTTTTTATCTAGGCAATTTTCTTATTTTTCTTCAAAACATCGTAGTACCTTTACATGTAAGTAGTCATTTCTACTAGCGGAGAGAGGGTACACCAACTTTACACCTTCTACTACACCAAACAATCAACCAACCAATGCAATGTATATACATTAGAAACATAATTGAATGGGGTCAAAATTTCCAAACCATGCTTTACAGCCCAATGAAAGAAAATAAATGTACCTGAAAGAAGCAACTGTGGGATTGTCAGTTTGGAATTGACTGAGTTGAGCTAGAGGGACATTCAGTCCTTCAACCCAATTGATATTCTGGAGGGTACTAGTACCCTTTGTTGATAAGGCTGCCCCAGATGGAGTTAGGGCAGGGGTACCCCAGAAGTAGGACAGAGGGCTGGTGATAAGGCTCTGTTTGGATTCAAACGGCAGGGAAAAAACCGCTTTGGCATGCTCTTCAAGTTGGGTCAAAAGGGTTGGAGGAACTCCATGGTCGACCAAACGAAAAATGCCCCAAAACTCACATGCCTCCCCAAGTTTCAGGCTCTGGAGATCCACCAGAGGAATCGGATCCTCCAAATCATGAACTGGGTTGACTTGGTCATCCAAATCAGCGGCCTGGGTTGAATCTGTGTGTGAACGGAACAGAGGAGGGTAGGATTCAGAAGCCATTTTTTTCTCAGAACAATGGAGGTTATCGTCTTGTTGTTGGGCAGGAGGCTGATTCTTATAGCAAATGAGCAGCCAAGAGAATGGGACAGCAACCATTTTATAGTGAGACAAAGGGCCATTTGTTTACTCTGGAAGTGGGACCAGGATGTTGTTTCTATATATTTTGGTGCCGACAGGTGTCCCGGGGTCCATTCTCTGACCCTAGACGAAATCTATGAAAAAGGAGATTGACACAATGATGGATTGGAAAGGTGGCTCCTAAGTCCTAAATCAGTCATGGTTCTGCCCGTGCTCATGTGCTAGTTTTACTACTCAATGTTTAACCAAGATGTTGACACTATTGGATGCATCCGAGTTTGAACGGTTAAATTATGATTGTTAGAATTTAGTCATACAAGTCTAGCCATTAATTACACTAATGCATGAAATAATACTTGGTCTCGACGAAATTTTGGCATGCCGGTTGGGGGAGGGGAAGAGAGGGAGGAATCCATTTTCGGTTCGGAGCTTGTAGATTGGAGCGAAGGATGGGGTGGGATGGATTATGAGGAAATGAGGTAGAAGGAAAGGGTGGGGGGGGGATTGAAGTTATAGATTTGAAAAGGAGTGGTCTGAGGTGAAAGAGTGTGGAAAACTAAATAACATATAAGCAGTAAAAAATAAATAACGGTAAACGCCGAAGAAGTTGCGATAAATGCTGAGGATGCATGCTACCGATGCACAAAATTGCCACCGGAGAAGACGATTAAGGGCAGACCACGGGAAGGTGGTGGCTTTTTAGGAAGGAGGGATAGGAGGAGAAGGGAGGAGGGTGAGTAAAAGGAGGGGCAGTGGTACTACCGCCGATCCTAAACAAGCGCAAGGGGCGGCTAATTGGGTGTGGTTTGTGAGAGAGGTTTTGGTAAGAGAGAGAAGGGGAAGCAATAAAGGGCGGTACTAATACACCAAATTCATGCACTAAATAATGTGATGCATTCTACACTATATATATTTTTATTAAAATAATTAATAAAATTCCAACTTAAATTAAAGCACAAATTTGATTGGTGTCACATTATTTGGTGTACCTAGCATTATTCTTTTATGAATTTGGAACTTCGCATGCTTTGATGACATGTGAATGAGAAAAGAAAAAAAAAACACATTTTTTTTTCTTGCGAAATTTCTTTAATGCTCATGATTTTTTCCTAATATTCTCTTTCAATTATGCATGGAAGGTTATAATAGTATTATTATTGGTTTTTGGTTAACATAAAGTTTCATTAATAGATGATATAGATTAGAATATGGAACTTTATAGAGAGTAATCATGTCTATGTACCATGGTGTAGATTTATCATACCAATCTCCACTCCTCTTAACTAACGCTATCGTTTGTCAAAAATAAAAAAGTAGTATAGATTAACAAATTATATGGTCTTTGGGGATAGAAAAATTCACATAAGGTATTTACTTTGCTTGCCCGATTGTTGAATTTACTGTCATATTTTATTTATATTTGAACAGCATGTTCGATATTAATTTATTTTTTTAATGTAAATATATCGTTATATTAAATATCGCAATATAGAATACGTAATTTGAATTCTATTTGACTCCTTCAAATTAACTGTATCTTATCTTATTTATTTTCTGCAGAAATGATTTTTACATAATGATTTATAATATGAACGATTCTGATCATAAACGCGAAAGTCCGTAAATCTCTTACAAAACATTTTAAGTATGATAACGTTAATTGATTAAATAATTATTTGTTAAGGAAGAAAAAAATTAGTAAAAATCGATCTTACACCGTACTACATAAACATAATTATTTTTTGTCGTTACGTAAAATGTTATAAGCCCCTGTAGCGAACTACTAAATCTGGCGCGGATCCTTTTCCTTTGACAACCATTCATGGTGGGCCCCTTTTAGTACCGACTTGAAAGCCTGGATTGTTCTTGAAACATCAACCGCTTCTCTGTTCCCTTATAACAAAGGTATGGCAGAACGGCGTCCGGCTTTAGTTTTGCTCGACTTCTAAACTCCCGGCGCGAGTTTGCATCTCGGAGAAGTTAGAGGATACCTGAACTTGCCTTCTGCGGCGCAGGTTAGCCTCCTGCGACGAACTCTTGTATGATATATGCTTATTATCTTCGTTTTGTGAGGTTAATTTATTTGATTTCATTAGGTTCGTATAAAAAGGAAAACAATTGATTTTGGTTTCTGGTTTTTTGTTTTTCCTTCAAAGTTTCTTATTAGATTTTAGAAAATTTTAGGTGAATTTTCTAGTCATTGTCTGTGCACTACTTTCTTTTAGTTTTTATTTTTATTTTTTATTTTTATTTTGTTGATTTTTCTCATCAGTTATGAAGCTTGATAGTTGATGATAGATGGTTCGTGTTCGTTTAATGCGCTCTCGTTAATTCCTGTATTCGTGGTCATGAGTGTGAGGTTAGTCGGTGATGATGGGACGAACTATTGACAGACTGACAACGAAACATGGTTGGTAGATTGTCGTTCATATTCATATTGTGTTAGATTAGACCATGTCGGTGTTGATCGAATGAGTTAGTGAGTCTGACAATGCAACTTGGTAGATCATTGTACTTATTCACGTCGTGATATATTAATGGAAGAATTGACAGTCTAACAACACGATCTGTTACGTTAGATCTTATTACGTTAGATTAGACTGCGTGACAGGAATTATTAATTATCATGTTTTTGTTTGTTACAATTCATGTATTTGTTTCTTTAGGTGGAAGTTTGATTGATGTTCATGTATTATTTAATATGTTCTGTTTGCATAGAGCTCTCGGTATTTATGGTTATGTGCTTGGGAAATGGTTTTTATTCTATCTTTTGGCATTGTCCCAACGAACTATTGACAGTCTACAACACAATATGTTTGATCGCGGTTTGGTTAGGTTCACAACATATAACGTATATACGCTAACATGATCGGTTAGACTAGACCGCACGACAAGAATATATTAGTGTTCATGTTCTTTATTTTTATCAATTCCAAGTCCAAATACTAACCCCATTCAACGTCGGTCTGATGTCTGCAGATCATTACAAAGTGAGGTATGGCCAAACATCACCCTGATCTGATTATGTGCCGGAAACAACCGGGGATCGCCATTGGACGGCTTTGCGAGAAGTGTGATGGCAAGTGTGTGGTCTGCGACTCCTACGTCCGTCCTTGCACCCTTGTGAGGGTTTGTGATGAATGCAACTACGGATCTTTCCAAGGCCGGTGTGTAATCTGCGGCGGAGTTGGAATTTCCGATGCCTACTATTGCAAAGAGTGTACGCAGCAGGAGAAGGATAGGGATGGATGTCCAAAGATTGTGAATTTAGGTAGTGCGAAAACCGACCTCTTTTACGAACGCAAGAAATATGGCTTTAAGAAACGATGATCGTAATTAAGCATCACTAAGATGTACTTAGATGTTGTAATGATTTGTATTTGGAGATTATTACAAGCATATTTAGACTCCTTCGTGTAATGAGTTTCTCTATCAATCTATACATTGTTACAGGTAGTACATGAATCTAGTTTTGTATCTGCTCTCTGTTTTCGTTAATGGTACTTGAAGGTCAAAACCTAAAAAAGAGAATGAAAGACGGCACATATGAGCAGAATAGTACCACAACAACGGAGTAAGATTATTTCCCCTCTAAATTTCCTTCCCATCCTCTCATAAATGGTCTTTATTAAGTCACGTTAACTTCTTGTGTTGGCTTCTATACAGATAGAGAAAGACAAAGGAAAATGAGAGGAGGAGAGGGGAGGAGATTTGAAAGGAAGAGAATCCTACTCCTACAACAATCTATTATATCCAAAGTGAATGGAGGGGCCTCAAGTGGCTGGGCGTAGAACCAAGATGAAGTTCTGACTATCTATCAAAGAAAAAAGAACGAATGGATCTTGTAGGCTCAATAAGACATTGTCTCGTTGTTACTGTATGATTGAATTAATTAAAAAGTAGGAAGAATTTGTGAGTTTAGTCAGAACAACTGAGGACATCACATAACAACTATCTAAGACTGATAATATGGTATTTTAATATATGGCAATTATCTATGCCATCGGCAATGCCACTAGAATAATACAAGGGTTTTTATCACAAGTGGTCCCTGAAATTGACTCTTATCATCAACATGGTCATTGAAATTGAAAATCAATTAATGTAGTCCTTGAAAATAGGTGTCGCAAATCAAAGTGGTTATTCCATCACAATTCAGTTAAAAGTTTCGTTAAGTGTTGATGTGGCACATAAATGGGCCCCACTAGATTTACGAATTTTTATCACAAATGGTCATTGAAATTGACCCACACCATCAAGATGGTCCCTGAAATTGAAAATCGATAAATGTAGTCCTTGAAAATAGATGTCGCAGATCAATATGATCCTTTTGCAACAATTCTGTAAAAAAAAAAATTGTTTTGTGCTGATGTGTGTTTAATAATTAATTAAAATAGTTGTCTAAATACCTTTTTGCACAATGGAATTTTTTTTCTTATAGTAGGGCCTATTCCGTAGAGAGATCCCTTTCATAAATTCTCAAAGGCACAAGACTTAACCAAGGCCTAAGAGGGGACGAGGAAATAGTTTTCAACCAACAATAGACGCACCTCGGGTATAGCCTCATTATCTCAAGGCAGACCTCTTTGTTCTTTGCATCACCAGACCACCAGGGAAGCGTCAAACAAGCTGTCCAAGATTAAGGTTGTGAGGATGTTGATCGCCTAAATGTTACTGGTAATGTCCCAGAAGTTGTTGCCAATCGACGAAGCTGTCACCAAAAGTGATCTCGATCCAAGTTCAATTCAGTGAAGGGTGTCGAAGTGTGTAAAGATTGGTATATTGAGATTTTTTTGACATAGAATAGAGAGCAAACGAGATAGAGAAATATGGACTGGGATCAGAGGTGATTGAAGGAGTGGGTTTTTTCTATTGACAACTTTTTTATTAACTATTAAATTATTAAGCCTATTTGTAATTTTTTTTAAATTTAATTAGTCTTGTATGACCCATTTATTTGTCACATCAGCACATATTGAATTTTTGACAAAACTATGAGGGAATAACTACATTGATTTGAGATACTTGCGGGACTATATTTATCAATTTTCAATTTCAGGGACAATTTTGATGTTGTGGGTCAATTTCAGAGATCATTTTGATATCCTAGGTCAATTTCAATGACCATTTGTAAGAAAAAAATGACTTATAGGGCCCATTTATGTGTCACATCAACACTTAACAGAATTTTTAACATAATTGTGACGGAATTACTACATTGATTTGCGACACTTATTTTCAGGGACTACATTATTTGATTTTCAATTTCAATAACCATTTTTATGGTGAGGGTCAATTTCAGGGACCATTTGTGATAAAAATTCATAATACAATGGTTGTAAGATAATTTTTCTCGTGTTTGTGAAAGAGAGGGAGAGCCAGATGAGAGGCCATTTTGCCATGCTCAAGTTCATTAGTAAGGTGGATGCTAATTATCTTCTCCTTTCATCTTTCTCTACTTGTCTTTTCCACTTAACCGTTGCCACGTAGACTCCAGTATTACTTAAAAGTTAAAACTCGATATCTAATGTGTTGAAAATCTAATTCTTTAAGCAACAATGGAGTTCGCATGACAACAAATGAGTGAAATGTAAATAGAGAAAGATAAGAGGAAAATGTAGTTAGTATTTCTTTCATTAGTAATATAAATGTATGTTTACTGGTAGTTGCACCGATATCATTTTGGAAAAATATTTTACTTAGATTAGTTCATTAACTTTAACTCAAATTTATTAAGTTGAGACGATATCAATAATTATATTTGCGTCGGTAGCACTATATTATCGCCAAACGTTGTACATGGAGACTAGAGTAGAGTGTGTGAACCAGTTAATGGCAAAAAAATAATACACATGATTACAACTTTTGAACGAGAAAAGGAAGCCGCTGCCTGCTTCTGGAAGAGCAACTCCACCCATGGAGTTTGCTCGGGGGACAGGCTCCAGGAAAGGGCCCGAGGGCCAGTGGGAGGAGGTCCAGCGTTGAAGGGCCCGAGTGAGGGTGGGAGCCCGAGTTGCAGGCCTGTGGAAAATTGACAGGCCTGCTGCCCGAGGGGGGAGGGGTCATGCTGACGCTAAGGAGAAAAAAAAAACCATTTTTTGTGTCTGGGTCCAGCCTTTTTAATTTTTTTTTATCCATATGCATTATTTTCACTTTTTCTATGATAGGTGTTGTATTACAGGAAGAAAAAAAAACCATTTTTTGTTTTCATCATTACTTTCTTGGCAAAAGAATTAAAGATATTATTTTTAGATACAATGACACGTGGCGCAACGAGAACGATTTAAAAAATCTTATCCGAAATTACAAATAATTTTATTTTGTATTATTTAAACAAACAAAAAAAACTAATATTTTATTGCCTATTGCCAGGGGGAGGGCTCTAAGGGTGGAGATGCAAATGGCAAATTACTGTTCATTAATGGCAGTTACTATTCATTAAAGGCAGTTACTGTTCAATGGGGTGGATTCAATAGTGAATTGCCAGGGGGAGGGCTCCATGGTTGGAGTTGCTCTAAGAAAGAGGCGTGGCTACCTTATCCGGTAATTAAAGGAGGGGATCGACATCAACACCGTTAACTTTTAAAAGTCAGCATCTTCAGATGCACTCGTGACAGCCATCATCTGTAAACGTCAACTTTTAATATAGTAGTATTATTTGGCATGCAAGTGTATAGAAAGGTGAGAGGATCCTCTCTTTGTGATAATCTCTTTATTATAGATCGTGTAGTCAATTTTTGTCAGGTGTTATTTATATTCAATTTTAAATAAAAAAATAGATAAATTAGATTTTCATCCCTCATTTTACTACTCTATTGATTAAAACCTTATTCTTTTTCAATTTTTGATCAAGGTCCTTGGATATTAATAATATCATTAATTATTTCAATAATAAAATATTTTTTATTTCTAAATATATTCCTTTAGTGTTAAAACTGTTACAATTAGTATATTTACTTTTATGGCTAAATTTTTTATCATATATTTTTTTTAGTTTGTAACCATTTTTAATTTGCAAACCTTTTTTAATTTGTACCAATTTTCTTCTCAGTCTTAATTTGTACCCATATATTAATTTCTTTTTGTGCCCATATTTTCTAAAGTTTTATTTGTATTTGTGCCCATGTGTTTACCACATGACATTGTATAAGTAATCAATGGTAGAGAAATTACATATGATATATTTATGTTTTATGGCTAAACTTTGTATCATATTTATATTTTTAGTTTGTACCCACTTTTAATTTGCAACCTTTTTTTAAATTTGTAGTATTTTCTTTTTAGTTTTAATTTGTACTCATGTATTAATTTCTTTTTGCGCATATATTTTTTAAAATTTCATTTGTACTCATAATTTTTAATTTTTTATTTGTACCCCAATTTATTTAAAATGTACCCATTCTTCTTTATTAATGTACCACTTTGCTATATGTGAAATGTACCAATTTTTTTTAACACTATGGATACATTATTTTGACATTTATTATTTCTTATTGTTACATAGTTTTTATCCATTTATTCAATCAAAATGTTTAAATTTTTTTATTGTAACCGTTTCTAATAGTATTATAATGAGGAATTTTAAATTTATATGATTATAAATCTCATAAAATATCAAACAATTAATGTCAAAACTATAAAAATATAAATATTAATAGTAATATAATGAGGTGTACAAAGTCAATGGACTTTGATCAAACTTTGAATATCATTAAGATTTTAGTTAAAGAATGTTAGGGACTAGGGACCGCATCCAAAGTATTACACACATATATATATATATATATGTATTATTTTATGTGTTATATGATAAAACGATATTATAAAGATATATATTTTGTTATTTTGAAGAGTTTTGAATTCTGGGTGTAGCTCACTTATGTCCATCATTTTACCCACCTTACAAGTTTTAAAATATATTAATATAAAACAAACACACATTGCTACAAGTTAAGTAACGTTATGAAACGGTGTTACGGTTACACCAAAAAGTATATCGGTATGGCATTATTCAACCTATAAATACAGTATTGGTTCATTCATCCTTATGGTGTATGATTGTCAGAGTCAACCAGAGAGAGAAAAAGTGAGATGGGATTTGGAGGTAATCGGCTGTGCGTATGTCTCTTGCTTGCCTTCGCTGTAATTTCTTCTGCTCGGAACACCGTTCTATTCTCAGGTATGGATATATGTTTCTCTCTCTACCTATATCTTCTTCAACCACTTGTTCGCGTAAAACTTACCTCCAACGAGTCGATTTTCATACCCTCCCTCTCTCTGCATCGTTCTCCAATGATCACGTGAAGAGCGAGGGATATGAAACGCGTTGCAGGCAAGTCTTTCTCCTACCGTTCTTCAACTGATGCATAGAAACAATCATCTCCAAAGGCATTGAATTGCTCTCCTTTTCCAATCTTGTTCTTGGAACACAATGAGTTCTGTAAAAAGTAAAAACTACAGAAATCGATAGAGTTGCTTAGTTTGAAATTGGAAAATTATTTATGTTGGAAATTAATTCTATAATACTGTGTATATTTTGTCTCGTTACGATATATACAATGAACCTTAATATATACTAATTAATATTATTAAGAATATAAATCTAGGAATTAATTATTCATTGATCAGCACCGTCTGGTATCCGTTGCCTGCGTTTTGGAATCAATTGGGTTGGGGGTGTGGAAGTGTGTGCAACACCAGCTGGGTTTGGCATTCATACTCTCATCTCATGCATCCATATTATATATATATATATATATTATATGTTTTGTCTCTTTTACACACCAATTGAGACTAGTATTCACACACCAATTGAGATTTGGACACTAGTATGCTATGGACACTAGTATTCACACACCAATTGAGACTTTGTAGGCCCACTCTATAATGTATTTTAACGATCTGAATTGTTTATCTTTCGGAATATCATTTATTGATCATTCTTGCAAAAAATTAGACAAATCCAAAATCATCAAGACATTCATTAGTAGTGAAGTAAATGGTATTTAAGGATAAAAATGTAATTACACCTACAAGAGATAATACTTAGAGGTTAAGGAATCTTAGTTAGTTTTGGAGGTTTTCTTTTAGCTGTGATAGCTTTTGTATAAATACCCAAAGTGTAATGTTATTCATTTTATCAATGGAAAAATACTTTTCCTAATATGGTATCAACCACCTATAGTCTCACGACACCTATTCGATCCAATTTTCCCGCTTCTCTCTACACCACCTAATCTTCTTCATATTCTCCGATCAATCGATCGATTTCTTGATCTTGATTGTGATTTCTTCTTCCACCTATAGCTATGGTGACCTCTGCATCTCCTTTTTCAGAATCAGATTCTCTTGTTCATCTGTTTCCTGATGTAATTCCCAACCCTAAATCTGCAATTTCTTCTTCCATTACGATCCAAAATATTGGATCCATGGTTCCAATCAAGCTCACAACTACAAATTACCTGACATGGAGTGTTTTGTTTGCTCCGATCTTCCGTTGTTACAATCTCGCTTGTCTCATTGACGAAACTATGGTGGCGCCGCCCAAATTTCTTCTTGATTCGTTAGGGAATCAGACTACAACTGTCAATCCAGCCTATGTCACTTGGTTTGAGAATGATCAAAATATTCTTATCTGGATTAATTTAACTCTTTCTGAATCTCTAATTCCTTACACGGTTGGCGTGACTTCTGCTCGAGAACTTTGGGCGAAATTGGAATTGCGACTCGCAACTACATATCAATCTCACATTCACAAGCTTCGATCTCATCTTCGCAGTCTTGTTAAAGGTGAATCAACTGCTGCTTAATATCTCCAGCAAATTGAAGAAATCATAGATGCACTTGCAAGTACAGGTGCTCCAATTGAAGATTCAGAACTAATCTCAGTCACTCTTCATGGATTGCCTCCCGAATTGACTCTTTTGTGGATGCTATTCAGTTTCGTATTGGATCCACGACTATTGATGAATTGGATTCAACTCAATGATCGGAAGAAAACAGTTTCAGCTGCATTTTTCAAGCGTATAATTCTTCTGTTGGTATTCTTTATTTGCCTGCAAACCCTAATCCTCAAGCTTTTGTTGTTCAACATGTTCCTAATTTCAAGAATCAAGGTTGCAATGTGGAACGCAATTATTAGAATACCAATCGTGGCAATTATCAGACTCGTGGAAACTACAGATTCAACAATGACAGGAATAGCTATTCTCGAAACACCACTTAAAGATTCAATTGTGGAGCTCGCAACAATTACTCTTCCTACATAAAGATCTCTTATCAGATTTGTCGTCAACTAGATCATGAAGCTTGTGACTGTCATCATCGTATGGATCACAATTATAGTGGCAAATCTTCTCATTCTATTATAGTTGCCAGCACTTCCAATTCTACACCTACCTGGATTGTAAACTCCGATGCAAGCTCACATATGACAAATTCTTATGCAAATCTTTAGAATCCAAAAACATACAATGGCCCTGAGCAAGTGTATATTGAAGATGGCAAAGGTTTGCCTATTCTCCACTCTGGTTCATCATCTTTACATACTTCAACTAATTCATTTGAACTGAAACATGTTTTACATGTCCCTGATTTAAAGCATAATATTCTTTCTGCAAATCAATTACTCCTTGACAATTGGTGTTCCATACATCTTTATCCTTTTCACTTCACTTTGAATGATCATTCTTCGGGGATGATGCTTTTTAAGGGTTCAGTTCAACATGGATTCTATCCTTTTCACTCATCATATCTCCTGCTACTTCTCATCAAGCATTCACTGCATCTGTCAAAGCTCCAAGGCATCTTTGGCATCAAAGATTGGGCCACCCTTCTGTTAAGATCATAAATAAGTTGGCATCTCAATCATGTATTTCTATTTTTGATGGTTCAAATAAAACTTTTTGCTCAGATTGTCCACTAGGGAAATGTTTTAAACTTCATTTTTCTAGTACTACTTGTACTACAAGTAAGCTTTTAGAACTTATCCATACAGATGTCTGGGGATCCTCACCTACAGTTTCTCACCATGGTTTTAGGTATTATGTCATTTTCATAGATGACTATACCCCATATTGTTGGTTCTATCCCTTAAAGTGTAAATCTGATGTACTCTCCACTTTTATGCAATGGAAATTACTTGTTGAATTCTCTGAGTACAAAAATTATTGCACTAAGGTTTAATTCTAGTGGAGAATTTGTTAGTATTGCCTTTGCTAAGTTCTTAGCTGCCCATGGAATTCAACATCAGCTTACTTGTCCTCACACCTTAGAGCAAAATGGGTGTACAGAACGTAAACACATGTATATAGTTGAGACTGCTCGAACTCTTTTGATAACATCTAAGGTGCCTCATTATTATTGGGTTGAGGCTTTTGCTACATTAGTTTATCTTATCAAAAGATTACTAACTATTTCCAGATCTTCTTTTTAGGAGTCTCTCTTCAAGAAAGTACTAGACTATAAGTCACTCAAGGTCTTTGGTTGCAGTTGTTTCCCTTGGTTAAAGCCATACACATCTTTAAAACTGGATCTTAAAAACAAGCCATGTGTATTCTTGGGGTATAACTTAAATCACAAGGGTTATCTGTGTCTTCATCCAACTACTCACAGATTGTATATTTCAAGGCATGTGATCTTCAATGAGTTGACCTTTCCATTTCATACTCTGCACCTTCACCTTTCACCATCAAATCTTGTTACCTCCCTATTATACCAATCTCTCATTCTATCATCCCTTACTTTTACTACTTTTCCTCCCCATACCGTATCTACATCATATCCAGTAACCACATCAGCTCCATTAAATCTTGCAACCTTATCAAGCCCTCTATCCACATCCAATTCTGTACCCACATGAAATCCCTCAAATCTTGCAACCTTATCAGCTTCTGCAATTCCATTACATCATACTTTTTCACAGTCTACCTCTCTTATCAACATCCACCCAATGCAGACAAGATCCAAGTTCGGAATTTTCAAACACAAAGCCCTAACTGCAACTAAGCACCCTATTCATCCTCATTTTGTAGTTGATTATGTACCTACAACCTACTTACAAGCTTCTAAACACTATCATTGGCGCACATCAATGCAAGAGGAGTTTAATGCTCTTCTCAAAATTGGTACTTGGTCTCTTGTACCCTCTTCATATTCTCATAATCTTGTGGGATGTAAGTGGGTTTTTCGGATCAAAAGGAAACCAGAGGACACTATTGACAGGTATAAAGCCCGTTTGGTTGCTAAAGGGTTCGCCAACAAGAAGGCATTGACTATACTGAAACCTTTAGTCCAATGACCAAACCTGTGACCATTATACTTATTCTAACTCTTGCAGCATAATATGATTGGTTCCTAAATCAACTAGATGTCAATAATAACTTCCTACATGGCACACTTACTGAATCAGTGTTTATGCAACAGCCACCTGGCTTTGAAGATCCATTAAAACCAACTTGTGTTTGTCAACTTCACAGATCACTTTATGGTTTAAAACAGGCTATTCGAGCTTGTATGACAAGCTTCATAATGCTTTGCATTCTCTTGGGTTCACAGGTTCTCAAAGTGATCATTCTCCGTTTGTGAAGAGATCTCCCACTTTGGTATTCATTTTAGTCTATGTGGATGACATACTGGTAACTGGTCCATCCCCTGTAGCCTGTCAAGAAGTTATAACATAACTCAGTGCTCTTTTCCCCTTTAAGGATCTTGGTGCTCTTCATTACTTTATTGGCATTGAAGTCAAAAGATCATCAGCAGATTTCTTTATATCTCAAACAAAGTACATTTTGGATCTCTTGACAAAAGAAAAAAATGGAAGGAGCTAAACCTTGCAGCACTCCTCTAAGTACAACCAAGCTTGATCATTCATCTCCTCTTATTGAGAATGCTTATGAATATTGATCTTTAGTTGGAACTCTTCAATATTTAACTTGGACACGACCTGATCTTAGTTTTGCAGTCAATTTGGCGTGTCAGTTCATGCACAGTCCTAGAGTTTCACATATGCAAGCAGTTAAACGCATCCTCATATATCTCAAGGGTTCCCTTCATCTTGGTTTATGGTTCTCCAAGTGTTCCAAAGCTCCATCTATTCAAGCATTTTCATACACCGATCAGGCAGGGTGTTCTTTGGACAAAAGATCCACTGGTGGTTACTGCATATTTTTTGGCAACTCACTACTTAGTTGGAGTGCTAAGAAGTAACCCACTGTTGCTAGATCATCAACAGAAGTTGAATATCGGTCTCTTGCAAATGCAGCTGCTGAAATCACTTGGCTATGCAAATTGCTTGTTGATATTGCTTATCATCTGCCTTATTCTCCACAATTATGGTGTGATAATGTCTCTGCCATATCCTTAGCAAAGAATCCTATTTCCATGCTCGGACTAAGCCTGTTGAAATTGATTATCATTACATTCATGAAAAGGTTCTGGCAAACCAAGTATCTGTGCATTTTGTTTGTACACAGGATCAAGTAGCTGATATTTGTACCAAGTCTCTATCCAAGTTCAGGTTCTTGCTTATGAGAGACAAACTTCAACTGAGAGTTCCACAGTTTCGTTTTGGGGGGGGGGGGGGGGGAGATATTAAGGATAAAAATGTAATTACACCTACAAGAGATAATACTTGGAGGTTAAGGAATCTTATTAGTTAGTTTTGGAGGTTTTCTTTTCAGTTAGCTATGACAGCTTTTGTATAAATACCCAAAGTGTAATGTTATTCATTTTATCAATGGAAAAATATTTTTCCTAATAAATGGTTTAGGTTCTACAAAAAAACTTAAACGCTTAATCCAACGGTCACATGGTTTCAGATTCGAGTGGTTTTTGGTAGATATGATCTTTGAAAGATCTAAAAGATAGATGGTTCGGATCATTGAAATACATTATGAAGTGAGTCCTACAAAAAAATGCATAAAAAATTATTTACAAAAAAAAGGTAGTGTCACGGATATGTCTCCTGTATGATCCTTGTATTCGTCAAGAAGGTGTAGATTTATCAGTGTAATGTAGTAAACATTATTGCTGGAGACTGATTTTCTTCTTTTCTTTGTTGGTGTGCTTGGTTACCGTACTATAGATGATGAGATGGTAATGGCAATGGAGATGGAGGGTAGGTCTTTGAGGGTGACGACAAACGACTACGACGACCCAACTGCAAATCGTGGGCATGATCCCTCCGCCTTCGCCCCCTCAAGGGTCAGGTCTGGCGGCGGAGGTGGCCGAAAAGGCTAAAGCTAATAGACCATTACATTGCTCAATGCTTGATTCAGAAGGGCTAATGTAATGCTTCATATATAACATGTTTTAATTTGCTTTTTTAATTGGCGTAACCAAATTGGTGTATCAAAAAAAAATAAAATGGTATTCAAGATCTTTGCTATATTAATAAATAAGTGATGATGCAAGCCTTTACGGTCTTCGTCATATTTTCTTGATACCATTCTCGGCTCGGAAGAAGCGTAGTGGATACAGCGAAGGGTTACATAAGTAATCATGCATAAGCTGAATATGGCTCTCTTTCCCATCTCAATTTCCTTTTTGTTGGCGTAGGTGCCACCGTATTTTGGCGCGACTAGGTGCCTACCACCGTTGGTATGAATCCTACTACTGGGTGATGCTGGCAGCATTGAGGCGAGACCAAACTGCGGTGGCAATGATGATGTGGCGGCGGCGAGTGCTGTCATGGTTAAGGATTGGATTCAATGGATGGTTGATGGTGGCAGTGGCGATTCAACATATGCCTCCCGGTTTCGAACAAAAGGGTTACAGAAGATGTTCTTGCTGTTTATACTTTATAGGACATATATTGTGTCTATTTATATGAATACTAATGTGATTTAGTTTCCTTTTGGATTTCATTCTTGAACTGCAGCATTGTCGTCACGTCGTATTATCGTCCTGCTGTGTTAGTTGAGGTTCTTTACAAGTACGTAAAGTTCCAACTCGAAACACTACTGAAATTTGGTCACATTGCATTCAATTGGCAATATAACCACCATCTTCTGCTATTTCTTGATACGAAGCATAAACTGGCATCTCCATTTCCCTTGGGTTAGAAGTTTTGAACAAATGAAAACATGCATTACATTTCCAAAACACCTCCATAAACTCAAGAAAATTGAAATGCACATTCAAATTCCATTTCCATCCGAGGCAGTTCCGGTATGCAGAGCGTAACTAGAGCCGGTACATGATCAAGTACACAAACAAATATACTAATACACTCAATATGAAAAACTAAATCCAGGAACAATTATACTTTGAGTAGATACGGACACTGTATTCCGTGACATGAAACTATATTAGCATGCAGAATCAGATTGTCGTTCAAAACCTATCAGCAAAACATTCTATTGGTGTCTCTACTCTGTATAACAGTGATGGGTAACAAATTTATTAAAACTTCGAAGCCTTTGAACCTACCAAGCAAGTATGCGAACCAGTGTGCAAGCTTGAAACTCCAACCGCAAGCATTTGGGCTGTCCAAACCCCGCTAGTAGACTAAGACCATCAAGCTGAGTCTGTGATTCTTGAACCACCCAACTTATTCGCAATGGCATCTCTTAGTTCAAGCTCGCCCGGAAATCTTCCCTCCTTCAGCTTAGAGAAAACCTGCAACATACAAGAGAACATAAGCTAACACTCAATCATATGGCCAAAGGAGGAAAAAAGGACTTTAGCGAATAGGAATGGTAATCTAGCTCCCAGAAAACATATGGCCAAAGAAAAAAGGGTTTGCTCACCAATTCATCGTTGAGGTAAACTTCGAAAGCACCAGTGCCTTGGAGGAAGGACTGCAATGCATTGCCAAGAAGCAAAGTGGATGCAATGGTACCAAATCTATTTGCACGCAGAGAATAATACCAAGCAGGAGGTGTCGCAAATCCCAACATCGGAAAAATATGCTCGCCCGCCATTACAATCCCAAAAACTCCAACTTGAGCAACCGGAACCAGCTTGCTGACCACACGCTTTGGAAGGGGCGGAGGATAGTTCGAAAGATCAACATGGATTCCAGTGAAAGCAGCCTCCAACATCTTCGTCACTGTTACCGCATTCCCCCTACCAAATGCAAATTCTTTCGATATGTAAATATAGCCCAATCCCAAGGATCCAATCTAACATGTTCAGAGCAAAACAAGTAGAAAACCACATCTTTATCGGAACACTAATCGGGAGCTAACAGATAAAATCAAGAGCATTTTACGGCTTAACGGATAAATCCCAGGACCCCAATAACACTTCAATTTCTATTGAATAACTGTTCAAATTGATCTTCTATCATCCCACATCATAATTCGAAATAAAATTAAAAACCCAATTCAACAAATCACAAAAGAAGCAAGAAAAATACTTGTAAGAGCAAGAAGTGCAGAAGCTAATTTTGACCGTGCTGCCGACGCCGATTGCCCCAAAAGCGCTTGGTTTCTGAAATCCGATAAAACCAAAGAAATACAGAGGGACATTATAACACGAAGAAATATGTGGAATCAATTGCAATAAATTATGGGGAGTGAAGAGGAATTCAGAGTGAAATACCTCTGAGGGGAAGTCTAGGGTTTCTTTGGCGACTGGAGGAGGCTGGTGTTGGTGTTGGTGTTGGTGTTGGAGGTGGGGATGGGGATGGTGGTGGTGAGGAGGCTTGTGGGGCGGAGGAGGGGGCGGAGTAAAGAGGTTTAGGAGGTCTGTGCAGAAGAGGAAGAGTGGTAGCCCTAGCAGAACAAGCTGTGCTCGATCCATTGCTGCAGTCTACAGAAAATGTGTAGAGAGAGAGTGTAGAGAGAGAGAGTTGGAGACGAAAATGGTTCTTCTGTTTAGCCTTCTTTGATCGACTCTATTGGTATGTAGGGGATAATATTATTTGGGCCTTTGGAGAATTTGGGCTCATTTCCTCTTGCTTAACTCAAATACATTTGGGCTTCTTGGCCCATAACTTGCACATTGATGGTCAATTATGTCCTTACACTATCTAACATACGTAGGAATATAAATTAGAGGACTTTAACGAAAATCTCCCGTACTGTTTATTTTATCGAAAAACTATATTTTTACATTAAAAAGTCAATCCTAGTACTATTCACTTTTACCCTTTATTTTGTCCTTATCGTTAAAACTCAAAGTTTTCAAGCTATTTTCATTAGTTTTCTTATAAATTAATCCCCTTGTGGGATTCTTCAATATTAGTTTTGTCAAATCGAACTGTTAAAAAGAAGATCCAAACAACTGAAATTTAAATTCAATAGTCAAACAAGAAAAACCAAATTTGATGTGTGTATAAAAATTTGGTTGGTTAGTGTATATTGAAGTTTGATTGGTTTTGTTTTGAAAATTTTGTCAGAAATTAAACTTAGGTTTAAACATTCACTAAAATTAAGATAATATAACTCAAAGGTACAAAAAAAAATCCTTACTGAAAAAATAATATTGTTAAAATCTTTCCGCAATAATTAATATATCTTAAGTCATGAAATTTAGGTTCGGAAAATGGACCTGGCTTCTCTGCCCTCCCACTTCCCATACACTCCCATCCCCTCCTATTTGTGCGGTCACGATTAAGCTACGTCAACATTTTTGTCAAGTTATACTCCTCATGCTGAAGTTTTTGCATTTTTCAATCAAGTTATACCCCTCATGCTGAATTTTTTGTATTTTTCAATCAAGTTACACTCTGCATGCTGAAGTTTTTGCTCTGTGTGGAAAATTTGATGTTTGAAATTGTAGTTTCTTTTGATAGTGTAGAACTTCCATTTCTTTTCCACAGTATGGTATATTGATATTTGTTTCTTTTTTTTTTTTTTTTTTTTTGTTCTTGGATAGTAAATGGTGACCTGGGTAGTTTTAGATTGACTGGTTAAGTGACTTTGTGGGTAAAAGTTTCAATCTTTTGGGTAAAAATTTGGCAATGGGTAATTCTTACTTGATTGAACTTTTGCTTTTCTGTAGTGAAAAATGTGAATTAATTAATTAGCTTCTGTGTTGTTATTATTTGGTAAAAAGTTTGATTGATTTATATATATATATATTTTTTTTTTCTTTTCTTTTCTGAAAGTGGCTTAATTTTAAGTTTTTAACTAATTACTTGATTTGAAGTGCTACAAAGATTTGAGTTCTCTTTTGTTTTGGTGGAGAGAATAATCAAAATGTTTGGATTTTAAGATTGCCTTACTTGCAAGAATGTTGGTTTTGGGAAATGAAGGTGCAATGCGAGACAGTGATTGATGGAGCTGAACCCTTGAAGCCATGGAAATTTGAAATCGCGTATGACAAGTTGGTAATTGCTTTGGGAGCAAGGCCAACAACTTTTGGCATAAAAGGTGTACAAGAACATGCAATTTTTCTTCGGGAAGTCGCTCATGCCCAGGAAATCCGTAGGAAGCTGCTCCTAAACAATCGCATGATATGGGATCTCATTGTGTATTTCATTTGATTTTGGTTTGGAGGCAGGTGTTTCAGAGGAAGAGAAAAGTAGAATCCTACACTGTGTTGTTGTCGGAGGTGGTCCCACGGGAGTTGAGTTCAGCGGTGAACTTAGTGACTTTATTCAGAGAGATGTAAATGCAGTCCATGCAAAAATTAATCTGTAAACTGTTTATTGTAATGAGGAAGTAGATTTTCTCTATGACAACTGAGTAACGTTTTTGTCTTCATAGGCAAATGAGATATTATCATCATTTGGCAATCGGCTGCGGCACTATGCTAAGAAACAGCTGACGAAGGTGAGAGATATTTTATTCATAAAAGAACCTGTTGGCCTGTTATTAGTCAAATGAGATCATCTGTGAGAATCCCTCTTATGAGTTGAATATCAGAATGTGTAACGAATAAGACTACAAAATAATAAGAATATTATTAAACAAACTAGAATGCCGGAACGGCTGCAAAATCCTAAGAGGCTACATTGTTATTCTACGAACTACAAAACATCATATATATAGAGAACTAATCTAACCCTAATAAGCAAGAAAACGAAACCTTAATATTAACGGGCAAAGCCCAAATTCAAATAACAAAATAATCCTAAATTCCAACACCCCTCGTCAAACTCATGGCGGTACACGACGAGTTTGCCAACAAGCATATGCGGATGCAAGCTCCATTAGACGGACACGACAAGGCAAACTCTTTTTTTTTTTTTTTTTTTTTTTTTTGTTTTCTGGTGGGCGTGATGGCGGGTTTGATGGGTTCAACAAATCTGATCAGGTGGGCTTGGTTGGCATAGCGGCATATGTGCAGCAGTAGGTCATGGAGCGAAGCATCTGGAGTCAGGGATGGCAGCAGGTACAACAACGGTGTGAGACAAAGGTGTAGCAGTGGTATGGTGGATCGGTCAGATCAGCGGGCTGGGATCTGGGTTGTAGGTTCCTTCAATGTTGGGGTTTTTAGGTATGCGGGATGGATGCAAGCAGTTGCTTCGGTGCAGGTTTGGGTTCTGGTAGAAAACGAACGGTGAACGGCGCGGTGTGCCTCCCAACCCCAAGCAAACAAATTCAACTTTTTTCCTTTGTTTTCAAACAACAAAACCCTAATTAAAACAAAATTGATACTGAACAAACAAACAAATCGATATCAACTCCAAAACAAATTAATTCCCGAAGGATTTAATCTTCTCTAATACCAAGTTGAATATCAGAGTGCGCAACGAACAAGACTACAAAATAATAAGAATATTATTAAACAAACTAGAATGCTGGAACGGCTACAAAACCTTAAGAGGCTACATTGTGAATGACTTGTTATTCTACGAGATACAAAGCATCATATATATATATAGAGAACTAACATAATCCTAATAAGCAAGAAAACGAAACTCTAATACTAACGAGCTAAGCCCAATTTCAAATAACAAAATAATCTTAAATTCCAACATGCACATAATGGCAACCTCAAATCATTGCACCACCAGTAGTATTAAAAAATTAAGAGCGATTTCTCAGAGATTTTCTCCCACAAACTACAGTTGTTGATTGCTAAAGTTTATTCCCACTAATCTCTGGGTATGTTCATTGCTCATTTGATTGTTTCCCTCAGTCAGGAATTCGTCTTGTCCGTGGGATCGTTAAGGATGTCAAGGATAAGAAAATAATTCTTAATGATGGCACAGAGGTTCCTTATGGTCTTTTGGTATGGTCTACCGGTGTTGGTCCATCACCTTTGGTGAACTCCTTGCTGCTTCCAAAATCTCCTGGTGGAAGGTGATGCTTAAATTTGTTTCCAATGGAATGAGTTTGTTCCTCCTCTCAACTACTGGAGCCTCCAACAAATCTAAGCTTATGAGTTTTCATAAATTTTGGTACCTTCTGGTGAACATTTTACTTCACTATTCGCCCCCAAAATGTCAGTTTATATTTTTCCATTTCCTCCTCTGCAACACAAATCTTTCATTTCAATATCATCTGTCTTTGTCTGCTTTACATCTCTTCGTATCATAAGGTTTCGGTCTGCAGCTAAAGGGCAGCTGAATCTTTATGCACATCTGTTTAAAATATTTGAAGGTTGCAGAGAGGCAAGGAAAGTATTTGGCCAATCTACTGAACAAAATTGGTAAAGCTGGTGGAGGGCGTGCGAATGCTGCAAGAGATTATAAATACAAGGAACCATTTGTGTACAAGCATTTAGGAAGCATGGCGACTCTTGGGGAGATACAGCCGCTGCTCTCGCACTTTAAGCTTAAGATAACTCATCTTTGTAGCGTATTTATTTGCAGGCGGGTAATGGCATATCTATGGCCGGGTTCTCTAGTTGGTTTATTTGGCGTGGCGCATATTTAACCCGAGTCATAAGCTGGAGGAACAGATTCTATGTGGTGATTAACTGGCTTACAACATTAGTGTTTGGGCGTGATACAAGCAAAATCTAGATTTGGCAAGGAAGCGCAGATACCTAGTAGCATGAATACTACTACTAGGTGATGCTGGCGGCAGAAGTGGGATCAAACTGCGGTCGCAATGATGATGTGGCGGCGGTGAGTGTTGTGATGGTTAACGGTTGGATTCAATGGATGGTAATGGTGGTAGAGGCTATTGAACCGCTCCCACAAAAAAATAAACAAATGAAAGTTGAATATAAAGTATAAGAGATGATGGAGGAATGATACGATTGCTATGTTTTGTGCCATATCAGTTGGTTTAGTTCAGTATGTTGCTGTCTTTAATATCACTCTACTTGTGTGCATTTCTACGAACATATATTGTGTCTATTTATACGAATACGAACGTGATTCGGTTTCCTTTTCGATTTCATTCTTGAACTGCAGCATTGTCATCACATCGTATTATCGTACTGCTGTGTCAGTTGATGTTCTTTACAAGTACGTACAGTGACAACTCGAAACAGTACTGATAATTGTTTCCATCGCAATTCTCTTGGCAATATAACCATGTTCGGCTATTTCTTGATGTGAAATGTAGACGGGCTTCTCCCTTGGGCTCATTTCATTCTGCGTAACTCAAATAGATTTGGGCTTGATGGCCCATAACTAGCACATTGATATCCAATTATGTCTATAGATTCGCATTTTCTTTGGATAATTATGTTGAAATAATTATGAAAGGATTCAGGTTTGCAAGGGGCTTGTAGATCAGTTAATTAATAATTATGTGTTTGAAATCAGAATAAGAAGAAATTAGGTTATGGAGGAATCGGAGTGAGCATGAACAAAAAATGTGACATTTTTAATTAAAGTGTAGACTATCTACTAGAAGTCGGAATTTAAATTAGTTTGATTGCTAAAATACTCTTTGCACATAATAAACTTTGAAAAATGATGGATGATTTCAGATTTGAGTGATTTTTGTAGAGATTCTCTTTAAAGTAAATCTTACAAAATGAACGGTTAAATCGTTAAAATACGATGTATATTAAACCATACAAAGAACCCTCAAATAATTTGAGGTATTTGTCAACAAAAGAGGATTGTATTATTATATTATCTTTTTACTCTCACACTCTTTAAACGCAATACAAATTGCAGAACGAGAGTACACTGCTCTAACTTTTTTTGGTCGAACTAAGTTACTTTCATTAAATAAAAAGACTAGTACAAGGAGATGAAAGCTCAAAAAGCGGCCCACAACCTAAATAGTAAATACAAGCCCATCAAGGAAAATCAAATACAACAGAAAGTCCAAAAGGACCCAACTGAGAAAAAACAAAGGGAGTTTTAACGAAAAGTCCGCTGTACTGTTTACTTTAATGAAAAACCACATTTTTACACTAAAAAGTCAAACCTTGTACTATTCATTTTACCTTTTATTTTGTCCTTATCGTTAAAACTCAAAGTTTTCAAGCATTTTTCATTAGTTTTCCTAAAAACAAAATAACCCTAAAAATGAAGAAGAAATCAGCAGCTACCACCAAGTCAGATAACGCGCCCCCATCGCAAGGCCACCACGACCAAGAAAACGATACAAATGAAACAAATGGATCAACAGAAAATGAGGATGAGCGAGCCATCCGTGCCTCCACTACTCTAACTAATTTGTCCAACCTTAAATTTGCGTAATAATATGTGATTAAGGTAAGGAAATTGTTATTGGCACTCCAAAAATCTCATTCTACACTCCAAACTTTCTAAATTTGGGAAGAAAAATACAATGAGATTTTTGAAGTGCTAATAACACTTCCCTAAGATAGGACCAAGAGTGTCTCCGGATCTTTCCCTAGGGATCCTAGGGATCCCGCAATCTTGTCCGTTCATTTTATATCGTGCGGTCAGTTTTCGTTAGGTACTATTCATATTTGAATTTTAAAATTTAAATTTTAAATGATTTCTGACCGCACGATATACGATGAACGGACAAGATTGCGGGATCCCTAGGATCCCTAGGGAAATGCTCAGGAGACACTCCTGGTTCCCTAAGATAATACAACTGTTAATAACTTCCAACACTTTTCTCTTTGGTCTTTGGCGCCTTTTTCTCTCTTACCGCTGTACGGCGGCAGTTGAAACTTCAACTCTGCAACGTTTCTACGGAGGTGTTTCAATTTTTCTTTAAATATTAAATTAACTATAACCGTCGGATTGGAACTTGAAGCTTGAATCTTTGAAGCCAGTGTGCCGCTCGAGTCTCCGCTTCAAGTCAACGCTCGAAGTTTGACTTTCGCTCCATTCCCCAGAACCCCAACTCCGACAGGCGAACGCGGCAATGCAATGGCGTCATCATCGTCGTCGTCCTCCGTCTCATCGGCGCTAGACTCAATCAACACCTCGCTCGCCGAGATCTGCGCCGACCACTACCGCCACTCTCCCTTCGACCTCCCCCGCCGCTTCTCCGGCTTTGCTGACCGCCTTCAGCTGTCACTCACCCACCTCACTCGCGCCACGCCATCGCTCGACTCCCTCCCTCCCTCCGTCCACACCGCCCTCAAGGGCATCGCCGCCGACCTCGCCTCCGCACTCGAAACTCTGTCGTTCTACAGAACCAAGTGCAAAATCTCCGTCCTCATCAACTGCCTCTCCCTCTGCTCCTCCCTCCGCGACCGCACAGTCGCCATCTCCGGCTGGCTCGCCCTCCTCGACGCTGCGGTTCAGGACCTCAACCTCTCCGATCTTCGCAAGAAGATCGCCGATCTCTCCAGAGACATGAAGCAAGCTCACTTTACAGTAAGTAGTGACCTCACTTCAGTTCATCTTCGATTCAATTTTTTGAACGCGAATTTTTAAAATTGGGGGTTTTGAATCGGATTTTAGGTTTCGGAGAAGGAAGAACGAGTTCATCACACTCTGCAGAAAGAAGGATTAGCAACTCAATCGAAGACCAGCAAAGCAGTGGAGAGCGCGATAATAATGGACTTAGCCCGAGGGCTAGGGATCGACGCTGAGAATCACGACGAGCTCTCCAAGCAGATCAGGCTTCTCAAAAACGACGTCGCAGGGTCCAATTTGGCGTCGGAACGGCGGATTCTGCGGTCGTTGGAGAGGATTCTGAACAACTCGGCCGTGCAGCTTCCCAGTTTCTCGGCTTGGAAGAAGGGAATGGAGTTCGAAGACGACGTTCACATTCAGCCGTTTAAGAACTTTCTCTGTCCGCTGACGAAGGAGGTGATGCGGGACCCGGTAGTGCTCCAGTCGTCGCAAACGTACGAGCGGGCCGCCATTAATTACTGGTTCGAGCGGTGTTTGGAAGACGGGCGTGACCCGACTTGTCCGGTCACGGGTCAAGTTCTCGGGTCGCTGGAGGTGAAGCCGAACATTGGATTGTCCGGAGCTATAGAGGAGTGGGTCAATAGGAATGTTGATATTGTGGTGAAAATTTCAGCTCAGCATCTGAGCAAAGAGCCTCCGGCGGTGGATTGTGTGGAGGGAGTGCTGGATAATGTGTATAACATCTCGGAGGAGTATCCGAATTGTCGGTATAGAGTTAGGAATGGTGGCATTCTTGTTCTTATTGTTAAGATGCTCAGGAACAGTTCCAAGAGTATTGGGACATATTTGAGGAGCAAAGCTCTAATGGTTTTGCTTAGCATGGCCAAGGATGAAGAAAGCAAGGTGGGTTTATCACTTTATCACGGTTTTATTCGGGTTTTGTATCAAGTTATACTCTTCATGCCGAAGTTTTCGCATTTTTCAATCAAGTTATACCCTTTGTGCTGAAGTTTTTGTATTTTTCGATCAAGTTACACTCTTCATGGTAAAGTTTTTGCACTCTCTGGAATTTGAAGTTTGAAATTGCAGTTTCTCGTGATAGTGTAGAACTTCCATTTCTTTTTCACAGTATGGTATATTGATATTTGTTTCTAGTTGGCCCTTGTGGGTGTCTCAGATGTTTACTAATTTCTGATAGAATTTGTCAAACATTTTTAGAAAATCATGCTTCAAGAGGGTATCACTAGATTGGCCATACATAGTCTTACCGGGAGCTCGGAGAGAGAGAGAGAGTATGCTGTGAAACTTTTACTTGAGTTCTCTAGTGACGAAGCTTGTTGCATTAAAATTGCATCAGAGAAAGGCGCGCTGGTTCTTCTCTCAAGTATGGCAGGAAACCTCGAGCATCCTGGTTTATCCAAATTGGCTGAGGAGGTACTAAGGTGGATGGAGAAGGTGGAGGATAATGTTCAGCATTTGGCTGCGGCAGGGAGATTTGAACCATTGCTTACTCGACTTTGTGAAGGTTTGTCTTGTACTAGCTTTTGTTTTTCAATCTGAAAATCATTACATTGTCATGGATTACATTAATTTGGAAATTCAATTCAATTTTGCAAGTTTAAACAATGGTCTGCAGTGTATGGTGTGATTTATTTTCACATGTTAGCATAGAATCTAAACTCTTTAAGGCAACAGGTTCCGATGGTGCCAAAAGTGAAATGGCATCTTTGGTGGGAAGTATGACCTTGACAAATAGCAGCAAGGAACACATAGCTAGGCGAAGTGCTAAAATACTGGTTGAGATGCTATCTAAGCCAGAAGGAAGAGCAGCAAGCTTGCAAGCGTTGTACAACTTGTCAAGTCTAGATGACAATGCAACCATCCTCGTTGATTCTGCTGTACTTCCCTCTCTTACAGCTATCCTTTTTATAAACCAGGATACTTCCCCGGAACTCAAAGAATTGGCTGCAGCAACAATTGCAAATATAGTGTCAAATTCAGGGCACTGGGAATTGGCATATGCTGACAAGGAAGGGCATTCCATGCAGTCAGAATTATTCGTTCATAGTCTTTTGGGATCTTTACCACTTGCATCTCCTCAATGTCAAATTTCTATTCTCCACATCCTATATGGAATTGCATCGTCTCCACAGGCATCACGTAAGTTTTCATCACATAAGTAATAATTGAGCCATGCTTTCATATATACATATCTTGTTATATCAATCTTTAATGAGTACCTCGTATAAATTGAACTTGCCTGCATTTGTTTTATGTTCACTCCTCAGTAAGTTAAAGCCTTTTAAGTCATTTTGCTTTATTTTTCCGGAAATTGAATCAGGAAAATTGTGGCTTTCTTTACCTTAGGAAATTGATGCAGTTCAAACGGAATCCTAATATGGCTATTTATTGTATATATAGAAAGGCCAAATATATTATCGGAGCGTTGGTTTTTCATCAATGACATTAATTGGCTTTCCAAGAATAAGTTAATAACCTAAAGTTTTGTGCCGCTGATATATATACATGTGTGAGATTGCTGATGCTAATTAATACATCTCAAATCGCAAAACCAGAATGTCCAGGAATATGCAATCCATTGCAGGGCAAAATATCTGATGAGAAATGGTTTCTGTTTACATTTTTGGTTGTGAATTTTAGATGTTTCTGGCATAAGAATATCTCTCGTAAGCAAATCATGGAAGACAATTGCCAAATTGGCAAACTTTAACAGGAGACCCATGTTTTATTGTTTTTGTTTGCAGAGTTGGTGGCTCGTCATATAAAATCTGGGGAAGGGATTAAAACCATTTTACCATTTCTTGAACACCCAGAAGTTGAACACAGGATTCATGCTTTTAGGCTTACAAGACTACTCTCAGAAAGGTGTGGTGAAGATATAGCTAACGAGCTAAGGCTTTCGAACAGGATTCCCCTGTTGCAAGACAAACTATTAGACCACCAATCAATAGATAGTGAGAGATCTGATGCCGCATGCATACTTGCGAACCTTTCTCTTACTGAAAATGAAGTGAAAACACTTCTAGGAGTTAGTTTTGTAAAATGGACAGTTACTACTCTTAAAAGCCAGCGCCAAGCCTCCAGCGGAAGGATTTCACGACCTGCATCAAACATGTTGGAAGGTCTTCTTGGTCTTTTACTTCACATCACAAGGAAACCTGACCGGCAAAGTCTTGGCACATTCAAAGAGCATAGCTTTATTACTATTTTCCAAGATCATCTTATCTATCCTTCAAACCCAAGAGTGAGACAACTAGCTGCCCTTGGATTGAAAAACTTGTCGGAATATGGAAGGTTCCTAGCTACTGCGGAATCAGAACCTCCACATCCCCACGGGTTCTTTTCGTATTTGGTCTTCATGTGTGGAAGCTCTTCCGTAGAACTACCAAGGTGTCCAATACACAATGTTTCATGTGAAGAAGACAGTCAGTTGTGCTTGCTAAAGAGCAACTCCATCAAACCCCTCATTGATCTACTGAACGACGAGGACACCAGTGTTCAGATTGCTGCAGTGGAGGCACTGTCCACTCTTGTATTAGAAACTTCTAGCAGCTTCAAAAGAGCAGTTGACCAGCTCGAAGATTTGGGTGTGATTAAAGCTGTGATTACCCTTTTCATGGCAGTTCGACCGGGCGAGCTTCAAGAGCGAACAACTTGGATCATAGAGAAAGTGTTGAGAGTCGAAAACCATAGACATTCACTAAACCAGGCTCTGGTTTGGGCATTGGTGGAAGCCTTCAAGCACGGCAATTCGAACACCAAGAGACAGGCTCAGGATGCTCTTACACATCTGAAGCAGTTATCCGCGGTTAGTGGAATATCGTCGCGTCAAAGTCGGACACACGGGTAGTTTATGACGACATGGATGAAATTTTGTTGTAATTTTAGTTTTTACCAAGTCTCTCTTATGGAACTGTTATTATGACTCCAAAAATCTCTGAGATAACGATTTTTGGAGTGCTCATAACAGTTCCCCTCTCTTAACTCGTAAATTATTGTATAGTTGTACTCACAGTCTCTGTCTTTGCGTTCATTGTTGTAACTTGTAAGAAAGTAGAAGGGGGTTGTGTTTTACATTGGGCCTACAAGTGACACCGAATAGAATTTGGAAGGTTAAAGGTTGTTACTTAGTAATTTAACATGGTTCATGTTCTCATTAAGTTTATGCTTAGTAACCTCTTCATGGAAGGCAGAAAGTTGTTCCATGCCTTGCTATTCAAAACCACTGCTCATGTATGGAAATAAATCATTTAGAAATTAAGAATTACTTTTAAACTTGGTTTAGTGAAGAGTGTTTTTTCTTCCTATTCATAAACTCTTATCTCTTTGGTGGATTCCTTAGAGTGGCGAGTTGTTTATTTTTTAATGTTCATTTGTGGTTTCTCTTTGATCTCCATTATCCGGTGTCAACAAGTCATATCTTGTAGATTAATCTCAAGCTTGATTTTTCATCTTCAAATTAAATTAAAGCTTCCTAAGTCCATAGAAGTGCGCTAAGATCAATCACGCGGATGCGCGTTGAAACAAGCGTAAATATTCATGATCGGCTAAAATGAGTATTTGCGATTGATCCTAGTACTTTGCCTCAACTCCTAACACTTTCCTAAAACCAAGCAACAAAGCAACTAAAAAGAAAAAGCCAAGGCTTGCTTGCCGCCTCTGTTGAAAAGTTGGTATTTTACACCATACAAAAACTTGGCCACCATAAAAGGAGAAATTCCAATACTGAGAATTCTATTTAAAGAAATACATAAACAAACTTCCACATTTTAAATTACTAGCCTTCATGCACGCGCTCACGTGTGTACGTATTTTTTGAATCACGGCGTGTTACTCGCGACTTATATTTTTAAATGTATTTATATGTGTAAATCAACAAAAGAAAAGTCAAATATTTGAAGTAAATGAATAATTTTAGATCATGCTAGAAGAAATCCCTCATAAAACAAATAAAGCAGCTGAATTTACATAATAAAATTGGTCTCTATAGAATTAACATTAAGAATAGATAAAATAATATTTAATAAACAATTGATTGAATCATATTATTGCTAACCTAAGAATAGAGGATGTTGATGCACAAAATCAGCGAGGATTTTGGTACAACATAAAGTGTTAAGTTTGTGACCTTCGCTAGATTGCTCCGGTCACTAGTGTGGATAAGTATGTAAATGGATAGGGACAGGGAAGCAAACACAAGATGTACGTGGTTCACCCAGATTGGCTACGTCCACGGAGTAGAGGAGTTCTCATTAATTGTGAAGGGTTTACACAAATACATAGGTTCAAGCTCTCCTTTAGTGAGTACTAGTGAATGATTTAGTACAAATGACATTAGAAAATATTGTGAGAGAATAATCTCTATTTATAGAAGAGAGTTTCTAGTTTCATTCTGACATTGACACGTGTCGTGTTGTGATTGGCTTCTGATGTTGACACGTGTCGCATTATGATTGGCTTCTGATGTCGACATGTGTTGCGCTGTGATTAGCCTCCTGGTTAGAGGGAAACTCTTCTGGGTCCTTGACGGTATAACGTTGACCGGTGCTCAATAGTTTCGGGATTGGTCAAGTATGGTATAAACAGTGCTCCCCTAAGTTCCCGAGTGAGGGAAGCTCCTCGGTTGGGGACTTGCAAGATCCAAGCCATTGAGTAATCACAAAACTTCTAAGTACTGAAGTGTGGTATCATTTTCACTTGCCTTATCTGTCTCATATGTAGATGTGGCATCTTCTCTGGAAGTACTTTTCCTCCATCCAAGGGTGGTATCTTTAACCGATGAAGATGCACAAGGTAATGTATCAATTTCACTTGAAGCTTACTTGTAGTTTCGGGCTTGGTCAAGTGCGATACAAACCCTATAGTAGGAGTCCCCCAAGTCGCCGAGCTAGGAGATTTGCCGAAGGAGGTAACAGACAAGGTAAGCAATCAGACTTCCAAGCAAGCAACTTGGATCGGAGGTTCGACTTCGGCTTCCGGTTGATTGTTCTCATTTTCCTTGTGTCGTAAACAGCAACAAGGATAAGGAGAAGCAAATGGAGAAGAGATGATATGAGATACTTTTACTTTTGAAGAAGTAACTTTCCACATGCTTATTCTTAAACTGGGCTGGAGGGTTTTCTGGTTTCCTCCAGAGTATAAGGCCGACTCAAGAATTTGAGGGTCAAAACAAGTCCATCAAATCTAGAGTACGTTCGACCCTAATGATATGGAATACTTTTGCTGTTGACAAAGTAGTGGATGTATCGGCACGTGTTCTGTTACGCTTGTCTCCACATGCTTCCTTGTATCCTTCTCACTTGCCTTATCTGTTCCTCAGGCATATGTGATATCTTCTCTAGAAGCATAAGATGTTGAAGATGAGTACTCGAGAGCAATGCCAGGTAAGTAATCAGGCAAGGGGTTCCAGGCAGTCAGTTCTTGACTGGAAGCTTGATTCCAAGTGCTGACTGATTGCTCTCTTTCTCCTTATCTTGCAGGTAAGAATAAGGCCAAAGGAAATGACAGGGAAAACATGATATGAGATACTCTTGCTTTTAACCTTGATGATATGAGATACTTTTGCACTAGTGTGGCTTGTTTGCAGAGGTATTATCGGGAGGAAAAGAAACTGAGTATTTCGAAAGACTCAGCTGAGAGTGCCCTCTCGGATGTGAAGAAAAGTTCAGCATTTTTTTTATTTGCAGGTCTGCCTGGCTGTGGAGGATGGAGGTCGACATATATATGAGTCTCCCTAACAACAAGTAATAGTGATATTCCTTTACCATTCTTGGTCATAACAATGTAGTGGGAGCTGCAAGCTTCACGTGTTTTAACTTTGTCAGAGCACTTTGAAAAAATGGTCTCTGGAAAGCTGATGTTGCGTGTGAAGATTGCAAACAAGCTTTATCCAAGGAAATCTGGCTCTCGAAGTTCGGATAGCGGTGCCTCTTCGGTTTTCGAACAAGCAATCTTGTCGGGGATCTGGCTCTCGAGATTCAGAGAACGGTGCCTCTTCGATTTTTGAGAAAGCAATCCTGTTGGGAGTCTGACTTTTGAGATTCGGAGAGCAGTGTCTCTTCGATTTTTGAGAAAGTAATCCTGTTGGGAGTCTGGCTCTCGAGATTCGAAGGGCGGTGTCTCTTCGATTTTTGAGCACTTAATCCTGTTGGGAGTCTGGCTCTCGAGATTCGGAGAGCGGTGCCTCTTCGATTTTGAGAAAGCAATCATGTTGGGAGTCTGACTCTTGAGATTCGGAGAGTAATGTCTCTTCGATTTTTGAGAAAGTAATCTTGTTGGGAGTCTGACTCTTGAGATTCGGAGAGCAGTGTCTCTTCGATTTTTTAAAAAGTAATCTTGTTGGGAGTCTGGCTCTCGAGATTCGAAGGGCGGTGCCTCTTCAATTTTTGAGCACGTAATCCTGCTGGGAGTCTCGCTCTTGAGATTCGGAGAGCGGTGCCTTTTCGATTTTTGAGCAAGCAATCTTGTTGGGAGTGTTTTCTCGAATGTGAGTAAAGGTTGGGGATTTTTGCCAGTCTGCCTTGCCACGGAGCACGAAGGTTGACACACATTGGGACTTTCTAGTTATCAAGCAGTGGTGCTGTTTCTTTACCTTTGTGAGTAATAGTATGGTAGCTGGACCTTCAAAATTTATGTGTCTAACCTTTGTCAGAGATATTGGAAAGTGATGCCTCTTCGGAATCCGGAGAGTGGTGCCTCTTCGATTTTTGAACCAACGGCCCTGTTGCTCTTTCTTTTATAAGGGCACCAATTGTGTGCAAGAAGTACATTCAGAGAGTTATTGCTTGTAGGAATTTTCCCTTTACTTCAGAGATTTATTGCACTTCATTTCTCCTTCATCATTTCTGAGAATGTATAGCCCATCCGACCGTCGTTTTGACTTGAACTTTGGTGAAGAGGCAGCCATGCCTTCTCAAGACAACATATGGCGCCCATCCTTCTTATCCCCTACTGGTCCTCTTACCGTTGGGGACTTTGTGATGAAGAATGATATGACCGCTGCGGTGGTGGCCAGGAACCTTCTTACTCTCAAAGATAACAGACTACTTTCCAAACGGTCTGATGAGTTGGCATGTAGGTTGAGGTAGTGTTCCCTTAATTTCCCGAGTGGGGAAAACTTCTCGTTTGGAGACTTGAAAAATCCAAGTCACTGAGTGGTCGTGAGACTTCCGAGTATCAAGGTGCAGTAGCATATGGTAGGAGTCCCCCAAGTCTCCGGTCGAGGGAGTTGACGAATGAGGCATTTCCTTTCTAAGTGGTAGCCCAAAACTCCTTCTTCATATATATTTGTTATGAAAGTTGTTAGGCCCAAAGAAGATGAGGCCTGGGCAATTTTTTTTTCAAATTTTTTTTTCTTCGAATTTCAGAAAAAAAAAAATATATATATATATATTAAAGCTCTGTAGGTGAAACTTTGAGGTTGAAGCTTTGTTGGGTACCATGAATTGATTTTGCTTCACACTATCTTGATCAAGATAGTGTGAAGCTTTTGTGTTAAAGCTTTGTAGGTGAAGCTTTTGTGGGTGAAGTTTTTGTGGTGGGTGAAGCTTTTGTTGGTGAAGCTTTTATGGGTGAAGCTTTTGTGGGTGAAACTTTTGTGGTGGGGGAAGCTTTTGTGGGTGAAGCTTTTATGGTGGGGGAAGTTTTTGTGGGTGAAGCTTTTATGGGTGAAGCTTTTGTAGGTGAAGCTTTTGTGGTGGGTGAAGCTTTTGTGGGTGAAGCTTTTGTGGGTGAAGCTTTTGTTGGTGAAGCTTTTATGGGTGAAGCTTTTGTGGGTGAAGCTTTTGTGGGTGAAGCTTTTGTTGGTGAAACTTTTATGAGTGAAGCTATTATGGGTGAAGCTTTGGAGTTGAAGCTTTGTAGGTGAAGCTTTGGAGTTGAAGCTTTTGTTGGGTACCATGAATTGATTTTGCTTCACACTATCTTGATCAAGATAGTGTGAAACTTTTGAGAATTTGTAGTTGTCCTCCATTGATGAAGCTTTTGTTAGTGAAGCTTTGGAGTTGAAGCTTTTGTTGGTGAAGCTTTTATGGGTGAAGCTTTTGTTGGGTACCATGAATTGATTTTGCTTCACACTATCTTGAAGCTCTTGTTGGCACCATAAATTGATTTTGAGAATTGTGGTTGCCCTCCATTGATGAAGCTCTTGTTGGCACCATAAATTGGTTTTGCTTCATACTGTCTTGATCAAGAGTGTGTGAAGCTTTTGAGAATTGTGGTTGCCCTCCATTGATGAAGCTCTTGTTGGCACCATAAATTGGTTTTGCTTCATACTGTCTTGATCAAGAGTGTGTGAAACTTTTGAGAATTGTGGTTGCCCTCCATTGATGAAGCTCTTGTTAGCACCATAAATTGGTTTTGCTTCACGCTGTCTTGATCAAGAGTGTGTGAAGCTTTTGAGAATTGTGGTTGCCCTCCATTGATAAAGCTCTTGTTGACACTATAAATTGGTTTTGCTTCACATTGTCTTGATCAAGAGTGTGTGAAGCTTTTGAGAATTGTGGTTGAACTCCTTTGATGAAGCTCTTGTTGGCACCATAAATTGGTTTTGCTTCACACTGTCTTGATCAAGAGTGTGAAGTTTTTTACGAGTTATAGTGTTTGCATTGTTACAGAAGGGAAATGTCTGAAGCAGATGCAAGAGGGCTGAATAGCTTGATCTTCGTATGCCATGCACTGAAGTTGTTTTTGGCTTGCAATAAGACTTTGTTGGTGACTATAACTCTTGTTGGGCATAAGTGTTCCCCTAGTTAAGTTGTCAAGCTTGAGGGTTTTTGATTATTTGTGAATGCTAGGAGTTCACATGTACAAGTTGTACCACTCGTCTTCTGGTAGGTGGAATGAATGGTGAGTTGCTTTCATCACTTGGTTGGTGGTACGAATGTGAGTTCCTTCATCACATTTCATCACCTGGTTGGTGGCATGAAGGAGAGTACGGGTTGTACATTTCATCACCTCGTTGGTGGCATGAAGATGAGTTCCTTCTTCACCTGGTTGATGCCATGAGTGACAAGTTGCCCAATGATATTAGAGTACTGGTTGTACATTTCATCACCTGGTTGGTGGCATGAAGGAGAGTACGAGTTGTACATTTCATTACCTGGTTTGTGGCATGAAGATGAGTCCCTTCTTCACCTGGTTGGTGGCATGAGTGGCAAGTTGCCAAATGATATTAGAGTACGGGTTATACATTTCATCACCTGGTTGGTGGCATGAAGGAGAGTGCGGGTTGTACATTTCATCACCTGGTTGGTGGCACGAATATGAGTTCCTTCTTCACCTGGTTGGTGGCATGTGTGGCAAGATGCCAAATGATATTAGAGTACGGGTTGTACAGTTCATCACCTGGTTTGTGGCATGAAGGAGAGTACGGGTTGTACATTTCATCACCTGGTTGGTGGCATGAAGATGAGTTCATTCTTCACCTGGTTGGTGGCATGAAGAAGAGTGCGGGTTGTACATTTCATCACCATGTTTGTGGCACGAAGATGAGTTCCTTCTTTACCTGGTTGGTGGCATGAAGATGAGTTCCTTCTTCACCTAGTTGGTGGCATGAGTGGCAAGTTGCCAAATAATATTAGAGTACGGGTTGTACATTTCATCACCTGGTTGGTGGCATGAATGAGAGTACGGGCTGTACATTTCATCACCTGGTTGGTGGCATGAAGATGAGTTCCTTCTTCACATTTCATCACTTGGTTGGTGAGAATAATGGTAAGGTGTCGAGGCACATTGTAGCAAGTGTCGAAGACACTAAGTATGTTGAACCCTTTCGAAACACAGTTGGCTTATGTATGGATGTGTTAGAATGTATGATGTTTATGTATGAATTTGTTGAAATGTATAATGTTTATGTTGATTGATATGAGTGATGATTATGAATGTTTTGCTATGCATGAAGGGATCCATGCTTTTGATAAGTGAACCATGTTGGTTGTAACACTTAGTATCACATACTTTGTGTCAAAGTACGCATGTTGAAGTTCTGAGTTGGAGTATAAGGGTAGGTCAGCGTAGACCAAATGTTCCAGTGCTAGGAACGCAAAAAACTTAGAAGAAGTTGTCTGAATTCCCTCTTCTTTAAATATTTGCCGAATGGCTTGTGTGACAAAAGATCTCAAGCGATTGAGAGTCAAAACATTTGTAATGTGTATGCCTTCTTATAATAGCATTTCCTTAAGTACCTAGTCCTCCACTTTGAAAGAGTGAGGCTTGGCCCCATAGTCATAATAGTAGACGGTACGTTCACCCCTGGTTGTCTTGATACAAACTTTTATCCCTCTTGTTGTAATGGGTTTGCTGAGAGTAAAAATCATTCCTCTTACCAAGAGACAGATACATTTGGTGACTTAGCGAGTAGCTAAATGAGGCAGGAGATGATGCAATGGGTGTCTGAATGGCCAATATCTCTTCACTTGATAGAACTTGACTTCCACTTCCCATTTGTTGATAGGGGTTAACCATATGGGGGTTCCCTTGGTATGTCCTTGCTTCGGCGAATGCGTGGTTGTAAGCATGTGCCATCACCTCAGAGTAAGTCTTCCAAGTGTTGGCATTGATCATGTACTTGAAGAAACAATCATGTAGGCTTGCCGTGAAGGCCTTGATGGCGGTCTTGTCATCTGCCTCAGCGCAGCGAGAATACTCATGGCTGAAGCGACCGGCATACTCTCGTAGTGACTCGTCTGGCTTCTGGCGAATAATGTACAAGTCATCTGCAGAATGCAAGTGATCGGTCTGGAAGATGTGTTGAAAGACAAACAGTTTCCTCAATTCCTCAAATGAGTCTACTGTCTCAGGTGGAAGACAACAATACCAGTTTAGAGCTCCGCCAGAGAGGGTGGAGGGGAAGAGAAGACATCGCTCTTCGTCGGTGTATATCTGATATGCCATGGTGGACTCAAAGAGGTTAAGGTGTTCAATTGGGTCCTCCCTTCCAGTATAGAGTTGTAATTTGTTTTGTCTTCGCTTGAAGGGGGTGTCGAGGATCCTTCTTGTGAGAAGGCCAGGCCTGGGTTGGTTCCAGTTAAGTATCTCGGCCTGACGTTTGGCCTTCAACTTGTTTACTTCCTCAATGAGCTGTAGGACAAGGGGGTCCTGAGTGGAGTCATGTACCACTGGGATTTTCTTTCGTAAGTCTCCATCGCCTCTTGAAAGTAGGAAAGTTTGAGCAAAGGCTTGTGGTTTTTTCTTGGACTCGCCGTACTGACTTCTAGGGCGAGTTTGTCGGAATACCTCAGAGTCTCATGTACCTTCATGTTCCTCTGGGACATGTCGTTCATTCCCTAGATTGGCAGCTGGCCTGGGTCATGAGAGGGGACCGAGTCTTTCATAAACTCTTGGGTCATTGATCTTCGAGCATATGTGAAGGGGATTCTCTCGACGTTGCTTTAGGAAGTCTCAGCAGTCACGATAAACGGCTTTCTATCCTTCCAACCCTTCTGCAATGAGGTGTCTTCCTCCACTTCTTCTGCTTCGGGTCGAAGCATCTGGGTTTAGAGAAGTCTCATGTTGATCAATGTTTTGATGATTAGCTCGCTCCTCATCAGGGATACCCATGTCGAATGGAGGTGACCCTCCGTGTTGGAGGGCACCCAGATGATGGTTGATGTCTACAGGGGCAACGAGCTCGCATGTTTGAGTACGCCTAGTTTGATGGAGCGTCTCAAAGAGCTTCTCATACTGCTCCTAGAGGACCTCATTTTTCATTGTTATCTTGTTGTTCTAAGCTTCTAGCTCATCGACTTTAGCTTGAAGAGCAACCATCTTTCCTTCATTCTTTCGTTGTTTCGCACTAGGTGCAAGATGGGTGTCATTCTGTGTGCTATGGCTTCTTTCGCTCCCCATGTTGGAGAGGGATGCCTGGTCAAAAGAGAGTGTATGAATGATGGAAACTAGCTTGGCAAAGCTGAAGAGAGTGGGAATAAGTGTCGTTCCCACAGACGGCGCCAAATGTTGATGCACAAAATCAGCGAGGATTTTGGTACAACAGAAAGTGTTAAGTTTGTGACCTTCGCTAGATTGCTCCGGTCACTAGTGTGGATAAGTATGTAAATGGATAGGGACAGGGAAGCAAACACAAGACGTACGTGGTTCACCCAGATTGGCTACGTCCACGGAGTAGAGGAGTTCTCATTAATTGTGAAGGGTTTACAAAAGTACATAGGTTCAAGCTCTCCTTTAGTGAGTACTAGCGAATGATTTAGTACAAATGACATTAGAAAATATTGTGAGAGAATAATCTTTATTTATAGAAGAGAGTTTCTAGTTTCATTCTGACATTGACACGTGTTGTGTTGTGATTGGCTTCTGATGTTGACACGTGTCGCGTTATGATTGGCTTCTGATGTCGACACGTGTTGCGCTGTGATTAGCCTCCTGGTTAGAAGGAAACTCTTCTGGGTCATTGACGGTATAACGTTGACCGGTGCTCAGTAGTTTCGGGATTGGTCAAGTATGGTATAAACAATGCTCCCCTAAGTTCCCGAGTGAGGGAAGCTCCTTGGTTGGGGACTTGCAAGATCCAAGCCATTGAGTAATCACAAAACTTCTAAGTACCGAAGTGTGGTATCGTTTTCACTTGCCTTATCTGTCTCATATGTAGATGTGGCATCTTCTCTGGAAGTACTTTTCCTCCATCCAAGGGTGGTATCTTTAACCGATGAAGATGCACAAGGTAATGTATCAATTTCACTTGAAGCTTACTTGTAGTTTCGGGCTTGGTCAAGTGCGATACAAACCCTATAGTAGGAGTCCCCCAAGTCGCCGAGCTAGGAGATTTGCCGAAGGAGGTAACAGACAAGGTAAGCAATTAGACTTCCAAGCAAGCAACCTAGATCGGAGGTTCGACTTCGGCTTCCGGTTGATTGTTCTCCTTTTCCTTGTGTCGTAAACAGCAACAAGGATAAGGAGAAACAAATGGAGAATAGATGATATGAGATACTTTTACTTTTGAAGAAGTAACTTTCCACATGCTTATTCTGGAACTGGGCTGGATGGTTTTCTAGTTTCATTCTGACATTGACACGTGTCGTGTTGTGATTGGCTTCTGATGTTGACACGTGTTGCGCTATGATTGGCTTCTGATGTCGACACGTGTCGCGCTGTGATTAGCCTCCTGGTTAGAGGGAAACTCTTCTGGGTCCTTGACGGTATAACGTTGACCGGTGCTCAATAGTTTCGGGATTGGTCAAGTATGGTATAAACAGAAGAAATAATATTTAATAAACAATTGATTGAATCATATTATTGCTAACCTATTGTGAATCTAAGCCACCCTCTCCCTTTAGTGTAGATAATATCATTCATTTAAAAAAAAATCATTTGACAATTAATTTAATCACATTATTATCCGTGCATGAGACATTTTTTATAACCGACATTACACGTCTCTTAAGATGTTTTAAACGTGTTTAAAAATAGAGAAAATACTATTTAATAAATAACTGATTGAATCACATTATTACTAGTTTATTGTGAGGCTAAGCTCATCCCCTCCCCCTTAGTATAAATAATATCGTTTGTTATAAAATAAAAAAACAATCATTTGATAACTTATTTAATCACATTGTTATCTGCGTGCAAAAAAAACTTTTTTTATAACTAGCATTACATACCTTTTAAGATGTTTTGAACATGTTTAAAAATAAAGAAATTGAATCACATTATTGCTAGCTTATTGTGAGGTAGTAATTAAAAAAAGCACCAAAAAGTAAATTATTAAAGAAATACTATTAAAATGATGAAAATGCCCCTACATTATTTGATGTATTATTTTGGAATGTCTTTGAAGTTTTTTGTTTTGGGGGCATTTATGTCCAAATATTTTTGTTGAAGCATGTTGACACCAAATCATTATTCACCTTTTCCATTCTCTTTATATATAACTAACCTTCATGCACGCGCTCACACGCGTACATAAAACATTTTTTGAATCACAGCGTGCTACGCACAACTTACACGTTTTATGTAACATCCCACATCGCCCAGGGGAGTGATCCTTAAATGTATATTCTCATCCCTACCTAGCACGAGGCCTTTTGGGAGCTCACTGGCTTCAGGTTCCGTAGGAACTTCGAAGTTAAGAGAGAAGAAGGCCAGAGCACTCCCAGGATAGGTGACCCACTGGGAAGTTGCTCGTGAGTTCCCAAAAACAAAACCGTGAGGGAATGGTAAGCCCAAAGCGGACAATATCGTGCTACTGTGGTGGAACGGGCCCGGGAAGTGATCCGCCCTGGGCCGGAATGTGACAATTGGTCATCGCCCAGGGGAGTGATCCTTAAATGCATATTCATATCCCTACCTAGCACCAGGCATTTTGGGAGCTCATTGGCTTCGGGTTCCGTAAGAACTTCGAAGTTAAGCGAGAATGAGGCCATAGCACTCTCAGGATGGGTGACCCACTGGGAAACTGCTCGTGAGTTCCCAAAAACAAAACCGTGAGGGAATGGTAAGCCCAAAGCGAACAATATCTTGCTACGGTGGTAAAATGAGCCCGGGATGTGGTGGACTCGGGCCGGGATGTGACAAATGGTATCAGAGCTAATCCCTGACCTGAAGTGTGCCGACGAGGACGTCGGGCCCCTAAGGGGGTGGATTGTAACATCTCACATCGCCTAGGGAAGTGATCCTTAAATGCATATTCCTATCCCTACTTAGCATGAGGCATTTTGGGAGCTCATTGGCTTCGGGTTCCGTAGGAACTCCGAAGTTAAGCGAGAATGAGGCCAGAGCACTCCCAGGATGGGTGACCCACTGGGAAGTTGCTCGTGAGTTCCCAAAAACAAAACCGTGAGGGAATGGTAAGCCCAAAGCGGACAATATCGTGCTACGGTGGTAGAACGGTCCCAGGATGTGGTGGACCCGGGCGGGGATGTGACATTTTAAATGTATTTATATGCGTAAATTGACAAAAGGAAAGTCAAATATTTGAAGTAAATGAATAATCTTAGATCATGCTAGAAGAAACCCCTCATAAACCAATTAAAGCATCTTTTATTATTGAATCACATTATTGCTAACCCATTGTGAGGCTAAGCTCACTCCATCTCCCTTAATGTAGATAATATCATTTGTTAAAAAAAAAAAACAATCATTTGACAACTAATTTAATCACATTATTATCCGCGTGCGAAAGACTATTTTTATAACCGGCATTACATGCATCTTAAGATGTTTTGAACATGTTTAAAAATAGAGAAAATAATATTGAATGAACAACTGATTGAATCACATTATTGCTAGCCCATTGTGAGGCTAAGCCCACCCCCTCCTCCTTAGTGTAGATAATATTGTTTGTTAAAAAAAAACAATCAATTGACAACTAATTTAATCACATTATTATCATCATGCAAAATACTTTTTTTATAACCGGCATTACACGCCTTTTAAGATGTTTTGAACATATTTAAAAATAGAGAAATTTGCTAGCCTATTGTGAGGTACTCATTAAGAAAAACAGCACAAAAAAATTAAATATTAAAATAACATTGTTAAAATAACGAAAATACCCCTGCCTTATTTGATGCATTATTTTGGGATGTCTTTGAAGTTTTTAGTCTTGGAGGCATTTTTGTCCACATATTTTTGTTGAAGCTTGGTGACACCAAAAATAGTATTCACCTTTTGTGTTCTCTTTATATATAGATAAAGATAAAGATTATCTTTCTCTAAAGTCTTTCTAAGTTTCAAAATATCTTCTTTCTACAGGCTAGTTTAAAATATAGGTATTTATCAAATATAGCAAAAAATTAACCCTTAATTTAAAAAATGTCAGTTTTATAAAAACTTTCAAATATATACAAAATCTTATTTAAGACACAAATACCCTCAAATTTAAAATCCAAACAAACTAAAAAATCAAAACCCTAGACTTAAGAAATGGTGGTGACCTGTGAATAGTAGGAAACGGTAAAGACTTGTGCAACCCTAAACGACGGTGATTGTATTTTTTTGCATTGTTTCCCATCTATGTTTTATCTTTGCTTTTATTGTTTCTTCTTTGATTGAATATTTATTAAATAATGAACTGTCAATCTTAATAACGTTATTTGTCTCAATTTTCCTTTAGTATGAAGCAGTCTCTTTGGAATCTCTGAGTCTTCCATTGTAATTGTTTCATATATGCATTTCACATACTGAGAATATTCTATGAAAGCAGTTCGTGCAATTATCTATTTCTATAATAACTTGTTTGTGCAAAGATTCATGTTTCCAGCTAATAATGTACATAACAAACCTCCATTTGTAGTTGATTGTAAAAGTTATGTCATACCTGTTCAAGATAATCAAATAGAACACATTCATGTCTATTCGATTATACTGGAAAAAAGAATGGAAAAGTTTTTACTATTCAATTATATTGAATAAGCCTGGAAAAATTTTGCCATGTCTTAATTGGGTAGATTAAAAGATGTAAAAAAGCCTTTAGGGAACAAAGTCGACTATATTATATTTTTCCAACCTGGGGATTGTCCTTATTGCTGAGAATTTGAATGATGTACTAAGGTTTCTTTGATTATTTATTGAAATAAAATTGAGAGAAACTTTTGTTCTTCGTTTGGAAAAGAAAAGAAAATAAAAAGGAGAAATTTTTAGTGAGAGATTAGAATTCTTTAAGTCAATATTTAGTTATTCATATAAATTGAGGGTACTTGTGTCTATTTAAGTGAAACTTTGAATAAATTTGAAGTTTTTATAAAAACTGACATTTTTTAAATTAAGGGTTAACTTTTGGCTATATTTGATAAATTCTCTTAAAAGATCTTCTTTCTACAGGTTATTTTAAATTTTTTTTTTTTGTATTATAAAGGGTAGGGTTTTACGTCCCTTTTCTGATTTCTGAGTAGGTGTAACTTCTTTTTCTTATTTAATAAAATTTTGCTTGTACCATCGAGGATTTAAAAAAAAAAAACTTTAGCAACCCATTTTTCTTTAAAAGAAAAAAGATATATAAATTTAAATTTGAAATCTCTTCTAATATTAAAAATATAAATACGATTAAGCGTATGAGTAAGTTAATGCTTTGAATTTAACAACTTTAGTACTAAACATCCAAGATATTAATATTTATGTGTGAAAACTGTTGAAATATCTCACATCAGCAGAATGAGGAAGAAAATAAGAGTTTAAATATCATAATCTGGCTCTAACTAATACTGAAACCTTTTATAATAAAACCTCACATCTGTCGGACGATGTTGGTGGTAATTAACAAGTGGGTGATAATATCAACGTTGTTGGAAGTGGGTCTTTGGCCCATCTCATGTTTTTAATTACGTTATATAACTCCTAATCTCTCAAACAGCAGCCACACTCGTGTCAAATGAATTTTTCTATTCTATTGTAGTTTAATTTGTCACACATATTTCTAAAATGCTAGCTTGTAGTTGAACACTAGCCTCTCATATCGCTAGTGTCAAATAGCTTTTTTTTCTAACCATCACGGGATGATCTAGTAGTTGGAAATGAATTTCAGGTTCGTATATCACACGGCACGTCCTGAGTTTAATTCTTGGCGCTCGTGAATTATACAATGGTGGTTAGACGGAGGCTGAAATGCCTCTGTATATTTTTCTGGCCTAAGAAGAGCGGACTGCTGTGATGAAACCACTAGCTAAAAAAAATCCTTTTTTTTTTTAGGAAAACTAATGAAAATTTTGAGTTTTAATGATAAGGATAAAATAAAGGGTAAAGTGAATAGTACCAGGATTGACTTTTTAGTGTAAAAATGTGGTGCTTTTCGTTAAAGTTCCTTTTTTTTTTTAGTTTAATTTGTCACTTCTATGGGTAGGGTGATAAGCTATAAATCTATAAAAGCGGCCATGTAGTTGCACATTAAATATAAGTTGAAGACGATGAATCAGTAAAGTTTGACGATGTTGCAGAACAGTTGATTAAACGTCAGTCGGTGATTGTGTTGGCAAGTTTATGGGAAAGTTTAGACATGTTGATTACAAGACACTGTTTGCTTTGTGATTTAATCATCTTGTCTTTTCTCTGTCTCTAAAGCCAAACTCGTAACTCGCACGTAACTACTTTGACATTTCTATCGACTTTTCTACAATCTTTGCATCAAAATTCAAAACCATAGTACTGGGGGGTGTTCATTTGCCTTAATTAATTAGGTTCAAAGGACTAGCTAGTAGTTGGGTCAGATACGAGTACTGTTCTAAAAATTCTCGCCTAACGCCGTCTAGACGCTAGGTGGCTGACATCGCTCCGATTAATGCTTAGACGTTTGAAAATTAAGAAATAGCGCCTAGACATGCTGAGGCGCCAGCCTAGTCCGACTAGGCACCCGACTAGCTCGGCCAGACCCTCCTTGATCGCGACTCACTTAGACAGAAAATAAATAACTTTTAGTTTGCAGTTTTTTTTAGTAAATTGTAAGAAACTTGTTGCATACTTAAATAAACACACATTATATTATTGTTTCCTATGTTTTCATTATGTTCCAATACTTCATAATATATGTCATTATATTTTGTAGTTTATGATGAAATTATATATATTTTAAGTATAAGCATACACTTATTTATACGAAATACAATAGATTTACTTAAATCCGCCTAGGCGCTAGGCCTAGGCCCTAGGAAAGAAAGAAGAAAATTTATAATAACTATATAGGGGTTGCACAAAAGAATCATCTGTTTGTAATTCAATGTTTTGACTCATTTTTCAGTTTGCTACAATTGTGTATAGTCATATACAAATATACAAATAAATATACATTGGGGTTATAAAGTTATTGGGGTCAGGAACAGCCAATTATCCCATGTTTGCTCCACCACTGTGTAGTGGTAATACTCACCACTCGACTTATTATCATTGTATGAGTTTAAATTTTGAGATTTATGTTCATTCACTACACATATCTTGAAATTTAAATTCATCTAAAGATGATAAATAGGGTAGTAAGCATCACCATCACTTAAGGTTAGCGAGCAAAAGTATTCCCGCCAGATACAGGGAACGGAGGACCGCATCCTTTATGAATGCGAGGAACTATGTGATGGTTGGCTGATGACCACGACAGAGAAAGGGGATTGGGAGAAATTGGTAACCTCGTGATATTAATAGCGGGTGTGTGGAAGGTCCCAGTAAACTGGAGACGCAACTTAGAAGGGGATGTGAGAAATGAAGTATAAATTCCAGTTGGTGGAACAGTCGTAGGTTTAGCACTCAGAAGTGGAACAAAATGTTGGACAATTCAACTTTGATGTTTCAATATTATAAGGCAGGTGGCATAATTAACCTAGTGGTAAATGGGACATAATCAAATTGTAATTTCATCGTGTTAGGTGTCGGCCGGCTTAATCTAGGTTAATTTGTGGGTAATACAGAGCATTAGCTTAGTAGGTATGTGGGGTGGGAGACATATATAATTATGTTGTTAGAGTATCTCTAAAAGTAAATCCAATTTTCTTCGTCACCTCAACACTTCACATGTCTAATAGATGAGGCAATAAGGAAACTTTAGCTTGAGGGGCTTGGCAAGGCAACACTGCCTTGTTGAAAAGTTTTGTAGCCTTTGCATGACATTTCGTTTTGTCTTTCTTATCGTTTTTGTTGGTCGTTTTGGCGTAGTCTTCCACTTGTATTTTTTTCGTTTACTTTTGTTATTATCAATAAATTTGTGGAGGAGGGACGGGCGGGGGTTTCCTGAGTGTAATGGTCTTCTCCCTTGTGGGAGCGAGTAAGTGTGTCGCACAAGACCATTGCTAAATAACTAATCTCACATAATCTTTCTCCATTTGAAAAAAAAAAATGAAAAAGTGAAGGGTGGTGTGTTGATGGAGGGACTGTGAGAGTAGAAATAATTGTTATGTACAATGTTCTCTAATTTCTTCATTTTCTCATTCTAAACATGCTCGATTTAGGTGGATCATATTTTCACCTCTAACTACGATAAATTTTCAGTGTGACGGAAATACGGCTTAATGCACCAAGCGTCATAATACAATTAATTGGATTTTTTTTCCAACAAATTCTATTATTACACTAAGTGTACCGAAACGTGTTACTAGTACACTGAAAAATTTCTCCCTAACTAGCTACTTAGTGCCACCTATTATGAGTCTTTATTTAACCGCCCTAAAAAGCATTATTAGGTGCAAATAACTTTTTGTCCCTAAGATTATCTCTAAAAGAAATGTCAAATTTTAAACATAAAATTTAAAAGGTTGTCGCTTAGTACTACAGTCTAGTAGTATTCATTTTCATTTGTAAGTAAGAGGTCTTAGTTTCGATTCTCGCCAAAGACGAATTTTAAAATATCTTCTTTCTACAGGTTAATTTTTTTTTTTTTTGTATTATAAAGGGTAGGGTTTCACGTCCCTTTTCTAATTTCTGAGTAGATGTAACTTCTTTTTCTTATTTAATAAAACTTTGCTTGTACTGCCGAGGATTTAAAAGAAAATTACTTTAGCAACCCGTTTTTCTTTAAAAGAAAAAAAATATATAAATTTAAATTTGAAATCTCTTCTAATATTAAAAATATAAATACGGTTAAGCGTATGAGTAAGTTAATGCTTTGAATTTAGCAACTTTCGTACTAAACATTCAAAATATTAATATTTACGTGTGAAGACGGTTGAAATATCTCACATTAGCAGAATAAGGGAGAAATAAGAGTTTAAATATCATAATATGACATAACTAATACTGAAACCTTTTATAATAAAACCTCACACCTGTCGGACAATGCATGTGGTAACTAACAAGTGGGTGATAATATCAACGTTGTTGGAAGTGGGTCTTTGGCCCATCTCTTGTTTTTAATCACATTATATAACTCCTAATCTCTCAAACAGCAGTCACACTCATGTCAAATGAATTTTTCTATTCTATTGTAGTTTAATTTGTTACATATATTGCTAAAATGCTAGCTTGTAGTTGAACACTAGCCTCTCATATCGCTAGTGTCAAATAGCTTTTTTTCCTAACCATCACGGGTGACCTAGTGATTGGAGATGAATTTCAGGTTCGTGTATCACACGGCATGTCCTGGATTTAATTCATGGCGCTTGTGAATCATACAATGGTGGCTAGGAGAATGTTGAAATACCTCTGTATATTTTTCTGGTCTAAGAAGAGCGAACTGCCGTTGCGAAACCATTAACTAAAAAAATTCCTCTTTTATTTTAGTTTAATTTATCATTTATATTGGTAGGGTGATAAGCTATAAATCTATAAACGCGGCCATGTAGTTGCACATTAAATATAAGTTGAAGACGATGAATCAGTAAAGTGTGACGATGTTGCAGAACAGTTAAACGTCAGTCAGTGACGGTGTTGGCAAGTTTATGGGAAAGTCTAGACATGTTGATTACAAGACACTGTTTGCTTTGTGATTTAATCATCTTGTCTTTTCTCTGTCTCTAAAGCCGAACTCCTAACTCGCACCTACCTGCTTTGACATTTCTATCGACTTTTCTACAATCTTTGAATCAAAATTCAAAACCGTACTACTGGGGGTGTTCATTTGCCTAAATTAATAAGGTTCAAAGGACTAGCTAGTAGTTGGGTTAGATACGAGCACTGTTCTAAAAATTCTCACCTAGTACCGTCTAGGTCTTGCCTAGTCACTAGGCGGTTGAACATAGTCTCGATTAATGTTTAGGCGTTTAAAAATTAAGAAATAGCGCATAGACATGCTGAGGCACCCGACTAACCCGCCCTGATCGCGACTCACTTAGACAAAAAATAGATAACTTTCAGTTTGCATTTTATTTTTTTAGTAAATTGTAAGAGACTTGTTGCATACTTAAGTAAACACACATTATATTCTTATTCCTCATGTTTTCATTATGTTCCAATACTTGATAATATATATATCATTCTATTTTTTTTTATGATGAAATTATATATGTTAAGTATAAGCAGACACTTATTTATATGAAATACAATAGATTTACTTAAATCCGTTTAGCCGCCTAGGCGGTAGGCCCCAGCCCACCGCCCGTGACACACCCTGACCCGGAATGTCCACTAGGACTCCGAATCGAGCTGTGTTGGCCGACACCTGGATGGTGATGAAGCCATAAAGTATAATGATGTGAAAAATGTGAATAAATTTAAATCTAAAAGTACCTAAAGACAAGAGTGTGCTGTGAGCGGGGATGAACCCATTTCACACGGGACGTCATAGCATAAGTAAAGTACAATAGTGTAGGTAAGGATCATACCCTGAGAGGTATGTGGGGTGGGAGACATATGTAATTATGTTGTTAGAGCATCTCTAAAAGTAAATCCAATTTTCTTCGTCACCTCAACACTTCACATGTCTAATAGATGAGGTAATAAGGAAACTTTAGCTTGAGAGGCTTGGCAAGGCAACACTGCCTTGTTGAAAAGTTTTGTAGCCTTTGCATGACATTTCGTTTTGTCTTTCTTATCGTTTTTGTTGATCGTTTTGTCTTTGCGGGTTTTGGCGTAGTCTTCCACTTGTATTTTTTTCGTTTACTTTTGTTATTATCAATAAATTTGTTGAGGAGGGACGGGCGGGGGTTTCTTGAGTGTAATGGTCTTCTCTCTTGTGGGAGCGAGTAAGTGTCTCACACGAGACCATTGCTGAATAACTAATCTCACCTAATCCTTCTCCATTTAAAAAAAAAATGAAAAAGTGAAGGGTGGTGTGTTGATGAAGGGACTATGAGAGTAGAAATAATTGTTCTGTACAATGTTTATTTACATGGAATAGGAACTAGGGACTAGCTAATATGATTTTCTTTCAATACCTTTCATATTTCTATGTTCTCTAATTTCTTCATTTTCTCATTCTAAACATGCTCAATTTAGGTGGTTCATATTTTCGCCTCTAACTACGATAAATTTTCAGTGTAACGGAAATACGGCTTAATGCACCAAACGTCATAATACAATTAGTTGGAATTTTTTTTTCCTACACATTCTATTATTACACTAAGTGTACCGAAACATGTTACTGGTACACTGAAAAATTCTCCCTAACTAGCTACTTAGTGCCACCTATTATGAGTCTTTATGTAACCGCCCTAAAAAGCATTATTAGGTGCAAATAACTTTTTGTCCCTAAGAGTATCTCAAAAACAAATGTCAAATTTTAAACATAAAATTTAAATTTAAAAGGTTGTCACTTAGTATTACAGTCTAGTGATATTCCTTTTCACTTGTAAGTGAGAGGTCTTATTTTCGATTCTCGCTAAAGACGAATTTGAACTACATTATTACTAGCCCATTGTGAGGCTAAATGTGACAGCTTGTCCCGAAATATTTTATCGATGGTGTGAAATGGCTTATATACCCTTGGACATTATATGGTGTTGTGTGACATGCACTTTGGTTGTGTACCAAATATGTTAAGTTTTAATTGTTTGGACCCAATTAGAACTAAGTTTTTCTTTGTTTTTGGGTGGTAGCCCAACCTGGACCCCACACACACACACACACACACCACTCCCATTGACCCTCTCTCTCTCTCTCTTCCCTCTCGGATTTCATCCATTTTCCGTATAATCGTACGGACAGCTTCCAAACCAACACTTCTAGTCATGGATCGAGGTTGTAGTTGGTGTATTTGGACTCCTAGCAAGCTCTTATACCTTTGGTTGGACATGAAAGCTTCGAAAGCTCGGGAACCAGGAAACCCCTGAAGAGGTGCACAATAGCTCAGTCGTGATCGCGAAGATTTCATTGAGTTTTAAGGTCCTAGGGAGCTTTAGAACTTGTTGACTAAGCTTAAGGAAGGATTTTGAAGTGTTTTGGACGTTAGGAAGCTCGGGTTTGACTAGTTGCAGGGTTTGGCCGGTTTCCTCGAATTTTTTAAGCGAGATTCCGTTGGTTTTAGGACCTTAAAGTGGTAAGAATGTGTTCTTCTCATCCTAAGCTTCATTTTGGTACAAATTTCATGAATTTTGGATGAGAAATGAAGATGATTTGACGATTTGAAGTTTTTCCCAGTTTCCGACGACGGCGACGGAATCTAACGACTCGCCGGAGAAGAAGGCGAAGTTGACAGAATATTCCTAACGGCGTCAGGTATATTTAATAGCATATGCTTTTATTTAACGGAATATTCCCTAACGTGTTAACTGTTCCGTTTGGTGTGCCAGGCAAGTGCCTGCGCGTGGCTATGCCTTGGTCGGCCCGTGAAGGCGCATGGGTGCTCGAAATTTTTTTCTGAAAATATGGGGATGTTTGTAAAGTTGAGTAGATCACGTTGGTATATTCAAACACCCCAATTGAGCAATGTATGAGAAGTTAGTACCTAGTTTTGGTTATGTGCTTTAAAATAACGTTTATATGGTTGTTTCGCATATAGGTGAGAACTATCCAGAGGACGAGCGTAATCAAGCGAGACTCGGGGGCTACGACCCTTCCACATATCAGTGAGTGGGCTTTTGGTTTTCATTATATGCTTATATACTTGGTATTTTTCCCTGAAAATGTGTTTTGAAATACCATGCCTATTGATTTATGATTAGACTATGAATTTGTATGGTATGCATAAATGTGATTTGACATTGTGGACACTCAAGTAAGTACCAGGTGAGTTGTAGATTGTTTATGTGAATTGATGATTATGTGAAATGTGTTGAAAGCTCATAAACCTGCACCCCGGTGTTAGTGTTTGTTGGAAGTATGCCCACAAAGCCACTCATTTGATGTAATAGCTTTTTGGAATACTTAATATGTTAAACTTTTATATGTTTAACGGAAGGGCAATACTTATTGTTAATCACTATTTATTGTATCATGTGTTTAATCAATAAGAGAATCCAAGGGATGTATTTGACATAAGAGATAAGTGATCTAATGAGTTAGATTAAGGAGACCTTTCTCTTATGTTCATTCCTAAAACGTTCCTAGCCATAGGATTGCCAATTGGGCATTGACAATCCGCTAAGGTTAGTATGTGTTATGTTGACTCAAACGTGAGTATGAACTAGTCTCAAGTCATTTGGTGTTGGACACTAAGACAAACACATAGGTGCTCGAAAGAGTAATCGAGTACACTGAACTGCGATTAATGAGAGTTCAAACATACATGTCATGTACGAACTCTAAGGTTACAATATGCAAAGTAGTCCTTAGACCTGAGGCATCATAGATGTCTAATGGTTAGGTCCTTGATCTTTGATCATGACAAAGGCATTCCCTCGGATTGTCCACGGCATTGTTGGGGTCATGTGATCTAGTCATGTAGGCATATGAATGCACAACAAGGGATCTCTAACCTTCCATGGTGGAAGGAGTATACTCTAAAATATGATTCTAAAGTCTTTGGCCAAAGCAAATGAATATGACTAAGGAAGATGTTCCAAATCATATTCAAGGGAATCATATAAGAAAGTATCACATTGGATAGTAGACATGAAACAAACTATCACTTAAAACAATGTGGTTAAGAGTATTGTATTAGAGAAGGACCGTATTGCATTGTAATTGTAACTGGATAGGTTCTCCAACCAATTCTACTTAGCTTGGGTAACCATGACATACTGCTAGGTGTCACTCATGGTTTGTGGAAGCCCTATTGATTAGCAAACACTAATCATCAAAAAGGGAGAATTGAAATGTGGTTTCAATTCACAATCGATAGTTAAGAGTAACATCGCCCACTGCCTCGCTAATTGGAACCTAATGGATCGCACACCAAATAAGGATATATGTGAAGCAATTAAATGAAATGGATAAGCAATTAAATGGTTTAATTGAAGAATGGTCAAGATTAATTAATTAGTTAATTAATTATACGAAATGTTCGTATTGGGCTTTTAAGTTGGTTTTAGGGCTTCGGGGCCCAAAAGTGTTTTGGTCCACAAGGCCCATTATGTTTAAGTTGTATGACAACTAAAACAAAAATGGGCAATAAGCCCAATAACCATATAGGCCAACCATTTAGGGTGAGGGTATGCAAGTTTGCTTAATTGCAAGTTTGCCACTCACCTAAGAAATGAAGTATAAATTCATCTTTATAGCTTTGTTTTCAATTAGGGTTTTCTAAGCTACTTGGGGAAAGTTATCTAGCAAATTTACTTCCCTAAGTGATCCATTTTCATCCTCACAAATTACATCCTTGGTGAAGAGACATAGAGACATCAAACTTTTGGTGTTTTGGAGAACTAATCCTCAAATCCTCAAAGAAGCAAAGGAGCACTAAAAGGAGGAAAATCACAAGGAAGATCCAAGGAGCAAGGAGGTGACTTGAAGGCCCTCCACTTGGGTGAATCCCTTGTGTAATCAAGGATGAGCTTCAAGGGTAAAGAATCTCTAAATTCTTAATTATCTTTAATGTTGTTAAAGAGTCTTTTGGTTCACCATATACTAGGCTTTGAAAGTCATGGGTTTCATGAATTGTTTTTGGATGCATGCCTACTTTAAAGAGTTAATTGTTAGCATATGTATTCAAATGTTCATACATGTTCTTAGCTAGGACAAAATTTTTCCTTCAGTGTTCCCGCCCGTGGTTAGGGCACAGTCCTTCACGTGATGTTCACCTCCCGCACCATACGCTCACCTTGGATCCAAGTTAGGTGCACAGTCATGTCGTACAGACCACTGTAGGTGGTTCCGACTCATAGGTGACCCGCGATTATTCGCACAGTCTTCACGTGATCGTAGCACTAGAGCATATTTATTTACACCCAGTCCTGTCGTACAGACCACTATAGATGGTTCCGACTCGTGTGCAGGCATACTTGTTGAGCTATAGATTCAGCCGTACAAGCCACTTTAAGTGGATCCGGCTGATATGTTATTTCTCATGAGTTAATTCACATGAGTTACTTATTCAGTTATTTTGAGATATTTGGCATGACATACTTTTGAATATTAATATTCTAAGCATGGTTTTGAGATATGTATATATTCTATTTTCTGGGAAATTATACAAGTTTTACAGTGAGGGGTTACTATCTTTGATGTTGAAATGGTTTTGGAAAACTTTGTTTATGCCCACTCACACTTTCTGTTTTGCGCCCCTCCAGGTTTTAGGTAGGAGTGCTTGTTGGTGGCTTACGAGGATTTGACGGAGGTTTTGACAGATTATCACCAATGTAGGATCACCTTTGGGTGTTGTATAATTAGTATTCATCCTGCTGGACTGCACTTAGTCTACTTATGCTCTGGTTGTGCAATCACACTTAATATCGCACTTGCACCTTATCTTATCTAGTGCTTTAGTTGGTTTGATTTTTTGTTTATTCGCATTTCTTATATTAATATTGCTTCCGCACTGTGCACATGGCTACGTCACCCTCACGTGAAGCCCAGCATGCCTCGATCTAGGTCGGGGGTGTGTTACTAAATCCATCACCTCATTTGTTCAAAAAATAAATAAAATTGAAAGGTTATGTACACTTTGATTTTTTTTTTATTGGGTAAATTACATAGTAGCCCCTCAGGTTTGAGGTCTATTACAACCCCATACAACATTTTTAAAACATTTCAGTTTCATACTTCAAGTACTATTTTATTTCAAAATAATACAACCGTTACATTTTCCATCCATTGATCCGTTAAGCGCTAACGTGGCTACCACATTTGTGCCACGTGGCAAAAAAAATAATTTTTTTATTTTCTTTTAAAAAAAAACCTGAATTAAAAAAAAAAAAAAAAAAAAAAAAAACTTGAAAACGCAGAAACCCACCCCACCCCTATTCTTCCTCTATCTGTTTCTTCTTCTCCGCCCAACACAGAAAAACACCAACCACTCTTTCTTTTCTCCCTCTCTGCTATCTGCTATCCTTTTTCACTTTTTCTTCAGCCTTCCTCCCCTATTTCCTCCCCTCTCTCTCTCTCTTCTCGGTGCGGCATCGTTCCGTGGTTTGAGATTAACCCATTCAAAAATCAGAACTTTGACCGCATTCGTAAGCACCCCAAACCCACCAACCAAGCACTGAAAAAATTCAAAATTTGAATACATACCTCGTTGTCAGAGCCGACCGACGAGCCGACGAGCCCACTCAGCGATGCGTCAGGGATCACTGGGTCAGGGTTTTTGGGGGGGGGAGAGGGGAGAGGTTTCGGATCTGGGTTTGTTTGGGGGGGGGAAGTTTTCTGGGTTTGGTTGCAGATTTTTTGGGGGTGGATGTTTCCAGGTTTGCTTGCGGCGCCGGGGGGGGGGGGAAGAAGAGAAGGTTGCAGCGCGCGGGGGGGGGGGTATGTGGGTTTGTATGCAGAGAGCAGAGAGGGAGAAAAGAAAGAGTTGTTGGTGTTTTTCTGTGTTGGGCGGAGAAGAAGAAACAGATGAAGGGAGAAGAGGGGTGGGGTGGGTTTCTGCGTTTTCAAGTTTTTTTATTTTTTTATTTTTTTTATTCAGGTTTTTTTAAAAAAGAAAATAAAAAAAATATTTTTTTGCCACGTAGCACACATTTGGCAGCCACGTGGCGCAAATGTGGCAGCCACGTCAGCACTTAACAGATTCATGGATGGAAAATGTAACGGATGTATTATTTTGAAATAAAATAGTACTTGAGGTATGAAAGTGAAATCTTTTAAAGATGTTGTATGAGGTTGTAATAGAACCCAAACCTGAGGGGCTACTATGTAATTTACCTTTTTTTTATTTCATTCTCCGTCGAATATGTCAATTTTAAACTATTATCTATTGCATTATTTACTTTTCATAATTGTAGCAGATGCGAACATAAGGTTGATATTACATTAAAATCGAAATGCTACTTATTATCTTTAAATAATTTTAAATTTTGAAATTTGTATCTAACCATTATACAAATTTCAAAATTTAAACTTATCTAACAGTGATAATAGGATGATGACTTGAGGGTGGTGAACAAATTTTTATAAGAAGACTCTCTCAAAAGTAAAACTCTTCATGACTTATCTGTCATCTTAATCGATATATTATTTTATAATATTAACACAAAAATTAATATTAAACTATAAGATAACAGAAATTCGATAAAGAAACTCATTTCTGACAAATCTTCTTAGCATTTCTATTTAATTAAGGAGTGAATACTAAACACATATTCACTCTCTGTCGCACACACAGTAATCTGACAACAAAGGGAACATTAACTTGAAATCACATTTACCAAAATGAAATAAATAATCCCAACGTGAAATACTGTACCATTCATTTGTCACTGTCACTCTCACAGTCTCACCCATTCTTTACATATATATATATACACACACACATTTTTCTGGGAAAAGGTGCAGACTGCAGAGCTCTCTTTAATATATGGAGGCAGATTGTCTGCCCTTATGATGCTCTTCCTATCTCATTCTAATTGTGCGGTCATAGTTAAGTCACGTCAATATTTTATATTAATTTTTTTTATAGAGATAATAAGACAAAAAATAATAAAAATATAAAATATTAACGTGGTTTAACCGTGCCTATACAAATAGAAGGAGATGAGATGGGCACCATAACAGGAGTGCAGAGAATCTGCCTCCTTAATATATTGCCATATATCTCTCTTTGTTTTATCAGCTGTCCAAATTCATACGATTCCTTTTCTAACAGTCCATTTTATAAGAAAATTGGTCTCTTGTGATTAAAATACAAAGAACAGGCAAAAACAAAAATAGAAAAATAGCTCATGAATGACGCAATGTTATATAGCAGCAGTTATATATAAAATTTTATCAAAACAGAAAAAAAAAAAATGGTGAGTTCACCTTTTTTTGCTTTTGTTTTTTTGTTTTTTTTTTTTCGAACTGAACTGAAATGATCCGATTCATTGATAAGGAAAAGAGAGAAAGTACACAGAAGCATCAACGCATGTTGGTAGATTTTGTGTTTGATTTTTTTTTGTTTAAAAATTAAACAAATTGTAACTCAGTAAATTAAGAAATTTCACTTTTTTTCCCTCTCTCCCTCCAATACGCTTGTATAAAAAAAGATTTAAACAAACTAAGAAATGGGTACAAGACTATGTCTAATCGCAATCAACTTTTCCTTTGATGTTTTGGGCAAAAAGGAGAATAATGCCTTTTCTTTTGGAACCGGATCCCCGAACTCAAAAGAATTGAGTCTAATGATCAAATGATCCGAGTTATTGAAATTTGATTTAACGGTTATAATTATTATAACTTTTAGAATGACTCTCTGTTTGTAGATGTTTGATCAAATTTTAATGGTCCGGATCATTTGATAAGTGGGCTCAATTCCTTTAGGTCCGGAGGGGATCCGGTTCTTTTTCTTTATGTCTGCAAATTAACAAATGTCGGAAAGATATGCTGTTCCTTTTGGATAGTGCCATTTCAAACACTTATGGAAGTTGACTTTTTCAAATTCATTCGATTCGATATTAGAAAATTGAGAAATGTAGGTGAGAAGTAAAAATGAATGTATGGATAACAATACTCTTTCTGTAGTTTGAAAAGCATATGAACAATGACGCAGCTAGAAATTAATTACAAGTATAATTAACCAGAGAGCAACAAAATTTATTTAGTTGTTTTCTATTGTCATGGAAAATTTTAATCAAACAAGACGGATAGAGCTTTAATTTTTTTTTATATAAAATGTAATATTGAGATGATTGTATCATATGAATAGAGCTTGCACACGAGCTTTAATAAAAAAAGGATTAAGACATTAAATTCGAACAAAAATTTAAAGTCATGGGTAGCTTAAAATTATTACTACGAGATTTTTTTATTTTTTATTTTAACATAATTGAATTTTCCTCTAGATTATATAGATCTTATTTTATATGAACATACGAAAAAAAAAAGGAATTGGTTTTAAAAAATCAAAAGGTAGTTATAAGGCTTAGAAGATAGTAAGAAAATAAAAAAATTGTTTGCATAAACAAGTCTCGGACCCCTGATTTGCTGGAAACTTTAAACTATACTCCACTTATGAACGATATACTTTTTAAGGAAAACTAACGAAAAATCTAAAAAAACTTCCTTTTTAATGAAAAGTCTTTTTTAAAGGTATAGTGAATAGTACCAAGAAAATGTATAAATGTGTTTTTTCGTTAAAAGTGAACAGTACTGGGAGTGTTTTGTTAAAACTCCCTACTTTTTATTGTATAAGCTAGGAGATGAAATTCCAAAATGAATCCTGGCCTATTCTGGAGTTCATATGGCTCTGCCTCTGTGCCTGAAACAATTGAGGGAAAAAACAAATTATGTACACGCATGATCTACATATGTTGATGCTATGTGTATACTGATTATTTGTCTTTCATCCCAGATATTTTGCTAAAAAGTATACGTAATCGCATACCTCTGTTAATTAATATTTCTTTTTTAGATGTGACAAACCAAATATGCTATTAATATATCTTATTTTTCTCTCTAAATTTGGGATCATACCCTCCTCATCTCTAGCTTTTAATTTTGGTATATTTTTTAGGTCAAATTAAGTTTTGGTATATGGGGCCCTGGTGATGTAGGAGTTGTGTGCTTTATTTGTTTTTTTTCTTAGCAAAAAAAAAAAATGCAAAAGAGATCCTAGCATATGCCATCTTAATAAATTATTCTACGGAAAAAGACGGGACTAGGGAGTGGATTATTTAGTATGCACTTTGAATAATATATACTTACATTTGTGATTGTAGGATTTTTTTTGTCGCATATCTAACGCTTTTTATCTGGTTAATATTTTTGGGCTTGGAAATTGCACTATGTATAATCCACTTAATAAAGGTAAGGTTCACCAATACACATAGTTTTAGGGTTATTTTGAAAGTGTTTTTAAAATGGTTGAAAACATTTTTGATGCAAATGCTTTTAGAATCAATCTTTAATAAAAATGCAAATAAATTCTTAAAAAAAAAACACTTGAAGTGTTTCCTACAAAAAGTACATAATTGGCTTTCTTGCAGAAAGCACTTTAAGTGATTTTAACCATTTTAAATACACTTTCAAACGAGCACATACTTTCTATTAAAAAAGTGTGATAACATATAATACAAATTATGTGGTATCTCTAATTTATTTTTTATTTTTGTCGACGAGACGTAGCATACCATTTTTCAAAGTCTCAATCATGTGCCTATATAACAATGAGTTAAAAAAAATTAAAAAAAAAATAAAATTCATTCATGTTTTTATCCCACTACATCCATGCCCTTTTTTCTCTTATTTCACCACAATATTCGCCAGCAATATTGCATGTATGATAGTTTAACAATTTTTTTTTTAAATTTTCCCAAGCTTAGGACTTGACAATAATATTTGTCATACTTCATGACTTCCCAAAAGATTAAATACGTTGGTTGCCCTATCCAGTGGCAGAGGGAGGGTAGGGACATTGGTTCTACCTTATTAAGTATTTTTCTCTGCCATTGAATTCTAGTCTTACAGGTATAATCAATGGCGAATGAGGATTCAACAACTTGAGAGGTTCCAGAGTTAAAAATAAGCATTTTTAATGAAAATAGAGCGGGAAGCGCGCAAAAGTTTTTCGGTTATTCATTGTCGTCAGTTGAATTATGTTGCATACCTATCAACATATATTAATATATGTCGAGGCAATATGATGAGTGTCGTTGAAAGAATTTGTCGCTTGCTCTCGATGTAACCTATCGAATACTACCGAGATATGTCTAACATGCATTATAATAAACACTTTATAAGCATAGAAGGAACTCATACTGAATTTCGAATGGTCCTCATAAGATCTTTACATGTATGGTTTACTTGTTCTATGGTTTAAAAAAAATACAAAAGTAAGAACGCACTTTCGGTTGCATGGGGTTTCCAACCATTTTGTGCCAAGCGTAATCTGTAAAATTGTATGAGAAATAGGCACAACCAAGGCTGCCAAAGTCAGACTTGAAGATGAAGGATGGCATTTCCATCCAAGTTCCCATACCTCTCTTTTGAAAAAGATGCAATAAAAAAGTTTATTCTCATCTAAATATCTTCTGAATTTTAAGTCTTCTTTTTTGCTAAATCGCGAAACCGTGATGCTCTATCTTTTATGGATTGATATCCTTTACGGAATTCACACTTCGATGTCCGTGGACCGATCAAGTCAGATTGTTCAATCTAAATATCCTCCAAATTTTCGTCTTCTTTTTTACTACATCGCGAAACCATGATGCTCTATCTTTTATGAATTGGCATCCTTTACGGAATTCACACTCCGATGTCCGTGGACCGAACAAGTTAGATTGTTCAATTTAAATCTTGTGTCCTTATTAACCTATTTCACTGATCCATCTCACCCACAATCTCTTTCTCTAATGCTCAAATATATGTGTCTCTTGAACAGTCTAAATTGTTGGATCCGTGAACTCTTAGAGTGTGAGATTCGAAGCGAATCTCGATCCATCTTTTATATATGTTACCAAAGCCACACAGCCACGTTAGTGAAGCTAATCAAAATTTCTCTGCATTCTCCCACCACATTCATGATTCATCCAACCCTATTGCTCAAATGTGGCAATTTTTCCACCTTATTTGTTTCTTGTTACAGTTGATTGTCTACTACGTCCCACACCATTACTACTCACTGCTAACTTCTGAGAAAATTGATGGTTGTCCGTATTATTATTTAAAGTAGTGAATGATTGGTATTTTCTGTACAAAATTGGCACTCAGACTTTCCCGAAAGCAAGTCGAGCATTTCCAACAACACTAGTAACATTTTTATTATTTTAGCAAGAGGACTAGTTAGTGACTATCACAATAGTGTGTTTATTTGAGGTATAGCTAGTCTCTCGAGGGCAAGGTTCTCGTTCCTTAAAAAAACCAAATAAAACAATATTCCCTGTGTCAACAATAACTCCTTTTGAGATAACTTGAAAGGTGATGCTAGAGAGATCAAAATTTTGATCCATTTTTTTGTAAAACACATGATATGGAGGTTGAGTGATAGACACATTCTTTAAATCATTAAAAAAAAATTTAACTATCAATCGTCACATTATGTAGTTTATAAAATATGGTCTGAAAATTACTTGAAAAAAGTCCCTAGGGTGCCACGGAAACAGAGCACTGGGAGGAAGAGAACGGACCCAACAAGGACGGAAATCTGACGGATCATTGCAAGCGGATCCGAAAGAGAGGAAAAAGTTGAACAATATCATCTGATGGTAGCAATTGATTGGTACTGAATCCCTGAGTTCCTGAGTCCCTTGGCAGAAAGGTGTTGGTCCATTCATTGGCCGCGGCTAGAAACCAAAGCTGTAGTGGGCAACCCACAGCTGGCCTTCAGGCTCTGGTGGAGAATTGCACATGGCAGGCTGCCTCATGTCCAATTTTTGGAGGTAATATTTGGCCAAAAGGCCACAAATTGTGACCAAATCTAAGAGTGCACCATGAACAAGCGTAGAGATTTTTTTATGTGTGTGCTTACGTGGGAAGTACTTTCATGAGACATTTTAGATTAAATACACATTGTTATATGCGAAAGTTGAAATGTATAACAGTATGTGATTGATTTTGGATACTGCACAATGATATCTCCCTGTATACTCTCGCTTGGTGCACTCAGGATGAAGCCGTATTTATCCAACCCATTAATGGGTGCACCATATTCATCCAAGCATAGAGATTTTTGCGTTTTCGTGACGGTATTTCAACCCAAATATGTAATCTCAAGCCAATTCTATTGTGAGAAATAACAAAATAAGACAGTGCGTGATGAACTTGAAGTATTGTCGCTTGAAAAATCCATGTTGTAAGTAAGTTTCTCTTTCAGATAATGAAATGCCGTTTGCCAAGATCTCAACTCAATTATATACTATCATGCATGAACTACAAAATGCAAAATAATGGGTGATGAACTAATAATATTGTCGCTCAGGGTTTTTGTTATAAGTAAGCTTCTCTTTCGTGCAACGAGATGTTGTGCCAGTTTCTCAAACCAATCACCAGTCTCATCTGAAAAGTTAAAACATATGACAATACATAATTGATTCGAGACATTATCATAAGGGGTGTGCTATCCACACACTCATTTTTACTTCTCCCACACCCCTTGTTAATTTCTATCATTTGATATTCTTCAATTCATCCGATCCGACGGCCGAAAATTAAAAGGGGTGAGAGAAGTAAAAAGGGATGTGTGGATATCCCTTATCACAATGAAATCTTGTAGTAAGTTTCTCTAGGGTGTATGACGGTGTACCCTCGAACGGTGCACCCATCATTTCACTGTGCTTAGGCTTATAAATATAAACTTTCTGACCTTAACCTCACGGCTTGTAGCAGCCCTCTTGTCCGCTACGCAGTGGATACAGAGATTTTGAACCAGTGGTTTCCTCCTCCTCCGAAGGATTCAACTTTTGCTACAATGGTGGAAACTCAGCCTCTGAAGCAGCAGAGCAAGCCCATCAATGGCGTCAATGGGATCCATAACCACCACCATGACGAAGCAGATTTCGACCCAAGTGCCCCTCCTCCATTCAAGATAGCTGAGATCCGGGCTGCCATTCCCAAACACTGCTGGGTCAAGAATCCATGGAGGTCTCTTAGCTATGTTTTCAGGGATTTGTTTGCCATTTCTGCAATGGGAGCTGCTGCCATTTACTTGGATAGTTGGTATCTTTGGCCTTTGTACTGGGCTGCTCAGGGAACCATGTTCTGGGCTCTCTTTGTTCTTGGACATGATTGGTAATTTTCACTCACTTCATTCTCCATTTTTGTAAAAAATTTCAGCTTTTTTTGTTACATTTTTCTGCATCTGCTTGGTTCTAATGCGATTGGTTTTTTGATTGAACAGTGGCCATGGAAGCTTTTCAGACAGTAGAATTCTGAACACAGTTGTGGGGCATATATTGCATTCTGCAATTCTTGTACCATATAATGGATGGTTGGTTCCTCGTAAACTTCATTGCTTCATTACCTGCTTCCAATGATGTTTCCGGGAAGTGATTTTCGCGCTCCCCTTTGTCTCCCCTGCACTTATCCTGTTTGTTCTAGCCTTTGGGTTGAATAAATCAAAGGAGAACAAGCGACGGAAACAAGAGAAGTGCAGAACGAGAAAACGAGAGTGCGAAAATCACTACCCTGTTGTTTTTCTTTCTATTTTTGACCTTTTAGCCTCCTTTTGGAAATGCTTTTGATGTTTGAATTCTAATTTGGTTGAAATCTGAGTCACATTATCATATGATTTCTTCAGGAGAATCAGCCACCGAACTCACCATCAGAACCATGGACATGTTGAGAATGATGAGTCATGGGTTCCTGTTAGTGCTTCCTCTTAATTCAAACTCTTCCTTCTACTTGTAAATTAATCACAATGCTCTTACTTTGCACAAACAGAAATACTAGTTCTGGAATCTGAATCTGCTGATGCTGCCTTAATCTTTGATAAGTAACTAATTAAGCTGTCTGTTTTTCGCTATCTTTGTCGATATAGCTGACTGAGAAGGTTTATTCGAGTCTCGATGAAAGTACCCGAAAATTCAGATTCAGGGTGCCTTACCCCATTTTTGCATACCCTTTCTATCTGGTGAGAACCCCATCTTTTATTGCTCATATATTTTCGGACGAGTGATTTTCGTACTCCTCTTTTTTCTAGCCTTTCGATTGAATTAAGTAAAGGAAAATCAAGGGCAAGAAACAAGGGGCGGAGTGCGGAAGGAGAAAACGGGAGAGTAGTGTACTGTTTAGCTTCAATTGTGTTTTTGTGATGGTCTGTGAAAGCTAAATTTTGCTTCTTTTTTGGCTTGGTTGGCTTTCGCTTTCAGTGGACTAGAAGTCCAGGAAAGAAAGGTTCTCATTTCAATCCGTATAGTGACTTGTTTGCCCCAAATGAAAGGAGAGATGTGATAGCATCAACTACTTGCTGGACTATGATAGTTTCTCTGCTTGTCTATCTATCGTTTGTTGTAGGCCCTGTCGAAATTCTCAAGCTTTATGGTGTCCCTTACTGGGTTAGTTCAGTTTTTCTGCATGATAATATACACTTGCCTACGGAGAGTTTATTTTTCCTAATTCTCACAAACTTTTACTTGCAGATTTTCGTAATGTGGTTGGACATGGTCACATATTTGCATCACCATGGTTATGACGAAAAACTTCCTTGGTACCGCGGAAAGGTAAAACCGATACATTAACCCTAACAACACTGATCATACTTGGATGCTAATTTACATGCTGCAGGTGAAGAACATAGTACTTAAAATTGGAGATTTTATTTAAGAAGCTTTAATTTCCTCTCCTGGTTTCGTTGTGTAGGAATGGAGTTATCTAAGAGGAGGCCTCACAACCGTAGATCGCGATTATGGGATGTTCAACAACATCCACCATGACATTGGCACTCATGTTATCCATCATCTCTTTCCTCAAATCCCACACTACCACCTAAGAGAAGCAGTATGTTATTTACCATGTTTTTCCCCACTTTAACAAATTAATCACCCTTTCACAATTTACAGTTGCAATCCTTTAGCCCTACTTGTTGATTCTAATTACATTCACATGCTTGTATTGCAGACAAAGGCAGCAAAATCAGTTCTGGGGAAGTACTATCGGGAGCCGAAGAAATCTGGGCCGTTTCCGGTTCACTTGATCGATAACCTGTTGTCAAGCATGAGCAATGATCACTATGTTAGTGACACTGGAGACATAGTATTCTACCAGACAGACCCCAAGCTTTTCAAAAGTCTCAAGGGCAAGTCCAATTGATTTTTCATTTTTTGGGGTTTGCTCAATTGAAATGGAAGATACGAATTGTTTTCTGTATTGCATTATCTACCTAAAACCTTAAGAAGGATAATTGTATTTGTATTTGGTGATTGGTTTAGTTTCTAGCAAATAAACAATGGTATTGTTAATTTTGTTTCGGAGCATTTATTCTAGATTGTTAGTTTTATGACGATTTAGGCCTCATTGCATGAGTTATTCTATCCAAGCAAATCTTAGACAACAAACGAGGCTGAAGGGTAGGTGAAATGGCAAAAAAAACAAAAAAACATTTCATTGCTTCATTAGCCCCCTAAAGTTTTTCATGTGAAATTTCGGATTTGTGAACACAATAGACATGGACTAAATGCCCACTTCTTTGAAAAAGAAATGAAGAAGCACAAGATAGGTTAAAAGTAAATACTGGCCAAGCCCAAGGAAACTGCAAATTAAAGCCACATCCTGCCCATGTGGAAAAAGTTTGAATTCTCTTCAACTTGGACATTCAATGTTAATAGTCCGGTATCCTCTATGGACGAACGTAGACAGTCGATATGTCGTAGATAATGTGCTGATATCATTGTAGCTAATAACGTATCAACGTATTATCGATGTGTTATTGATACAATAGACATACGTATTGCGTAGAGAATTTCTCTCTAATATTATGCTTTGAACTTTTGCAATTATAACTAAACCCAAACCTATATTTCGAGCTCCTACCACTATCATCACGTGTCACAAAATAAGAAGAATCACCTTTAACTATTTGGTCTAGTAACACAGTTTACATTTTATAAGGGAGGATTCCGAGTAAACTCGCGAATTACAAACAAAAACGAGAATCATTACAAATCTAAAACTTTAGCCACCCAAAAATTGAACATCATTTCAGCTGCAGCATGAAGAACGTTTCCCGGATGAAGACTAAAACATCACCAAAAATAGCATCATTTAAGTAATTTAGGAAGTGCTAAACGTCTGGTTAGTTGATTATTTCGTGGGGTTTTCCTCCTCAGCTAACGAAAAAGATTGGAAAACCACAAAACCAGCCATTACCAAATTTAAAATAACTTGGATTTCTGTCTGTCTGCTCTCTGTGCCAAAAGAAGAAAAAAGACGAACAAAAGGAAAAAAAGGCAGTGGTGAATTGGTGGGTTATATAAATTGTGTACAAGAAAACTCACACACCTAGTTTTAAGATGGATGCACGCATCAAAGTATGTAGACAACAGAAACAAGGCTTTACTTGGCAAATGTTACAAATCCTTACCAATTTACTACCGAACCCAAGTGTGTCTTGTTTTTCTTTTCCTTATCCATGAGGAACGGTCGATTCAAATTTTTAAAGGCCATCTCCAGCAAGTGAGTTATATGTTAGTCAGCAAAGGGTCATATCCTAATCAACAAGCAGAGCTGGCTACTTGTAGCTCTCGAGTTAACTACAATTAGCAAACACAGCATTTTGCGGAACCACATGTAATTTCTATCTCTTTCTTATCTCTTTTTTTCTTTAAATACAATAAGTTATTAGTGTATAGCTCCAGACTGCTGGAGATAAATATATGGGCAAGGCTACACATTAAAAAAATAATATTTAGAGTTCAAACATAGTGATCTACACTCTTTAGCCAGAGTTAGATATGCCTTATCATAGTAAAGTTAGTTTATCTTTTTTTTTTTGTATGCAAGAGAATATGAACACAAGATAATTTTAGTTTGAGGTATATTCTTCTTATTTCACAGCTTTTTCTTTCCTAAATTTTGAAATATAAATCATAACCCTTTGTGTTTTTGAACATGTAATACCTTCTTTTTAATATATTAGATGTTAAATTAGTGAATATTTTTAATCATAATTAGTTTTCTAATTTAGATTTTAAGTTTAGATGTGGATGCTTTATGATTAAAGTTTTTTAGTCATAATTTATTTTATGCTGCTTCACATCATATGGTCAAATATTTTTTTATTAACTATTTAAAATAAAGAAACTGCTATTGGCACTAAAAAAATTTCACTTTCTACTCCTGTTTGGACCCGATTTTACACCATCGGCCCGAGTAATCAAGGTCGTTGAGTGAGCATGGTTCTCAACAGTTAGATGGAAAAATGGAGATAGTTTTGTAAAGGATAATATTATGGATTTTATCATAATAATTATCTTCTTGACATCTTCTTAAACCAGATAAATAAGATGCGATTTATATCTCAAATAAAGCAATACAGTTCGAATTGATTTGGGATGTCTGACGGCACTTGGAAGCTTAAAATGAATTGCAATAGAGATGATGTGAGGATGATATGAGAAATCTAGGTAGGCTAGGTTTTTAATGCATGGTGATGGTGTTGTCAGATTGAATACAAGGCCATAAGAATTGATGATAAGATTAGGCCATATAGTATGCATGCCATGTGGACTGGGCTAACAATATATATATGTGTGTATATATATATATATATATAAATAATAATTGGTAGCTATTTATTTGTTCGTCTCCAAGCATGTGGATTATTTGGGGATTCGATGTGATAACTGATAAGACTAAACACAAGGTTCAGATTTTGTTGTATTTTTGGCTAAGTTCAAAGTCTTGGGGAAAGTAAGGCTTATCTGAGGCTCAAATCAGTGGAAGAGTTTTAATAACATGGTAGTCTTTACCAGCTTATCAACCAGCGCATAAACGTCCCTATAAATACAAGGCTACAAACAACGGAAAAGGCCCATCCAATTCAACACACAAACTGCCATGCGTAAATTCTTGCTCTACGCGAAACCTCTCAACAACCTTAAGATTTTTATTTTTTTTTTCGCCGACACATCTTTAGTTTAGATAAACAGCACTGTGAAGAAAACCGGCGAACATCTTCAGTTTGGATAAACAACATTGTTGTCGTAGAATCAGCTGACTGCGGAGCACCTTCAGTTTGGATAAACAGCACTGCGTCGAGGCCGACTGGTTATCTATCTAAGTCTCGGTCTAGAAGGATTTTCGAATCCTTATTGGCAGAGGTCGTCTCATTAGCCTTATCGGTGAAGTGAGGTGTTACAAGTTACTACATTCGGTACATTGAAATCCGAATTTGATATTGAACTTCTCAGAACTAGCAGCCTTGTCTTCGAGCTCTAGAACCCGAAGGCCGAGACGTGTTCCTTCCTCTGCTGCAGTCGTAAGATCAAGAAGTCAGCAGCGCGCTCAACGCAACATCAACTCATTTTACTCACAGGCCGAGCTCGACCGTCGAGTTGGCACGCCCCGCACACAACCGAATGACGTAGTTAACTCATTAGTTACTCGGCCTACGCGCCATGTAGGCTTGGTAGTTTTTAGGGTCAACATTTTGGCACGCCCAGTGGGACCCAGTGCTAAAACTACGAAGTTCATATGATAGATCAAGATTCCAATCCGGCTCCATTTAGCTGATTGCACGAGCTTCTTGCGCAATTGAAAAGAAACAGTGATGAAGGTACAAAACGCCTTCAGGAGAATAGAAAACGCCTTGATAAGGATAAAAAAATCATGGGAAGCGGTAAAAGTTCTTCGTGGAATGAGGGCCAAGCAAAAATCATTCTCCTACATGTTGAGAATAAAAGCTCCTGCTACCCTACAAGAGCAATGGGTAAACGAAGACAGGGCTCGATTTAATGCCTGGCTAGATGAAGAACATTTCCCTTACGTTTCTGATTACAGATCAATTTCATTTGAAAAATGGTTAGGTCCAAAGGCCGGGGGGTAATTTTTCGCTCCGGCCACAATCAAAATTCGGCCTCAAGAAATTGCCGAAACGGCCGAAGGAGAACCTAGGCCACCTGTTTTTTCGGTCGAGACTGAAATTGTGGTAGGCCTAGAAGAAAAAGTTCAAGTTTCTGAGCCACAAATCAACTTAGAAAATGATTCGTCAGAGGAGTGCTCCAATGACGAACAAGGCCGAGACATAGGCTTAGCCGAAAAAACCACGCCAATCGATATGATTATTGGTGATAAAGCCGATATGGAGAAATCTCATTCGGCCAAGTTATTTGAATTAAAAGTCGAAATTATGCCTGGGGGGCATAATAATTGTTCAACATATTCGGCGGCCAAAAATAAAAAATATTTTGCCAAGTCAAAAGTATTTGGAGATGATTCTTTATTCAGCCTGGAGCAAAATCCGATTAAAAACTTTGTTAAAAAAAGATCTCGGCTTGGGATAAAGCATCGTTGTCCCTCCTTATCATGGATCGGCCATTTTTATTCCCGTATTTTAGATTTCAGTTTTTATATATTCTTATCCATCTGGCTGTTTGAGCCTGTTAATGCACAAAACCGGAGGGGTCTTGGAACAACATAAATCCGACCGTAAATCTGCAGGAAAGTAAAGAACACAAGATGTATCGTGATTCACCCCAATGTTTGGGCTACGTCCACACTGATGTTGATATTGTTTCACTCTGAATTGTGAATATACAAGAAGGCTAGAGGCAGTGTGCTCTCTAGCCTATTTTCTGTGTTTGCCCTCTCTGAGATGTTTTCTCTCTTCCCATGGTCTAAACCTTGACCTCCCCCAATGAGGAGAGTGAGGAGTCCTTTTATAGAATAAGGGCTCATCACTTATTACATATTTGCCCCTTCATTTATTACATAATTACATTTTAGTCTCCCCGAGTATTTATACGAGGTCTAAATACGGAGGCCCTAAATATAGTACATAGTATTCTACCAGACAGACCCCAAGCTTTTCAAAAGTCTCAAGGGCAAGCCCAATTGATTTTTTATTTTTTGGGGTTTGCTCAATTGAAATGGAAGATACGAATTGTTTTCTGTATTGCATTATCTACCTAAAACCTTAAGAAGGATAATTGTATTTGGTGATTAGTTTAGTTTCTAGCAAATAAACAATGGTATTGTTAATTTTGTTTCGGAGCATTTATTCTAGATTGTTAGTTTTATGACGATTTAGGCCTCATTCCATGAGTTATTCTATCCAAGCAAATCTTAGACAACAAACGAGGCTGAAGGGTAGATGAAATGGCAAAAAAAAACAAAAAAACATTTCATTTCTTCATTAGCCCCCTAAAGTTTTTCATGTGAAATTTCGGATTTGTGAATACAATAGACATGGACTAAATGCCCACTTCTTTGAAAAAGAAATGAAGAAGCACAAGATATGTTAAAAGTATATATATTGGCCAAGCCCAAGGCAACCACAAATTAAAGCCCACATCCTGCCCATGTGGAAAAAGTTAGAATTCTCTTCAACTTGGACATTCAATGTTAATAGTCCGGTATCCGCTATGGACGAACGTCGATGATCGATATGTCGTAGATAATGTGCCGATATCATTGTAGATAATAACAATGTGTTATCGATACAATATCCACGACAACATACATACGTATTGCATAAAGAATTTCTCTCTAATGTTATGCTTTGAACTTTTGCAATTATAATTAAACTCAAACCTATATTTCGAGCTCCTACCACTATCATCACGTGTCTCAAAATAAGAAGAATCGCCTTTAACTATTTGGTCTAGTAACACAGTTTACATTTTATAAGGGAGGATTCCGAGTAAACTCGCGAATTACAAACAAAAACGAGAAGAATCATTACAAATCTAAAACTTTAGCCACCCAAAAATTGAACATCATTTCAGCTGCAGCATGAAGAACGTTTCCCGGATGAAGACTAAAACATCACCAAAAATAGCATCATTTAAGTAATTTAGGAAGTGCTAAACGTCTGGTTAGTTGATTATTTCGTGGGGTTTTCCTCCTCAGCTAACGAAAAATATTGGAAACCCACAGAACCAGCCATTACCAAATTTAAAATAACTTGGATTTCTGTCTGTCTGCTCTCTGTGCCAAAAGAAGAAAAAAGACGAACAAAAGGAAAAAAAGGCAGTGGTGAATTGGTGGGTTATATAAATTGTGTACAAGAAAACTCGCACACCTAGTTTTAAGATGGATGCACGTAGGCCTGGCAAACGGGTCGTGTCAGTCGTGTTCGTGTCGTTTTCGTGTAACACCTGTTATCTTAACGGGTCGTGTCGTGTCACACCCGTTATCTTAACGGGTCCTTAACAGGTCGTGTCACTTTACCCAACGGGTAAAGTGACCCGACCCGTTATGACCCGTTATGACCCGTTAAGAAAAATATATTTTTTTTCTTAAATTTGCACATACCACACATTGCCACATAAATATTACTTCAAAACATTAAAATACATTTGTCGTTTAAGTACTACATCTACACTCGAAAATAAGAGCCTAATAAAAAAATAATACATACACTACTAATCTATTACAAATTTTAAATGTGCAAGGATATGCAAAATGAAACAGTTTTTGTTTTCAAGGTTGTGAAATCTTTCTCAAAAGTTTAAACCTCAATTTACAAAATCCTCGATTTACATCGATCATCATGAAATTGCATTGGAACTTTGGCTTGATCTATTGCCTTCAAGAGTTATGTTGATGATGTTTTCAGTAAGGTTTTCCACGTCATAACTCTCTTCTGCATAAACTAAGCATAGAAAAACCAAACATTAAAAATCATTCAAATTATGAGAAGTTTACCAAAATAATTATGAAAAAAAATAAAACAATAGTACTATACCATACTTTTATTAAGTATAAACATAAGATTTTGTAGTATCCACTAGTGTAAATATTTTAAATTGAAGATCGAATTCAATCATTGTATTCATATAAGGTCAAGGAGTGTAGTTGTAAAAAATCATCAAAATCGGAGTTCAATTAACCGTTAAATCGTAATTTTTCGTTTATAACCGTCGAAAAGTTTTGTCCCGTTACTTGCTCTCTGAATGTTTGTTTTTTGTAATTTTTGACGTATGCGATCTCGAAGTATATACAAACATGTTTGACGGTTGGATCTTTGAAACTAGTTTCGTAGAATGAGTATCCCATCAAAACAATATATTCACTAATACTTAATAGTTTATTCATACTTTTATTAAGTATAATATAAGATTTTTTGGTATCCACTAGTGTAAATATTTTAAATTGAAGATCGAATTCAATCATTGTATTCATATAAGGTCAAGAAGTGTAGCTACAAAAAATCATCAAAATTAGAGTTAAAATGACCGTTAAATCGTGATTTTTCTTTTTATAACCGTCGAAAAGTTTTGTCCCGTTAATTGATCTCTGAATGTTTGTTTTTTGTAATTTTTGACGTATGCGATCTCGAAGTATATACAAACATGTTTGACGGTTGGATCTTTGAAACTAGTTTCGTAGAATGAGTATCCCATCAAAACAATAGATTCACTAATACTTAATAGTTTATTCATACTTTTATTAAGTATAACATAAGATTTTGTGGTATCCACTAGTGTAAATATTTTAAATTGAAGATCGAATTCAATCATTGTATTCATATAAGGTCAAGGAGTGTAGTTGTACAAAATCATCAAAATCGGAGTTAAAATGACCGTTAAATCGTGATTTTTCGTTTATAACTGTCGAAAACTTTTGTCCCGTTACTTGCTCTCTGAATGATTGTTTTTTTCACTTTTTGGCGTATGCGATCTCGAAGTATATATAAACATGTTTGACGATTGGATCATTGAAACTAGTTTCGTAGAATGAGTATCCCATCAAAACAATAGATTCACTAATACTTAATAGTTTATTCATACTTTTATTAAGTATAATATAAGATTTTGTGGTATCCACTAGTGTAAATATTTTAAATTGAAGATCGAATTCAATCGTTGTATTCATATAGGATCAAGGAGTGTGGTTATAAAAAATCATCAAAATCGGAGTTAAAATGACCGTTAAATCGTGATTTTTCGTTTATAACCGTCGAAAAGTTTTGTCCCGTTAATTGATCTCTGAATGTTTTTTTTTTCACTTTTTGGCGTATGTGATCTCGAAGTATATATAAACATATTTGACGGTTGGATCATTGAAACTAGTTTCGTAGCATGAGTATCCCATCAAAACAATAGATTCACTAATACTTAATAGTTTATTCATACTTTTATTAAGTATAATATAAGATTTTGTGGTATCCACTAGTGTAAATATTTTAAATTGAAGATCGAATTCAATCATTGTATTCATATAGGATCAAGGGGTGTGGTTGTAAAAAATCATCAAAATCGGAGTTAAAATGACCGTTAAATCGTGATTTTTCGTTTATAACCGTCGAAAAGTTTTATCCCGTTACTTGATCTCTGAATGTTTGTTTTTTGTAATTTTTGACGTATGCGATCTCGAAGTATATACAAACATGTTTGACGGTTGGATCTTTGAAACTAGTTTCGTAGAATGAGTATCCCATCAAAACAATATATTCACTAATACTTAATAGTTTATTCATACTTTTATTAAGTATAATATAAGATTTTGTGGTATCCACTAGTGTAAATATTTTAAATTGAAGATCGAATTCAATCATTGTATTCATATAAGGTCAATGAGTGTAGCTACAAAAAATCATCAAAATTAGAGTTAAAATGACCGTTAAATCGTGATTTTTCTTTTTATAACCGTCGAAAAGTTTTGTCCCGTTAATTGATCTCTGAATGTTTGTTTTTTGTAATTTTTGACGTATGCGATCTCGAAGTATATACAAACATGTTTGACGGTTGGATCTTTGAAACTAGTTTCGTAGAATGAGTATCCCATCAAAACAATAGATTCACTAATACTTAATAGTTTATTCATACTTTTATTAAGTATAACATAAGATTTTGTGGTATCCACTAGTGTAAATATTTTAAATTGAAGATCGAATTCAATCATTGTATTCATATAAGGTCAAGGAGTGTAGTTGTAAAAAATCATCAAAATTGGAGTTAAATTAACCGTTAAATCGTGATTTTTCGTTTATAACCGTCGAAAAGTTTTGTCCCGTTACTTGCTCTCTGAATGTTTGATTTTTGCAATTTTTGGTGTATGCGATCTCGAAGAATATATAAACATATTTGACGGTTGGATCATTGAAACTAGTTTCGTAGAATGAGTATCCCATCAAAACAATAGATTCACTAATACTTAAGAGTTTATTCATACTTTTATTAAGTATAACATAAGATTTTGTGGTATCCACTAGTGTAAATATTTTAAATTGAAGATCGAATTCAATCATTGTATTCATATAGGGTCAAGGAGTGTAGTTGTAAAAAATCATCAAAATCGGAGTTAAAATGACCGTTAAATCGTGATTTTTCGTTTATAACCGTCGAAATGTTTTGTCCCGTTACTTGATCTCTGAATGTTAATTTTTTTTCAAATTTTGACGTATGCGATCTCCAAGTATATATAAACATGTTTGACGGTTTGATCATTGAAACTAGTTTCGTAGAATGAGTATCCCATCAAAACAATAGATTCACTAATACTTAATAGTTTATTCATACTTTTATTAAGTATAATATAAGATTTTGTGGTATCCACTAGTGTAAATATTTTAAATTGAAGATCGAATTCAATCATTGTATTCATATAAGGTCAAGGAGTTTAGCTGCAAAAAATCATCAAAATTAGAGTTAAAATGACCGTTAAATCGTGATTTTTCTTTTTATAACCGTCGAAAAGTTTTGTCCCGTTAATTGATCTCTGAATGTTTGTTTTTTGTAATTTTTGACGTATGCGATCTCGAAGTATATACAAACATGTTTGACGGTTGGATCTTTGAAACTAGTTTCGTAGAATGAGTATCCCATCAAAACAATAGATTCACTAATACTTAATAGTTTATTCATACTTTTATTAAGTATAACATAAGATTTTGTGGTATCCACTAGTGTAAATATTTTAAATTGAAGATCGAATTCATTACTTGTATTCATATAGGGTCAAGGAGTGTAGTTGTCAAAAATCATCAAAATCGGAGTTAAAATAACCGTTAAATCGTGATTTTTCGTTTATAACCGTCGTAAAGTTTTATCCCGTTACTTGATCTCTGAATGTTTGTTTTTTGCAATTTTTGGCGTATGCGATCTCGAAGTATATACAAACATGTTTGACGGTTGGATCATTGAAACTAGTTTTTGTAGAATGAGTATCCCATCAAAACAATAGATTCACTAATACTTAAGAGTTTATTCATACTTTTATTAAGTATAACATAAGATTTTGTGGTATCCACTAGTGTAAATATTTTAAATTGAAGATCGAATTCAATCATTGTATTCATATATGGTGAAGGAGTGTGGTTGTAAAAAATCATCAAAATCGGAGTTAAAATGACCGTTAAATCGTGATTTTTCGTTTATAACCGTTGAAAAGTTTTATCCCGTTACTTGCTCTCTGAATGTTTGTTTTTTGCAATTTTTGACGTATGCGATCTCGAAGTATATACAAACATGTTTGACGGTTGGATCGTTGAAATTAGTTTCGTATAATTCGTATCCCATGAAGTTCAATGGTGTGTGTGTGTATATATATGTATTTATTTATTAAGTAGATTTAAATCTATTTATTTTGTATGTATAATTATTATAGTTTTTAGGGGTATAAAATTTAATATATATATATATATATAATTATTATAGTTAATATTTTGGGTATAATTATTATAGTATATATAATTATTATAATTATTATAGTTAATTTAATATATATATATATATAATTATTATAGTTTTTAGGGGTATAAAATTGTTAAATTAATATATATATAATTATTATAGTATTTTTTTAGGGTTATAAATTATTAAATTAATATTCTGCTCATCGTGTATCGTGTTACCCACGTGTATACCCGAACAAACCCGTTATCTTAACAGGTGCTTATCGGGTTACCCGATAATGACCCGTTTCGTTATCGTGTCGACCCGAACACCTGTTAATTTCGTGTCGTGTCGTGTCGGGTTATCGGGTCGTGTCAGGAATTGCCAGGCCTAGATGCACGCATCAAAGTATGTAGACAACAGAAACAAGGCTTTACTTGGCAAATGTTACAAATCCTTACCAATTTACTACAGAACCCAAGTGCGTCTTGTTTTTCATTTCCTTATCCATGAGGAATGGTCGATTCAAAATTTTAAAGGCCATCTCCAGCAAGTGAGTTATATGTTAGTCAGCAAAGGGTCATATCCTAATCAAACATGCAGAGCTAGTAGCTCTGGAGTTAACTACACGTAGCAAACAAAGCACTTTGCGGAACCACATGTAATTTCTATCTCTTTCTTATCTCTTTTTTTCTTTAAATATACTGCTGGAGATAAAAATATATATTTAGAGTTCAAACATAGTGATCTACACTCTTTAGCCACAGTTAAATATGCCTTATCATAGTAAAGTTAGTTTATCCTTTTTTTATTGTATGAACACAAGATAGTTTTAGTTTGTAGTATATTCTTCTTATTTCACAGCTTTTTCTTTCCTAAATTTTGAAAAATATATCATAGCCCTTTGTGTTTTTGAACATGTAATACCTTCTTTTTAAGCCACTCAGTACTACGGTCTGGTAGTATGGTATTCCTCTTCACTTAGAAGTGAGAGGTCTTAGGTTCGAATATCGTGGATGGAGAATTCGATACCAAATTAGGCTACCCATTGTGGGGCTTAACCGAACTTCCCTTTCCCTTAGGGTAAAAATATTGATGTACTAAAAAAAATAAAAAAAATAAAAACCTTCTTTTTAATATTTTAGATGTTAAATGAATATTTTTAATCATAATTCATTTTCTAATTTAAATTTTAAGTTTAGATGTGGATGTTTTATGATTAAAGTTTTTTAGCCATAATTTATTTATGCTGATTCACATCATATGGTCAAATATTTTTTTATTAACTACTTAAAATAAAGAAACTGCTATTGGCCCTAAAAAAATTTCACTTTCTACTCCTTACAAATGTATTTTGCTTTCTGATCATATAAAATTCAGAGTCTCATAATCAGAATTTTAGAGTGCTAATAACAATTTTCTAATAAAAAAAAAAAATATATTGATGAAGATGGATCACCCATTACTATTAGGATAAAGTTCTTGTTGTTTTGTGTAAAAAAAATGTCATGTGCCATTTGTTAAGATGAAAAGATCCAAATGCAAATGATAGTGCAAAAATTGTTAACACATTTCTCTATGGGGATGGGATACCCAATTTGACACACCCCGACCCGGAATGTCCACTAGGACTCTGAACAGAGTTGTGCTGGCCGACACCTGGAAGGTGACGAAACCATAAAGTATAATGATGTGGAAAATGTGAATAAATTTAAACCTAAAGACAAGAGTGCGATGTGAGCGGAGATGAACCCATTTCACACGCGACATAGAGCATAAGTAAAGAACAGTAGTGTGGATAAGGATCATACCCTCGGAGGTAGCCACCTATACTGAGATTTTCCAAGAATCCTCGTCAATACGGACTTTCAGCAGCTAAAACCTGGAGGGGCGCAAAAATAAGGGTGAGTGGGTCTGAAAATAAAGTTTTTAATAAAAACCTTTTGAAAATGTTATAACCCCTCGCCGTAAAACCCGTATAATTTCCCAAAAAATAATAATACATACGTATATAGAAATCATGCTCGAGAGTAGTGAAAACCAAGTATATGCCATGTCAAGTATCTCAGCAATAAGTAAGCCAGGTGAAATAAATCAATGTAAAATGATATGTCAGCCAGAGTCACCTAATGTGACATGTACTACTGAACCTATAGCTCATCAACCAATTCCTGCACACGAGTCGGAACCATCTAATGTGGCATGTACGACAGGCTGGCACCTGCCTTGGATCCAAGGTGAGTGTACGGTGCGGGAGGTGAACGATCACGTGAAGGCTGGCCCTGGCCTCGGGCGGAGCACTAACACCGGGGTGCAGGATATTGAGCACTAAATGCATCTAAATATAACCATACACACGGCAATCACTATCATCAATATGTACTCACCTGAAGCTTACCTGGGTGTCCGCAACATCATGCAATAATATGCATATCTATACTAATGCATATGCTAAAATATAATGCAATTGACATGACATTTAAAAATGTAAATCCATTTAAAACAATTTCTGGGAAAATAGAAAACATATATACGTATATATATAGAAAACCAAAAGCCCACTCACCTGGAGCCCGCGCTACAACTCCCTAGCACAAACATCAAGGCGTCACGAACGATCGTCGCCTAGAACAATTATCAAATCATGTCTTAGAATTCTTATCAATAGAACATATAATTTACATATCCTATTCGGGAAGATCCGTACATAGGATTCCTGATCCGTAAGTTTCTAATATCCTTAAATATTACGTATTATAACGTATCAAAGTTTGGTGACGATCCAACGGTCGAATCGTCAATTCATATAATTATCAAGTAACACACCTTAATCAAACTAGATTCACAATACTCAAATCACATCATATGGATATCAAATCTGAGATCAGGATATCAATTTAGTGTAAAAATAGCATCGGCGGCCCACTGGCCACGCGCCGCCGCAGGTGGCGGTCGACCTCCCCGACTCGTCGGAAAATTCAACTATTTCTAAAAATTACCAAATTTTACAGGAATGAAGGTCTCAATGAGTGGAGCAACTTTCATATCTATGACTAAGGACAATTTGGCCGGAAAAAGCCTAAATTTCATGAAAACTCGTTGGAAACCCTTAAAATTAGGTAGTTGCTGATTCGCCACCAAAACGAACTTTGATGCCTCCGCCAAAGCTTGGGCCTTGCTCCTAGGGTTGAGAGGAGTCTTTTGGTGGTGATCATCGACGGTGAAACTCGTCGAAGTAATCGGAAAAAGGTTAAAAGAGCCGGATGCCCCTGTGGGTTTGTGGCTTCGATTTGTGAATTTGGGTAAGAAATTTGGAAATCTAACACTACAGAGATGTAGGGCTCGTCAAGGGCTTTTCATGGACACCAAGATCACCCACAACGGAGTTCATACGAAGGAGATATGAATGGGTCAAGTTGGCGGGTCGGGTGGAGAAACCGGGTTTGACCGGTTCTCTCCTTCTCCCTTCCCCCTTCCCTCATTTCCCACATTTCTCTCTTCTCTTATTGGTCACCCTCTCATCTCTCATTTTCTGATTAGTCCAGTTCCTCCCTCATTTATCTCCTTTATACTCCATCTCCACCGCCCATCCTTTCTGCCTTTAAATATGGGCCACACACGTGGCTTTCCAGATTAAGCTAAAAAAATCTGGAGCTTTCTAGAAATAATTAATTTACTAAAATGCCACCGACTTTAAACGTTAATATCTCATTCGTTATAACTCCAAATTGGGTTCTATTTGCGCCCACGCGTTCGTAGCGATAAGTACTACGAGGATATGCCAAGAAAATGAGTTTGACATGAAATGAAAAGGCAGTCAACAAGAGTCAACGTCTTTGCCTCGAAAGGCATTTTCGTAAATTCACTTATTAAAATTATATAAACCGTAAAAATTGGGAACGGGTCGTTACACAATTGTTATGTGTAGACATGGCGGCAAGGGGAGAATTGCCCAATATAAAAATTATTCGAAGAGGGAAATCCGCAATGAGGTACATATTCAAAAGCAAAATGGGTCACATATTCTATCAAATTTTTTTACACCATTAATAGAATGTGCCCCTTTTATTAATACAGTGCTCACTTGTAATTCATCATGTTTAATTTTTTAGAACTATTAAGGGGGTATCTTAAAAGTGAGACTTTTTATGGAATCTCTGTCACCTCATGTTTTTTGCACAATATTTTATAAAGTTGACATGACAATTGACATTAAATTGTGATATAGCAGAGAATCTATGAAGAATTCCACTTTTGAGATAGCCCCTTTAACATTTATCTTAATTTTTAGTTCCTGACTCTCTCGATTTATTATTCTTTCTAATTCATTGTATTGAATCGATGAATTGACTTCAAATAAACCCTCTTGGACTCTTTGGATTTATCAAATTTTCTAACTTCTACATTTTCAATGGTGCATCGAAAAAATAATAAATGGGCGCAATTGAATTAACGAATGTGTAACTATGAAACACAAATTATGATAAACCAAAAATTTGAAACACTTGAACACTTTGGATCTTGGGATGCTTAATGGACTATTCATAAATCCATTAATTCGATTCGATTATCATTCCCTTAACTAGATAAGCCTAAAACACATATAAGTATAGCCAACTTCTTAATTCAGAAATATCTCTAGAGTCCAAAGAGTTCAAAAGGTTTCTGTTGTAAGTTGCTCTCCTTCATTGTGTTTATATCTTGTAGTTTAAACTTGGAAATATTTTAAATATCAACTTTTAAATTTAGGTTTTTATTTTTATTTTATTTTTTATTTACTTGTAAGTCTTAGTTGGTTGCAGAAAAAATGGTAGCCAATGTGACCGGAGACCAAGTTGATTTTGACCCAAGTGCCCCTCCACCGTTCAAGATTGCTGAGATCAGAGATGCAATCCCCAAACACTGCTGGGTAAAGAATCCATGGAGGTCTTTGAGTTATGCTGTTTGGAATGTTTTGGTCGTTTTTGCAATGGCAGCCATAGTCAAATACTTAGACAGTTGGTATGCTTGGCCAATCTACTGGGTTGCTCAGGGAACCATGTTTTGGGCTGTGTTTGTTATCGGACACGATTGTGGCCATGGAAGCTTCTCAGACTCTCGCTTGCTGAATAATTTTGTGGGCCATATTTTGCACTCTGCCATTCTTGTACCTTATCATGGCTGGTGGGTTTTCGATATATTTCTTTAAAATTCTTGTACCTTGTATTGAACATTGTTGAATTTTGCTAGGGTTTGTGTCTATGCGCATGTGAGTGGTTCTTGACTTTGAATACTCTGAAAGTGCAATAATGATCACGATTTGCTCACACGTTTTTAGACGAATGTAGCAAATTTCAACAATGTTTATAAATGTTTAGAGTAATGCTTCGCATGTTTATTGGTTATGTTTTATGACCACGTCTCTAATAGAAGATGGATGTGTTAGTAATGTTGTTTACAATGTGTTTTAAAAATATGATTTCTTAAGTTACTTTTATCAACAATATATCTGAATGTTGCAGGAGAATTAGCCACAGAACTCACCATCAGAACCATGGAAATGTTGAGAAAGATGAGTCTTGGGTTCCAGTACGTGTTTTACATATTTTAGTGCTCTTGCTTTGCAACTTCTATTGATATTCAATATTTCAATTTCTTAACTTGGTTATTATCTATTTCAGATGACTGAGTCGCTCTACAAAAAATTGGATAATAGCACAAAAACGTTGAGATTCACAATTCCTTTTCCGTTCCTCGCTTATCCAGTTTATCTGGTGAGAGTTAATTTAATTGAGGGATTAATCTGTCTAGTTACACAGTTTTGTTAAGGTTTTCATTATTTGATCATTAGTTGTTAACTTTTACTTTTATTTGTCCGCTAATGCAGTTTTATAGATCTCCTGGTAAAGAAGGATCTCACTTCCATCCAAGCAGTGACCTATTCTCCCCGAATGAACGATTTGATGTTATAACTTCAACTGCTTCGGTTGTTCTAGCGGCTGCTTTGCTGTTGTATTTCTCCATTGTGCAAAGCCCTATTCAAATGCTTAAGTTATATTTTGTTCCTTATTGGGTGAGTTCATTTTAAAATTCTTGTTTAGTTAGTAATCTACTAACTTAATATAGAATTAGGGTTTTGTTTATGTCTGTAATTTGATCATGCACTATATTTTCACAGATTTTTGTGATGTGGTTGGACATTGTTACATACTTGCATCACCATGGTTACGAGACAAAGCTCCCTTGGTATCGCGGCAAGGTAAAACTTGTCTGTATGTACTGTCAATGGATGTGTTTTACATTGCGCTTGTGTACATAACAATTTTTTATTAAGATGATAAATCCTTTTTCTTTCATATTATACCCATTTAGTACTGCAAATTGATTTTGTTTTATTTTTGGTGCAGGAATGGAGTTACCTGCGAGGAGGGCTTACAACCATTGATCGTGATTACGGAATGTTTAACAAGATCCATCATGATATTGGTACCCATGTTATACATCATCTGTTTCCTCAAATTCCACATTATCACCTGGAAGAAGCAGTAAGTGATCCTTAGCTATCAATTGAAATTATTGATTTTTTGTCTTTGCAGGCTTGGTCTGTAACATTTGATTTACATGCATACCTACTTCTTTTGCAGACGAAGGCAGCGAAGCCGGTTCTAGGGAAGTACTATCGCGAGCCAAAAAAATCAGGGCCAATTCCGTTTCACTTGTTCAAGATCTTGGCTACAAGCATCTATGAAGATAACTATGTCAGTGACGATGGAGAAATAGTTTTCTATCAGACAGATCCTCAGCATCTTAAAGCTTCTTAGAATAAATCTAATTAATCATCTTGGTAATAATATCTTGTGGAGAAATGAAGGCAATTCCTTAGTTGTTGTGTGTTGTTTTAAGTTTCTGGATTATCAAGTTATATATATATATATATTATCTGAAGTTTCTACACAATTATTCTATCAGAGGTTGTAATTTTGTCACTTAATTTTGATGTTAAGCTTTTTGGATCTGAATATGTAAGGTACATGTCTAACAATGTCGTCGTTTCCTTTTTCATGATATTTTAAACAATTCTCATCTATGAAGAAATGGACTCAAACTCTGCTAAAAGGTTTGTGCACAGTTCTCTAACAAATTAACCTAACGAGTATTTTTGATGCAATATTAACCAATTGTAGTTCGCATATTTACTATAAAACGCAAGAGTAGCCCAAATCAGTCTCGACTCCACTTGATTAACTTAATCGAAACAAATTGGTTAAGTAGTGATTGTGACTATATGCTACTAATCGTTAAATATCCTCTTCTATATGGTTTAGGGTTTAGAGTTGGTACAACGTGAGGCCTCCATCACAAAATATAATCTTGCAGGGGAAATATTACTATATTAGCTAGCCACAAGACTCCCCATCGGAACTCTGGAAATGTTGAGAAAGATGAGTCTTGGGTTGGTATCTTGCTTAATTTACTTAATTTAGGATCTCTTGCTTTGCAATTTGCAATATATGTTAATTTCTTAACTTGGTTATTACTTGTTTAATTAGATGTCTGAGACGTTTTACAGAAGTTTGGATGGTAGCACCAAATCGATTAGATTCACATTGCCTTTTCCATTTTTTGTTTTCCCTTTTTATCGGCATCTTAACGAATATCGTACATTTTTATAAAAAAAAAAAGGTTTAGATTGTAAGTCTTCTCTAGTCAGTAATCTAGCTAGTACCTCCAATGACCAAAAAAATCTAGCTAGTACGTACGTTAAAAATCGAATTAGGGTTTTGTTTATATGTCTGCGATGTGGTCGATGTGGTCGGACATTGTCACATACTTGCATCACCACGTTACGAAAGAAAATCTCCCTTGGTATCCATAGCAAGATGACAGTGTTTAGCATTGTGTTTATGTACATAACATTGATATTAGCTTTTTGTCTGGGGTTTATTGATTAGTAAAATGGATTCATTCATTTCTTTGCGGGAATCGAGTTACTTGAGGAGGGATTACAACCGTTGATCGTGGTTTTGGATTGTTTAATAAGACCCACCATGATATTGGCACTCATGCTTAATTACATTTGTGACAAAATTAAAATCTAAAATGTTGTTAATATGTTGCATTAAGTTTCTAAATCAAGTTAAAAGTGATGCTAATTTGAGACTCTGATTGTTCACTCAAATCTAGTGGTTACTATGTACAATGTGTTATCTTCCATTGACGTATGCTGTCTTGGTTGAAGCTTTTGGATGCAACGCTGGGGACCAGTTTGGCATTGGAGAAGCATTCTGATCACATTATCCTGGAAAGTGATTATCTTCTCTTAGCGCGGGCAGTGGGTAGTCTCCGACAAGACCACTCTCCTCTCAGCCCGGCGATAGATGACATTTAATCTGGCCTGAGATTCTTCTCCCATTCCTGCAGCATTCATGTTCGACGAACATCCAATGTTGTAGCACATAGATTGGCCAAATTGGCCTTATTTTTTTAGCATGAATTTTTGTTTGTTTGATGAGACTCTGAATATTATCCGTGATGCATTACTTGAAGTTTGTACCGTTTTGCCTAAAAAATAAAGTAAAATATTATGTGACAACCCTTCAAATTGGGGTGGACATATTTGCTTAAATCAAATCGGTTGTATAAAAAAAAGTGCAAGACGATATTTTCAGATTGTCAATAATGCACCCAATCTGAAGATATTCTCCTATACATTTTAGGGGTTTAACAATGAAGGTTGTATATTGTAAACTTTGAATCGATTATAGCTCTTTATTGTAACCCATAACACCAAATTTGGAGATAATCAAGTTGACTAAAGAAGTATGTACTCTTTCTGCATCTAATTTCAAATCTTCCTTTAGTAACATCGTCTACTTTTAATGAATTTTATCTTAACAAAGCAAAAGAAGAATATCATATTTCTCTAATGGCATGAACTCCACTTAGACTCCAATCTTACATTAGAACTCAAATTTAAGTTTTAGTATGACTCGTAAATCATATATGAGTTTTAACTTTCCGGTGCATTGAATTCATGCATAATATTCGGAATCCAAACTTTTCAGTGTATTGGGATAGCATGATAACAGGTCATGCATACCAACAAATAAATCAAATCATCTTACTTGCTTTGTTCTGTAAGGAACAAAACCTAAAGGTAAAGAAGTTGACAGATGATAGAAGAGCCGGTCGGGGGGAACAAGCTGGCTCATCAGTTTGAACAAGGCAGGGAAAGGTCAGCATCTTGTGCTGCAAATCAGAAACTCCATACTTCACCAAATGAGGCGACCGGACTTAAAATACATCCCCCAGTCACAACACTCAATCCTCCCCACATCTCTCAAACCTAATTAGTAAAAAACAAAGTAACTCCATAAACATAGACCAGCCCAATAGTAACATATTATAACACACACTCGTGTACACTAATTATTGAGCTGACAAACGAACGAGCGAGGGTGATTGCCCGTCGTTGATGGACATGAGTCGCACATGCATTTACAGCTGGCAATCACTTTAATATAACCACGCATACTGAAATTTTTTCTCTTGGGAGTAAAGATAGTAGTCCATATCCACACAAATATTTCTCTCCTTCCCAATCCAATAGTGGATAGCTACAACACTTTGCCCTTTCTCATCGTACCTTAACTATCTCAGGAATTTTTGTCAAATAGGTTACACAATAAGAGCGTCTCCAAAGGAGCAAGCAAAATTTTCTGTAAAAGTGTCATTTGCTAACCTATTTGGCACTTTTATGCTATTTCACAAATTTGTCACTCCTACCCACTCTTCAAATTTTATCTTTCACTTTAAAATATTAATATCTTAACTTTATTTTATCTTGTGGGGCCTAAATTTTATATTCAAACTCTTCACTAAAGAATACTTTTGAATAAATATTATGCGGAATCCAATTTGCTAACTTGAAGAAGTAGTAACTGGTCAGATGCTAATTCTTTAATTTGCTAACTAGTTGGCACCTCTATTGGAGATACGTTTTTCCTACATAGCATAGCAAATCTAACTTTCCTACCAAATACTATCTCCCTTGAAAAGCTGTAACAAGCTTCTATGAAAATTTGGAACATACCCGTAGCAAAAGAGCGAGTAAGAGCAACAACCTTCACTCGTCCAAAAGTGAATCCACCACCACAGACGCGCCACAGCCGGCAGCTTTACCTGACACTCCTCTCAATAATGTGACTAAATCTACCATGTGACAACAATGTCGTGCAAAATTGACTTTACCATGCGCATGGTAACATTTTCCTGGACACCCCCATATTCAAATCCAGTGCCCGCCACTTCTCTCTCCCACTTTGTCTCTGAACACTTTATGCAGTTTTGCTACTACAAAATAAATTTGAATCTCTCTTTTCTTCTGTCACTGCTTTTTTCTCGACTCCTCTTCGTTCTTCTTTTTGCACTTTTTTCCAACTTGAAAGTTCAAACTACGCTAAATCAAACTCCCACTCACTTGCCAAACTGTGCTTGTTTCACTACCCTTTTCCATGAAGTTGCTAATTTCTTCCCCTTCTTTTTCTTCATGCTCATCATCATCCAACTCCACTGCTTTTGATGCAACAATGTGCAGTTCAAAAAGCGCTGCCGCGGGCTGCATTTCCGGAATTTTGCGCAGAATTCTCTGCAAAGGAAGCTTCCCCACATACCCTTCTGATCACATCCTAGGAGAAGAAAATTCTGTGGCATCTAGTTCCAGAGATCAAGATTTTAATTCCAAGGATAAAACAGAGATCTCTGCCAGTCCAAGCATTGTGGCAAGGCTGATGGGATTGGATTCAATTCCAGACAGGAACTTGGTCAGCAGCCAATCAACCCAAAATTCAATTTTACGCAGCAAATCCATGAATTCTGTGGACCGGTTTGATAAGCGTCGCGGGATGAAGTCGACTCGGTCATTTAGAGAGATGCCTACATTTCTTGAGCCAGAAAATGAGGAATTCTTTATTCTCAGCTTTGAGAGTGAGAGGAAAAGCAAGGAAACAGAATCGAAAGGGAGGAAATGTGAAAAGAGACAAAGCCAAAAAACGGAAAACAGAAGAGAAAGAAAGGCAGAGAATAAGAAGCAACTCCAAGGACAAAGCAGAAGGGCTTTGAACGATTTGAATGGGAAAGAGATGCTGAAAAGCAGAAGCACTTCTGGTGAAGATTCAAAAAGTACTTCAATTGCTACAAAGACGATAGAGAAGAAGAAAACTATATGTGATGTGCTTAAGAATGTAGAATCTGAATTCAGCTCTGAAGATTTAAGCCCGGTTTCGGTTCTCGATTGTGGCCAATTTCTTGTTGATACAGAAATCCCTTCTTCAGGTTTGTCCCCTCAATTCTGTAGACCATTTTTCAACTTAAGCTTGAACTGTTTGGTTTTAGTCAATTGCAAATTATTTAAGTATGGTTTAAACTTCGATTCAAAAATAGAACTGGAGGGACGCTAAACAGTAAAGGGGTTTGAACCTGTATTGTTATATACATGGATTAATGTCTATCTAGTGTCTTCTGGTTTTGTTTTTTATTAAAATTCGGTAGAAATAACCAAAATTTGGAGTTGATTTCAAATTGGTACTTGAACTTTTATCCATCAACAAACTACTACCAAAACTCACGAAAACCCTACCCTTTGCTACATCTGTTAGTCAAACCCTACTCTTGAATATTACACCACCTAACAAGTGTGACCGTGTGAGCATAGTCGTATTGGCTAGAGGGAATGTGCTCCATTTATATCTCAAACTTCGAACATTCTCTATACAGTTTAGATTAGTCTAAAGTCGAATATCGTCAGATGTATTAAAATTATTATTTTTCTTGTGACAGAAGAAGATTCAAGTTTAGCCAATTCATGCAAAGAAAATGGTCCAAGTGGTGATGCAAGAAGAAAAAAGACAATAGAAGGCAAATGTCTTGGATCAAAGAAGAAAGAATTCCACAGAGCAAAGCACATTGGGATGTGGAGTGAGATTTGTAGGTTGACTGAAGCCGAATTGGTCGGTTCAAATTGGATCCTACAAAACAAAGGCATGTGGAGTTTTGAAGGTATTTCTGCAGGCATTGGTGCAGATTTCGAGTCACAGATTCTTGGTCAATTATTAGATGAGATTGTTGATCAATTTGCTGACTTTGCCATGGAAATTCAAAATCTGTAAGATTTACAGCCTTTGTAAATTTTGGCATCAAAATAAATCAAATTAACCAACAAAATATTGTATTTACTAGAAGTATAGTTTTTCTTCATTCGAGCGATGGTATAACCTGACTTAATAAAATTTAAATTACGGGAGGTTAATTTGAATTTAGATGCAAAGAGAGACATATTGTATAACCAACTTTACAACGCTGAATTTTATGGCCAAGCTAAGTATCCTTTATTTGTAATTAAATATAGTAATTAAGGATGTGATTATTATGCCAAGAAAGAGGAATGATATTATACTGTGATTCAAAATTCTGCGCAAACAAATTAATGCAGACTTTTTCACTTAATTATTTATCATCAAAAGGGTTAGGAGTTCAAACTTCAAACCAGTGGGCTAAGATTCTAGGGATTAATATTTTAATCCAGTTATGGACAGAGTCATGATTAAAAGGCAGCATAAAATTGCTAGCTCCCACTCTTTCCCCTCAACTTTGCTTTTGTTGATGAAGAATGTTTGGCTACTCAAATGAATGGAAACTCTTATTCAAAACACTTTGTGTTCAAATTATAGAATTTTGTGCTTATAATCATAACCGTTCATATTATGAATCACTTTGTAAATATCATCTTTGCAAAAATAAATTAAAAAATGATTGTTTAGTCCATCTATTGTAGTAAATACATAGACGGTTCGTAGTACTTTTACAAGTTTTGTTCATCTGTTTTTATACAGTTCAATGACTAAACGACATTGGTTTTAATTGATTTTTTGAAGAAGCAATCTTTATAAAATGATTTATAACATGAAAAATTCTGATTATAAATACGTAGCCAAATATTATTCTTCATTAGTATATTATAAATTACATATTCAACATTCAAAACTGATTATGTAAATTGCAAACTTTAAAAAAATCTGTTGTCTAACATAGAACATAGAATATCTTTGTGACGAGTGTAGTATACATGTAATCAGTATTATAAACACAACGATGTATATCTCAGTTACACAGCAAATTCTCTGTAGAGCTTGCCCTTGTAAAGGTTCTTAATTCTAATCCTCTATACTAAAAGAGGAACATCTTCCACTTGGGTATCAAGCTTAGCCACTAGGGTTCCAAGAGAGGCAGTTCCTAGTCAAGCAATTCGAGTAACAAGTTTCCATTAAAAATGCATGGTCAAGTTTCATGAGCAATTATTTGGAATTGGTACACTAGAGGAAAAATTATTAATTTCTCGAGATTTACTCTAAAGGAAATTTCAGTAGGACAATTTAATTAGGGCTGCTTTCATCGAAACTAAGTTGAATAAGACCAAAATACATAAAGTACCGTACTTTTATGAGAAGTATCTAACATATGACATGATTTAGGCACCCCTAGCCAAGTTTTTGAGCTCGTTTGTAAATGCTTTTGGCAAAAAATGTTTTTGAAACCAATCCTTAATAAAAATTCAAATGAATTCTATAAGAGCACTTTAAATGCTTCTCCAAAAAAACACATATATGCTGCTTCTCCTAAAAGAGCACTTAAAGTGCTTTTGGAACTCAAAATCAATTTTACCAAAAACACTTTCAGTCATTTTAAAAGCACTTCCAAATAAGTCATTTATCTTCTATCAAAGTAGAACAGATGCTTTCTTCTTTTGCAATTTAACCAATAGAAATCACATACATGTCAAAAACCAGCCCTTGCAGCTCAACAAGTAGGTGACACCTCCGCCCCCCCCCCCCCCCCCCCAAAAAAAAAAAACCATTTAAAGGAGGTTTCTGATTTATTTTACTAGTGATAGAGCAGGTAGTTCAACCCCAATCTAAAAGGGTACATGTGTTGTGATACTGTTTGAACTTTGAAGTCAAGTGGGTGGAAACTGGAAGAAAATCAAATTCCCTGGATTTAAAGTTGATACTTGTGGGCCAAGGCATCTCTGGGTGTTGGGACTGAAGCCACTAATCGTTTTCTTTATCTAGTGCTCATGCCACTAACAATTACCCAACTACTAAAAAGCAGATTGAAAGATAGAAAAAGTAGAGATAGTAGGTCTGCCTTTTTCTGTCTCTTGCTCAACAAAATATCACCTATTGGGGAGACTGGGAAGAGATTCACCTTTGGAAAGCCGAAAGTAATATGCAGATTTCAGAAAAATGATAAAATTAACATCGTAAAAGTAAAACCAGAGACGGAAAACGTAAGGAACCATACGCTATGTTTATTTTGGTCTTTTGGATTGAAATGAACGTGAGTGTGGAGAAGAAGAGGTGTGTGAAAATCATTTTACGAAAGTATAAGTCTAAAGCTGGATCCTTCAAGATGGGTATTGGGTGTGGGTGGGGGGAATTCTATTTCCAAGTTCAAACAAACAGGAAAGGTTTTGCCGTGTCACCAAGTGTATGTGTCGCTATCTCCTATAACTCGTCTCATCCCTCTCACTCATCGTGGGTAACGGGATGAGAAATAGGGATGCACGGGTCTATGCACTTGATGACAACCAAGGTTTCCGATATCTTTCTCTTGACAAGTAAATGTACACAGAAAATTCAGCACGGGAACACAAAGTTGTTGGCCAAATTGATATGAATATCCTGAATTTATGAATAATTCATCATTGTAAGAGCTGGTCATACATATAAGGTATACAATCGACCAAAAACATAATAATTAACTTGATAATTAATGATTAACATTGAAATCTCTCAATTTTTTCAGCATTTTTCTGTTCGAGATTCACATGGAAACTACAATGAAGACGAACTAAAACAAAAGGAAACACTCTGTGCAGAACTTGCATTCTGCAGACTCATCTTTCTTTTCCGTCGGGTTATTTCCTCTCTTCTCCGGTTCATTCAACCTAATTGATGAATACAATAAAAATTTAAAAAATGGCAGGAAAAAAATTTAGTTAAACGTCAACCAAAGGAGCAATCCGGGGATTTGTCGATTTAAGCCACCATCTGCTCCTGCTCAAAGTAAAGCTGCTCCACCCAAGCGGGGAGCATCTCTAGACCTCCGTTGTTAGGGTGACACTGCTGCTGCTGCTGGTCCTCGAACCCAAATTGCCCGCGTTGTTGCGAGGCTTGAGGTCCATCCTTGACAAGAGATTGAACCCATGATACGTCAGGCTCATCACCATTTGTTGGCATCATGGATGAAGCTGTTGGGGAACTGCTCCCGTTGCTTCGGAATCCAAAAGAAGCAGATTTCCTCAGCTTGTTCAGCTCTTCGCCCTGGATACCCCAGTCTAATTTGCCACCAGGAGAGCCCCAATCTGAAAGGTTAGAGGGCTTTATTGTTCCAAAATCAGCAGAGGAAGAAACCACAGAATTACGGTTGCCAGCACTACGCTCAATGAAGCTCTGACTCCTCTTTGCAAATGCAGCAGACCTTGAATTAAAAACAGCAGCTGCACTAGATGCATCAACTCCAAACATCGGAGAAGCCCGTACAGGAGAGGATGAGAGGCTGGCAGAGTAGCTGGGACGGGCCTGCAGGTTCATATTTTGGCGCATCTGGATCCCAGTTGGAGAATGTAACTGGGATGCTGTTGCATCCCGTGAAAGGCCATTAAATTGAGGCAAAATTGCAGGATCAAGAGATCCAAAAATGTCGTCAAGGTTAGTAGGGTTCACTCCTCCGATGGTATTCAATTCCCCTGTTCGATTCCCAGATGCAGAAAAGGGCGATGCAGGAGATAAGCCTATGTTCCAGCTAGATGGGGAACCGGACATCTCATCAATCAAGCGTTGCTGCCTTCGACGATCCCTCTCCAGGCTAAGCATCTCGATCTCAAAATTCATATCTCTAGCACTCAGAGTAGATTTCAATCTGCTACCTGGAAGCTGCAAAGTGGGGGGTGCAAAGTTTGGAGTGTTCTGCCACATGTTTCCACCCATAGGAGAAGAAGGTCCTGTGGGAGTCATGGGCGGAGTTGAAGCAGGAGGAATCATCATGGATGGAGAGTTGAGGGAAAGCGGGGTAATTGACCCCATGTCCAGAGAAGCAGCACTGGCTGAGAATGATCTCGGAGAAGGCACAGCAGATCCTGTCGAAGCATACAAGGGGCGAAGCTCTTCTGGCTTGTGAGCAAAGAAACAGACCCTTCTTGTGCATCCCGTCTCATCCTTGCAAAGACGGGTACGGTACTGGGCAGGGTGAAGCCAACATTCAAAAATACCATGTGCATATTCACAAGCATCTCCTTGCCTGCAGGTCCCCTTTCTGAACTCCGGGCAAGGAACACAGCTGTAATGATATTTCCTTGGATCACGCCGCCTTGCATTTTCCCCCGGGTGGACGAACGGACACTCTGTCCAGTCATGAGAGTAGGCCCTTGAGCACGGCTTGACCTTGAAAGTATACATTCTAAACTCATCCGTGCTATAAATCCCGTTCTTGATGTCCGGAAGAGAAAGATCAACAGGATACTCTTTCTTCTCTGTTCCATCCTTCGACGCACGAGGAGTTGTCATCTCTTGCTGTTCTTGCCCTTCTGTCTCATTAATCATTTGCTCCGAGAAGTCAAAAGGTTCATCAATACTGGGAACACCCTTGAGCATGACCTCCAAAGCTTTCTTCCTCGAACCGAAGCTCGAACTATAAGCAGGTGCGATCAAGTCACCTGGTTGGTTTCCATTAGCATCAAGAGAACTCGCATCAGCAGAAGCAGCAAGCAAGAGCTTGACAACCTCAGCCGAAGCAGCAGAGCCACCAGCAACAGCACAATGAAGAGCTGTAGCTCTATCTGAACCGCAGGCTTTATTAACATCAACAAGACAGGATTGAAGAATATAATTCAACACGTTCATGCTACCGAACATAGCGGCGACCATGAGGGGAGTCCTCTCCTCAAACCCCAACTTCTTCGAGCCAATCAGCCTCCCACACCAATAGCTCGCCTCATCAACATCAAGACCCTCTTCCTCTACAGCCCTTTTGAACCCTTCAAGATCATCGCAGGCGGCTAGTTCAAGCAAAATCGAAAAGTTAAACCGCGTCCCTTCTTGTTTCTCACGCTCCATGATCGTATCAGTGGAAGAAGGATTCCTCTTGGAACCACTGCACATGGATGTCAAGACAGTCTCTTCCTATAAAAAGAAGACATCAATTCAAACACCCTCTGTCAGAAAGATCACAAGCATGGGCACTTTATGGAGGAAAATTTCAATCTTCCAAAGGTGCGCAAGGGATTTGATCAAAACATAAAAATTCAATCTTTGGTGTCATCATTTAACCATATTGTCAAAACACACATGTTGACCAATTTCAGGCAAAAACTGAAACAGAAATCTGTTACAAACCCAACAAACACAACCACTCATAACAACCACACACCCACTTGTTTGGTTGCCAGGAAACTGGGAAAAGAAAATTCACATACAGCTCTCTCTCTCTCTCTCTCTCTCTCTACCCCCTTCTAGTAAAACAATCCAAAACTCAACTCTCACGCAAATTCTTCTACTTCTTCCAAACTGATAATTCCCAATAAATAACAACATCCATCAAAGAAAAAGAAAAAACCAAAATTCAACTAAACACAATTCTTCTACTTCCTTCTTCCAACTTTTTAAACTCCCAACCAATAACAAACAAACCCATTAAAGAAAAAGAACCAAGCTTTCATTCAAAACTCCCATTTTCTCAAGAACCAAACAGAAAATTCAACAACTTCAAGAAAACAAATAAACCCAAGTGGAATTACACCCCAAATAATCGAATTAAACAAAGAAAATACAAAATAAAAAAATTGAGAATTAAAGAGCAGGCGCATACCTTATTGCAGCAGAGAAATTAAATACAAAGGAGAAAGAACTCTTGAGAGTTGCTCAGGAAAAAAACCAACTCCTCCCTCCTCCTCTTTTAACTCTACCCAAAAAAGGACCAAACTATTAGCAAAGACAGAGACTTTTCGTTTCTTCCTTTTGAGTTTTTATGCTTTTTATTTTTATTTTATTTTTTTCTCCGGTCAAAAACAAGAGCCTATGAAATCTGCAAGCGCGCTCTCTCTCTCTCTCTCTCTCTCTCTCTCTCTTCGTCTTCGTCCCCTTTTCTTTCTTACAGAAAAAAAAAATTAAATTAAATAGAAACCCCAAATAAATTATTTTATTTCAAAATTCTGAGTGGGTCCGCCTGGTTTTTTTAAATATCTAAGAGCATCGAGTAACGGATTGCCGCGTGTCCACGATACTGTGAAACCGACCTCACCAAAGTGATGTGTTCAGATTCCAGGATTGTCACCGCATAATGCACTTTGTCTTTTAGTGGTGACGTGGCGGAACCTCCACCGTCTGTGCTACCGAAGAGAAAAAGAACCGATTCGCTTCTAAATCATGCCATCGTTACCCGCAGTCACAAGCGAATGCGTGACGGGAAGATTTTAATTGTCGAAAAGGTACATCACATACCATTAAACAAATGATGGGATATATATGCTAAAAAGTTAATAACTTACAAAATAAAATCTTCACCATTCCTATTAAAACATGTGGTGTACCACTTGTATTCCCGTCCCAATTATAAATGACTTATTATATTAACACCCCACAAGTTGTTGAATAAACCCCACATACTTAATATACCCCACATTTATTTTTTCAATTAAAAATTATCTTAATACACTCCACTTCCTTCCCCATAATACCCTCACACCTCACATTCTTAATATACATCTTATATTTTCTACATACACCTCATATTTCTCAAATCTTATAACACTCATTTTTTATTTTGCTGAATGATTTCAAACTATCTGAACGTTAGTTTGCCGAATGATTTCAAATTGAATGATTTCAAAAAATGTTTAGGTTCATTTGAACGTTTTTCAATAACAATAATAATGATTTCAAAGCTTTCGAAACACCGATTTCGTGTTTCATTCTTCAAAAATTATTTTTCTCAATCAACATGATTCTAGTTTCATTGTTTAGGGTTTTATTTAACAATGGAGAATGTGAGGGGTTTTGATAGTTGAAATAGATAAATAATACGTTAAAAGTGATTTGAGGTGTATTTATAAACTTTTTATTATTTTTTAAACCTAATAAAGTAAAAATTATCATTACATAGTAGTGTAAATTAGTCATTAATATTAAATTTTAACGTGAGATGCATAGTGCTAATATAAAAAGCCTTAAAAATTTCTCGTCGATGAGTTGAGTCAATGTGGTGGAGCGCAGTTTTGTTTTTCAACGGTTTGTTCGATGCCCATTTGTCCGTCAGCGTTGGATCGTGGAGAAGAGGGTGAGGTTATCCGTTGTAGGTGATATCGTTGTGCACTGCGCACTTTGGAATTCTTGGAGCCATCGACGAATGAGAGAGGTTCGATGCTTTCTAGAATCCTCGCTTTCGTTACGCCTGCACCTAATTTTTGAATTATTTTTATAAATTAATGACGTAATAAATGGACCAAAATAGTCTTCTTCTTTTTTTTTCGGGTAAATTGTAGCTATGGTCCATTAACTTTAACTCAATTGGAGCAATGGTCTCTTAACTAAAAATTCATTATTATTGTTCATCAACTCATCAAAACATCAGCTATGGTCTCTCAACTAAAATTTCATTACCATTAGTCCCTCAACTTTAATTCAACTAGAGAAATAATCCCTTAACTTTAACCCAATTGTAGCAATGGTTATTCCAACATAACTCGTTTTGACAAAATTTTTGACGTAATTGACGAAAAGAACTATAATTACACACTTTGATGAGTTGAGGGATCCTAATTGTATAAATGATCATTCCAACATAACTTATTTTGACAAAATTTTGATGAAAATGACTATAGCTACACATCTTGATAAGTTGAGGGAGCAATGATAATTAATTTTTAGTTAAATGACTATTACTCTAATTTAATTAAAATTAAAGAACCATTGTTATAATTTACTATTGTTTTTCCCTTAAAGTCTACGGCCGTGGGCGCTCTCATTTATGTTGTCTCCTTTTGTTTGGAAATTTTTTTTATGACATCGCTTTCCAAAAATATTTAAAGCAATTCCTAGCGTTGGCTTTTTTCAAATTTCAAGTTAGTATTTCATACAATACATCAGCACGTCAATCATCAGTTGATGGCATTTTCAAAGAAAAAAAAACAATTGCAAATTGGTATTATATTCCTCAATTATGAACCAGGATCCTCTCCTGAGCAATTTTCTAGAGATTCTGCAATCTTGTTCGTTCATTTTATATCGTACGGTCAGTTTTCGTTAGGTACTATTCATATTTGAATTTTAAAATTTAAATTTTAAATGATTTCTGACGGCACGATATACAATGAACAGACAAGATTGCGGGATCCCTAGGGAATTGCTCAGGAGAGGATCTTGGTTCCTCAATTATCTTCGTCACAAGTCCATGATGTCTTTATTTTCTTCATCGGTCAGCCTAATCATCTCAATCATCTTTGCACCATGTACTAATCTCCTCCTTAATTTATGCTTGCTTCATTACAAATACATGATTTTGCTCTTAAGAGACGGGTTAAAAAAGTATCATTGGTTATGTTAAAAAAAAAAAAAAAAAAAAAAAAGAGTTTCGGAAAAATAAATGTGTCCTAATTATAACATTTTATCTCATATTCACTCATCCACTTGAGCTGATTCTGAGAGTTTATGTGTACCATGATCGTGACCAGACAGACACTTACGTGTTTGTATTTTTGGCAAGTGCATTTGTTGCATCAACCAAATCATTTCTTTTTCTTCCATTATAAAAAACTTAGAACAAATAAAAATTTTCAAGTAGGTTGAAATACATGGTGAGTAAATGAAGAGTAAATTGAATAGTATCATGATTGACTTTTTAGTGTAAAAATATGGTTTTTCGTTAAAGTGAACAGTACCGATAGTTTTTCGTTAAAATTCTCTTAAAAGAATCTAGGTAAGTTGGAATTGTCATGATTTAGTAAATGCTCCAACTGTGACACCCATTGAAGTTAATCTAATTATATGTAATTACTTTTCAGTTGCCAAGACTATATTGTCATTACGAAATCCAATCAATGATTTGATCCCTTATCAAGTCATCACTACACAGCAAGACCACATTCCTCATTTAAGCGGAGAACAACTCGCTAAAGCGATACAATTAACAGTAATCAGAATTAATTCTAAATTCATTGGAGCATCATAGGAACCATTTAATATTGAAAACAAAGAGAAAAAAGTTATTTTTTCAAAAAGCAATCCACGATTATTCTTGCTCCCATATAATTCCCATGTATGTGAATACGAATCCATTTTACTTTTTCTTCGTAATCAATCTTCTCATTTACGATTAACCTCTTCATGCTAATGAGACTTTCTTAAAAATTGGACTCTCTATAGATTATCTGCCAACTCATGTTTTCAACACAATATTTTATGAAAATTGACATTAAATTATAAAACGGCAAAAAGTCAATGAAAAATCCGACTTTGAAAAAGTTTACGTAGCGTTTCTCTTTAAAAAAACAGGAACATTAATTTGAGCTCCAGGACAAGAGCTAAGTGACAGTTCATGACTAAGAGGATAAGCAGAAAGACTCCAGCTTACGGCTTACTACTTTTCTTCAAAGCAAATTTTCCAACTTAAACACTAAGACAATCGGACGGTCATCCTCCATGGACAATGGACAAATCAACGGCTCACAGTGTGTCCCAAAAATCAAAAGCCAAATTTGACTATGGAAGCTAAGAAAACAGGGGTTTGCCATACCAGATTGAATAGTCAATGAAGTGTTTTCAAAATACGACCCCACCAAGGTGGAAACGACATCGTAGATTACATGCAATGCAAGATAAGGTGCAGGTCAGTGTCATTTGGTGTCGTTTACTTGGTCGAAAAAGACGTCTTATGTGGTGTGATCACTCTATTTCCATCCTTTCAGCATCAAAGTTTTGGATTCTAATTAGATGTTGAGACGGTGGACGGTGTCTGCTAATTTTTTGTCTTCCCTTTGTTTATTTATTTACTTAATTATTTTTCACGGTCGCAATTCGTGTTTTGGAGCAATAACGAAAAATACTTTATCATTTTTTTGCGAAAAGAGTGACCTAAAGAAGAAGTGAAATTTCATTCCAACCCTAGAAGTTAATTACTTGCATAAACACAATCAAATTACGAGGTAGTTTAAGGTTGCTCAATTTTTTTTTAAAAACAGTTTTTTAAAAAGTTGGGGTCTTAATTTTGTTTGGTAAATAAATTTTTTTTTTAATTATGGTCCAAAATAGCAAAAAGCATAACCAACTATACATATGCTTCTAAAAAAAGTGTTTTTTTCATTGGAGGCATAACCAACTATACATATGCTTCTAAAAAAAAGTGTTTTTTTCATTGGAGGTAGGCAGGTGAACAATACCAAGTAATGAAACTTTCATATTTACAATCTTAACCCTATTTTTTCTTTGCTAAAAGCACTTTTAGCACTATAGTTTATCAAACACTTACCCTGCTTTTTTTTCATAATTGTTTATTTTAACAGCACAACAGAAACAGTTTCTAAAAAAAAACCCAGCAATCTCAAACTAGCCCTACCAATAACATATGGTCCAATATTCTAGTGCATAGTATGTTCAGTTTTCACTCATGCGATCTGAGTTCGAAAATCTCCCCCTTTCCTAAATTACTATAATTGTTTTGAACCCTCCCCTTAATAATAACTAGCCTTCATGCACGCGCTCACACGCATGCATAAGACATTTTTTGAATCATGGTGTGCTACTCGCGACTTACACGTTTTAAATGTATTTATAAGCTTTAATTGATAAAGGGAAAGTCAAATATTTGAAGTAAATGAATAATCTTAGATCATGCTAGGAGAAACCCCTCATAAACCAATAGGTGAATCCACATAATAAAATCTGTCTCTATTGAATTTATATTAAGAATAGAGAAAATAATATTTAATAAACAACTAATTGAATCACATTATTACTAGTCCATTGTGAGGCTAAGCCCACCCCCTCTCCCTTAGTGTAAATAATATCGTTTGTTCAAAAAAAATCATTTGACAACTAATTTAATCACATTATTATCCGCGTGCGAAATGCATTTTTTATAATCGGCAATACATGTCTCTTAAGATGTTTTGAACATGTTTAAAAATAGAGAAAATAATATTTAATAAACAGCTAATTGCATCATATTATTGCTAGCCTATTATGAGGTACTAATTATTAAAAAAAAACTGTACAAAAAAAATTAATTATTAAAAAAATACTATTAAAATGATGAAAATACCTCTGCCACATTTGATGCATTATTTTGGGTTGCTTTAGAAGTTTTTTCGTTTGAGGGGCATTTTTCTCCAATTATTTTTTATGAAGCTTGTGACACCAAAAAACATTGTTCATTGGACCCTTGGCTTTATATATAAAGATAATTTCAAAAAAATATATATACCAATAAGAAAAAATTTATGTGGAAAATCAGCTAAAAGAAAAGGTAAGTTCACTTGTTCTTCTTTTTCAGAAAGTGGAATGCATTAACTTTCTTCCAAAATCTCAATTGTTGGTTTTCCTTTTTCTTTGTCATTAAGTATGGAATATATTTTCAAGAGAAAGTTGGACAGACAATGCACAATTATCATGTTACTAGTGGGAAAGGTGTCACAGCCGTTTATGCAAGACTTTTTTTGTTTGGACTTTTCTATTTTGGGAAAAAAAAATTAAAAACGTGGAGATATGAGCAGAACTATAAATGAAGAGTGAAGAGTGTAAACTTAGGGGGCGTTTGTTTGCCCTCACTAAGTGGGACTGGACTGGATTGGATTAGCTGTTAGTCCAATACTGTGTTTGTTCCATGCTGGGACTAACATTAATGAGACTAAAGAGGACTAGCATAGACAAAACCCTTCACTAAGAGGTCTTAGCGAGACCCCCCAATAACCATGAGAGTCTGAGACTAGCTAAGACTATCCTCTCTCGTCCTCGTCATGCTCAACAACCACTCCTAATAGACTCCTCGTCATCTCTGGTCACCTAGATCATAATAAAATATTAATAATTTATATGTTAAATAATATAATATTAGAATTTGTTATTATCCATCTTCTTAGTCCAACACTGCACCAAACGTTTCACTAAGTTAGTCCAGCTTAGTCTAATCTAAGCCAGTCCAGCTTAGTCCTTGAAGCTAGTCCAGTCCGAGATAGTCCGACGCAACAAACGCCCCCTTATTGTCCATTTAACCATTTAATATTACGGTTTCATGATTTTTTTTTTTTTTTTCACTTGTGAGTTATATTTTTATTCTATTTGAATCTCGTAAATTACGGGATTCGAATCATGAATTGGTTATCGGATTGGAACCACAAATTTATAGGGAATTTTAACAAAAAACTTCTAGTACTGTTCACTTTAACAAAAAATCAAAATTTTACACTAAAAAGTCAATCATGGTACTATTCACTTTATCCTTTATTTTGTCTTTATCGTTAAAACTCAAAATTTTCAAGTCATTTTCATTAGTTTTCGTAAATTTATATCCTATTAATTACGTTTGTTTGGATCAAGATCTTATCCATTGACAAGTCTAGCTGCCGGACCCAAAGTTTTGTTGTTCAGATCGAACCCAAATTAGTGACGAAAGATTTTCTATTGTCAGAAGTTTGGGGCCCGTTTTAGGTTGAGTTAACAATTTGAAGACTATCTTCTAGAATTTCAGTGAAAGCCAACAGAAAAAGCCTGTGCCAGTAATACAATGCAGTTCTAGCTTTGCCAGTAGTGGGAGTCGATTTTTGTTGGAAAGTTGGAGAACCAACCGAAAATCAACCAAACGTTTAGTTTAGTGATATTTCTCTTTCCAATCTTCAAAGACGTCCGAAACTCAAATCCCTCGATTCCCATTGAACAGAATGGAGAAAGAAAACCATTGTCTTTGAAGATATAAAGAATGAAGCCTAGCAGACGAAAGACACTTACATGCAACCAAGATGCTAGTTTGACGATATTCAAGCCTATCACACTACTCGATGTGGTTTAATTTACCTGCATAATACTTGATTGTTTTGAGACACTGCCACCTTGGTCCTTGACGTCCTAGTCAGCATATAAAATCTTACATAAGTCGTTAATACAACACAAATGGATTCACCCAAAAAAAATTATAGGACTGAGTAGAAAAACAAAGGCTTTATGTCAAATGCTATATGCCAAAAGCTACAGTTTACAACATGTACTACAAAAAGCACAGTTTCGCAAAAAATTAACCTAGACCAATTCGAGCAGGAAGGCAAATGCCGGGAGCCTGTTCGTCGACGGAAAGGGTTCCAGCAGCAGCCAATTTTATTACAGAATGAGCAGTGAGACGGAACTTCTGGCGTGCTTCGACAAAGCTTCTGCTGAGAACTTGTTCAACCCACTCCTCTACAGCTTTCTTCTTGTCCGATAACCAGCCAGCTGCGAGTATCTGCACCATGACTCCGAAATCAATCTCCAGCTGAACCTCGTATCCGAAGATTTTCTTCAATTCGCGATTGATTTCCTTCACTATTTTCTCAGCGAGTGCTTCAAAATCAAATGGCTTCAAAACCACTTTTTCGTCCACTCGACCAAGGAAATCTTCCAGCCAAGCTTCAGAGTTTTCGGAGATGGAGTCACTGTCACGATCTTCAGAATCTATGTTCTTGTCTGGCTCCGCTACTGGCAGATTCAAATCGAGAAAGTTCCTTAATTGCTTGTTGGACCGTTTCTGTAGTTCAGAGGATCGCTCTAAGGAGGCATTGGTGTCAATCAGCTTTCTTTTATTTGTAGAAGAAGACGGGTTTGAGGTTCCATCTCTTGGTGCAATCCTCACATTCATGCCCTTGCTTTGGTTGGCATCCCCAAGATTACGAATTTGCATTTGACATTTCTTGGCGGCAAGTATGACCTCCTCAGAGAATTTATGGGGTTCATTCTCTCCAGAGCGGCTTTTGCTGCTGCTTTTGATAGTGGAGGTAGTCACGAAGATTATGTCGTTAATGCTGATTTCTCTCCCATGCAAATCTGGAAACTTTCCAGTCCTAATGGCCTGGGACAAGCTACTCTGGGCAAGAAAGTCCGCCTTATCGACATTTTCAAGGAATACCACTGAATGAGGTCTCCTGCTTAACTCCCCTGCAACATAATCAACAACTGTCTTACCCCTAAACTTCACATTGTAATCATCTACACCTTCGGATTGAAAAACAGAGTTTGATTGGTAACCCCTATCTTGGGAACACATATCAGCAGAAATTAAGCTTTCTCTGGAGCCAAAAAGTCTCTCAGCAAGTGCTAAAGCAATTTTCTTCTTTCCGACTTTGTCAGGTCCAACCAAAGTCAGCCATATATCTCCTCTGAGTTTCGAACACTGATTCCTTCCACTACCAGACTTGCAACATGCCACAGCTTGACTGATACTGCAAATGGCTTCATTTTGCCAGCCAACCTTTTCTGTGAGAACTCTCCTAAGTGATTTGATATCACTTGGATCAACCTGCCCTCCAAGATCAGACGCAGAGCAGGAAGAGGACTGGGCAATATGGTGTGAACTATTTTCACTCAATGCATCAAATTCAGCAGAAATGGAACCAGAGAGGTGTCTGGAACTCTCTCTAATATCTTGTAATTTAGGACTTCTTGGCCCTTGACTGGTTGATCCATACAATGTTCCCAATCCCAAATCTGTTGCTACAGAAGTAACTGATGAAGACAATGTGTGGTCAGTGGAAAGATTCATATTGTGGATGGGGTAAGTAGTCTGGCAGGGGCTTCTCATTTCAACTTGCTGATCCTTTGAATCTTTAATCAATAGCTCTGACCGGAGGCTAGCATTCTCAGCAGCATCGGAAACTACTTGCATAGGCAAGTTCTGTTTTGATAGAAGACTCATTTGCATGTCCATCGGCTGGCAGCGATAATGAATAGCATGTCCGCTTTCATTTAGAGATGAATCTTCACCGCTGTTTTCTTTTCTATTCCAGCCTGCTAGGGAGCCCTCAGCAGATGCAACTTGAGGCCCTGCTTGATAAACGTCCACTTTAGGGAATGGTTGAGGGTGATGATTTTGTCGGCAGATATCATCCCATTTTTTCTGCAGTGCAGATACTGTAACATTCGTTGTTGTTTTATCATCTTTGGTCTGCACTGAATAATGAAGCACACTTACACATATTCTCAAGGAAATAAGGGTAACAAATTAAAATCCAACCAGTTACAAGAAACATGCTCGTTAAACTACATGTGTTTGTGCGCAAAGGCATGCTTTTGTGTGCACAAGAGTTATTCCAACTCGATACAAAATAAACTCTAAAGGGGTTACACACCTTTGCTAGATCGTCTCCCTTGCCAGTGTCAAGTTCGCACGTTTGCAACCAAGAAGGCAAACTATCTGACCGCTGATCAGCTGCTGAATTAGTTGATCCTATTTTCAGAACAGAAGCAGCTTCTTGCTCATACTTCTCTGTGCACTGATGGCAACGTTTAAAGGATTGATATGTGCTGCTCAATGGACTTTTGAAGTCGGACGGTGCAGGAAAGAATCCGCCAAATGGAACGAAGGACCCCATCAAACTGTAAGTATATCATGAGCACGGAACTGTGAGATCCAACAAGCACAAAACAGTCAGACACTTAAGTGTTTTACCTGAAACATACTCTCCATGCATTCACACAACTTATACCAGCGCTATCGACTTAAACATTATAACATGTACATCGAGACATGAATGCATATATGGATTAAATGCTCTCACTCTGAAGTTAGCAAATTATGCAGCTTACTGTATTCAAAAAGAAAATTATAGAGCATAAACCAGAGTAATGAAATCAAACAATACTCGTCTTTTGGGAACAAAACATCATATGTTTTGCGTATCAAACCCGAAACCACAATCAAATTATGACTTCAAGCAACTTCAGACACACATCAAGCATGAATCCACAAAAGAGAATATTGAGCATTTGCCCCAACAAGTTGAAAAGGAGCATAAAACAAATTCAGAGTTAGATAACCACCTGGATTTCGAGTAAACTCCTTCCATTGAAGCTTTAGAAGAAGTAATGGGAAGAAGATGAAGATCCCAATCCTTCTCAATTGTCGAAAACCGAAGCAAAAGCTTCGTAAACACTTCATGGCTCGCCGCCACGCCAATCAACCGCAATTTTACACCATGGATCTCCAACAAGCTCTTCAGATGCAGCACCACAAAGCTCAGAGCTTCCTCCGCCACCACACCCTCACCCACTAAACCCTTCAAATCCCCAATATTTACAATAACACCACTTCCAGATCCAGAGCAGCGCTCCGCCATTTTACCCACCTCCTCAAACTTGCAACCCATCTCCTCCTTGCTTCCACCATTGAGGACGAACTCAGAAATCTCCGTCTCGATGGAAACTACGCTGAAGCTAGCGACTTCAGCAGGTAAAATCCCCGCTTTACCCTTCTGCACGGCCTCGGTGAAGCTCTTCAGAGCCTCGGCGGCGCAGACGCCGAGTAGCAGCGGGTTTTTCCCGCTCTTTTTAACCAACAAGTCGGCGATTCTTCTCGAGTTCTCGTCTCCGTCTTCGAACCCGGAAAGCGGGAATCTGAATCCGGGTCGGGCGGGGTCCGCGTCCGTTAAGTTGCATAGGAAAATGGGCGGGCATCGGGTCCGAGGAAACCGAGCCGATTGAGTCACCGGCGGGTGAATAATCGCGACCTTTATGTCACAGCTTCGAAACCCAGCTTCTCCGAAGACCCGACTGACAATCGGATCGTCCAAGATTGATATGACGAAGTGTTTCAGCTCGACCTTCAAAAGCGACGCCGCTTGCTGCTGGCTGTGAATATGGTGCAAGTGGAAGCTCTCCGGTTGCCGCCTCTGGTTCGCCTGGGACCGCTTGATCGCCGCCATGAGCGAGTTCGACACGGGAGGCTCGTCCTGCGCCTTCGACGACGGCAACCTGTCCAAGGAAACTCCGACAGACAGCTCGAGAGCCCGGAACTGAAGGCGTGGAGAGTACGCGCTGCTCTTGGCGCGGGCGCATGCGTCGCGGAGGGCCGAAGACGGCAAGGAAAGCAAGGCCGAGACGGCGTGGAGCGACGTCGTCTGGGCGTGGCTCCGCCTACGCGCTACAGCAACCGCGTCGTCCAAAGCACGCGCCGCCTCGTCCGTCAAACATTGCCTGGCTGCGCTCACCGGCGTCAGCATCGCCGGCTCAGCGTGTATAGTAAAGTATAATATATGTCTATGTATCCACGGACGAAGACACAAACACCTTTCTATGCGATGAATACGTGTCTTTGTGTAGCGATTTCGAAATAAAATATGGAAAAATACTGAGAAAGTTTCGATTAAATTATGCAATCTCGGAGGAGAGCACAAAAATGGAAAGAGAGAGAGAGAGGGAGAGAGGATTGAGAGATTTTGGTTGTGTTGGTGGCGTTGCTGTATGCCGCGGATGTACCAACAGTTTTTGGGCGGGGAAGGTGGTGGGACTTTGGATTAGACATTAATACAAACACATGGCGAGCATGGCATAAATTCGCTTCTTTCTTCTCTCCCCCCTTTTGGTTTTTCGTTGTTTTGAAAAAGTTTAGACACCACTTGTACGAAATTATACTAGTGCAACTTATCTGTTTAATTGCAGAATTAAATTTTGATAGTTTTAGTCCAATCGATTAAATACAAATGCATCTCTTACGCTTAGAAAAACCATGACTCGTAACGTTCTTTCTATTTCCGTCCTTATCTTTTCGTGTGGTCTTGAGCCTCCTTAACATTTTTAGAAGTGTCATTTATTGTATAATTAAAATCGCGCTCTTATAAAACTATTTTTTTTAATTATTATAAAATTTTGTCATTTAGTACTACGGTCTAGTGCTATTTCTTTTTCATTTGTAAGTAAGAAGTATTAAATTCGATTATCGTCAATAACAAATTTAAATCATATTATTACTAGTTAGAAAAAAATAATATGAAATTTTACGCATAAAATCAATTTACTGTAAAAGGCCAAAGCGACGATTGGGAGGAAGAATCGACCCCTGTTGGTAGGAGAAGATTGACATTTGATCCTGATGCCGTGTCCACTGGCGAAAATTTACAAATGGGCCAACATCATGATATTAGCCGTCGATGTCAAGCTGTTGAGCCCCTTGAGAATTAGCCTTTCTTTATGTTTTGACGATAAATTTCCCAAATTGGTGATGTCAAAGTGAATTAAGTGATAAAGGCCATTTGGAGGAGCAATGTGAAATTTTATCTCTTACTTGGTCAATGGTTTTTTTTATCGTAATGGCATTGGCTTTTAGTGGGTGGTTTACTTATTAACTGATAAGCGTTTATTGAGCAAGTAGTGTCATTAGATAAACTCTGCCAAATAAGGTCGACTCTGGTTCCAAATTACGTAGTTTGACTGCTATTCCAACTTTTTAGGTTTACCTACATAATCAACTACCAACATTACCGATATCATTCTAACTTAAAACCTATTTACTAAGTGTTGGGTTTTCTTACAAAAGGTATTGGTGATTTTAAAGGTGGAAATCTCATACTTTTATGACAGATGTCCTACAAATAAATAGATTATGTCTTGTAACCAAGATAGATTCGACCACAATTCACTGAGTGCATACAACGTGTCCAAAAACTGAAAAGAAGATAAGAATTTAGTATTGGGATAAACACTACCTGGTCCTTAAGAATTCGATAAGTCGGTAATAAAGGATAGTATGAGAATTATTGGACGATGATGACTTGGTTACAAAACAAATTCAGCCTACAAATAACATGTTAACATGATCCGACGTTCCTACCCAAGTTTTTTTACTCTTAGAGTCTCAGGTCTCAAATAAGAGAGGTGTTTGATTTTGACGTGTTGTTTTTGTTGTTTGTACTAGTCCTTTGTTCAACCTTTCTTTTTCCTTTTTCCTTGCTTTTTTTGTTTGTGCTGCATTTACACGCACAGATAAAAATACGAATGTAAAAAACAATCCGAATACACTACAAACTGAAATATTTTGTACTTTTGACACACATACGTGCATTACTTAAGTTCATTGTCCTATTCATTTTTCATCTCCATCGGAAGGAAGAGATCAATTTGAGTTCCTTCTCTTCTAGCCACCTCCTGCAACATTTGTGACAAGCCTTTATTTTTCATGTATCATGATGACACCTGAAATCAAGAGTCGAACTCCATATTTAGCCATTCGTCAAGTGCGTAAGTGTATCACTTATGTTACCAAGCCACTTTTAACCTATATTTGTCCTCCTCCTACTTCCTTGGTTTTTGGTTATCGTCTCATCTAATCCTTATGCATATTTATTATATATTTTGTTAGTCCTTAAGTTTTGGAGCCACCTAAGGCACTATTTATAGGAGCTAAGGTATCTCCAACTGACCCGGCCAAAGAGTTATAGGGCTAAAAATAGCTCGAAATGACATGAAAACTGTCTTCAACCGAGAGTTAGGCCAAATGGCTCGTGGGTCCCACCAGGTAAAAAATGGGAAAACTGGCCAACCGGCTAGCCAAGAGCAGTCGGCCCAATTGTTTGAATGCAACGGGTACCTTGCATCAACATGACGCCAACTAGCAACGGCTAGATGACGTCATGTTGACGCCAGGTTACCATTGCATTTGAATTTTTTTCCTATAAACACCTAAGTCATTCTTACATCATTTCTCACATAATTTTCACCATTCCATACTATCTTACCTCATTTTAAATTTAACAACATTAAACTTAAACAACACAATCTCCACCCTAGTACTACTTGGGGGAGTTATTCAAACTTAAACAACATTAAACAAAATATTTAACAACATAAAACTTAAATGCATACTCCATGGTTCTTTTGGCCCAAAGATGTGCAACAACAAGGGCAGAGCCAAGTACAAGTCTCCCCTAGGCTATAGCATAGGGAGAGTTTGGTTCTTCAAGCTTAAAAATATTAATTTTTGGGTTAGTTTGTGATTTTTAATTGTCATATTCTACTTAACAAATGAAATTTTTTTATTAGTAAGGTTTTTTTAAGACTAATAACAGCTAATAGATGTTAAATAAACTCATCACTTTAACCAATATTATATTTAATAGTAATAAATTAAAACTTCCATATCATAAATGGTTCCTTATTTAATCACTTGAAAGCTTTGAAGGCTAAAAACCTAGAAAACATAGCATAAAATTCTTGCTTCAAATTACTACATTCAAGTTTTTACTATTATATAACCTTATGTAGGCAACATAGGATTAAAAATTTGATTTTGTAGTAAAAATTTTAGCTTAGCCCACCCGCCGAATAATTTCTGGCTACGCCATTGTGCAACAAGATCCTGTTGTAGGTACTTGTTTGTGGCACGAGAACGTATCATCCTATGGCACCTCATGTACTTATTTAAAGAGATATTACCAATTATTCTATCCAAAGGCAAATTAGACTCATCATATATTTTTGCATGAGCCCTCCTTAACCTATTTGGATTTTCTTGGTCGTCATCAAACTCTCCATCAATATAGTCATCTCGCTCATCCACAATCATGTTGTGTAATATGATGCATGACATCATGATAGAGTTCAATTTATCTTGACTCCACCCTCTTGCCGGTTCCTTAATGATATTCCACCGTGCTTGTAGAATACCGAAATTCTCTCAACATCTTTCTGGTATGCCTCTTGGTGTAAGGTAAACCACATTTGGATGTCATCCACATGGTTTGCAATTGTTTGGACAAGTGTCGCCCACTTTGGGTAGATGTCATCTACCAAGTAATACCTCATATTGTACTGACGCCCGTTGAGGTTGTAAGAGTGACCAGCAATAGAGCCACCCCATTGAGGTTGTCCTTCAGTTGCCTCACACACCATGACCCCAACCATTGCTGCCATATATGTTGTGTTGTGTCATGCTTCATCTTCTTCATCAGACTTTTCATCTTCTCGTCTCATCTGCGCCCATTTATCTTCCAAATCGGAATTGGATGATAACCCCCAGTTGGAATGCAAAGAGGATCCAAAGTTAGAATTCATTGCAAACTTGAATTGAAAGAGATATTGGAGAGGGCAAAGATGAAGGTGTGTGAATTATACCCCAATATCCAGCCTATTTATTAACATTGTAAGTTAAAGATAATAAGTGTCACGTAGACCTATCTAAAATTTGCACAACCAATTACATCTTGACACGTGGCGATCGAAATTCTATCCGAAAAATTATTGAGATTACATATTGACAAGAAATATAGAGAGTTACTCACTTTGGCGACACATGTCACTCGAAATCCAATTCGAAAAATTATTCAGATTACATCTCGACAAGAAATCTGGAGAGTTACTCACGTTAACGACACGTGTCACTCGAAATCCTATCCGAAAAATTATTGAGATTACATCTCGACAAGAAATCTGGAGAGTTACTCACGTTAGCGACACGTGTCACTCAAAATCCTATCCGGGAAATTATTGAGATTACATCTCGACAAGAAATCTGGAGAGTTACTCACGTTAGCGACATGTGTCACTCGAAATCCTATCAAAAAATTATTGAGATTATAGAATGATAAGAAATCTGGAAGCTTATTCATTTGGTGACAAGTGGCACTCAAAATATGTCTGAAAACCTTATTTTAATATGGTAGTTTAATTTAAGTAACCATATTAATTCAATTAAAATAATAAATTATGTTTGGCCTATGGCCATTTGGCCTCCTCGGTTGGAGATGATTTTTTATCAAAGGACTATGTTTTGCCTATGACCCTTTGGACCCCTCGGTTGGAGATGATATAAAATATGGCATGGCACTGTTTATTAAAATATAATTTCTTGGAGGGCAATAGGGCCAAAGGGAGCCTTATGGCCCTCATTCGGTTTTAGATGGCCTAAGCTCCCTGTTTTTAGTACTTGAGGCAGCATGTAATGCATGCTCAATAAGATCCATACAATAGAGAGGAAAAAAAGAGGGTGAAAGGAAGAGAAAGATAGTGTTAGGATTTTACATGTAGAGTTTGTATTAGTATGGTTGTTTTGCCAAAGTTTGGATTATTAAAGTGAGTAATTTATGTAATCTGTTCTAACAAATTTTATTTTTGGATAAATGTGAAAGCTACGAGCTGTTGTGGTTTTACTCTATTTACAAATCTTTCTCTATTTTCAAGTCAAGGAGGTTTGATTTCGTGTAATCGCTTTCCATATGTATAGCAGTATATTTACACATTTTATGTGGAATTGTTTGAGATGTTCATAGAACATGAGAACTTTAGTGTTGCATTAATACAATTTAAGTCCTGAAATTTAGGTCTGGAGTATTGGATGATAGTCATTGTTCATAGAGCTATATTTTTGTCTTTTATAGTAGACCTAAATATTTGAGTTTAGGTCCAAGCATTGGAGTTGGTATAATCAAATATCGTTTGTATAGCCATCGTTTTGAGGTATTTAGTTTTTCAAAAGCGGACTTTTTAGAAGCATGTCAATATTTTAATCAAAATGCACGATATTTTAATCAAAATACAATGTTCTTTTTCTAAAAGCACTTAAGTGCTTTTGACATCAGATCCCTTTTAACTTTTTCTTCCAAAAATTATTAGAAACACTTTTAGGATGTGTTTCTTCTAGGAGCTGGAACCCGTCAATTTGAGACCCGTTAGGGGAGTTGGCGTGTTGGGTTGGCGATTCAACAGCGAATGGCGTGAAAGTCCAAGCTTTCCAATAGATGTGCAACAGGCGGCAAAGGGAAGGGAAAGGAAGTAGACGAGCGCAGTAGGTCTTAGCTAGTCCATGGTTTTCCGGGACTCTCACTAAAAACCTCTAGCGAAGCTGTGAGTCTTGGCTAATCTCATTAATGTTAATCATGCATGATAACAAACACTGGACTACACTAGGACTTAGTCCAGTCTAGTCCAATGAAACTTAGTGAAGCCAAACAAACGGTACCTTAGTGATTTTAGTTTTTTCAAAAGACATTGTTATTGCCACTCTAAAAATTCAATTATGTAACCATGCCTAACTTTGTGTCGAGTTTGACTCACATCATAATTAAATTAGTAATCATAAAGGCAAAGCTGCAAGAGTCTAAGTTTATAGCATGTTTACTTATCAGGAATGAGTATAAAAAAAATAAAAAAACAAGTTGGCTACACATTAAGATTAGTAATTTGATACTTTCCCCCGATTTCAATTTTACAGTCGAATAACATGATTGGTCCTCAGACCAAAACAAAAAACAAAAAACGTGAATGGTCCAACAACATGTTTCTATCTCAAATTTTTTAGGTCATTTTTTCCCAATACATATAAATCTTCCCTAGAAGCAAACATTTTATTTATTTTAATGTGTTGGACCGGACTAACCCTAACCCAATAAACAAACTTAAAATAGTTCATGTGAATATAATCTCTCCATCAATCTCTTTATATTCATATCGTAATCCCTCGTTCCCTTCTCTCTTTTTCTCCCTCTCTCCCTCTCTCTCCTATAAATGTTGGAGTTGATGTTTATGGTTCCTAGTGCTCTTTGCACACATCAATTTCTCCACCCCTTAAGTCGTACCCTTCCAAATACCGCAAGAGTCACCTCCCACGAATCCCATCCCATTCCCATCCCATCCCATCCCCCACCCCACCAAAAAGCTCTTTACTCGTGACAGCCTCTTTTGGACTTGCACGCATCAACTTGCACGTCCAACTCCACTCCACTAAAGTAATAATTGCTCTGTTAATTCGGAAAAGATCATTATTACCAATAACAATTGTTCAAGTGCATCTTTATCAATTAGCATTGAAAAATTAAATTTTAAAAAAATTAATAGGAGTAAGTATATAAAACTCTCCAACATTTTAGTATCATACCAAAATGGTCTCAAACTTTTTAAACATTCCAAACAAGTACCCAACCTATTAAAAATGTCATATCCGTTAAGCCCCAGTTAATTTTCAAACATAGATTATATTCAAAACCCACCAATTAGGTATATCATGGTTATCATTAATATTAGTTGTCTCAAAATTTGAATTTGAATCATAGATTATATACTATGGAACCCAATGATCAAACATGTTTGAATTGAATCGAAAATGGACTCAAATCGAAATTGACACAAATTGAATCTCATAACAAAGAAAAGGGTTAAGAATTCAGGTAAAGTTTCAAGGAACTTGTTTCTGTTTATGTCATTTCCTCATTCATCGATTCTCAACTCTTAAAGCTTCTAGTTCTTCTTTGTGGATGGTAAAGATAGTGGTGGCCGCATCATGACAATCCATATCACTTCAGCAATCTCCATGACCTTCTTCTCGATGTTGGCGGCTTGAGTTATATGGTGGAGTTGGTGGTTTTGTATTGCGTTTGGAGGTGATGGAGTGATAGGGGTGGTGGTGACCTTAGTTGGTGGAGGCTATTCTTCCATGACCTTCAATTGATTTAGGAGACAAAGTAAGCACTAGTTAATTTAACATATTTTTAATTCCCACTTAACAAGTGTTACACTTTTAATAGGTTGGGTACTTGTTTGAGATGTTTAAAAAGATTGAGACCAATTGTTAATGTGGCTGACGTCAAATCCTTAGGCGCAAGATCGGGCTATTCCTGCCCGATTCCTCAGTCCGGCTCCCATGAACTTTCCTATAGCCCGACTAATTTGGGGATTAAATTGCTCAATTGCCTAAGCAATTGGCAGGGAAGGACTTGCTCTAAGTAGAGTTCCAATGATGTTAATAAAATGGACCCCCAGATAAAATGTTAACAAAAATAAGAGTATTTTCCACAAGGATTAGATAAAAAATTTACTTTGATAGCTAATGTGATAATTTGTTAATGAGATGTGATTTGCCCAAACATTAGGCAAATAATCTTATCAAACTCCGTTAGGTATTTTTGTCTAGTCATTTGCCTGGTTCATCGAAGGGTGATTTTGCTGACATGTATGGCGAATCAAAATAGAACTGCCTGGTCATTTGATTAGGCTTTTGGAGATGCGTGAAGGACAATGTTTAATTCTTTACATGTAATAACTCGTTCTTTCTAGATGAGGACTTTGCATTATTTTATCATACGACTTTCTCTTTATTATCATTTAAAGATCATCTCTAGAAAATTTAATTTGATTAAAAGATAGTTTAGTTATCCATGTGAAACAAACTAACTAGTAGTTTATTATAGGGATGTTACTTGTTTATGTAATAGTTGATTTATTTGTCAAATATATAGCTCGTTTGGATGTGCTTTAAAATGACTGAAAGTGCTTTTAGAGAAAATATTTTTTTGTTCCAAAAGCACTTAAAGTGCTTTCTGCAAGAGGCACTAGTTATGTGCTTCTCCCATGAAACACTTTAAGTGATTTTCCAGAATTTACTTACATTTTTACTAACGATTGGTTCTAAAAACATTTTCACCAAAAACGTTTTCAGTAATTTTAAAAGCACATCCAAACGAGCTCATAAATGATTAAGCACTCCAAACAAAATAAATTTATGGCTTTTTAACCAAAATGATCTTTCACTATGGTCCCTGATATTTAAAATCGATATAATTAGTCCTTGAATTTTTTTATCGTCAATTATTTTGATCATTTCGTAAAAAATCCCCATTAAATAAGAATAAAATGACAAAAATACCCTCATTTTTTGTCAAATTATTTTGACTCATTGTTTATTATATTGAGGGATTTTTAACATTTTGGTCCTTATTTTGGCTAAAATGCTTAAATTTTTTTAGAAATAAATTTTAGACGAAGATAAAGAGAATCAACATTGAATTGTATAACATTTCTAGGATCAAATAATATCAGGTCATCATAAACTATTTCTTACATATAAGATGCTAAGAAATAAGAGTATGTCGTCATAAAAATAATGCTATTTCTTTACAGGGAGATGCGATTCACTCTCCAATTACCATGGGGACGTAAAGCTTATTAGTTTGCTTTGATATTTAGGCAAGTGGGAATTGCATGCAAGAGTTTTAGTGGGGTCTTTTGTTGTTGCTGGTGAAAAAAATAATGGAGGAGAGATTTTATATTCATGGGCCTTGAGTCTCACTTTCTGCATAATGTGAGTTCTGCATAATTTGGAACACCTGCATTTGCTCCACGTTCAGTTCCCACCTCGTTCAGTGGCTTCTCTTCCTCATTTGTGCCCACACCAGACAACATACACTTGGTCTTTTTGCCAATCTCTGTATCGTCTGTGGGACTAGCTAGCTAGTCTTTAAGCTTCTAACATGTCATTTGCTACTTTTCTAGGCCATTCTAAAAGTTGCTTCAAGGAAAAGGAAAAGGTAATTGTTATGGACATCTTTCCTCATCGACTGTGTTTTTTTTTTAAACAAATAATTATTATCTACACTAATGGAGTGAAAAAGTGTGGTAAATTTCACAATGAGCTAGCAATAATATGGTTCAAATTCGTTTTTGGCGAGAATCAAACATAAGACCTCTCAATTTACAAGTGAAGAGGAATATCATTAGACCGTAGTACTAAGTGGCTTGACCACGTTACTTATGCACTCTTTAATGCACGTGAACTTATATATACTTATTTATAATAGAGATTAGTAGTGACGGAGTTAGATTTTTATGACCGATGTACAGTTTGCGCAAAATCAAGAAATAATGTAGGCTTGCACAAATTTTGGGAGGGGAGGATATGTTTGGATTGTACGATACTATTCTTGAAGTGTTAAAAAAATCTTTTCAAGAAAATTGGAATTTCCTATTAAAATTTAAAGTAAAACAAATAGACTAAGACCATCTCCAATGCACCAAAAACTTAGGACTCAAATATTATATTTTAGTCTAAATCTCGCCAATGCATCAAAGACTTAAAACTCACATACGGGTCTCTAGCCAAGTGAGGGTCTCTAGCCAAGTGAGAGCATTTTAATATGATATAATTTGAGTCCAAGTTGTAGCCTATGCTAACAAAGAAAACGTGTTATCCTCTATAATAATCTTCAATGCACATATCCAACTTGTCAAAACTCACACTCTAATTTTATCTTCTTCAATCAAATCTTAAATCTTAAAATATAATAAGGAAAAATTAGTATCCGGTCCTTAGTTACTAATGTTCTTTGATTGAAACATTATTAGTTTTCAAATTTTGATCAAGATCCCTAGCATTAATGCAATAATGAATTTACATGTCAGTTACATAATTTTTAAAATAAAAATTAATAATTGATTTAGGATTTTAATACTCACACCTTTATTAAGCTCCTAAATAATTTTCAATTCAAAACATTTCCAAAAAAAAAAAAAAAATTAGAATAAGTTTGTACCCCTTAATTTTTTATAAAAAGATTTCCAATTTTATAATCTTATATGTACCCATTCATGTAAATTTTCTATTTTTTTTAATCTTAAAATGTACCCATTCTTAAATATACCAATTTGTTGTAGTAAAATGAACCCTTTTTTTATATAAAATCTATTCAATTTTTTTCTAATCCATTTTTAAACTTATATTAATACAGTCTTTTTCTTGATTTGAGAATGTATCCATGTCAAGTTTAATCAAATAAACTTACTAATGTTATTAAGCCTAACATCTATTATTTTTTGTGTGGTTTTGAAGAATGTACCCATATTTTGGTACAATAATTTTTTGTTAATTTTAATGAATGTACCGATGTTTACACACACACACACACAATATATTGGAGAGTATAATTTATATTTTAATAATTTTAATCCACAAATTATGGGTTTTTTTATATTTAAAATCTCATTAATACAAACAACTATATATTTAATTTTTAATTTAAAAAATATAGTAACCTACATAGAAATACATTATCACATTAATTTCAAGGATTTCGATCAAAAATTGAAACCCAACAAGGTTTCAGTCAAAGTGTCCCATATAATAATTTAGATATAGCCCTAGAGCCGTTGGTCCAAATGATTTTAGAAGTGCTGAAAGAGTTTTCAATTAAAAAAAAATGAAAATATCGCATATTGGATTTTTTTTCTTATGAAGCACTTTTAAATGTTTTTACCAAAAGGACTTAAATTTGTACTTAATAAAAGTATGCTTCTAACATGACTACAAAAAATATTTCTATAAACATTTACGAGCATAAATACTTTCTACAAGAATGATCTCTAACAAACCATAAAGAAATTCGCATTAATCTTTTGGAGTATGCGTAGATTGGCCGATTCTTGAATATGGATAGTTTAGACTTGCAAGTTGCAATTAAAGAAGTGATTAGTTTTATTAAGTCGTTTGAATTTGTAAAGTGATGATGTTGACTTTGATTCGTGCAAAAGTCAAAGATTTGCACCCATATTATTAACCACTAGGATCATGGCATCATACAAGGTGTTCATACTTTGTTAAATCAAGGACAAAAAACCACCAGAATCCGGCAAAGTTGTATTGATGTATTATCAATAACTTTTACCCAAAAAATAACTTTAAGGATAACACTTGTGTCCTTTTCATATGGAGACTTGCAACATTTACGATAAACGAATATTTATTGCCTAAACATTATAATTGGAGCTATTCACTCTTTTTCATTGCAAAAAATGTAGATTGTTTTGTCGTTCAGACGTGTTAAATTAATCAACGATTTTGGTAACAAATATCATCTTCATGATAAACCGTTCATTTGTTTGATGCATATGAATAATTAAAAAGTCTCCAATTTGAATAATTTGTTGCATGTATGATCTTAAATGATAATAAAAAAAAATAATTCTGATTATAATGTTCCAACAATAAAAGTTCGTTAATTATAAGTGAAGGAACGAATAAATCCCCATGAAGTGACAATCATTATCCAAACTTTAATCTTGCCTAGTGGCATTTTTTAATTAAAAAAATCTACTCAGGTGCCAAAGTTTATGCTTATCTAGTTACATATCTACATAAGCTTCTTAAGATGTTTTGAACACAATATTCATGATTTTTTTTAATTTTTTTCTTCCCCCATTACATGGGCACCATCAACTTTGTCATTTTTATATTCTTTTCTCTCTTCCCTTTCATTTTTTTAGGAAGTTTTAACAAAACACTCCCGGTACTGTTCACTTTTAACGAAAAATCACATTTTTACCTTTAACTGGCACTATTCACTATACCTTTAAAAATGACTTTTCGTTAAAAGCGAAGTTTTTTTTTAACTTTTCATTAGTTTTCTTTTTTTTTTTAAATTATTTTCTCTCTCCCATTTATATTTATATTATATTATATGATGACCAAATTACCAAATTACCCTTGCATGATTTGATATATTATATTGTGCTGCTTTTTTTGGTTGAGGGTCAATTTTGTCATATTATTTTTTGTTGAAGTCATGACCCCAAATTGGGGCTCTGGCTTTATATATTACTAGCCTTCTTGCACGCGCGCACGCTCATGCAGAAGGTATTTTTTTAATCACGGCATGATATGCATGATTTATACGTTTTAAATGTATTTATATACGTAAATTGACAAAAGGAAAGTCAAATATTTGAAGTAAATGAATAATCTTAGATCAAATATCGTTTGTTAAAAAAATCAATCATTTGACAACTAATTTACTCACATTATATCTGCGTGGGAAAGATCTTTTTAATAACCAGCGAATCACATTATTATCCACGTGGAAAATACCTTTTTTATAACCGGCATTACACTCCTCTTTAGATGTTTTAAACGTATTTAAAAATAGAGAAAAAAATATTTCATGAACATCTAATTGAATCACATTATTGCTAGCCTATTATAAGGTACTAATTAAAAAAAACTGTACTAATTTATCACCGGCGCTACGCGCCTCTTAAGATGTTTTCAACACAACATTTATGATTTTCTTTATTTTTTATTATATTTTTCTTTCCCCTTCACCTGGTCACCATCAACTTTCACTCATCCTTCTATTTTTTTATTCTTTTCTCCCTCCTCACTTATTATTTATATTATAATATTATATTTTATGATGACCAAATTACCCTTGCATTATTTTATATATTGCTATAATATTATATTTTATGATGAGAAAATTACCAAATTACCCTTGCATTATTTGATATATTTTATTGGGCTACTTTGGATTTTTTTGGCTGATGGGCAATTTGGTCCAATTTTTTTTGTCGAAGCCGGTGACACCAAAACAACCTTCTGACTTTATATATAGATATAGATATAGATAACATAAAAGCAACAAACATATCATTTACGACATTCCATAGTGGCTCACAAAATTTTCGTTCGAGTCTAGATGTTGAATGTAATATATATGGGTCTCATGAATTGATTCATATTCATAGTAAAGCCACAAAATTAATTTATACTACTACAACAATAATGTTATAAGTTACGAACTCAGACAATGTGATTTGTATATACGAGGAATAAACTGACATAAATTATTGTGGAAAGTTTGAAGGGATAAAAATTATTTAATTTAAAAATCGTTTAGTCATCAATATGTGTCAAAGCAATCAATGATTTTGGTACAAGTAACATCCTCATGATAAATAGTTCATTTGTTTGATGCATCTGAATGACAAAACAATCTCCAAATTGAATAATTTTTAGACTATGATAAAGAGAAATTCCGATTATGATATTCGTACGTAAAAATACATTAAACATACGTAGATAGACAAGTAGATTACCTATGAGAGGAACACAAGCATTATCTTTTGTCGAAATCTTACTCATTACATACAACAACATATTATCATTTTCCAATTTAAATTCCAATCTGTTTTTTTATAAACATTTCCTGAACCCTCTTATAGAACTATCGGTTGATTTTTTTTAATAAGACATCCATGATTATTTCCTCCAAAATCAATCTAAAGCCTTTGAAAGTGATTTCATGAGAAAAGCTAGCAAATGCTAATCAGATTAAGGATTTGAACTAAACAAGTTTAATCATTAGTAAAGTCAAAATCATCAAGGGCGCGACTATGAAAAAATTAAAGCTTCAGGCTCAAGAACGGAGTTATCCTAATGAGATTCACTAGTTATATAACTATCGTATTAAAAAAGTATCTTTTTATGAAGATAAAGAAATAGATAAATAAAAAATCTATAAATAAGAAGGCTAGCCGAGAGGTGCAGCAGTGGCAGAAGCCCGAAGTTGGGTGGGTCAAGTGCAATTTTGATGGGACATGGAGTCGAAATGGGAGTAGAGGGGGATTTGGGGTGGTAATTCGTAATCATTTGGGGGAGTTTTTGGTTGCTGCTGCATGTCCGATTGAGATTACTCAATCTACGTTTCATGCGGAGTTGATAGCTCTTCGAAGTGCAATTTTATTGGTTAAAAATAATTGTCCTCTCGGCTGGAAGGTTATTTTTGAAGGAGATTCTAGCTTGGTGCTTGCGGCAATGAAGGATCAAGGGGAAGATTGCTCACCCTTGGGTCCTGTAATAAATGATGTTAGATTCTTCCTCAGAGGATACTCACTCGAGGTTTACTCATGTGCAACGGGAGGGGAATTCAGCAGCTCATCGCCTTGCTCGTATGGGTATTGGGAGTACTCAAGAGTTTATGTGGTTTGAGGAGCCTCCAGACTTACTCCAAGATGTTTTAGTTGAGGAGGGAATGTAATTTCTTTATTGTTCAGCTAAGGATAGGTTACATTGTTGTGCGGGACACTCTTTTTCCCTTCGACTGAGTTGAAATCCTTGGCAAGATTTTTATCGAGGCCCAGTATGCACACTATCCTCAGATTATATGTATTCTTTGCCGTTTAATGAGTGTCGTACCGTTTCTCAAAAAAAAAAAATCTATAAATTAGAGATGAAGAATACTTTGATTCCATCCTACACCGATCCATATTCTCTTTATAAAATAAGTGTAAAAGTTGATTTAAGAAAAAAAAGGAGTAAGTGTAAAAAGGTAAGTACAATAGTAGTGGAAATGTATCACTTAGTACTACGGTTTAGTTCTATTTACTTATAAGTGAGTGGTCTTAGGTTCGATTCTAGCCCATTATAAGAATAAGCCCACCCCCTTAGTGTAGATAATATCATTTGTTCAAAAAAAAAATTGTGGTGGAAAGGCGTTGAGCCATTGTATGAGGGTTTGGGTTCAAACCTCGTCGATGATTAAGTTAACATCTAATCTAACAAAATTTATCGTTTAACAAAAAATAAAATAAAAAGGTGAATACAAAAGTGGGTGATAAGCTTACTTTAATTTAATCTATCATTTTCTCATTTAAAGATGAAGAACAAGTAAAAGTAAAATTCCTTAACCTTATCGCACATATAAAGTTAAACAAATTCAAAGGTTAAAAAGATAGATTTTTTTCTTTTTTAGTTTAGAGCTATATTTGGCTAAAGGGAGGAAATTTGTGCTAAACCATATAATGAGTTTGTTAAATATATTGGTGTGAGAGTCGAATTTAAGTTTTATTTACAAATAGAGAATAATATAATTAGACCGTACAAAAACACAAATTTTGATTTCAATCCTAATATAACTTTATTCACAACATGTTTGCTTGATCAAACCCTAGGTAGTGCTATCTTGTCATTCTAATTATCCAAATTAATTATGTCACTTTTGGGGTTATTTTCATGCAATGTCGTTCTTGGGAGACTGATTAGGCAAACATGGTGAATAATTCCATAAAAATCAAGCAAAGTCTTGCATCGTGTGCCATTAAAAGATCCCAAAATTGAACGATAAGATTAGGGTTTGATCATGATGTGACACCATTGTTGCATTCTCCATGTGAAAAGGACTTGAAGTGGGGAAGAAAATAATGAAAGATCAAACTGGGGCAATGTGTTTGATAAATGTTGGATTTCCAAATTATGTATATAGATTCTTGATGAACATATTCAACCTCCCACTTACTTCGTGGCTGAAAACTACTTACACCATTTGGCTTTTACCTTTTTGCCTAACCCAATTATATTTTATCTACTATTTGTGATTGTTAAGATTTATCAATTTCTGCGTTGGAAAAATGAGAGATCTTATATGTACTTATAAAAGATTGAGTTAATTCTCGGATTGTCAAATGATTTTATGGTGAACCCTAACTTTCATCATGGTATTAGAGCAGGTTGTCCATGTGTGAAGCCCAGCGGTCACACGTGCCCAATTTCTGTTGTCCATATGTTAGGCTTGAAAATTCGTCATACATAAGGGACATGTTGAGAATGAATCTCACATTGATGGGAGGAGAGGCCTTACATGTGCTTATAAGTAATTTGACTATTCTCTATATTGTCAATTACTTTAATAGTGAAAACTTCTTCGCTAATACATGCATAGCCCTAGGTTTGATAGGCTGTTAATTTGGAATCGAGAAAGTTATGAATATGAATAACACTAGGTTTTTCAAGTATGACTTAAACACACTTGTGATCCGACATCTAGTTATTCATTATGAAATAATTAATTTTAATGTAGCACCTGCATATCTTGTTATTCTTTCATGTTAGTAAAACAAAACCAGAATAATACCCATAGCTTGCATACTTATTATTTTATTTTTGTTGAACATACTCATTTTCTTATAAGTAAACATGTCTTGTAAAAGATAATAACGCTGAATGAGGTGAAATCAAATACAAGACTTCAAATACATAATGAATGCTCTAATCACTTAAACTCTAACACTCCTTTTAATCAAGTTGTCATGTTTGGTACTGGCATGTGGTCCAATACTTAATGGATATGATGTTAGGTTCCTACTCATACGTTCCGGTCTCGAAACTCTCATTCTCTAAATTAGTGTAACATAAGGAGACCAAATAAAGAGCTCCCATCTATTCTATCATTAATGTTCTGTTGGGCTTCTTGCTTGCTAAATGGGCCATGTAATTCTTTCTATCTAGGCCCAAATTCAAACATCAAAATTTATGCTCAAATCTGGAGCCCAATTAGGCTCAATTGGTACTCAAGTCCCTCCGTTCTCGCTAGCCCTAGAAAACAGAGGACTGAACCCTCTCTTCTTCTTCATCTGCGGTCTTCATTTCATCTCGGAATCGCCAATTGCTCCAGGTACTGATTGAATTTCTGATGTTCTCGAATTGGGTCTGTAAATTCGAACTTGTTTTTCTTCCTTTTGCATCCGAACTCGTTTTTCATCTTGTTTATCTTAATGGGCATTTCTGAAGTGTTCAATTGGTTTTCATTTCGTGCATTTTTTAATTTTTGGTTTTCTTTTTCTGCTCGATGATTTATTTATGAAAGCATTGATCTTGGCATGAAAATTGGGTGACATTGTTGTGATTGGTGCCGTTTGCTCATAAGAGTTCTTAATTTCTAGTTTTTGTTTAGGGTTTAGGGTTTGGTTTCTAGTTTTCGTTTGCTAAACCGTCATAAGAGTTCTTAATTTCTAGTCTTTGTTGATGGTGTGTAGTTGGGAGATACTACACGTAGTAAGAAATTACCTTCTTCTGTTAGGGGAAAAAAAAAATCCAATCTTTACAAGTATAGTAAGAATACTTCCACTTGGGAAGCCATGGAACAATCGAAAAATCTTCAAAACGTGTTCATGTAGTCTTTTTGGTGCTTTAGTGAGCAAGAACATAACATTTTTTAAGATGACAATGTTTCCATGCTTTCTATGTATTGTATAGCTGTTAGAGTTAGTTAATAAGACTTCTCTGCCAAAGTATTCAACCAACATGTCATTCCAGTTGTGAATTCTCTTTCGATTAGCTTCTCTTTTGTTGTATTTTTTGGAAATGGAAGGCTTCGATTAATCCTTACTGAAAGAAAGTTTCTTTGTACGTAGAAAATTTTCATAGGGTTTGCTAGAAATATCGACATTCATGTTTGTGTTATAAAGTAGTATCTGTGATTACTAGTTCCTGTTATTAGTTACCTTTATTTTTACACGTAATGGGCTTCTTCTGACGTGTATTTATCCTCCGGAGATTCCAACCTGTACTTCTTCACAGGCTTTGATATTTTTCAGAAATGAAAATTGTTCGGTTTGCTTTGCGATCCTTCAATGACGGTCGCCGATTTCATCAGCCACATGTGAGAACTCTGTCTACATACATGACATCAGGTACTTTTTCGTATAATCCCTTGCAGTAACTCTCTATGCTGGTACCATTTACGTGTGTGTGTGATAATTTATGCGCTGAAATTTTGCTTTGAGGTAGTACGGCAATAGATTTTATTCTGGTCTTTGGAGGTTATATTTAGGGCATGGTTTGTTTTCACTTATTATGAAGCTTCTATTTTTCAAGTATTATTCACTCTGGATTTTTTTTTTTTTGTTGCTTAAAACCTTAAACGCTTCAAACCGGACTATGCACATTACCATTTATCTGTGTCAGGTGGAGGAATGGATGATAAGAAAAATTCTAATTCCTTTGAATCTTCTGATGATTTCGAGCGGCGGATCTTCAGTGAAACTTCTGGGGGTAACTTTTTCTCAAAGCTAGATAGGCTCGGGAAGGCTCATGATGGACATGTTTCAGATCTTGGTGGAGGATTTGGAATTGGAAGTGGAAGTGGAAGTGGTTCCCATGTACTTGATGGCTTAGATGAGAGTTTTAACACATTATCTGATGGAATGGATGGAAAATTAGAGAAAGCAGCCACCTACTTTGAGTATGATGAGGAAGAAGTAGACAAAGATGATTATTCTTTCAGACCAGATATGACTTTTAAGCCAGGAATGACTTATGAGAAAAAAGTACGTTATGGAGCAACCGAACCTTGATTTTTTTTCCATCTCTTTTCCTCTAATCGTTTGTTCCTTATTTTGTGGTATTACAAACTTATAACCTAATTTTAGGCCTTATTTTTCCCAAGTGGAAAATGCATACAATTCAGCCCTTCCTCATTTACAACTGAATCATTTTATTCTCATGTAATCACTATTTGGCTATGTGCAGGATCTGGATCTTACTAAGCCAGGAGTAAGTAAACTTCCCCGTAGGTATGAGTTTGAAGTAACTACAAAGGAAGTTCTTAGAAAAGCTGATTTCAGGGTATGCCTACCTGTCCATCTCCCAAATATATTAAATTTCAAAGAATTACATAGCAAAAAAAATAAATAAATGGAGGATCCCCATTGCTTTGTATATGTTAAGTCAAATCTAAAGCTTCGTTTCTTTTGTTGATGACTCTAAACCTATTTGTCCTGCTATGCATAACTAGCATTTGAGACGTAAATTATGCAAAGTAAATCCATCTAAATTGTGCAAGGGATGGTCTATCTTGATTCAGACTTGGTTTCAGAGTTAAATTATTTAGTGAATATGATTTCAGACCATGCTGGCCCGTTGGCTGGATTTCTAGGTAACATTTATCATGGTGTCTCATGTTTTCTTAGATAATTCAAGAATACTCAATCTTTATTATATGTGTTGGTTGCAACTAATTCAGATTATTAGAGAACTTAAATTTTAGCACGATAGAAAGGTTTATGTAAAATGCTCGCAGTTGCCTTGATGTCATTGTTACTCTCCCCCCTGCCACCAGACGTTGTTCAAATGTATGTTTTAGCTCTTCATTTTTTTTGGTCCTGGGCTTCCACTGAAATCTGTAATCTGAAATCTTGTTTCACCAGTTTTACAGGTGTGCTTGCATATATTAATGAAGCTCTGAGTTAGGCAGTTTTAATGTTGATTTAGGTTGTCTATCCTATTGATCTCTGATGCTTCAGATGTGTTCTCGCTATATGTATTATTCTGTGCAGAATGTGAGATTCCTTGCGAATTTCTTAACAGAGGCTGGAATTCTTATCAAAAGAAGCAAGGTAAATATGATTGCATGTCGAGTGACTTCAACTTTATTAAACGTGCGCTGAAATTTGATGGTTTATGTTTCTTTACTCATAATGTAGACTGGAATTAGCGCCAAAGCTCAGAGGAAGGTCGCCAGGGAAATCAAAACAGCTCGAGCTTTTGGTTTAATGCCTTTCACGACAATGGGGACAAAATCATTCGTTTTTGGGAAAACTATGGAGAATCTGGATGAAGATTATGAGTACGAAAGTTATGATAACCATATGGGTGATGCCGATGAAAGAGACCCTCTGGCGCCCTAAAAGGTCATGCCGGTTATAGTGAGACGCTCTTGAATCTAGGATTTACAGTTGACAGCATAACTATCAAACCTGCCCCTACTCCATAAGAGTACACAAAATGAGAAGGAAGTGATGGAAACAGATGGGTGCTTGGTGAAGGTGAATCCCAGCAGGCCGGTAAATCCACGTTGTGGTTGGTACGTAGGTTATTCTGTTTTTACATTTTCCAGATGACAATCACTGTAATAACAGCCAAAGTTGTTCACCTTGGTAATTCAAGTCTATTGGATTTTTATTATATTTTGGTATTTTTAGTATATACATATTTTGTTTTCCGAAAGATAAAGCGTGCCAAAGGAACTACATTTTTCTGAGATCAGTTCTCTTCTTAGTTCAAAATTAAACAAAGATTGAGATGAGTGGTGGGAACTGGGAACTGGCATTTTTTGTGGTGTGATATTGGATAAATTTATGATATCAATATTGAATAAACCCTACATCGTTCCAATTTTATCGGATGTCCTGAGGATTGAATGATTATCATAAATAAATAAATATAAGAGCGGATTTGCGACACTATTTTTTTAACACAATTTTTGACATGTTTTTGTAAATTCCACTTTATAATATATTTCAACTATCTGAATCGTCTATCTTTTAGGTCTTCCCTCAAATATTCTGTATACCAAAAATCATCCTAATTTGAAATCATATGACCACTGGATTAAGGGTTTTACGTCTCTTTGTAGTACCATATTATCAATTTGCTTCACTACAAATGAATGTCTCAATGCTTTTAGATTTGTCTAATTTATTGCAAGGACAATCTATGAATGATGTTCTAAAAGATAGACAGTTTGGATTGTTGATATAATTTATAAAGTGGACATTCACAAAAACGTGGCTAAACTTGTGTAAAAAAAATAATGCTACAAATCCGTCCCTATATATCCAATAAATAAATAAATATGGTGTAAATTATGTCCCATACAGCGGGTATTTCTAGTGGGGTTTTCACATTACACTAGTTTCCAAACGGAGTTATTTCCAATTGTGGGTAAATTAGATAATGAGCATTTGAATTAGCAAAGTTTTATTTATTTTTTTATTTTTTTAAGTGTCATTTGCTAGTTTATTTGGCACTTTCTTTAAAAATTTGTCACTTCAATCCACTTTTCAAATTTTATTTTCATTAGTATTTTAACTTTATCTTATCTCGTAAGGTTTAAATTTTATTTTCAAACTATTTACCAAACAATATTTATGGATAAAATATGTTGTGGGATGCAATTTGCTAACTTGAATGAGTAGCAAATGACTTTATAAGTATGAAAGATCAGTTGCTACTTCTTCAATTTGCTAATTGAGTAAAAAACGTCAATCCGCATTTGAGTTTGGATTGGAATTTTATTTTGATTGTTGCAAGTTGCAACCTCTGCTGAAGACGTGTTTACTGTTTTTGTTACGTGGAATAAAAAATCTAACTTTCCTACCTAGTTGCTACCTCCATGATGCTCTTAGTTGTTAGTTTGTCTAATCATCCGTAAAGAAGTTTGGCCTATCTAACAAATTATGGTTCAATTTAGAAAAAAGAATCATTCTCTGCATATGTGGGTTAGTCTATCTGACCAAGGCAGTGTGTTCGTTCTCTTATACATTATTTTGAATTCTCTTTATAAATTATGATATTAGAACAGAATATCGTTGTTGCAGAAAATATTAAAATCATCTTTCCATAATCCTCTTAATTTAACATAAAACAAAAATTAAATAAACAAAGAAACTTGTTTTAGAGCCTTACCCGTCGATCTTTATATTTAGGGACCAAAGGACAAAAAGACCTTAATTTTAATGGCACTCAGCCCCCCTTGTCAAAAATATCATAGCAGAGGTTTAAGGGTTGCTTTCATGGTTCAATTTTCTGATGAATTTATTCACATATTCTACTTAGAAGAAGAACCAAAAAATAAAAATAGAAACAAACAGCCAAGCAGCGTTGCATGTTCCTCTTCTTTTTGTTGGCAACACTACGAATGTTAAAGGGACCACATGCTCGAAAGATTTTTCGTTGTGACCAGTACACAAAATGGTACATCACGTGTTATTATATAAATGGTAGGATATGTGTGCTAGAAAATTAATATCTTAAAAAATAAAATTTATCACCACTTATATTAAAACACGTGGTGTACCATTTGTGTCCCGTCACAATTAAAAATTTCTCCACATGCTCCACCCTCTTGCCTATTATATTCTGTCACCTTCTTCCTCAGCCCCTGTCCCTCCTAATGAAGAAGAAAAACCAGAAACCCCCACTTACCCATCACCCAAATCTTCATAAATGACACTTCCACGCGAACCCTTCTCTCTCACCGCCGCAATCTTGATCACAACCTTCATATCTTCTCTCATCACACCACATGATTGGTGGTTGGCCGACGCCCTTGGCTTAGCCTCCACCACAGCTATCACATATGGCACTCCGACGGTTTGTGGCATTGTGGCTGAGAGCCCCACACAGAGCATACAGTGTTTTCAAAACGGTCAGATTGCCATTTCAGTCCAACCCAATATTTCTTTTCAATCCATTTCTGGAGGGAAGAGCTTCTTCTGTGGCCTCAGGTCTGGAGGGTTTGCCCTTCTCTGCTGGGAGACCAGCTTGTCTAGCTCAAACAGGTTTCGGCCGAAACTAATATATCACAGTGGAAGTGTAGCTTTGACTGATCTGGCTGTGGGTGATGAGCAAGTTTGCGCTAGGGAAGTCAACTCTAGAATGGTCAGGTGCTGGAGAGGAAGAGATAATGCAAGTGGGGTTTTGTTTTCATCACCTGGGGAAGCATTGGAGTTTCAAACAATCACATCCGGAAGCGGGTTTTCGTGTGGGATTTTGATGAATGAGGGGAGAGTTCTGTGTTGGGGCAAGAGTGGTGTTGGAGCTGAGATTCAAACAGGGTTTGAGAATGTGAACATGTCAAGCCTTGTTGCAGGAGGATCTCATGCTTGTGGCTTGAGTATGAATGGAACATTGGTCTGCAGAGGAAACAACGATTTCGGGCAATTGAATGTACCTTCAAGTACTTCGACTTTCCAGTTTTCAGGCCTTGCGTTGGGGGCAAATTTTACTTGTGCCATTCGGCGAAAAAATGGATTCGTTGTATGCTGGGGAGGAAGAAACACATTTGAATATGACAGCGTTGTAATTACAAATGTTTCATTTGAGTTAATTTCTGCAGGTTTGGATTTCGTGTGCGGCGTGACAACGAGTAATTTATCAGTGATTTGTTGGGGACCAGGGTGGTCTAGTTCGCATGATAATCTTCCACTGGGAATGATTATTCCTGGTCCATGTGTGCAGGGTCCATGTACTAGCTGTGTGTACCCGAATTCGGAGACTCTTTGTGGTGGTTCGGGGGAAATATGCAGATCATGCCGGGCTGAACTTCCATTAGCACTTCCATTACCTCCAATAAATCAACCTACACAAGCTTCAGAGCCGGGTTTTTCGTTATTCAAAACAAAAAATAGGCTTCTGTTGGTTTTTGCAATAGTTGGATCAGTTGGGACATTTGCAGGACTTTGCACTATTGTCTTTTGCCTACGGACTGGACTGTGTGGTTCTTGGTTAAACTGCCATGACTCTGTACGAACCGAAAGTTTTCCTGATCCAAATGTGGGTTGTTCTGCTGCTAGAGTCGCCAATGTTCCTACTTCATTAGCATCAAGTTCCATGAAGGGCAGTTTAAGTGGTTCATCATCGAAGCATGGTGACAAGATTGAATCATTTCACCTGATAGAGCTTTCCACTGCCACCAAACATTTCTCCACCGAAAACAAGATCGGTGCTGGGAGCTTTGGCATTGTCTATAAGGGCAAGCTTGCGGATGGTCGTGAAGTGGCCATCAAGAGGGGACATACAAGTACCAGGAACAAGAAATTTCAGGAGAAAGAGAGCGCGTTTGACTCCGAATTAGCATTGCTGTCCCGGCTTCACCACAAACACCTGGTGAAGCTAGTGGGATCCTGTGAAGCTAACGACGAGAGGCTTTTGGTTTACGAGTACATGAGCAACGGTTCACTTCATGATCACTTGCATAGCAAGGAAAATGTGGAGAAAAATAGCAGCAATGTGAATTCTTGGAAAATGAGAATAAAAATCGCGCTTGGTGCAGCCAGGGGAGTAGAGTATCTTCACAATTATGCAGTGCCAACAATAATTCACAGGGACATCAAGTCCTCAAACATTCTTTTGGATGCAAATTGGAATGCAAGGGTATCAGATTTTGGACTGTCATTATTGGGGCCGGGATCAGACCAAGAGATCATGTCGTCCAAAGCGGTTGGAACAATTGGGTACATTGATCCCGAGTACTTTGTGTCAAACGTTTTGACAGCAAGGAGTGATGTCTACGGATTTGGAGTGGTTCTATTGGAGCTTTTGACAGGGAACAAGGCTCTGTTTAGAAGTAGTGAAGACGGAGGTCCAATGACGGTTGTTGAATACGCAGGGCCGCGGATAATGGCAGGGGAGCTGCGAAGCATGTTGGATAAAAGGGTGGGGCAGCCGGATCCGAATGAAGGCGAAGCAGTTGAGCTCTTGGCTTATACTGCTATGCGTTGTGTGAACTTGGAGGGAACGGGAAGGCCTAGCATGACTGACATTGTTGCGAATTTAGAGAGGGCTCTTGCTCTTTGCGACGATGATCCTTTTAGCTTCTCTACCACCACAATTTCCCTCCCTTCAGTGTAAAATTCCATCAAAAAAAAAATTGTTCATTCTTTTCTCCGCTATTAATTCCATACCATTTTTTTTTTCTGTTTTGCCTTTTACACTAATTTGGGTGAGTCTTTGCGCAACAGAAATGTTGTTTCTTTGTGATCGAAAGGTCACGAGTTCAAGTCGTGGAAACTGAAAACGGTCTCTTTACAAAGCAAGAGTAAGATTGCGTACTATACATGTTCGCAAAACGAAGAGCCTCGTTGGTTTAGAGTCGCCCTTTGACGTTTTACCCTAATTGTTATTAAGATTTTTTTTTCTCTTGTCATGATGGCCTTGTGTGATCTTGTTTGCGGTGCTAAGAGTATCTCCACTTTTTGCTCCTCAATGTTGGAGCTGTTGAATAAGACTTTGTTGGTGTGGGATAAATGGGGCCGTAAAGATATATAGAGATTCTAATCAACTCCATCAATCCCTACAAAGTGGATCTTTAATCACTTTTCGAAACCTAAAAATAGCTCGGAATTTATAGTTTAATTGATTAAGAACATTTATCTATGCAAACAAAAAAAAACCTAATGAAAATGGTTTGAAAACTTTGAGTTTTAACGATAAAGACAAAATAAAGGGTAAAATGAATAGTACCATGATTGACTTTTTAGTGTAAAAATGTGGTTTTTCGTTAAAGTGAACAGTACTGCAGGCTTTTCGTTAAAACTCCCTAAAAAAAATGACCCATAGTTCATAGTTTAGTTGATTAAGAGTATCCACCTATACACCTAAGGTTTCAAATTCGATTACATAACATAAAAATAGCTCGCGATGAAAATAAAAGAACTAAGTTGCGCTGAAAGACGCGCATAACAAGTTTAGCATGCTCCTTGAGTATAAAATTTAACTATTTGAAATCTATTTTAAAAACAAAAGGAAATTACCAAATATTGGGTTTGGATATTTAAATAACAAAGTTGACAAAAAAATAAAAACAAAGAAAAAGATCAAGAATTTTGAGTCACACTAGTTGAAAAACGCGGTGCCTCTGCCTCTGGCGGCTGCACCGTTTGATAAATTACAGGCTGTACAACAGCTATGTGCTGATGATGAACGTGGGGTTATAAAAAATATTAAGTCTAAGATTACTAGTTAGTTTATTAATTAATTACTAATTAGGTACCAAATGATGAATCATATGAAGCAATAGGAAGTTGGAACCTACTATAATATTTATCGACATTCAAATTATTGCTTTAGGAAGATTCTAGGGATCTTTTACACGATTTTTTTTCCAATGTTCTTCGTTAAGCTAATGTTGTCGCCCATCATAGTAGCTAGTTTAACTTGTTTATTACAATTGAAACGTTATGATTTGAAAAAATTTCAATCACGACATTCTCTTTGTTGATTGTACATTTTTTAGAGTGCTAAAACACTGTTTTTCTCAAAAAAAAAAAAAAAACTATTTTAGGTGTCGAAAAAAAAGAATATATTATTAAACACAAAATTTCAGGTGAATACATTACTTGAGTTACAAGTTTTGTATTTTGTTGTAAGCTCTATTTTTTGTGCATAATAAGAATATATCAAATACAAAACTTCAGATACAACGGGATATATTTTTATAGCAGCTGCAAGGTTAGTGTGTGCAATATTAAACATAGAATATACAGCAGATTATGAGTAAGCACACTTAATTAAACCTCATTTGTCAATTCAAATCTCATCAGAAGCCTCACAGATCTATACTTTTGACCTCTTTCGCTGTGCAGAGGAACAGCTCGGATCCCAGTTCTGAGCTCTCGTATTGGCAGACATGTTTGGCCACCAAAGTCATGTCTGGCGGGAGTGTCATACTCATTGACTTCAACTCTAAGCACAGCCAGCTCTGGAACCCTCAATGGGAAGGTGAACTCCTTGTTCCAAACTGGCACCCATTGGTCCTCTATTGGTTCGGTTTTCAGCATTTTTGTTTTGTCCCTTGGGACTCCCTCAATTCCAACCTGTACGTGATAATATTTAATTTGTTTACGTTGAAATTCACTTTGAATCTCATCTATTTGCATATATGAGTTAGTGTTATGTTATGTATCATATTAGTTGATACAAATAATTGAAATAAAAATTTATGCATGAGAGCGAAAGATGATATTTATGGTAGATACTAGTTATTAGACTTGTTTGACTGTTAATTTAAACCATGCATTAAACAAGAATTTGTTTAATCAACTTGTCTACATTAACCCTTGTGTCAAGATGTTACGTCTCAATGAGGAAAGTTATACATTCATTTAAACAGTGAGCAATTGGCATGATATGTGTCATAGTAGGTAATGAAAAGTTAAGATAAAAGTGGATACATGTACTCTTTCTTGGAATTATTGATTTATAGCAACTACTAGTTATTAGTTAATATTGTATCTGTTGAACAGTTAATTTGGATTGGCTACTCAAATTAGAACCCTAAATATTGAATTAGTTTGGCAATCTGACAACATAAATCGATAATTTCTCGCTGAATAAAGGATGCATGGGGATGTAAATGTGAATGAACATTTTGTTGTCATACCCTCACGTAGAAGTCCGGTGGAGAACATAGATCAAAGTGTGTGCGGTGGAAATCTAAACGCCATCCGTCACCCATGTATACTGTTACCTGCTTGTCAAGAAAATGTTACGGATGAAGAGTAACTGTAACTGACATGCTTAATAAGTTTCATCAGATATACCTTAAAAGTTTTTTTCACCGGTAAAGATGCATTAGGGTCAAAAACCTCATTATTTGGGCTAGCCAGCAAAAATTCAGGTTTCTTCACATAGCCACAACCTCCATTTGCTCTGAACATTCCTTCCATAATCCAAAGGTGCTTTCCATGTCCCTTTGAGAAATACACAGTTGTGATATAAGCAGGGAATTGGGTGAGAATAGAAGAAGAAAATTTTAGCAATTCCTCGTTAACTCACTCGACTTTCTATTTGCTTATGAGCTTCTTAATCTTTTAAAACGTGTCAATGTACATTACAATGGTCAAACTTATCACTTTTATGAGTTTTTCTTCTCTTGAATAGACAAAAGTAACTCTCAATTTAACCGAAAATTTGACAGATCTTGTGGTAGAGACCAAATTGTCACGTTCTAAATGATTAGGGGGGCTCAAAACCAAATTGAAAATCGAATGGGCAAATCAGAAGAATGTACCAAGTTCAAAGGGCCGTGCTAAAATTTTCCTTTCCTAGTAAGTTCTTAACTACATGTTCATATATTGTCAAAGAAGTAGAAGCCGATTATCTAAAAAGCAATCTACAATTTTCAAAAGAAATCTAACTTGCATATTGAATGCCACCATTTGAGCTCCATGAGTCCATGCAAGCATAGGCTTATAATTTGATGAGTTCAAACGTGTACCCTTTGGATAAACCCTCAACAAATTCCTCTGAGTAAACCTGGACAAAGATTAAAGCATATTCGATCATTTAGATGGTGAAAAAAGAATTACCACAAAACCAGAACTTCTTATGCATAACATCACCTGACAATGTCGGATCCACGAGTTCTTGTTTCATTTTCGAGTTGTTGCTCGCTCAAGCTAAGACGTCTGACTTTATTTGGATCGATATGCCATTTATCTAACCCACGTTTCGGCTTCCCTGCGTGAATCGCAATCAACTGTTTATATTCCGGAATAGCATTCTCCTCGTCTTTATCTTCATCTTCTTCATCATCTTGTTCGCTTTCCTGCCATCAAGTGTGTAATGATACATTAAAAAAGGTAACATGATTTGTGATGACTTAAGCATATATATGTTAGGCTTACTAACACAATGTAGATTATTTCTAATGCACCTTATGATCAGTGGATCCAGATTGATCTGTAGGTTTCCGCGATTCAGGATACTTCGGTGGCTTGGTAGAAATCAAAATTTTCCTCTTCAATGATGCCGGTGAAGGGAATTCCGTTAAGAATTCTGAATGGGGAGAGTACAGCATGTCACCAAATGTCTCAGTGAGCATCTGCAATCACATTTTTTTGAAAATTTGAAACCACAAAAATTAATGCGTTGAAAACTATAAAATACGAAAGCCTAAGGTAGGAAATTCTAAACACCGTTGCCACTATAGCTTGAAGATTTGAAGGTAAGTGGTCTTCAAATGTTATGACAACAGGGTACTCAGAAGCAACAAAAGCGTTGTCCTTGATCGCGCGCAAACATTTGACGAGGTCCACCGAACTTGTAAGCGTCCTAAAGGTTGGAAGAGATTAAATTCTATAACGAAAATATTGTCAATCAGTTAGGATAAATAATTTGTACGAGAGCAACCAAAGATTAAATTCATACCTTCCGTGACGAACCTTCACGTCATTTTTCTTAGAACTCGGCCACAAGTCTAATTCTATAACTCTAACACCTTGTAGCAGCGCGTTAATTATCGGACGGACACTGCTGTTACTGCTGAGTTGATTTCCCTTTAAGTAAGAGTTGTGGCCGGCAAATAGGAAATAATGAGCCAATGGAGAATTCATGTCATGGTGCACCTGAATCCAAACACATTTATCATCAAATTTCAATACACAAATCATCATTTTGTCACGTTAATATGCTATAGAGTTGCGAATATTTTATTTAGAAAGTTTAGATGTCTAGTACTTCTAAAATATGAAATCATTTTTGGCACTCCGTCAACGTGAGTCGAACCAGAGAATAAAAAGTTTGATGAAATTACCTTTGAAGAGAGAGGAGGATTAAGGTCACTGAGGAGATATCGAAAGAAGGCATCAAGGTCGAGATCCTTTCGTTGAAAGATGTTGAGATGCTTGAGACTGTTGAAAATGGCCTGAGCATCCTCCTTGGTAGCACTGGATTCTCCTTGAATCTCAATCAGAAATTTCTGCAGGCCATCAATGGTCATGGTGCCATTTTCCGCGTATCGATCAAAAAGGTTCTTAATATCTTCAGGAGGTTCTGCCATCCAGAGCCTAAATTTTCTCTGGAAGCAAAAGCAGACATTGAAAGACTGCTTATTAGACATTTTGAAACTACTTTCTCCAGTTTATTTTATAAGAACAGAGAAAGGAAGAAATGAATTAAGTTTTGGTTTCGACAGTCATCTACGTATTCATCCCGGCTTTTATGTATGAGTGACCTACACTGGAACTCGCATACATTAACGGCTAACAAATGTTTAGCATCTCCCGAAAAGAACATATTTGGCTAGAGATTCTTAGGACTGGCTTTGCAGCAATGTCAGAATCTGTGCTCTTGAAAACTTTAATTCCCAGCCCTCCACATTCCCTACTCTTTCTGTAAAAGTCAGGTACAAGCTGTTATATATAATGCAATTCCTATCTCAATCAAACTTTTTCTTGGTCCACAAACAAAGAGAATGCTGCTTTAATACCTGCCTTTCTCACTTGTAGATTCTCTTCTGTCAGTGCAAATTGGCTAAAAAGATCTTTATATCCCGATAAATTTCATATTCGGACAACTACAATGTTCCTTAGATTTCGAGGAGTGATACACAAGGCACGTAAATTTTATATGGTTTCGGAAAGAAAAAGTTTCAAACAGCATTTGGTTCTATGGCCCGGGGAAAAAAAGAGTGAATTTATCCATATCGATCTGCAGCTTAAATCATAAATGTGAAAAAGATGAAGGGAAACAGAAGGGCACTGAATATATGCTTCTAGAGAGAGAGAAAGAGAGTGAGTGAGAGAGAGGGCATGTAATTGGAAGTGGTCGCGGATCTGCTGTCCCGAAAATGGTGTCTCCTCTATGTCTCCTTGTTTATTTTTTTGACATGTGTCATGCCACTAACTCTAATTTAACTCTGTTAACTTTTAATAAATTAAAAAATATATATAATAAAAGTAATGACTGTTCATCTTCTACAGCTGTTCGTCTTCTCTCCTCCGTCATTTTCTTGTCTGTTCAAATACCCAATTGTGATCGACCCAGCCCGACAAACAACAAATTTTATGTAAATTTTGGTTTGAAGAAGGAAGAAATCTGATCGATCGATATAAATCCGATTTGAATCGACCCGAAAACAAAAAACTGCGAGAGCTGAACTGATCGCAAGGTTCAATTCATTCATCCTATGCGGTTTCGCTAGTCAGAGATAGAAAGAGAGAGTGGAAATGAAGCTTGAACGGCGGTGAGAATTGCCGTGGACAGCAACAATTGGTTGGGCTGTTGGGGTTACTGTTTTTGCTGGGAAAAAGATTGGAAGGAGCTCCAGACTTCCTATGTTGGGTTTTGGTGTGTTTATTGTTTTGGTTTTTTTTGGGAAAAAGATTGGAGGAGAGAAGACGAACAGATGTAGAAGATGAACAGTCAATTGATTTTACTTTTATTATATATATTTTTTAATTTATTAAAAGTTAACAGAGTTAAATTAGAGTTAGTGGCATGACACATGTCAAAAAAAATAAACAAGGAGACATAGAGGAGACACCATTTTCGGGACCGCGGATCCGCGGCCATTGGAAGTTTGAATATATCAATAGTTCTTGTTGTTAACGTGAGCATTAGCAGCCCAGCCCCGTTGGGTTACCTAGTTGACTTTATATTAGGGTTTCCTATGATTGTATAATTATCATGTATAGTCTCTTGTAAATCATATATGTACGTACTTGCCTTCTTAACGGAGTAGAATAATATATGAAAATTCTCAAATATTTTAGCATGGTATAGAGAGAAGAACGATTCTATGATCACTCCCTCAAATACCCAATATTTAAAATCAATATAATTCCAGCAATATAGTGGATGTAGTTAAGTAGGGGTGAATTACTTAAATCCTGAGTCTATTTTATTTTATTTTCGATTTCACTCCCACGTGGAGCTTATTGTTTTAAGTTTGTTAACTTGTAATTTTTGAGTGTTAAATACTGCAATTGATATTTAGCAACCACTGAAATTGGTGGCTGAATGAGAAATTATGGGTCAAGGGATGGTTGATTGATTATATAGATCGTCATGGTTGATGGGACGATTTATTCGGTTAGGTACCGCAGAGGAAATCTGGATTAAGAGAATAACAAAATATTGAAATATAGTAATTTTACAGAATGTTTGATCAAACAAAGTAAAATGTTGGAATTTTTTCCAAAAATATCTTGTGAAGGACTTAGAAAAGGTATTCCTGTTTTTAATTTGTTCTGAAGATAGTTCATGTTATTTTCTTACACGAGTAATGCTAGGGAGACTAAATTTGCAAACTAAATGATGTATCACCAATAGGAATGAGCACGTTTATCAACGCTTAAGCAATAAATAAATCATCAACTTCCATCTCCTTTAGTTTCCAAAATTTACTTTACAAATTTAGTCTCCCTAACATTACCCTTTCTTATAGCTATCGCGACAGTCTCTTACTAATGTACAACGCTAAGTAGAGAAAACTTACACTTATCATTGTATCATTAACGTGCAATGCTACAATGGCGGTGTACCCATGCCATGTAAGTTGTTTTCCTATTGTTGACCCTAAAAACTACCAAGCCTACGTGGCGCGCAGGCCGAGTAATCTAAAAGCTAACTACGCTCCCTTGTTGTCAGGTCTTCCGGGCCGAGATGGTTCTGTACTCGGCCCAAATTGATATTTTGGGCCCAAACACCTATAAATGAAAGAAAAAAAAAAGATAAAGTGTAGGAGGGAAAAAGGGTGCAGAAATCACTTGTTGAAGGATAAAAAAAAAAAAAGCAAAACTGAAAAAAACCAAGGCATAATAGCGACGACAAAATCTGGTGAAAGAGAGACTTAAAACTAAACATTATTAGCTCTCCCAAACTTGACGATTAAACAATGACAAGAACCTCCGGCGGCCAAAGAGACACAATATAGTCTAATCTACCAGTTCGAGCTGAAATACAGGCAAATAAAAAGTTTGAACAAATGCCATGACCTATAACAAGAAATTATATGCTCAGAAAAAATGGATTATTTAAATTTGTTTTGGAAAACTTGCTGATTGCGGATTATAGTGCATTCTGCGATGCCAGCGTCCTTAAATCAAATGTGCAGGTGGTGAAGGGGCAGGGCGGACCGGCCTCCCATGGTGCCATTTTCTTTGGCCAACACACCTATGAACAGGTCACGCACCATGCAATCTATCCAATTCACCGTACCTTCTAAGACTCGAAACCGAAGCTCCATGATTAAACTTTCAAACCAGAAACTGCATTCGCATACGACACACATAGTTTTACACATGAATTCCATGATCACATGGATTAAGGACATTCTTTCTTGATGAAGTCAAGCACGTGAGATCCCATCACGACATTTACAGATTGATGATTCAATACACATAAGAACATGAGATTTTGAAGAAAAAGCAGGAAGAACAATGTAGGAGGTAGAACTAGAGAAAGGCAAAGCTAATGTCTGAAAATATGCTTATGTGTAGAAGGCCAAGGAAAACTAATGAAAAGAACTAGAAAACTTTTAGTTTTAACGATAAAGACAAAATAAAGGGTAAAGTTAATAGTACCTGGATTTACCTTTTAGTGTAAAAATGTGGTTTTTCGTTAAAGTAAATAGTACCGGGAGTTTTTCGTTAAAATTCCTTAAAACAATGCCATCACCAATGAGTCGCAAGCAATGTATGATGTAACACAACAGTGGAGAATGACATGACGCGAGAATAGTTACTGATAAATTTAAGATAATTTTGAGATACAAACACGACATATGTACACGATATTGTGTTATACTTTTGTTATATACATGTGAAACATTATTTCGGAAATAACAAAAGAAATAAAAATTCCAGAAATAAATCCGGCTGAGCCATGAAATTTAAATTTAGCACAGCTAAGAAATCAAAATATGAGAAATGGTGTATACGGGCAATGTTCATATGGTTCTAAAAGTTGAAACCTTTAAGCTTTTAGCCCTTTGGGGATCACCAAAAAGCTCCAAACTCCACACCCACCGTTTCAGTCAGACCGAAATGCGAACCTCTCGACCTTCTCATCGTTCAGATTAATCCCGGCCATTGCCTCGCCCAATCCGCAGCTGATGTCCGCCAGCACATCCGGGTCACTGTAATGGGTCGAAGCCTGCACAATCGCCCGGGCTCTCCGGGCCGGGTCGCTGCTCTTGAACACACCCGACCCGACGAAAACCCCGTCGCACCCCAACTGCATCATCAGCGCCGCGTCTGCGGGAGTCGCCACGCCGCCGGCGGCAAAATGCACCACCGGCAGCCTCCCGACCTGCTTCGTCTGCATCATGAGATCGTACGGGGCCGAGATTCTCTTCGCGTACGCAAACACCTCGTCGTCGTCCATGTTCCGCAAGACCCTGATGTCCCCCATCACGTGCCGGACGTGCCGAACGGCTTCGACGATGTTTCCAGTGCCGGCTTCCCCCTTAGTCCGGATCATCGCGGCGCCCTCGCGGATCCGGCGGAGCGCCTCGCCCAGATCCCGGCATCCGCAGACGAACGGGACTCGAAAATTGTGCTTATTGATGTGGTGCTCCTCGTCGGCGAGGGTGAGGACTTCGCTCTCGTCGACGTAGTCGACGCCGATGGCTTCGAGGATTTGGGCCTCGACAAAATGGCCGATGCGGGCTTTGGCCATGACGGGGATGGTGACGGAGCGCTTGATCTCCTTGATGAGCTGGGGATCGGACATTCGAGCAACACCGCCCTGTGATCGGATATCGGAGGGGACGCGCTCGAGGGCCATGACGGCGCAGGCACCGGCCTCCTCGGCGATACGGGCCTGGGCGGGGTTGACGACGTCCATGATGACGCCACCGCGAAGCATTTGGGCGAGGCCGACTTTGACGGAGAACGGGGAAGACTTGCTGGTGGTTTCGTATATGGCGCCTTTTCCGTAGACGGTGACGACGCCGCTGCTGTCAGCCATTTTCTGGGGGATTTGTGGATTGTGAGATTTCGCAAGAAAGGAGGAGGAAGGTGGTGGAGAGCGATGGTATTTTTATTTTATTTTATTTTTAACTTCCCGCTCTGTTACTCTGATTTCCAGTATCTATTTTTAGAAACTCCAATTACTTTTTAGACTTGGTTGGATTTTGAGTTATTTACAAAATTGCCACCACCTCTTCACCGCCGTTCAGATTGGAAATTTTAATTTATTTACGAAATTGTCACCGCTTTGCACAGTGGAAGGGCGCCCACGCGTCAATCATCGTGGATTGCTTCGGCTGCTTTTCCTTCCGTTTCCATACCCTTTGCCTTCCCTCCATCAAATCCGTCCGTACATTCCTGTCACGTTCCTCCGCTTTCCGAATTTTTTTGCTACGATTCCGGCGAAGGCCGTGTCGAAGCTGGTCAAAAACGATTCCTCAGTGCATCAGGTAACTTCTGTACGGTTTTCCCAAAATTAGCTCGTTTCTAATTCCGATCTGTGTTCTTCAATCATGTTGTGTTCGTCTGTTTTTAATTGTTGGTGCAGGTTCTTGACTATTTTCAAGGTATGTGGCTGTGAGCCCGCTCCAGAGGCCGGTTCGACGTTCCGTTGTTTGTGAGGTCGCCACGAAGAAGCCCGACTCTGCTGTGAAGAGAGCTCGGCAGGCCGAAAACAAAACCCGGGTGAAGAGGGTACGTCTCTTTTCGGCAAGCTATTTGGGGTCCAAATTTTGTTTGGTTTTCCAAATTTTCCTATAAAATTAAAGTGTCTGAGAGAGGAGCAGAGACTTGGTGAAAAGAAGCTATAGAATGGCAAGGGTAGTGAAAAGGAAAGATGAGAGAATTCTGACAAGGCTGGCAGATGAGTTCGAACAACTGGCCGCTCAGCTGAACTCTCGGGCACCGATCACCATGGAAATTGGCAAGTTCACCCAAGCCTGTCGTCTCGTTTCTCCTCTCGTTCGACACTTCGGCGTCGCTTTGAAGTTCGCCGACATAGAGTACTCTGCTGAGGTATTATTCATCTCTTAAACTTGAGAGTTTGATGCTTTTTGGTGAAGGGGAGATTTGGGTTGCAACCTTGTCATTGTCTTCTACATTTGAATCAAATTTCAAAAGTTTGATATAAAATTTGGGTGTTCTTTAGGGTTTGGTGGATTGTGATTGATCAGTGCTTTGATTTCAGTTACTCATTTTTAAATACACAATTAAGACATTTTACATATTTCAAAGATATCTTAATTATTTATATTTTCCTTCTGATTTTGTTGGGAGCATTTTTGCTCACCACCATAAACTATGGTGTATGCTCACCATACACCTAATCAATTGACACGTGTCATTTCACTTAACTCTAGTTAACTTTCACATTAAATGTTAGTTTTTCAATTTTGAAAAAAATTAACCAAGATTAAGTAAAATGACACGTGTCAATTGATTAAGTGTATGGTGAGCATACACTGTAGTTTATGGTGCTGAGCAAAAATGCTCCCGATTTTGTTCATATATACTTCCCTTTGCTGTGAGTGTTTCTTTGTTTTTTTTGTTTTTAATTAAATTTTAATTAATGTGGTGGTTGCCAGGTTAATGGGATTGAACAGGCAGGAAAGTCAGTTAATACCCTAGAAGATTTGCTTGACGGTGAAATACAACAGAATACCATGAAGGACCAAAGTAGTGCTTCGAGATCCCTCATCAGAGTGAAGCGTTCACTTGAGATGTTTAAGATAATATTCGAGCAAACCATGGCGTCAAGGTTTTACTTATCTCAAACCTAGCCTCGATCTTCTCTGAATTCACTGTTTCATTAACATGTCTAAAATCATTTTCGTTTGCAAATGCAATATCATATTAAGCGTGCTGCTACATCCACTTATATGTTCTATTTTTTCTTATCCACTTCATATATATTTCCGTTCATCATGATTTTTTTTAATATTTAATATTCATCAAGTGCTTTTAAAATGACTAAAAGCGCTTCTAAGAAAAGTGTTTTTGGGTTTCAAGAGCACTTAAAGTGCTTCTTACAAGAAGTATCAATTATGTGATTTTTTCAGGAAGCACTTGAAGTGTTTTTTCAGGATTCACGTACATTTTTACCAAGGATTGGTTTGAAAAGTACTCTCATCAAACGCATTTTCAGTCATTTTAAAAGCATTTCCAAACGAGCCCATAGACTCCTCGTTCTAAACTTGTGATATCCATTATACCATGACTTAATTATTCTACTTAAGGCACGTAATTATTTATTGACTAATCTTTGAATTAATTATTCACAAAAGAACAAACCCTAAATCAATGACTGCTATCTCTAATTTTTGTATGTCTCTATAATTTTGCAGCTAGCTGTTATTCTGCTATCACAGATTCACAGTTACTTATAACTTGAATTTCTTTTTCTTTTTAATTTTCTTACTTGGGCAGCGGAAATTCAATCATGGATCCGGTTAACACAGCATATAAACAAGTTTTTTACCCCTACCACGGGTGGGCTACCAGAAAGGCTGTTGCGGGTGCACTGTACACCCTTCCTACAAAGTCACTGTTCTTGACGAGGCTAAAATTAGATGGTAAGACTCTTCTAGTATGTAACTCATCATTGTCATATTATCTGCTTCCAAACCAGGCTTCTAGCAGACTAGCTCATATCTAGTGACATTAAGCTAGAGATTTGGGATTGATCGGTTTGACTGCTCATGGTAGCGGTCGCTACCGTGGCCGGTTGCAGGTTCTTTTTTTCATATCCAATATAGAGAAGAAGAAAAAGAAAAAAAATCTTACGTGCAGATATTGAGCATGTATAATTAACATGAGTTTTCTATGAATGCTATATGTACATGGGTATTTTAGGGTTGGACTTGATTGGTTACACAGTTTGTTTGGTATTCTATTTTATCAGAGGCATCGGCTTTTGTTCTGATGCAAAGGACGGTTACTGCATTGGCTCCTCTGATACACTACATCGACAACTTATTCCATTCAAGGGAGTCAGCTCAAGAGCTGCTACGCTTGATTTGATCGATTTCCGTCTTTCGCACGTAAGCATGCATTTTTACAAATATGCTTTGATTTCCGTGTTTCATATGTATGGTATGATTGAATATCAGTGTGAACCTTTTAAGGATTGTTATTCTATTTGGTTTATAGTTATGATAAGATAAATATTTCACACGTATCCTATGTGTGTTTTAAATATACTATTGAAAAGATAAATATTTCACACTTTCTATGTTTGGAACGATTTTCAAACGGGTCACGACTTTTCAATTTTCTTACCTTGTTCCCCTATAGTTTCGAAATAGTGTCAATTTACACTTTTTGTCTGATGAATTATTTGAATTTTTATTAAATTAATAACGTAGTGAGCGTAAAACCCGTAATGTCAATGACATGTAAGCTTCATTTGCACGCATTGATTAAAAAAGTTGTATATTTAGATGTTCAAATATTCAAAAGGTGTAAATTAATATAATTTCAAAATCTCAGGAAGTAATGTGAGAAAATTAAAACCTCTACTGACTATTTTAAAGATCACACGAAAACTTGAAATGTGAAAAAATTAAAACCCCAATATTCATTTTAAAAATCACTTCATATCTTTAAAGGTGTAAAATAAAATTAGCCTAAAAAATTTAATTTTTATTGTTCTCTCCCGAGTGCTGTGTGTCAATGAGTAATGCTATAGATTTCTCTACAGAGGTATGAAAACCTTACTTCAGGAGCCATCTAAGGCTACACCATCAACTACAAAACTAAAAGAATTATGATTATTACACTACGACAGCATACATCCTAGTTTAATCGTCTCCGTTCCTTCGGATTCATGTCCTCCACAGCGTCCATCGTTTCTTGTTTTCGCCGCTTCCATCTCTTGATGAGACTACTATCAGCCGACTGGAGAGTGCAGGGGGGGGGGGGGGCTAGGAGAAGGGTACACGGTAGACTTTTTAAGACACTCCCTCTGTATCGGGTCAGCAAGACAAAGCAGGGATTCTGTACATACTTCCATTGCAGAAGCTGGAATGTCTGGCTTGAAGTCCAGCAGCTTTGAGTACTCCGTTATGAGGTGAAACATGTAATCATACACCCCATCCATGCTTAGGCTTTCCATGAAATCCTGCCCTCTTTGTCCAATTGCCTTAGCCTGTTCAGCCATTGGAGAATATTGTAGCCTTGATTATGTTGTTCTTTCATATGAAGATATAAACTTAAAGGGAAAGCCGGGGGAAAACTGAATTTTACATTACTGATGCGGAATATAACGACGAGAACAAGAACATAATATAGAATACTATTAACAGTTGAAAGATACCTCAGATTGGTGTCCAAGAGCCCAGTCAACAGCAGACTTTATGGACGGGCATATAGCGTTAGGGGAGATGGGCCAATCATTAATCTTAGGAATGAGACCGCGGCTTAAGAAATCCTCATATTGCGGTGTTATTATTAGTGTAAGAGAACCACATGATACGATATATTTCAAGCTGACCGACCAAGCATAGCCTTCTGCATAGATTTTGTACCTACAAAAGGTGGAAAAGATTTCTGAGCTGCAGGATCAAATCCACATGCCAATTAGATAATAAGACGCCAACGGAGTACAACTATACATAACAGCTACTCATCAACCGAGGAGAAAGAGGAGAAGGAAACATTTTGCGAATCATTGGAACGGTAAAGGTCCACTAGATAAAAAGAAAACACGCAAAAGAGAATGTCAAGTCCTCCTTGAAAGTTAAAGGTCGCCCAGGTTTCAGAACTTCAAAACTATAAACTGCAAACTGCATCATTTTCATAGATGCGGAAAATTGAACTAGATAGACAAAAGCAAAAGGACTACAAAGCAGAGTCAACATATCAACTGCGGGACAAGATCTTAGGCCAATAAGTAATAAATGATCAAGCCACATCTTCCCTTGGACTATATATTGAATATGATGATAGGCGATCACTTTTAGAAGCTTTACTTACTGATGATTACACTGCTTAGAGAGTTTGGACTGCTCATAACCAGCTCTTGCTTCCGCTTCCCAATCCTATGATGTATATTAGAAAGACAATGTCAGGTCTGGTCTTAGGCCTATCACTTCAACAGTTCAAGTTAAAGAGAGATCAACATGCAGATTTAACTCAACCTGACGCATAATCTGCGCACTCCACATCTTCGTGTCGTTGCAGTTAAGTAACTCTGTACGAACAGGGGAACTAACATCTGGGTTTCCTTTCCAATATGCAAAAGGCTCCTTCTTTTTCCAACTTCTTTCCTGAGAACCCCGCTTGATTTCTCGGAACTGCTCTTCCCAGGGATGCATGTTAAGCTCTGGCCTGTGCAGTAATCATAAACTATAAAGACAATCGGCACGAATAAAACCATAACCACGCATTTGACGCCAGAATAAATGAAGCACTTTCATGTCATACAAATCAGTAAAAGGTTAGCATACAATGTCAATCTTGTTAAATTAAATCCGCCTAGTAACCACCATGTAATTGATGCAAGCATACAAGCATGGAGTAATTTATTTACTTTTTAGAAATTTTTACAGCAATTCAAGCACACACGAACAATTAATAAATTCAGGTTCTTTCCCATTGAATCATTGACAATGCATACGCAAACACGAAAAATTACCCGAAAAAACTAGAAACTTAGAAAATTAACAATTAATGTGAATCAGAAGACAATCAAAGAATGATGATTCTTACCAACCCCAGAAGGACCAATCAGGAAATAAACTGGGTGGAGGAGGACCACCCTCCGCGCAATAAACTGGGAAGTGGACCGGCTTCACCAAGCGTTACGGAATAAAACTTTTGTAACGTCCATTAAATATCAATAATCACCCATGAAATAATTTTATCATAGGTTTCAGGGGGTGGGCACGAGCCGAGCCGGGAAAATTTACGTGATTTGGTTTGGTTTTGTGAGATTGTTTTTAGCAATATAATCAAACTAAACTAAATTGTCAAAAATAAGTGAACGGGTATCGTTCGTAGATTTAACTTTTTTTATTAAATTTTTAAAACGTTCAGAGATCCAATTCAGATAGGGCAAATGAAAAGTTCAATTAGGAAAAATAAATGCTCCCAACAGTTGCTCGCTTACGCAACCTTCATGGCTATGAGCTCCACAGCTCATCAATCAGTTAGCAGCCGGCGGTGGTAATCGTCCCTAGCACAACTTTTAGAGCATGTTTATTTACTTCGTGTGAGAATTAGTACTGATTTGATACTGTGTTTTTATAAAAAGTGGGTGTTAAAAAAAGTTGAACTCAAAAAGGTGTTTGGTAAACACTTAAAAACAACTTATTTTCACAATTTTGGGTGAAAAAAAGCTGAAAACGTGAAGCAGCAAAAATGAGCTTATTCTCACAGCACAGCAGAAACAGTTTTTTTTCAAAGTACAACAATATCAAACCAGAAAGATTGATGACGACAATAAATGTGTGTCGGATAAATAACCCCCTAAATTATTTCTTACCTTAAACTTTCAAGCATGACATACCCAAATCATTTGCAAACCTAGTTTATGCACAAAATACATGTGCTGTAATCACATCTGCAAACCTCCTCAAAAGATTCATGCCAAAAACCAGAATTCTACCGAAAAAGAAAAGGCCTTATAGTACAATTGAAACCACAAGCTCATCTGTAAGCGAAAAAATATCCACAGAGAACCATAAAAACTATGGTACAAGGGAGCTCCTCCCTGCAAACTTGGTTCGCATATATACACAAGCTCAAACTGTAAAAATCTTCCTCACTTTCTTCATCCTTCTACGGCATATCGGGCACGTACCAGCCTCCTCGGCAATCCTGCACCGTGAATCCGTTTAGAAATCTATCTCTTCTTTGATTTGGTAGAAGTTGAAAATGTTGCAAGTGTAGGTTATGTTCAAAGTCATTATATATAACATTTCGTATAGAGGGTTATAAGCAGAAGACTACGGCATTGATTCAGATTTGTATACCTTGTTCCGCAAGTAAAACAAACAGCGCAGTGCCCACAGGGAAGAAAGAAGCAATCCCTTGGACCATCAAAGCAAATGACACAAAGACGCCGAGTATTGTTGCTATCTGCTTCACTTGTTAACCCTCCTTCAAGGGAACTCGCTGCAAGGCACTCATCCAAATCTTCCTCAGTGTTGGAAACAGATTCATATGACGAACCCCAACTCAAAACATCATCGTCTTTGGGTGGAAGCAACGGGGTTTGCTCGGATTCTTCCTCCTCTGCCTGAAATTCGGTTGTGTCTTCACTAGAATTTTGGAATTTGTAATAAATTTTAAAGGCCGTTAAGAGGAGCAAAGTCATAACGCCTACAAGCAAAATAGAGGTAGATGTAAAGAAAACGATTTCTTTTCCAATGTAACGAGAAGGATATGAAGGATGATAAGAATTAAGAAATAACCTGCTCCAAGAAAATACATGGCCCATCTCGGTCCATAAGACAGGCTTACATACCAATCATTGTCAGGGACACCCTAAGGATTCAGAAAGTGATGGAAGTTGTATCAATGGCCTGAAAAGGGACAGAAGGAAAACAAAACTCGGGGATGAGAGTCTTTTACATTACCTCTTCCGGACCTGGAGAAGTTATGACAGCAACATTTGCCCGAAAGAGGGAAAGCTTTAAGCTGCATAACCGGTTATACGAAGAGCATTTGTAATACGCCTTGGTTGTGTTATAAAGAATAGATTTTATGTTGAATACCAACTCTACCTGTGTTATACATAAACATTGGAAGCTCAATAAAGTTGGAAACTAATGATTATTGTCGATATAATTATAACCATTGGATTAAACTTTTGAATAATTACCTCAACATTCTCCGGGTTCAAGTTCCCTACTGCGATATAGTAAGTAGAAGACTTTGGAATTTCCTGCTGGATCCTACCACTTGCTGTGAAGAAAACAGGTTGACTTAGAAGTTTACAACGTTGTAATTGGTTCCGAAAGAGAGAATCAATTTGAGTGATGAATCTTACCATAAATTATATTCCAAGACAATGTTGCGTTACCATATGACGGATCCTCTATCCATTCAGCCAGGCTCTCACTACCTGCAGGTTCATATAAAAGTTTTCAACACCAGAAAATACATTTGAGTTCTACCACCACCTCTACCACCACCGCCACAAAAAAAAGGAGGAGAAAATAACCGAAAAACAAAAGTCCCCCATATCACATACGCTAGATAAACCTTCTGCAGAGGCATTTGGACTCGTGGGAAAGTGTTTATATTTAAGAGTCGGAGAGGAAGGAAGACTCAGAAATTGGAGAAGTTTCAGAATTTTACTAAATCTACAACCATCCCAAGTGTCGGAGAGTAAAGAAGCCGTTACAGAACATTATCCCAAATCTACAACTATTTGATTCGACATAAATCCTAGACCTTAGTACATTAAGTTTAGATAACCATATACGAGGTACTTCAACAGAAACCAAGCAAAATATCTGAAACTTGAAGTTGGGAATTACCTTGTGCGATTACAAGGGTTAAAGGTGAGGAACTTGTAGGCATTACACGGTAAATAATATCGATACTAGACCCTTTGTTTAGAAAGTAAATCCATGCCTGTTACATGAAACGAAGTAAACTTTTATCCCATCAACCAAACCAGATGACAAAAACTTAGATATGAAATGGCAAGGAAGACCTTGCCTTGTGATAATTGGCTGGAACAAGCGTATCCTTCGTTTCGGTCCATGCTGTTTCAACATCCAGGGGAGGAGGTTTGTGGAATCCATATAACACTGGCCCAGGTTTTTGCTCATCAAGCTCCTGTGCCTATTGTTTTATAGACCAGATGAGTTTTACTGCACCCCAGTTCTTTACTAAACGAGAATTACAAGATGAAATGCGGTTGATCACCTTAATGGATTGCACAAAAAATGGATTAGTTTGTATCAAGCGCGAGCAGTTCGGGCCTAGTTGTAGATTGCCGGATCCATAGAAACCAAGAATCAGAGTCATAGACGCTGTGCGCGACGAACATCAAAAACCAAAAGTAGTACCAACAGACCAAATTAATCAGATGCTCAAGTTATTAACAAACGAGTTCATCAAGTAACAACACATGGAAAAACTTAAGAAAAGAAGAGGAAAAACCGAATAATCAATTGAAAAGTTATATAATTTCAGTCCATTTTACGGAAGAACAAAATTCAAAACCCTCTCCTCAACTACACATGAAACAAGCAAAATGGGAAGAACTTGACTACATGTTACAGTCATTGTGTCGTTATTTTACACCGATAAAAAGTACAATGTTTTTAACGTGAAATGATTTTCGCGTACTTATTTTCTCGTTATGCACTCTTTTTATTGTCTCTTTATTCTCCCCTGAGTTATTTAATCTAAAAGTAAAAAATAAATATAGATGTGCATGAGGAGAAAATGATGCCCATAAATCATTTCCCTATTTGAACTTTCTAACGTGACAGTAGTTGATTGACTTGAGATACGACCTGGTTTCTCAATCCCAAAACTAATTAAAGAAACATGAAACAAATTCACACAAGCACTGCAATAAGCGATTGATGAGGAGGGAAACTGACCAAAGAACCAAAAGGTGATAAGCACAGCAAGGGCCGACCAAATATCATCCTTCACTTCAGACCCTGCTACATCGGCCACCAACAAGTTCACATGATAAGTGAAAGTCCTAGAACTTCTCATCCGCTGCTGCTCAGCAAAATTGTCCCCATTTGAACGTCTGTCTCTTTCTTCTTCTTCTTCTTCTTCTTCTTCTTCTTCCACCCGTGAGCTCGACAGCGGAGAAGAAGAAGAAGATGGAAAGGATGCATCTTCTCTTCGATCTGGTTCTGGGGTTTCCATGCTGAAAACACAAAATTCAAAGTTGTACTTATAAATTTATTTGAAAAAGAAAGGAAGAAGGAAAGGAATGATTTTTCCTTTTTTGGTTTCTAAGATTTTACCTGGGTGATGGGAGTTTTGGGAGGCAGCAGCATCCATTGAGGAAGCAAGGGCGGTGGTGAGGAGGCTGCGAAGCTCACCAAAAAGTCGTGTTTTCTGATTCCATTTTTGGGTTTTTCTACATTGGAATGGTAGTTGGTGACGGTTAGTTAACGTGTCATTTGATTTTCTATTATGTTCCTTTTGGATTTCTGGTTTCTCGTCCCTCAGAGGTGGAGCCTGTCAACGAGGTTCAAGGATGTGACATGTGAGTTGGGGTCGCCCGGCGGATCACTTAATATCGAAATATCGAATGTTTTATTAAGGATAATGTTATTCATACATTCATTTTTATTTTTCACACATGCTTTTCAATTTTCAATCGTGGGACGAAATGAATTAAAAAAAATCAATAACAAAAAAGAAAAAAAGGGTGTGTGGAAGGTAAAAATAATTGTGTAAATAAAATAACATTATCCTTTATTAATTGATGTTATATGATCAGATAGTTATTCATATCGTTATGTTCGTTAGTGAATATTTAGTGGAAAGTAAATAATAACGTGACACATTGAGTGGTTGGATAAGATGCATGGTCAGACCAACTATCTAAAATTTTGCTTGGATAGTGCTTTTGTTGGTAAATCCTATTACCTCAGTTGAAATTGACCTCCTGAACTATTATTTTGGTAAATTAACCCTTTGAACTTTCAATTAACCCCTCATTGTTATTTGATGAAATTTCATCCACTTGAAGTCAAATACTGGCACGAATTTACCTTCAAGGTGAATAACGTGTTGGTCACGTGGTAGTATTTGACGGCAAAGTTGATGAAATTTCATCGAATCTGATAGCGAGGTTAATTGTCTGATTTCAAATAGTTCATGGGCTTAATTTACCCAAAAAATAGTTCAAAGGTCAACTTTAACTGAAAAACTAATTTAAAGGGTCAAACAGCAGTATACTCTTTCTCTAATTATGTCCGTGTCTAAATTTTGTTCTCAATTGTCCCTTTCTTCATTTGTTTTGGGTTTGTTGTTGGAGTATAGTATTGTCCACCATATCATAACACTGTTGAAATGTCCCACATCAACCGTATCAATGATAAAAAATAGTTTAAATACCTTAATCTCACTCCAACTAATATCGAGGTCTTTTGTGATAAATCCCCACACCTGACGGATTGTGCAGGTGGTAATTACCAAGTTGGGGACAATATCGGTGTTGTTGGAAGTGGGTCGAATGGCTCGTTTCTTTGATAAGTCTACATGGTATCAGAGCCAGGGAACGGGCTCGTACTATACTGTCATATGATAGGTGGGTCCCCTTGGCCCCACGCGATGATGATGGGTCCCTTGGTCCCGGTGTAAGGTGAGTCCCCTTGGCCCCACACGATAATGGTGGGTCCCTTGGCCCCGCGTGTAAGGTGAGTCCCCTTGGCTCCACATGGTTGTCGATGTGTGGATCTCCCACATGTGACCCACTAATGGGTCCCACGTGAGGGATCATGTTGAAATGTCCCACACAGACTGTATCAATGACAAAAGAAGACTTTAAATACCCTAATCCCACTCTAACTAAAACCGAGGCCTTTTGTGATAAAACCCCACACTTGACGGATTGTGCATGTGGTAATTACCAAGTTGTGGATAATATCGGTGTTGTTGGAAGTGGGTCGTATGACCCGTCTCTCTGATAATTCTACAAACACAACATTTATCCAAATCTACTTTATTATTTGGATGAAAGTCCAGTTTTGTTTTGGTTTGTCTTGTTTTTCATAATAGAGAGAATAAATTTGGTTGTGGAATTTTTTTCACTAAACTAAGAGTTAGCAGGTTCTGAACGATAGAAATAACATAATTGACGAGTGGAATTTATTTTGAAGAGTGATTGAAATCTTTGGTTATAAGGTCGGGACAGAAATACAAAGTTATTTCACATTTTCATTCTTTTAATCTGACGTTTAGATTTGCTCTTTTAAGATCATAGCATATTACAAGAGTGGAATTGATAGATTTCTAGTGCTACCACATGCCACATATTCAATTTAAATTCAGAAGACAATGTGTTGAATAAGAATGTTCTAACCACCAGAGCAATCTGTTACTTTCATTGACCTAAAAACTTAAGGATGAAGCCCATAATGGGAGCACAATGAAATCAAGAAAGCTTAACTTAAATCAAATGTGTAGTTGTGTTGACCCTAAAAAACTACCAAGTCTACGTGGTGCGCAGGCCGAGTAATTAATAAGCTAACTACGTCCTTCGGTAGTTTGCGGGGCGTGCCAACTCGTTGGCTGAGGAGTAAAATGTGTTGATGTTGCGTTGAGCGCACGACTGACTTCTCGATCTTGCGACTACGGCCGAGGAAGGAACACTCTCGGCCTTCGGGTTCTAGAGCTTGAAGACAAGTCTGCTAGTTCTGCGAAGTTCACAAATCTTCGCCGCCGGATTCGGTCACGGTGATTATGTTCGTGATAGTATAAGCACGTCGAATTGACACTAGTGTATAAGGACACCAATACTAAAAACAAATGTACGTCTTGATTATGAAAGTGGTTCCGCCGTCAGAATGCCGAATTCTAAAACCTATTTGCGAATACCCAATCATAAACAACTCGGCGTTCGATGTGCCGAGCCCTAGTAACACCTCACTTCGCCGAGAAGGCTGATGAGATGACCTCTGCCAATAAGGATCCGAAAATCCTTCTCAACTGAGACTTGGATAGATAACCAATCGACCATGTTGCAGTGTTGTTTATCCAAACAGAAGGTGCTTCACGGTCGGCTGATTCTACGACAACAGTGCTGTTTATCCAAACTAAAGGTACGTCGGCGGAAAAAGAAAGTAAAAATCTCAAGGTTGTTGAGAGGTTTTGCGTGGAGCGAGAGTTTGCGCAGGGCAATTTGTGTGTTGAATTGGAGGGGCTTTGTTCGATGTCCTCCCTCCCTATTTATAGTAGCCAACCTGTATTGAATCCCAATCATTCTCGGATTATGACTCCTTTCCCCGATCCAACCTTATCTCGGCCAGTCCTACTCCTACTAGGACTTTGAACTTAACTTGTTATCAAGCCGCATTCAATCTCAAACTCCATCATCCTTATCCTGTCGAAACTCCTTCTCGTAATAGGACTCACCCACATCCCATAGGTTCCTGATGGGACACGGCCAGCTTCGACTACGCGGCCCGTGAGTTGGATAACCCCCAACGACACCTAAACACGGCCTCTGGGCCGAGAACAATTCTAAACTCGGCCCAAACCAATATTTTTGGGCCCAAACAAGTTGGTACCAAAAGGATAGGAAGCAAAGGATAGTAACTTGAAATTGGTTGTCTACACTCTTAAGAATTACAATTTAGTAAGTTAAAATTATCTGAAAACAGGATTCCTATTTCTATGCAACAAGTTAATGTGTATATGCATATAGAACTCGTGATATGCAAAATGACACAACTCGAATTAACCCCGTTTGCTTTCTATTTTTAACATGAATTAGTCTTAGGTGGTCAGGGGCTAAGCGCTTACGCGTCTTGACGAGGCTTAGGTTTTCTTTTTAATTTTAATTAAATTTATTAAATATTATATAAATAAATGTTTATTTGTACTTAAAAATACATAATTGTATTGAGATACATAAATTGCAAAATAGAATAACATATAAAGCTCGTTTGGCAAGTGCTTTTAAAACACTGAAAGCGGTTTTATGGAAAATATTTTTGGGTTCCAAAAGCATTTGAAGTGCTCTCTGCTAAAAGCACTAGTTATGTGTTTTTTGCTGGAAACACTTCAGGTGTTTATAATTAACTTGCATCTTTGTTAAGTTTTGGTTAAAAAAACATTTTATCTAAAATCGCTTTCAGTCGTTCCCAAATGAGCTCATAGATTATAAACTATTAGAATATATAGAAAACATAAGGAATAAGCATATAATGAGTTTTCATTTAAGAATTTAAAAAAAGTCTTTTACAATTATTGAAAAAATAAAATGAAAAATGAAAGTTATCTATTTGTTGTCTAAGTGAAAGTTGCAGCCTAAGCGAGCTATGCGCCATTTCTTAATTTTCAAATGTTTAGGAATTAATCGAAACGGTAGACAGTCGGCTAGCACCTTGATAAAATATTTAGAACAGTAAATTTATATTATTGAATTATTGGAAAAGAAAAAAAAAACCTAGAATGAGGCTTCAAGGCCCAAATACATCTTAGCATCCGGCCCACATCCAACTCATTACCCAACTTTTTATGCGACTCTTGACGGGACCCCAGACGGCTCAACCAATGACATAACGCCAAAACACCCACATATCATACGTGTCGCACCGCTATTGGCTGAACCGCTAAACACTGTGACTCGCACATCAGTACAAATCAATGAATCTGGAGGGGAAGAGGAGAGTGAGAGACTTCACAGAACTGAAAAAGCAAAGAGATGGCTAGAACGACGTCGTTGCTGCTCTGTACCCTCGTCCTCTTCGGAACCCTAGCTCTCATTGAGGTGAAATTTATAGTTTTGATTAAATTTATTAATTTTGTTTGATTCAATTGCGTTTTCAAGGATTAATGTTTAAATTTTGTGTAAATTCTTGATCAGGCAAAGAAGTCGAAGGAGGATCTGAAGGAAGTGACCCACAAGGTTTACTTTGATGTCGAGATATCTGGAAAGCCTGCTGGTATGCTGTTTAATTTGCATTAATTTTGTTAATCTTTAGAACAAATTCGACCCATTTGCTCAAAATTCAATTTAATTAAGGGACTTTAATCCCAGATTTGATATTGATTTCCGGTTAATATGATATATGAGCTCAATTGGGAGCTGAACGTCGATAGGTGATCGTTTGTGTAGAGGTGGATGTGTTTCTGTGGAGTTGGAGAAATGTTCATGTGCATAGAGTTTTGCAAATGAAAATTTGGGTGCCCTAGTTTGATGAATTATTGGGATTTTTTTTTGGTGGTGGTGCTTTTTGTTTCTGGCTAATCGGTATTGATACTTGTTTCGATCACTGTGTTTCAGGACGGGTTGTGATCGGTCTCTTTGGGAAGGCAGTTCCCAAGACTGCAGGTATTGAATAATATTACTATCATTTTGTGGGTTCTATGTGTTAAACTAAGTCTAACAATTTCAGAACATTACTAATTCATTCCTTTGGTGTTTCAGAGAATTTTCGAGCTCTTTGCACAGGTAACCAGTTACTCATCTTCGTTTCCTCGTATTAAGTTTAGCAGTTGATATGTAGTGTCTACTTTTTGGGGTTTATCATCAGCAATGTATATGAAATGGTCCTTGCTCGAGGCCTTCAAGTTCAGTAACAACTCAATAATTAAAATGGAAGGATGCAAATATTTAGTTGCTACGTACAAATTTTCTGCATACTGCATTAGAACACAGTGATTAGAAAGTTGTAAGAGTCGACAATGTTTATAAAGTTTTGAGCTTTTTTGCCCAAATATTTCAGGGGAGAACGGCGTTGGAAAGAGTGGAAAACCTCTCCATTTCAAGGGTAGCAAATTCCACAGGATTATACCCAGTTTCATGATCCAAGGAGGTGATTTCACACTAGGTGATGGAAGAGGTGGAGAATCAATTTACGGAGAGAAGTTTGCTGATGAGAATTTCAAGCTAAAGCATACCGGTCCAGGTAGAGAAATAACCCATCCCACCTGCCTTCTCTTCCAGTGGCATGGATAGCTAGCACCCAATATAATCTTGAAGTTTGAACCTATATTATGTTGTGAACAAAACGCTTGCTCTTTTTTACAGGGCTTTTGTCAATGGCAAATGCTGGTCCCGACACCAATGGTTCACAATTCTTCATCACAACTGTGACAACTAACTGGTAATTCTATGTGCATCCATGCATACTTGAGAAAGCTAAGAATATCTCTAGAATGACTATCTGCTTCTGCATGTTGCATCACTTTCTTAATTTATATAATTCCGGCACTTGTTGGTTTTGATTAGAGGAAGCGATTTTGGTTTGCTTTCTCGTGGAGACCAATAGTGCTTACAGTGAATGCCTGATTCCCACCGTTTTGGTGAGAGTTGGGCAGCGGCCAGACAACCGTAGTGATGGTATCCACAGATGGCGGGTTCATTTTGTCCCCTTTTTCTACTGATTCCATCTCACATTTCTTAAATTTCAATCATTTACCTTGTATAATTCTACATTTGTGCTCATTTAAAATAGTGCTCAACTACCGATTTCATTAGTTTGATCTGAAGGCCTCTCCCGTAATAAGGAGGAGGTCCATTACCGCTTCTTTTTTAACAGCCATTGGTTTACACATGTATAGTTATCAAAGCTGAAGTTTGATTCCGTATTTGAATGTTTATAGGTTGGATGGCAAACATGTTGTGTTCGGAAAGGTGCTGTCCGGAATGGATGTGGTTTACAAGATTGAAGCTGAAGGAAATCAGAGTGGCACACCCAAGAGCAAAGTCGTGATTGCCGACAGTGGTGAACTTCCTCTCTAGATGTTCCTATCGTAGTCTCTCCATTTACCGAGTGCCAATAACTGTTCCGATTTCTCCTTGATTTTCGTTTGTGTAAGACCGGTGGAGATGTTATAGCTCATGTACCGGGTGTGTTCTTACTTTAAGTTCGATAACATCTGCAGAATGTTCACGTTATTTTCCCTAAACCCAAAACCCTCCTTGTAAGGACAAGTTTCAAGTTTGTGATAACGTTAACCCTACTAGAAAGAACCATTCATGCAATCGAATTTTAGTTTTAGTGGCGTCACTATCTAATAAACGTTTATCATGTGTTTAAAAAGTGCATTCATCTTTTAAGGGACGATTACCACGTCATGAGTTAGTGGCATGAGAGAATCTCTCATTTCAGAACTTTCCTTTTCGTATTATTTGGTTTACTATTTTTCTTATCTAAAACAGAACTTTAAATCACTCATCCCACCTAAACAAAGAAAAGTGAATCAAGCAATGACGTCATTGCTTACTTGATTTACTAATGGCGGGCTTCACGAGGATTAGATATGGGTACACCGTCAGAGTTACGTATTGGTCCAATAACACAATGTTACGTAGAATAAAATTAACATATCACACTATTATTTGAGCTGAAACGCCACCTTGGTTGTTACTTATGTACCCAATCCATCTAAAGTGGTCAGGCAACTTAAGGACTGAGTTGGATTGCAATAATCATCAAAACATGAATTGCCTTATTTACAGAAGCGATTCCTGCACTTCTCATTTGTTTATCTCTTAATTTCTAACTACATCATGTAGCTATAAACACGAGAACAAATAGAGTGCGAAAATCATTTTCCATCGTAATAGCGAGCATCAACCGTTTATGTTATGAATCTTGTGGCCACTTTTGTTTTTGGAATTTTTTACAAATACCAAATCCGCAATACACTCACTAGTCACTCACCCCCACACCCACCCACAAGTTTCCCCAACGCCCATTGACGCAGTCCACTGCTCCCCCACATGACATCAACATGCATGCATGCAGGCACATGTATGTATGATCATCTCAACATACATACACCTCATCCGTTACATGCGTGTGTACGTAAGCATTTACGTCATATCTCACAACCAGGAACCTGACACGTCACCCCTTCGGCTTTATCCAACCACCGGCTGCCGTCCCCGAAACTCACTCTTTTGTCGTCTCCCTCTGCGCTGAGCTGTTCCTCACACTTGTGCTCTCTCTCTCTCTCTCTCTCCTCCACAGGTCCCACACTCTCTCTCTCTCTCTCTCTCCCCGAAAGAAAAAAAGTCTCCGTTTCTTCTTCTTCTTCCTCCTGCGATATAAAATCGAGCTGCAAACCCCGAATTCAAGCTCTTTTCACTCTCAAATTCCTTCTTTCCGAGTCCTCTTCTCTCTCTTCTCAATCGAATTAAATTGAATAAAAATAAATTTTCTTGCTTTTTAAGAGAGCCTCAGCCTCAGACGGCGGAGGATGTTATAGGCCGCCCCAAGTATTCCTAATTGCATCCGTCGTGCTCTGCCGTTCACGTCTGGAGCTCCGCCGCCCAGCTCCTCCGTTCGATTACAAGGTATGTAATTTGGATTTGGATTGAGATTGGGATTGCAATCGGGGGTTGAATTTTGAGAATTTGTTCATTTCGGGGTTCGGATTTTGGGAATTTTGTTGAAATTGATGTTGATTTGAAGTTCTCGTAGCTGAAATTGGTGTTGGTTTTTTTGGGAATTTTGAAATTCGTGTTCGAAGTCTGAATCTTTGTGTGTGAATTTTTAAAATTGATCGTTGAGGTCTGATCATTTGGTATTGGAGTGAAGAAAATCAAGCAAATTGATTTGATATTTCAAAATTTTATTGGTAGAAATAGATAAATTGAGGTAAATATGCCTGCTTGGTGGGGAAGAAAATCAAGCAAGAGCAAAGAGGAGCAAGAGAAGGCAGTCCAGCACAAAAACCCCTACTCTAACCGCAACAGCAACAACTTTGTCAACAAATCTTCGATCAGTAACGATAATAAGAAGAAGGAGAAGGACGAAAGGCCGAGGAGCTTCGACGAACACGTCACGCGGGCATCACCGAGAGCCAGCAGGGAATTTACTAGCGTTGTCGGTGTCTCTTCTTCTGGCTTTTTGGGTTTTGACTCGGATGGCGGTGAGAGAGCAGCTCATCCCCTGCCTCGCCCATCGGTGTCGTCCCTGCAGGGTTTGGCTTTGGGAAATGATCAGGTCAATGGGTTAGGATCTGGGTCCGCCTCTGTTTCAAGCGTCAGCTCCTCTGGCTCCGACGACCCACCGGTTGCTCATTGTGGTGCTGCTTCCAGCAATAGGTTGGTTTTTTTCTCCACAAAACCCCTGCGTTTTCGGATTAGATAATTTTCTGTTCTGTGCACAATTTGGGACTTTTGAATGTTTTTTCATTCAGATCGAATCAATTCAATTCATGCTTGTAAGAACCTTAATTCAAACGTTCAGTTCCAATCCATACATATATGGTTTAACTGTTTCATTTGTGAATTTATTGGATTCATAGTTACTTATTGGATATTAATTTAGTAATTAGTTAGCTAAATACTCTTGCCTTCTCCATAGAGTTTTTGCTGTCCGAATTCGAGTGATTATCTGCTACTTTTCTGAGTTATTAACCTTTGAGCTGATATTTCCTTTCCAAACTGGTTTTGGTTTTCCTGTCATAGTAGAGTTTGATTTTCTTTTTATGAGGCCACTTGTTTTTAGCATTAACCACATCATGCTGATTAACATAGATATTTTAAGCTATAAATCTTACTAGAATATTTATGGACGTGCTTGTTTATGGTAAGAATTAGGACTTGGTACTATCAGTAGTCATACATAATTTGTATTAAGTTGATGGCTTTATTCTTATATTTCCACAAGATGATGATTGGGATCATTGGAATATTTTTTTGATTAGATCTGAGATATAAAGAATAATTATATGCTTCTTATCAATGTCCTATATTATTCACAGATGTATTGGTGATCCAAAGGTCAGCATGATGCCGAAAAGCCCAGGTCCTAGGTCTAGGGGGCCAACTAGCCCAACATCTCCTCTTCACCCACGATTGGGTCCCATGGGTTTGGAGTCTCCAACGGGAAAGCAAGAAGATGGGAAAAGTGTGTATCATCCTCTTCCGCTCCCTCCAGGTTCCCCAACTAGTCCTTTTGCCTTGCCCAGCAGTAGAACTAGTCCAGTCACTGAAAACACAGTTTGTGCGCTATCAAAGTGGAAGAAGGGAAAGCTTTTAGGAAGAGGGACCTTTGGCCATGTTTATTTTGGGTTTAACAGGTAAATGTGAATTTTACTTTTGTGGTGGATTGATTAATAACAAAAAGTGAACGGTCAGGTTTGTTAGTTTTGGGAACTAAATTGAATATTTGTTCTTTGGGCAAGGGAAACAAAAACTTCAGGCACAAAAATGATTGTATGTATGCACGCACTTTGCACATTACCCTGGAATTTATAAAGGAAACAAAATGGATTCCAAAGTGAGGGCACCAAATAATTGTTTTGCAATAATTGGAGTGCAGACAAGATGTCCTGTTACCATGTATATGTATTCCTTTTCCTAAACTTTTGCTTGTGACATTGACAGTGAAAGTGGGCAAATGTGTGCAATAAAAGAAGTCAGGCTTGTTACAGATGATCAATCATTAAAAGAATGTCTTAAGCAACTGAACCAGGTAACTTTGTCCAGCTACCTTGAAAATATCAGGCATGATGCTTTGCTCCAATTGAGTTGGTATTTCGAGCTGTCACTGAGCATTTACAGTAAATTTACATTGTTAGAAATCTCTCTATCTGATTGTTGTTGCGGACTGGTTTGCATCTAACTTTTTGTTGTTGACAGGAGATAAATTTGCTTAGTCAGCTCTCACATCCAAACATTGTTCGATATCATGGAAGTGAATTGGTGAGAGTTAAATATACTGCTTTAAATGCTGATAAACATGCTTGTCCATTAGCAATAAAAAATACATGCACATTGCCTGAACACATACATTGGTGTGGGGATAGAAAAAGAGAGCGATGGGTTATTTATTTTCAATTGATTTGGTTAGTTGTTGATTTGGACGTTGCATCATGGCTTACTATCAACTTTGGCTTGTCCTTTTCAGGGTGAAGATGCACTCTCTGTTTATTTGGAATATGTGTCTGGTGGCTCAATTTATAAACTACTACAAGAATATGGCGCCTTTAACGAACCTGTGATTCAAAATTATACCAGACAGATTGTATCTGGTCTTGCCTACTTACACGAAAGAAATACAGTTCATAGGTGTGTGAGTTTTAATACCTGTAATGTCTTCATTATCTTCCTTTCCCTCATTTTCAATCATATGGTGGTCCGGCATATGAATACTTGTCTTCCCTTTTTTCTAGGTCAGCAATATTTCATACAAAATCTAATTTTTTTCTTTTCAGCCTACAATAATTTTCTTTATCTTTTACCTTCCTACTTTTACACTGATAATGATTTATTAAATCTTTTTAATTAAAGTTCTGGCGGTTGTGTTCTATCTTTATGATCTTTTTACTAATTTGTTTTTCCTTGCAGGGACATTAAAGGAGCAAACATATTAGTGGGTCCTAATGGTGAAATCAAGTTGGCAGACTTTGGCATGGCTAAACATGTAAATTGCATCTCATTCTCTGCACATTGAATTCTTAGTGAAGTAATGAAGGCATAGAATTGCTAATTTATCTCAAACATGAATGTGTCTAGGAAGAGTAAGAATGAAACTGTTAAGTGTTAACTATACGATATGTCTTGGCATTCAGGAAACCAGGACAAAATAATGTCACAAGGATCTGTTTTCATTGTGACAACCATAAGACGTTTGCTAGAGGGAAAAAATTGTAAGGTTTTATGGAAGGTGGTCTGTTGGCTATTTATCAGGTGCTTTGGTTCAAGAGGATATTTTAAAATTACGAAGGAGAAAGAGTGGAGGTTATTCAGGATAAAGTAAGATCGGACTACACTTTGGGCTTTGGTTTCTCCTCAATTTCGGGAGTTATCATTTTCTATAATCTTTGCACATTGAAGTGCAGTTAATAAGTTTTGTCATTGTATTTTTTGCTGTTCTTAGCTGGGTGTTAGGAATTGGCTTATTGTTCTGTATTTCTTATCTGCATATTTAAGAGTGGTATTCGACTAAGGAAATCGAAGAATAGTATGTAATTGTTAGTTTTCCTAGTCAGTTTTCTCAATCAATTTTGAGAAATCTGATGATTTTATGTTCTGATTCAGATCACAAATTGTGCTTCAATGCTGTCATTCAAGGGAAGTCCTTATTGGATGGCCCCAGAGGTACTCTCATCTCTCTCAACATCTTTTTTCCCTCTTTTTTCCTTTGTATTGTTTGCTTCCAGTTCACTGTAGTGGAATTTTCAGTTCATGAAATGTTAATTTCAGGTTGTAATGAATACAAACGGCTATAGCCTTGCCGTGGATATATGGAGCTTAGGATGTACAATTCTCGAAATGGCAACTTCTAAACCTCCTTGGAGCCAGTATGAAGGGGTGCGATATACTGTTCAGAACCTATTGCTTTAAAAATTTTCTTTGTTATCATCAGCTACAAAGTGTTTGTTGCACCAAAACTTGTTTCCTTACATCGGGTTCAACAGGTGGCTGCAATTTTTAAAATTGGAAACAGCAAAGATATTCCACATATTCCTGATCATCTTTCAAACGATGCAAAGAGTTTTGTGAGGCTATGTTTGCAACGGAACCCATCAGAGCGTCCTACGGCTTTTGACCTTCTAGACCACCCATTCATTAGAGAGCAAACAACGACAAGATCTTCTAACATGAAAGTAACCAAGGATGCGTTCCCATATGCTTTTCATGGAAGCAGGACGCCGGTAAAGCTTATTAACTTTCTACTGCATATTTTAAGCTTTTAGTTTGTGGGCCAAATTATAGAAAGAAGTGTGGAATTTAGTTTCTTTACTGGCCTAGTCTTCAAGCGCTTGAGTCTATTTGGAGAAGTTACACTGCATTTTGTTAAACGATTTATTGACATATCATCATCCACGTTATGTCTTGAATCGTTAAACTAGTATTTCCAACAAGTCTCAATCAAACCTAAGCGCTTGCCCAACCTGATTTCTATTTAATTTCTTTCTCTGAACAGCCAGTATTAGAGCTACACTCCAACAGAACAAGTTTCACCCTGAGTGATGCAGATCACACTGTGAAGCCCACAATCGCAACTTCAAGAGATGTGCGGAGCCCCAGGTAAATATATTCTGCCCGTCATATCCTCATCGATGTAGTCTGTCGAACATGTTATAATGTAAAATGACTCTTTATCAATCTTGTATATGCAGAGAGAATATAAGGTTGATTACATCTTTGCCTGTATCTCCTTGTTCAAGCCCCTTGCGACAATATGGAGCAACACACAAGAGCTCTTTTCTTTCTCCCCCTCACCCAACTTACGCGATGATGGGACAGAGTAGTTACAACTTGAGCGACTACTCATCGTATAACAAGCTAAGTCCAACTACGCCGTACACTCTTGATCCTTGGCAGGAAACAACACTACTTAATGCCCAAACGCTCGGCAGTTCACCAAGAACAAGACCCATTGGAATGTAAATATACCATAGAGAACATAAATTGTCCAGTCTCCCCAGCAGTGCCTGATGAACCGGAGCCACACCACTTTGGAAGGAAATATTTGGTCATGCGCTCCCCCGCTTAGCAGTTTTGGTTGTTTATGTTGCTTTCTGTTGGGAGAGTGACTTGAATGTTACGTAAAGGGAATTTTAAAACGAGGGAATTGATGGACAACACTAAACATGCGTTGCATGGGGAAGATAGTGGACTGTGTGATCCTGTAACGACATATTATTCAGATTGTTGTAAATGGAAGCCGGAAGCCGGTCCCTTGTGTAACATTTCATGTTATATACTGATTGTTCATAACGAAATATACAGAAGCCTGAATCACATCGTTTACGTGGGAGGTCGGCAGCGGCCGGCCAGATAACCGGAGTGATGGTATCCACAGATAACGGGCGGGTCCATCGTTCCTTTTTCCGTGTGTTCAAAACTAAAATTTTGGCTCGTGTTTGGCTGGTCGAAGCTGAAAATTAAATTTCTAGATTTAGTGACCAAATATGAATTGAGCCAAAACATAGTGACCAAAGATCCATATCACTCCCTTGAAATTGTGTACCATTTGGTCATTGACGTCAGCTCCGTTAATGTAATTTGTAGTTAAGGATGAAGGTAATTCCATTGTAAAAAACCAACCCTATTTGAAATAATGCGAACGTTTCAAATGAAACTCCCAAACAAAAATTAATCTTTACAAGAGTTTCTGGAAGGTCGGATCAGTTATGAAAGCAGTTGATGACTTATTTTTACCATTTACTTGCCAAAACCAAACAGAAAGACGAATTCTAGTTTTGTTAATCTCAACATTCAGTTTCTTTAACCATTTATAATTCGTTTGATCATTACCAAACCAGTGTTCTCATCGTTCTTCATTCGTTCGTTTGATCTTGTGTTCTTGTGTGGTTCGATCCATTTGTGCAGGAGGAAGGCTGACTTACCTCTTTCGAGGAGGAAAGAGTCTAAGGCTTCAAAGAGTTATCGCCTTATCTGCGCGACATGGCTGCGGTCAAGGAAACACAGCAACCACTTCTGGATAATAATGCAGGAGGAGGAGGAGAAGGATCAAGTTCAATAGCCCCAAAGCCAAAACAAGCGAAAACCCCGGCACGAAAGGCCATTAGAAAGACCTTCAAAGGCACAGCCCATTTGTCTAATCTTCTCCCCACGGGGACCGTCCTCGTGTTCCAAATGTTCTCCCCCGCTTTCACACGCCAAGGGAAGTGCCCGGCCGTCCTCAACCAAACCATGACTGTGCTCCTCCTAACTTTCTGCAGCCTTACCTGCTTCCTTATGCGCTTCACCGACAGCTTGAGGGACGAAAGAGGCAAGGTCCGATACGGGTTTGCGACATCTAAAGGGTTGTGGATTCTCGACGGTTCCAAAATCACACTTGCGCCGGAGGAGGCAGATAAATATAGGGTAAAGTTCAGAGATTTTTTCCATGCCTTCATGTCCGTACTTGTATTTGCTGCGGTGGCAATGTTTGATCAAAATGTCGTCAATTGCTTCTACCCCAAGCCATCGGAGGAGGCCAGGCAGCTTTTGGTGGCGTTCCCTGTCGGAATGGGTATCGCATGCAGCTTGTTGTTTGTTTTATTCCCCTCCAGACGCCATGGAATTGGCTTCCCTCTCTCTCGAAGCTAGCTTGAGAGAATAAAAGTCTTGGAAAATTTAATACATTTTTCTTAAGTGTGTTATTATCATATACGTCAAATATATGAAAATTCTTGAAAATTCTTTCTATTGATTATTTTCTGATCGAGATGTATGGATACACTGGATCCAACCCTCAACTCTCCTTTCTTGGTTCATTGATATTGAATCAATCAAATCATCATCAGATTATAGAAGTTCATAATTCTAGCCCATTCCCTTTTTAGGTTGGATGCTTGCTTACAATTTAGAATCCGTTATTATATGTTTGTTCTAGTCTTTGTTGATCCATCCGCACCTTCTAGTACGGTTACGTTGTAATGACTTCACTCCATTCACTAGCCCTGCCTTCGGCATCCTTCTTAAGAGACCAAAGAGTTGGACGGATAGAGGGGGGAGCTCTCCATTCGTTCTGGCCAAGAAAAAAACCGCAGCGCCAATACATCTGTGAGAGATTATTTGAGGTACTGAAACCATTAAAAGAATCCCCAATAACTTATCTAGCACTGTACAAATGATTCCTATTCAAAGAGTGCATAACCGCAAGAATAAGCTCACGCTATCTTGAATGCATATCAAAAGCAAGGTTTTCAGGTTGTCTTTCTCCTTTTTCCGATGAAAACTTCAATATACATAACAACGGTTAATTTATGATGATGGTAAATCAGTAATGGGATGGAGGGTTCAGGGTTTGATCCCGCTGATCATTTACTTCATGTACAAGAAAACAATAACCAAAGAGTCGTTAATGGTGGCGGACAATAACATTGTGTGCATGAGTTCAATGTTTTGGGGAAATTTGGAATACCTTACCTTGTCAATCAAAACTTGTGTTTCCTCTCCCAGCTCAACATTTAATTAGCTCGGATATTTTGCGTATAGTCACAAGATTGAGTTCAAGGGTACTTGGAGTGACATCGCCTACAAAGCAGGTTGTCTTCACATCCTCAACCGGGTTGAGGATGTGAAGAACGGAAGCTCTGTGGGCTGAAAATGAAATTTTCAATATGATAACAAATGGTGTGTGAGCATCAAGGTGGATGGTATTTAGAAGAATGCAGTTCTTCCTAATGTTGCTAGTACCGAGTCTTAACAAGGATCCCCGAAGGTTTTCCGAACTTCGGGATGAGATTTTGAAAAATTAAAACCGAACCAAAATTTCAGTTTTTCCAAACTTCTGTATTCTAGAAAAAAAATTTATCCGAACTTTTGTATTCTAGAATTTTTTTTTATTTTTCGATCGAGTGAGTCTTGTGAGAGAGTCGGAGAGAGAGGGAGAGTGAATCTGTGAGTGAGTGGGTGAGTGAGTTTAGAGAGGTCAATCGAGCGAGAGAATGAGTCAGTTCAATTGAGAGAAAGAGTCGATGACTCACTAGTGTGATGTGGGTGTGTGGTATGGTCGGATTCGAAGATGGAAAATATGAAGGAGGAGAGAGATCGAGAGAAATCAGCGGAGGATGAAAGAGCAAAGTGAGGTGAGGTCAAGAGAGGGCTTCATTTGAATTCAACGATTGAGATTAAATCTCAACCAAATTCGACGGCTGTAATAATTTTAAATTATATTTAAAAAATAAATTATAAATATTATACATATTTTATTTTAGTTTACGGTCTTACCGAAAAAAACTAATATTTCATATCGAATCATGTACTAAAAATTTCGGTATCTGTTCGGGTTTGGGTACTGAATTTTTATGTACTTTTAGTTTGGTCCTTTTTGAATATTTTGGTACGGCTTTGGTTGGTCCGGTAATTTTCTATATTTTTTCCCACTCCTAAATTGTAGTTTGGTCCATTAATTAAGGAAATTTTATTTAAACTCATCTAACATATTTCTACACCCAACTTACTTTTTGCACCCATTTGATTTTTAACTAAACTATTAATATCTCTTTAAACTCAAATTTAATACCTAATATACCCCCATAAACCCAATTCAATATGTGGATTTATTTTTACACCCATTTGATTTTTAGAAGCTAAATTTGATGTGTTTAGACCTAAGTTCTTTGCATGGTTTTCCACAACACAAAAGCTGATAATTCAATTGTTACCTGCAGGAACTTAAAGATGGTTATTAAGAAGTGGATCGAGGAACTTAAAGATCAACCATGGATCGAGAGAAAAAAGCAAATGATCAACCTGCTTTTAATTGGGCATTAGACAACAAACTCGTTAACACAGTGGATCTCTACCTGCTGCCACATGCAACATTCCCAACTGGAGGATTATACTTTAAGAACAAAGAGTGATAGTAAGATTTAATTATAGTGTTTGGGTTTATTGATAAATTTGAGTTTTATTATTAATTTTCAATATTAAATTTAAATTGGGTGTAAAAAAAAGTTAAATAGGTTTAAATAAAATTTCCTTTAAAAATTATTGAACACAACAAATTTGGCTATTGCACTAAAATATAATTTCCAACATTGAAATTTCCTTTTACCCTTTTGTATATTCCGTTGGGATAATTAAAACACACTCATCCACCGTGGGATGGGATTAGATCCAACGGGTCAGGATTGCCCAGAACACTTATAAGAACTCAAGCGTAGGCTCTTCCGAGTTCAAAGTTGAAACACACAAACAGTGATTTTATCCAACTTCCAGTGGCGGCACAGCGGCGGTGCTCCGCGAACAACTCGGGACAAAATGTATATACTTTTCCTATCCACTGTAGGATATTTCAGAATCTTTTGCACACCCAACGGCTACTTACGTGAAACTCGCCCAGCCGTAGATGAGATTAGATCAAACGGCAGAGACTTGGGGAGAAAAAGTATATAATCATCTACCCCGGTAAGGAAAGATCTCATACGATTTCGCACAAAAATAGTGTCCGAAACAACAGAGAGAAACCCTAACGAGGTCTTAACAATGGAGGAGGAGGGTTATGGTGGTATTGTGCCGCTGGGTTTTTATGAAAATCAGCAGCTGGGTTCTAACGGAATGCCGCTGGGTTTTCGGTTTCATCCGACCGATCAGGAATTGATCAGTTTCTTCCTTTACAACAGAGTCCTCCACAGAGACTACTGCGAGAATTTAATCTACGAGTTCGACCTCTTCGGCAAGACTCCACCGTGGGTGGTTTGGGAGAATTTCGGCGGACCGGGACTTGAAGATCAAGATTTGTACTTCTTCTGCCAACTCAAGCCTAGAAGCCAGGCGCGCATCAAACGTGAAATTGACGCCGGAGGTACGTGGAGCGAATCCAATTCAAAGCCGGTAAAGGATTTGGAGAATGAAAAAGCTATTGGGAAAAAGAGGAATTTGCGGTATGAGAAAGAAGGGTGTGAGCATGACGGTGACTGGCTCTTGGAAGAGTACAGCATTCTTCCTAGTGTATTTGGTGGCGCTGATGACTCCGATCACGAACTCGGTAAGGTAGTTCTCTGCCGACTTAAAAAGAATTCTAGGAGCGGAAACAAGAAGAATTGTTCGAATTCAACCCAACAAGTGAACGAGCAGCCGGCAAAAAAGAGAGCAAGAAAAGAAGTCAAGGAGAAGCCGGCGAAAAAGAGAGCAAGAAAAGAAGCCAAAGAGAAGCCAGCAAAAACAAAGGCAAGAAACAAAGTGGGTTCGCAAAATACTACTAGCGTGATCACCCATACCATTGAGGAACTACAAAACTGCCCCAGTACTAGCAGTGCTCCTGTCCTGCCCTTCGATGAAAGCAATTACAAGATGATTAGTGACGCTATTGATCATGATCAGCAGTGCATAAGCAACAATGACGGTAGTTCGATGCCTGCAAGTTTTTCTGATCATGATTATGTCCCGAGAAGCTTGGTCAGCCAAGGTGGTGAGTCGCTTTTGAAGGATGAAGACTTTCTTATTGAGAGCGGTGAAGAAATGTTTTTTGACCTCGACGATTTGTTCGCACCATTAGACTGTGGATCTGCATGGTCACAAGAGAAGCTGCCTCAGATTGACGAAACTCAAGTGCCTTTGCCGTTGGATGGGATGACGTGTTGGAACGATTGTTTGTGGATGGGCAATTGTGTTCAGTGATCAGTAGAGGAGACGTTCTGTCAAACTTCGACGGCGAGAGATTGTAATTTCTTTTTTAGTCTATCTAAAGGTGTTTATATATAAGATGTAATTGTGACTACGGCTGCGGCTGTCTAATTTCGATGGCTAGAGATTGTAATTTCTTTTGTAGTTTATATAATATAAGATGTTTCTTTGATTTCTTGTTATTGAGTTAATTCCTGAGTAAATTCTTTATAACGATGAACGTGTAATTGATTGGTTAAGCACACGAACTCATTGGCATTACAGTACTGAAAGAATCCATGGCGGTAAATATTCTGTCGGAGCCAATAAAAGATCGGTCACACCTTTGTTCGGAAAAGTTTAATCACATAAATATAGAACCAATTCAGATCCAAAGGACAAATAAGCGATTATGAAGAGCATAATGAAATCATAATATCCCCTACAGCATTCAAAGACATCCCAGTAACAGGACCACCACGTAGCTTGAGACAATCCATGTCGTTGCACCATGGTACATCTATTCATGCAGCATTCAGACATCCAGGCACATTTATCGTTGCACCATGTCGTTGCTAATGTCCTTTGAGGTTGCTTGGAATTGAAGTTTCAAATTTACCTCCCGTGGGCTTTCTTAAATCAACTAATCCTAATCTGACCACTGTCTGAGTGTTAATCTAACAATGTATAACGATCCCGTCATCATCATGACCTGCATTGTTTTTTTTATTTTTTTTATTTTTTTCTGTCAAACGATAGTTTTGAGTCTATCTGATCCAAAGCAATCCCAATTGAAGACGCGTGAAACACATCTTACACCTGTATTTCCATGTACTTGCTAAAGAATCACTGCTAGTGACCGGCGTAACCTACTCTACTATCTACAGATATCTTCCCAGCACTGTGAGAGCGAGGGCTTCATTTGAATTATTTTAACGGTACAAAATTCCAATATTGAACGCTGACTTCGGTGTCAAACACCAAAGGCCGCCGTGCAGCCGCTAATAAGAAAAAGAAGAAAATCACGACTCCTATTTTTTTTTCAGGTTAAAATACGATAATTTGAAACTTCCTTTAGTACCCTTTTCCAAATTCCATTAGGATAATTAAAACACACTCATCCACCGTGGGATGGGATTAGATCCAACGGGTCAGGATTGCCCAGAACACTTACAAGAACTCCAAAGCGTAGGCTCTCCCGAGTTCAAAGTTGAAACGCACAAACAGTGATTTTATCCAACTTCCAGTGGCGGCACAGCGGCGGTGCTCCGCGAACAACTCGGGACAAAATGTATATACTTTTCCTATCCACTGTAGGATATTTCAGAATCTTTTGCACACCCAACGGCTACTTACGTGAAACTCGCCCAGCCGTAGATGAGATTAGATCAAACGGCAGAGACTTGGGAAGAAAAAGTATATAATCACCTACCCCGGTAAGGAAAGATCTCATACGATTTCGCACCAAAATAGAGTGTCCGAAACAACAGAGAGAAACCCTAACGAGGTCTTAACAATGGAGGAGGAGGGTTATGGTGGTATTGTGCCGCTGGGTTTTTATGAAAATCAGCAGCTGGGTTCTAACGGAATGCCGCTGGGTTTTCGGTTTCATCCGACCGATCAGGAATTGATCAGTTTCTTCCTTTACAACAGAGTCCTCCGCAGAGAGTACTGCGAGAATTTAATCTACGAGTTCGACCTCTTCGGCAAGACTCCACCGTGGGTGGTTTGGGAGAATTTCGGCGGACCGGGACATGAAGATCAAGATTTGTACTTCTTCTGCCAACTCAAGCCTAGAAGCCAGGGGCGCATCAAACGTGAAATTGACGCCGGAGGTACGTGGAGCGAATCCAATTCAAAGCCGGTAAAGGATTTGCAGAATGAAAAAGCTATTGGGAAAAAGAGGAATTTGCGGTATGAGAAGGAAGGATGCGAGCATGACGGTGACTGGCTCTTGGAAGAGTACAGTATTCTTCCTAGTGTAGTTGGTTGCGCTGATGATTCCGATCTCGAAATTGGGAAGGTGGTTCTCTGCCGACTTAAAAAGAATCCTAGGAGCGAAAACAAGAAGAATAATTCGAATTCAACCCAACAAGTGAACGAGCAGCCGGCAAAAAAGAGAGCAAGAAAAGAAGTCAAGGAAAAGCCGGCGAAAAAGAGAGCAAGAAAAGAAGCGAGCGAGAAGCCGGCGAAAACAAAGGCAAGAAACGAAGTGCGATCACCAAATACTACTAGCTTGATCACCCATACAATTGAGGAACTACAAAACTGCCCTGGTACTAGCAGCGCTCCTGTCCTGCCCTTCGATGAAAGCAATTACAAGATGATTAGTGACGCTATTAATCATGATCAGCAGTGCATAAGCAACATTGACGGTAGTACGATGCCTGCAAATTTTTCCGATCATGATTATGTGCCGATAAGCTTGGTCAGCGAAGGTGATGAGTCGCTTTTGAAGGATGAAGATTTACTTTTTGACAACGGTGAAGATATATTTTTTGACCTCGACGATTTGTTCGCACCATTAGACTGTGAATCTGCATGGTCACAAGAGAAGCTGCTTCAGATTGACGAAGCTCAAGTGCCTTTACCGTTGGATGGGATGAATTGTTGCGATGACTGTTTGTGGATGGGCAGTTGTGTTCAATGATCAGTAGAGGAGACGTATAGGTGACGACGAGCTGTCTAATTTCGACGGCGAGAGATTGTAATTTCTTTTTTAGTCTATATAAAGATGTTTATATATAAGATGTAATTGTGATCACTACGGCTGTTTAACTTCAACGGCTGGAGATTGTAATTTCTTCTGTAGTTTATATAACATAAGATGTTTCTTTGATTTCTTCTCGTTATTGAGTTAATTCCTGAGTAAATTCGTTATGATTGGTTAAGCACAGATGCTCATTGGCATTACAATGAAAGAATCCATGGCGGTAAATATTCCGCCGGAGCCAATAAAAGATCGACCACAATGTTTGTTCGGAAAAGTTTAATCACATAAATGTAGAATCCAAAGGACAAATAAGAGATTGCATAATTATGAAGAGCAAAATGAAATCATTATATTCCCTACAACATTCGAAGACGTCTCATTAACAGGACCACCACGTCGCTTGAGACAATCCATGTCGTTGCACCAAGGCACATCTGTTGTTGCACCATGTCGATGCTAATGTCCTTTGAGGGTTGCTTGCTTGGAATTGAAGTTTCAAGTTTACCTTCCATGGACTTTCTGAAATCAACTATCCTAATCTGACCACCATCTGATTGTTAATCTAACAATGTGTATCATCATGACCTGCATTGTTGTTGAGTCCATCCGATCCAAAGCAATCCCAACTTAAGATGCATGAAACACCCCATCTTACATCTGTATTTCCATGTAATTGCTAAAGACTCACTGCTAGTGACCAATCATAACTTACTCTACTATCTACAGATATCTGCCCAGCACTGTGATAACCGTTGATTCGTCCCTATTCCCTATACGCGAAAAGTAACCAAAACAAGATTAAGAAAATCGTTAGTAGTCTTCTCACAGACTTCTCCATACTTCAAAATAAGTCCAAGTTATCAATGTAAAACCTAGAGAATTAGGGTCGAAGGAGATTAAAGAGATGCAATGCAACACTCTGAAAGCATATAGATGACACGATAACTTATCCCACCAAAGCGAACAATATCTCAAAGCACATTATAATAAAATTTCACCAGTACAGAACTACACCCATCTGTGGGTTCTTATGCACCAACATGTAAGGTATTATTTTAACCGTCTTCGTCCTCAATTTAAAGCCTAGATCAAGAGGGATATAAAATACTAATAACTTACGAGTGATCATCATACCATTCTGCTAACTCATTTCAGATGAGAAAGCATTGAAGGATAAAGAACAAGTACGACATCAAGAAATTGAATCGTTTTTGTAGACTAAACTATGTTTGAAGGGTCATCATTCCAAAGAGCGTTAAAAACCGACATCATTATCCCTATATACGATGGGTTAGGAAAGTTAAATCCAGTATCTGACCAATTGGCTTGGACACGAGAACCCTCATGCCCATCAATCCTGTCTTGGCCTCACCAGTTGCATAACGTGAAGGAGCCATCCTACTCAATTGCCAACAGCGCAATTGTATAGAACAAAGGGCAATTGAAATGCAATGCACAATCCACATTATAACAAAAGAATTTAAATGCTGCAAAGAAGATACCATTTTCAACTATAAAATTTCAACAACAACAAAGCCTTATCCCACTAAGTAGGATCGGTGGTATGAATCCTAACGCTAGGTTTTGCGCCAAGTCTTTCGTTAGCTTCAAGTATTCCATGTCATTTCAACTATAAAATTTCAACAATTTTTTTTTTTAAAAAGGTGCAAGAAGCTAAAATTCAACAGAAGAGAACATAAATACCTTGTAATATCTGCGGGTCGAAGACAAGCAATCCCGCAGCCTTCATCCTTTTACGACAAACACATACCAAACAAACACTGAATTAAGCAAAGGTTTTCGACATTTCACAACGCTGCCAAACACTAATGTCTACAACAACGCAGGCATTTCATCAAACAGTTTACAGGCAGACTCTCAAACACAAACAGAACACTCACAAGGTCATCGAAATCACTGCGATTCAACGCCCGATTTCACCGGATCGAATTTCCTATCCCCTGTCTCGCGGCTGTCGTTGTCGTTCTTGGCGGGGGTTATGGCGGCGCGGTGCTGGTGGACAATGCCGGAGAAATTGGCCGACAAATCGGAGTAAATCGAGATGACTTTGGAGATATTGGAGTTGATCTCGCGGATTAAGGAAACGTTTCGGGTGAGGTCGTCGGGGGCTCTGGACTGGTGGTTGTCGTTGGCCTGCTGGATCAAGGCGCGGTTCTGATCCAGTACGGACTGGACCTGCATAAAGCTCTTGCTCAGCGCCTCCCAGACCTCCTCGTCGACCTCCTGATCCAATTCATCGTTGCTGCGCTCCTCAGCTGCGCTCAGGCGGCGCTTGCGGCTCTTGTGGCGGTGGATGTCGGTTCTGGTGGCGTGGTCGTCCATGGCCGTCAACTTTCACCAAAGACGACGGTTTTCAAGTGTGGGTATTCATTTATACACGATAATCAACCACTTTTTGGATTTATTTTTCCTCAGATTTTGTGTGTGGCTTTTTGAAGAAAACAAATGAAGAAATGTTCGGACAGGGAATGAATGGAATTTTGATCATTTGACCCGCCGACTTGTGAAGTGGCGGTTTTGGGGGGTTTCGCAGGTTGACTGAGTGAAAAAGTGATTAAAAATAAAAATAATTCATAACAATTTTAAGGTTTTTTTGGTTTCTTTGAAAAATACTTTTCTAATACATACTATATTATATATAGCAACGGATGGAGGAAGTAAGTTAAGCTTCAAAATGACCTAATCATAATAAATTAGTTCAAATTTGTATTGGCAAGAATTGAACTTACCTCTAACTTATAAGTGAAAAAAATTATCACTAGAATTTAGTACAAATTGGCTTTTTTGGAAAATAAATAACGCACCCTTTTTAGTTTTTACGCTCTCATATGCTCCATGTTTAATATTATCTGTTGTTTTCAATTCATTCAATACTACATGAAGCCACATACCATGTGTGTTTAAATAAAATAAAAAATTTATATAAAAGAGAGAAGTTGGGGAGAAACATGAGAGAGAGAATGAAGATATGGTTTTGTTAATATGTAGTTTAGATAATAGTCTGAAATAAAAATGGAGCGTGAGAAACTAAAAATAATGTGTGAAAATCAACTTGTTATGTCTTTTACGTTGTAGGAAATTTTCACAAATATCTTCCAAACAAAAAATTTTGCATTGTGCACACGAGTCCATTTTCACCTTTTCAAAACCTTTAGACGACAAGATAAAAATTATGTTGACTACAACTTGTCTTCGAAAAAGCCGATGATACACATACACCCTACCAGCTTCAGTCATAGTAAGCTTTACAGAATTCTAAACAGTTACATGCATGACAGAATTTTCAAAGTTAATTGTTTGATGGAGTTTTGCTGCAAAAAATTACAAATAAAACTTTATGTAGCTAGTTTGGCTCGGTTTGATTCGTAATAAAAAAAGGTCATCTTTCTTGCATCCCTACTCCAAATTTCTCTAGCTTAGTTTGATTCAAGCAAAAAGGGTACATCGATGGCCAGTACATAGTTGACCTCTTGCGGCAGAACTGATCGAGGGATTTCGTAATAAGTTTAGAGTTTGAAAATGTTGATGACGAGCACAAGCTTTTGTACTAATGCTCCAAAACTTGATTCCCTTGACGTCAAGCTGGATAGCTTGTTAAACTTTGCTTTGTTGATCTCCCGTACGGAGAACAGCCTAATGGGAATTTGCAGATGTAGTGGAAGATATTCTCCAGTATGCATAACAGCCTGATCTGCAGTGCGATCAGGCCAGCAAAAGCCATCTGCTTCAGTTGGCCTATTAGTGACCTGTTATTGAGAAGCACAAATTGTTAGTTCGTCTCAAAAAACAGAAAACTGTGAATGATACTATCAGATCCATTTGAAGGAAGGGATGAGATGGTGAAGCGCTTAAAAGAATGGTTAAAGGTAGATGGGAGACTTTGGATGCGGTCCTTAGTTATGAATATTCTTTGATTGAAACCTTGTTGGTTTTTAATTTTTGATCGAGGTCCCTGAAATTAATGTGATAATTTATTTCTATGTACGCTACTATATTTTTTAAATTAAAAATTAGAAATTTTAGTTGTTTATATAAATGAGATTTTAAATAAAAAAAACATAATTTGTGGGATTAAAAATATTAAAATATAAATATACTGTTTTGTGTGTGTGTATATATATACATGGGCACATTCATCAAAATTAACCAAAAAAATTATTGTGTCAAAACATGGGTACATTCTTCAAAATCACAAAAAAAAAAAAAGATATTAGGCTTAATAACATTAGTAAATTTCTTCGATTAAACTTGACATGGATACATTTAAAATCAAAGAAAAAAGAATGTACCCATATAAGTTTAAAAATGGATTAGAAAAAAATTGAATAGATTTTATATAAAAAAAGGGGTACATTTTACATATAACAAATTGGTATATTTAAGAATGAGTACATTTTAAGATTAAAAAGTTTTACATGAATGGGTACATATAATTAGCATGGGTACATTTAGCAAAATAAAAAGTACAAATAAAAAAATATATATGGGTACAAATACAAATAAACTTTAAAAAATATGGGCACAAAAAGAAATTAATATATGGGTACAAATTAAAACTGAAAAAAAAATTGGTACAAGTTAAAAACCAATTACAAATTAAAAATGGGTACAAACTAAAACTAAAAATATATGATAAAAAATTTAGTCATAAATATAAATATACTAAGGCTTATTAACTTAGCACCTCACAAATTGTTGAATAAACCTCACATACTTAATATACCCCACATTTACTTTTTCAATTAAAAATTATCTTAATACACCCCCTTCCTTCCCCATAATACCCTCACACCCCACATTCTTAATATGCACCTTATATTTTCTACACACACCCCACATTTCTCAAATCTTATAACACTCATTTTTTATTTTGCCGAATGATTTCAAACTATCTGAACGTTAGTTTGCCGAATGATTTCAAATTGAATGATTTCAAAAAATGTTTAGGTTCATTTGAACGTTTTTCAATAACAATAATAATGATTTCAAAGCTTTCGAAACACCGATTTCGTGTTCCATTCGTCAAAAATTATTTTTCTCAATCAACATGTTTGTAGTTTCATTGCTTAGGGTTTTATTCAACAATGGAGAATGTGAGGGGTTTTGATAGTTGAAATAGATAAATAATACGTTAAAAGTGATTTGGGGTGTATTTATAAATTTTTTTATTATTTTTTAAACCTAATAAGGTCAAAATTGTCATTAGTAGAGTAAATTAGTCATTAATATTAAATTTTAATGTGGGCTGCATTCAACATTTTGTGGGGTGCTAATATAAAAAGCCATATACTAATTGTAACATTTTAAACATTAAATGAATATATTTAGAATTTTGTTTTATTAATGAAATAATTAATAATGTTATTAATACCCAAAGACCTTGATCAAAATTTGAAAGGGAATATGATTTTAATCAATGGAGTAGTAAAAAGAATGATAAGAACCTAATTTCTCCAAGATAGATATACCTCTGGTAAATCAAAGATTCGATGCAAATAACGTCATGTTCTCCGTCAGGATCAACATCTTCATCTTTATCTTCGTTTTCTGAAGATACCCCAGACATCTCTTCAGAGGTAGATTTCGTTTGTGCACGTATCACCTCAATGTGGGTCAATTTATAAGACTGAATGTAGGGTTAGGTTTCTGGAATTCTCCTCTGGTCCAAGTCATCTTTCCTGTACTTATTAGACAAGTATCTATGTGTGTATATTTCTTTCCATTTTGTTTTTATTTTATTATCGCCGTTTTGGCAAGTAATCTTGCTATTTCATGAAGAAAATTCTAAAAGAACAAAATGGGAAAAAAAATTAAGTACCCACACCCATATTTGTCCAACAAATACAAGAGGATGACCTGGATTAGATAAGAATTCCAAGAACCTACCTCTCTTTGGACTATTTATAAAAAAAAAGGATCCTCCGGATTTCCAAGTTTAGGCCTCTCCAATACGGGGCTGTTTTAGAGGTGGAACTCTCTTTTCCTGCATACTAAACACAATCTTTTTTTTTTTCTTTTGTTTTTTTTTTTAAATAAGGGGGACAATTGATGGCAAACCACGGATATTCACAAGGGACCGGGAAGACTCACATAGGCATTTCAGCCTTCCTCTGGCCACAAGTCTGGTTTGCACACCAGCATCGGATTTCAAACCCAAGACCTCTAGTTTTTAATTTGAATGAAGTCTCGCAATTCGTTCTTTAGCACTAAGCCACCAGGTTGTGATTTACTAAACACAATCTTTAGATGGAAAGAAAAGATGACTTGTACAACGCGCGAGTAAAATAACTCTCTCACTTTTTATACGTAAATGTCCATGCACGTAGTCATTCCCTCTTTTTCCTACGCACTGAAAGCAAACAATAAAGTTACATGCTTAGGCATTCTTTCACATAAATTAACAATGTATTATCGACTGAGTCACTGAGGACACCAAGTTTTTCTCTTGAGGCCGATATAATTAATCAATATTGCATTTCTTTCATTCTTGGCCAACTTAATTATATAAATTTGATTTACTTAATATTACCCTTAAAAGCATATTTGGCATAGCGTAGTATACGCCAGTAGACGTGCATGTATCACCTCAATTTGTGTCAATTTTAAGACTGAATTTAGTTAAGTTTCTGGAATCTCCTCGGGTCCAAGTAATCTTTGCATTGTGAGCGTAGGGTTTATCCTCCTGTATTTGTTTTTATTTTTTTGGATTTCTTATTACAGTTTTTGGCAAGTAACCTTGCTATTTCATCTGACTAATAATTTGGGGGAAGGGAACATTTACTTTTGTTCCTTTTACGAGTAGGGAAACTTTATACCTTCAAATTCATTGCATCTTTTCAACTAAGAAATTTAGTCTTAGAAGGAAATAAAAAATAACTTGTAAGCAGTGTTTAAAATATTAATATATGTGGAAATATCGATATGCAAATTTATGAAAATATCAATAGACATATCGATGTCGATATAGGTTGGCTTCAACAAAAATTACGGAAATTTGTGTAGACATCGAAATTTCGGTGAAAACAAATGTTCACCAACGCATTAAAGTTTTGACGTGTCAGGGCATACATGACATATGCCACGTGTCATACAAATTGTACACATGGTGTGTGACTCGACAAAATAAGAAGAAATACCCTTGGAGGATTACACAAGTATTTTCTTCTCATTTTGGGCAATGACAAAGCATGCACATATCAAGTTTAAAATGATATTAAGTGGAAAATTAGGCCATAAAATTACCACTTCAAGTTTTAAATGATATTAAGTGGAAAATTAGGCCATAAAATTACCACTTCAAGTTTAAAATTGTATTATTAGGCCATAAAATTACCACTTCAAGTTTAAAATTGTATTAAGTGGGCAATTAGGCAATGGTGCTTGGAAAAGAAAAAAATATTTTGTGGTGGTGATTCATTCTCAAAGCCTATAAATAGGCTTCTACATCAAGGTATCATTCACCAATTCACAAATACATTTCTCTACTCCCAAATTAGAAGAGAATTACCCAAAATCCTTGAAGCTTTGAAACTCTAAAGCTTTCAAGCATCCAACCTCCCAAGTTCCTAAGAATCCCGAAGGATCAAGAAAGCCCTCTTCGTTCTTCGTCAAACCCTCCTTCAAGATCAAGCCCCAAAGGCCCTTGAAGAACTTCCACCAATTCAAGATCAAGCCCCGACGGCCCTTGAAGAAAGTGTTCATCGTTCATCAACTGTTCATCCTAAGATCAAGCCCCAACGGCCCTTTGGATCAACAACATCAACAAATCCACGCATCCAACCGTTCTTCAAGATCAAGCCCAAAGCCCTTGAAGATCCGCTCATCAACGGTTCTTCAAGATCAAGCCCAAAAGCCCTTGAAGATCCGTTCATCACCGTTATTCAAGATCAAGCCCCGACGGCCCTTAAAGAAAGCACCATCGTCCATACAACTGTTCATCCTAAGATCAAGCCCTAACGGCCCTTTGGATCAACAACATCAACAAATCTACACATCCAACCGTTCTTCAAGATCAAGCCCAAAAGCCCTTGAAGATCCGTTCATCACCGTTATTCAAAATCAAACCTTAACGGCCCTTGAAGAAACACTCATCCTCAAGATCAAGCCCCAACGGCTCCTTGAAGATCCGCTCAAATCCACCTTCAAAGATCAAAGCCCACGGCCCCTTGAAGAAACTTCCAACAGTTCATCCAAGATCAAGCCTCGACGGCCCTTGGATCAACGAAACATCGACAAATCAACACCTTACGGAGATCGAATCAGAGGATCAAATTGAGAGAGATTGTAACCCAAAATCATCAAAACACAAATATTTGTTTGTGTGCGTTGTTCTTGTCTCTTTCGTTTCGGGAATTTTCCGTGTTCACAATTTGCAACGGGGTGGGTATATCAACTCGTCTACATTTAGTTGAAAATAGAGAAAAATTTCTCCAAAAGAGTTCAAAAGTTTGAAATCTACAATGGGTTTCGGCAGTTTTGTAGTGAATTGGTAAATATCATCGATATTCCTACAATGCCCTCACTTTAATAGAGAAGAACAATGAACAATTACCCAAACAAAATAGGGACAAAATAGCAATTTTACATTTTTTATTGAATCTTTAAACCCACGTTGTGGGTGGTTAATTATTTCTTTCTTTGTTTATGAATTTTTTTTATTAAAAAAATATGTACAATAAAACGTCTACAACGTCATAAAGTTAGAACCATACTAATTTTATAACTTTACATAGGTTATTACTTGATACAGGTGGAGTTAAAAATATTATTTATTTACTTAATTATCCTTAATGAATGTTGAATTTCCTAAATAGGATTCGTTGGGCGCCAAGTGTTTTATTTCCTGCACATATATACTTTCTTCACTTGTACTCCAAGTAGTTGTTCCTTGATACCCGTTGTCTATGCTAATCAAGTGGATATTAATGTATACCTCTAAATCATCCAAATGAGCAACAAGTTGTCTACGCTTTTACTGAAGAAGAAATCATTGTTGTAATTAGGCAAGAAGGAGAATGTGATAATCTTGAGGATGACAGCGTGAAAGTGTTTAAAGTTTCATGCCAAAAAGTTGTAAATATGCTTGAGAAGTTAGAACATTTTGCTTTCAACAAGAAGATGTCTATGTTGACAAAGTATTACGTACCAGCAAGCTCAAAGAACTTTAGAGAAATATTTTAGTTCATCTTGAAAGCTTTTATTTGTGATATTGCATATTTTTGTACTCATTGAAAATTATTACATTACCATAACCATAACCATAACATTACAAAGTGGGTATTCAACATATTTCCCACACACAACTTTCTTTATTCAATAGCAAAGAAACGGTCAAAGCGTACATTACTGTAATATTACGTGCAGTAGAGAAACTGCAGCAAGAAAAGAAACGAAGACAAAGTAACAGTAAGGGTGCCTCTCTCTTCTCAGATCAAAAGAGATCTTAAACACCACAGTAGGCTTTGATAGGATTCTTAGATTTCCGGGCCTCCTCATCAGTTTCATAGAAACGAAGGTAATCGAAATGACCAAATGGCTTATATTTTAAGGGGTGTTTGTCATCAACAAACTCTTCAGGTACCTGCACAACTCCATCACCTATATATGAGAATAATGCCAGTGAATATCTTGCTTTCTTCTCTTTCAGGACGACTTGATGCTCACAGGCGGATATTCGGTCGTTACTCCATGCCTACAAAATGAAAATAGAGAAAAAGAAAAAAAAAGAAAGCAAAAGTGTGAGTTACGTTACTTAGTGCAGTTTGCGTTCTTCCCCTTAAACCCAAGTTTGAATCCACTTTCCCATAAACTAATAAAGCAGTTTAGAATTTCGTTTTGTAAAAGAACAAGTTGCAATACAACAATCTAAGCTAGAACAGCACGGTATGTGAAAGTGACCCACCATGAATAAATCGGATGCCAACACTAGAAATGATGAAGGTGAAGAAGGTGCAGCCTCAATCCACTCGCCATCCTTTGTTTTGATCTGCAGACCACCGACATCATTTTGGTGTAGTATGGATGTGAAATTCTTGTCCGTGTGAGGAATCAGTCCCACATCAGTAGTCTCATTCGTAAGTTGTGATTTATAATTAATGCATCTAAGCTGGTAAGTGGTTGATGCCTTGTAAGAATCATAAAGCCTCCCCACACCATAAGCATCAAACACCATTCGTTTCACCATTTGATCCAATTCTACCACCACCTTTGAGAAGGAATGAACACTTTCACTAGTTCAAAGAACAAACACAATGTTAATTAGACGCAAATTATATATTTATGCTCTTTTAATTACCATAGTTTTGAATAGTATACTATGCTTCTATTGTTAGAAATTAAATTCAAATCATTGATCAAGTTGATTCTTCACTAAACGTTTGATCTGAATTTAATCTGCTAGCATAAGTCTAGCGATATACAACTTGTTTGAGACTGCTTTTGTTAGAAGTAGTTATGCTCATAAGTGTGTTTATGCTAGAAACCTAAAAGTGCTTTCATTAGTTTATTCAAAATCTAAATGCTTCTTCATGAATGACCTCAGGAAGAATCATTTGACAACTGTCTTTCCAAAAGCATTTCTAGAAGTTGAAAACACGTAAATTTTTATGACAAATGCAACTAGGAGTGCTCTTTAGCATTCCTCAACAGGCCCATATATACATGCATAAAAAAGGAAACTTTGGACTGAGTAATCAATTACCGAAAAGAGTAATAAGGAGATCACAGAGTTATATCATATTGATGTACCCATCATATGATAAGTGATTTAATTATACAACCAACATGAGATAAACTCATTAATTGATGTGATATGTATACATCACTTAGCACATTGGATGATACATCAATGTAGTACAAACATGTAGTCTCTCTAGCATTTTCCTTACCGAAAACGGTCATTTCCTGCTGGCCACATGATACTTGTGAAGCGTTGAGCTCCTTCTAAGGATGCTGGATCTTGAATGCCCAAGGTCTCATAGCGAGGATTGAGTGGAAGTTGGCCAAAATAGTGGTGGAAAGGCCTATCACTGGCCTTCTGCATTTTAGTTTCTAATGGAAGATCACAAAGTTCTTTTATCGCAGAAAAGATAGAGTTGTGAATTTCCAAAGTAGCTTTATTGTAAACAGCTTCAAAGCAGCTGTACTCTTCTAGTGCATGCTGGACTTGTTTGCATGCCAAGAGCCATGCATCTGTTCCAGGCTTCAAGTTTTCATCGGATAAGTCTACAACAGGAACCACCTTAGGCTGAGTTTTCGACACCATCGTCTCACTTGAACTATATCGATTTTGGCTAGCGTTTGGGAAATTACTGCACTGATATATCTTTGTAAATAAAGAGATGATATGAATACTTGAATATTTCAGACAAATATATAGCCATATGATGTTTGTTTTGTTTAGATGATTTGACAAGTATGTCATGCTAATGCTTAATTAGTCGAACTTAGACTGCTCAGAAAGCAAAATATATGTTCAACACAGAATTAAAACCATAATTTAATTCCTCACCTGCGGCCTCTTAGTAGTTAGTATTACAATCTTGTATTTACTTGTAAATGAGAGGTTTTAGGTTCGATACTTACAAGCGAGAGGTTTTAGGTTCGATTCTTACCAAACAATGGACTAAGGGGAAGGGAGTGGGCTTAGCCTCACAATGGGCTAGCAATAACGTGGTTCAAAATCGCATTTAGCGAGAATTAAACTTAAAACCTCTCACTTACAAGTGAAGAGGAATATGTTAGGATCCTAGTTATTGGGTTTATATTTTTATGGTATTTTGTCTTATCTTTGTAGTAGTTGGCTTCATCCAACGGTTATGAGGATAGAGATGTGTTCCCATATGGGCACTCCTCTGCTAGGGTTGTATATAAGCCTCATTTCACCATTTGGGAAAGCCATGAATGAAAAAAATTGTTATTTTATTTCTTACTTTCCTTGCATTTTCCTTTTCTTCTCCAATCTTACGGAATGGATCCTACCAGAATATCACTAGACCTTAATACTAAGTTGCACCACCCTGCAAAACCATAAATTAAATATAAAAAATTATCACTACCAGAAAATAGGACACCCCCTAAAAAACATTGCCTGACGAACAGGGCCGACCCAAGCCCAATACTATTTTGATACAGTGTAAATGGATTAAAAAAAAATTATTTTGATACAGTCTGCAGACCCACATTCCTCTCTTCGTATTCCGGTCTTAATTGCCGCTTCGAAATTCTCGAGTTCCAGTATTCAAGTAGAACACGGAACACCCAATTTGCATTCAAACATGGAATATCCAGCACGGTGGCGATGCCAGACGTCCCTTTCATTCCACCTGCAACGGTAACAATCTGGAATTTCAGGTCAAACCCATTTTTCTTTCTTTCAGTTTTATCGATTTTTAATATATGTTAGTGCTTTCTATGATATATAATATATGTTTGAAATATATATATATATATATATATATATATATAATATATATGTTAGTCAGTTAGCGCTTTTTATAATATATGATATATATTGGAATTATAATTTTTATTAGAAATTTTTGTTATATTGTGTGTAAGTAATTTTTGCAACAAATTATTAAATTCATGTCTATAGGAAACAACTCTATAATAATATGAAGAAAAAAAAAGGAAAATGATATCGAAATTTCTGAAAGTTTAGGAGAATCTCTTAATAATTTTTTTTTCCCAAAAAGAATGAGACGTTTGTAAATTTGATAGAAAATGATGTTAAGCATATTCACAAAAAAATCACGCAATTGACAAAGAATTCCAAATGAGAATCAAGAAAGAGATACAGCATTGGAAACAAGTAATACTTATAATTATTGTTGTTGTGAAATGGCTTGTCATCTGTAATTTAGCGTTTCGTGGAACAAATGAAAGATCTTATGAAGTCTCTAGTGACAATTTCTCAGGTTTACATGAAATACTTGCAGAGTTTTATCCAATAATGCAAAAGCTAAAAAAATATTAACAAATTTTTCACAGAATGACAAATAATTTACGGTTGACAAACTCATGGACGACTTCTATCAATTTTTCACCATCAATGACCAAAGTGAGGAGTTATGTCAATCTTAGTGATCATTTTGGCTTAAAAGCCGCATATATTTGGATATTCGAGAAATAAAGTTATTGTATTCTTTCCAATTTTTTCTTAAAAAGAGAATACATGGTGACTCGCCTTTTGATTTGATATTAAGTTGGAAAATAAATGTATATGCTTTTAATAGTTTAATCTCAAGCTTTAATATTAAACTTAAATGAATGACAACTAATCTTTGATTATTAGGTATACAAAAAAATGGGGCTTCATGTGACTTTGAGGAAGAGGAAAGACTTGAAAGAAAAAACACCATGCTTACAAATAACACCATGCTTACAAAGGGTGATGCTATGGAGATTAAATTTGTGGATAAAATTTACAAATTAAATGATGTGTCACAAGTAAAAAATAAGCATGTTTACCATTCAATCATCAACTTTTATATCATTTACTTTATAATTTTTTTCTACAAATTCAATCTCTGTAACACTACCCGCTTACAAATCATCATATATTTACTTGAAATTCTTGACTAATGTCACTTCGATTCCAACACTTTTTTACTCAACTTAACTATAACAAAAACCCGTTTTTGGGGAGAACTCTTGCTCACAAGCAGCCGTAGCAGGAAGAATAGGAAGACTTGGTAGGGAATACTCTGCCTAGTGTCATTTCTTGTGGCCCATAGACCACATGTAACACAGCTGGATAGCTCCCTCTAAACCATGTTGAAGCGTTCTGTTTTACTTCCTGTCGTCAAATCCGCCAAATTTGGTCAAAATGCCTTTTGATGAGGTAAAGTGGATTTTGCACACTTCAAGGGACAAATACAAGCAAAACAGAAAACAAGAAGGGAAATTTTATTTGAACTCATTTAACATTTTTCTATACCCAACTTACTCTCTTCATCTATATTATTTTTTATTAAATAATTAATATATCTTTAAACTCAAATTTATTACCTAAACTACCCTCTCAAACCCAATTCAAAATGTAAAATTATCTTTACGCCCATTCTCTTTATAAAATAACATCTCTAATTGAATGTTTTTTTTTTCAAAGAGGCATCCTTTGCCCCCTATAATTGCATCTGCCGGATAGAACTAGCATTTCCATGGCTTTTTTTTTTTTTTCTTTTTCTGCTACCACAACCCATCCATGGACTTGGGATCCAAAAATCATTCCATAGACTTGAATTTGCCAAGAGAATGTTATGCAAGCTCCAACTCAGTCTTTTTTAAATCGAGCATTTTCATGTACTTTTAAAAAACTTTGAAGTGACATAGGGCTGGGTGTTTTGCTGCTATGTTAATAAACAAATTGAAGCTATTTCGAATAAAAAAGGTGCAAGACATGCCACCCACTAGTTCGTGGTTAAGGTTGAGCAATCTTTATTTGCACAAAGAATCAAGTTTTATGTCTTTGCAGTACTAATCAAAAGTTCTTGCACTGGTGTTTTGGGGCGCATATAGACAACATAGAGAAACAAATACAATATAATATAAAAAGTATGAAATTTAATCCAAAAAAGAAGCAAACAAACAAAATATCCATAAATCGAGTCATACCTTAGTTGGAGGATTAAAAACTTCAAAATCACCATCCATCAATAGAAAAGAAGCTTGTCTTTCTCTATCAAAGCTATTAGGGTTTTAGTCGGAATAAACGTAAGATAAATAAAGAGTGATGCTAGGGTTTAGTTATAGTATGTGGGCCTATTGATAAATTTGATTTTTATTATTAATTTCATTTTGTATTTAATAATAATTATACAATAGGGTAAAATAGACAATTAATATTTAAAATTTAAGTTGGGTATAGAAAGATGTTAGATGGATTTTAATAAAATTTCCCAAACAAGAAAGAGAATCAAACGACGATGTATGTTATGACCGAACGGTTTTCTACCCAGAGTCAGTAAAGTACAACGATTCACCTTGAGCTGAGCTAGTTTCTTCAACAACGGCGCTGGATAATTTAGAAACCTAGAGAAAAGAGATGAATATGGACATTTGTAAACCTGGCCTCCGACACGACAGGCGACTACACTAGTAACTATCAATTGACTGACAAAATTGAGAGATTTTTCAGTATGACTAGAACATGGGATGGTAAATCACGTGTTACTATATTAATAATGGAATATGTGTGCTAAAAAGTTAATAATTTAAAAAATATAATTTCTCACCACTTATATAAAAACACGTTGAGTACCATCCATATTTTTGTCACAATGAAAAATTTCTCAAGAAAATTGACCAAAAACACAATTTGTGGTGGGTTTTACGATAAACTTTTCATTGTGACCAGAATATAGATGGTACACCGCTTATTTTTATATAAGTGGTGATAAATTTTATTTTTTAAGTTATTAACTTTTTAACATACATATTCCACAATTTGTATAATGACACATGATGTATTATCTCGTATACCGATTACACTATTTCTCGGGTTTTACAAGCCATGCTAAAGGAATCCAACACGAGGTTAAGGCGATACACTTAGGCAAACTTTGTTAATTGTCATTTTAAATTTTTTTATATTTTCCTTTCGGTGTTGCATTGAGCAACTTTGTCATTTTTATCAATGAAACAATATTTTTTGTACTTCATTTCTTTTATATTCTGCATGGATTTGAATTGTTTTCTAAAATATTTTATTTCAACTTTTAACAGCAAAATATGTTTTTGATCTGTCCCTTATTTGTTTTTAATTGAAATCTTACACGGATAACTGAGTAACCTAAGCTAATGTAAAAATTAATTGTATTGTTTTTTTTCTTTCAATTTTCTGATTCTACCGTAGAAAAAAAAAACTGATGTAAAACTCGAAGAGGCTTGATAATTTGTCCTGTAATTCGATTACAAATTGTTTTATTTATTTGTTTTTAAAGTTATAGTTTTTAATTTGTTTTTTTATTTATTGAATTTGTAATTCTCTAAGCGTTTGACAAAGTAAGACCATCTTTAAAGGAGATGTCAAATATGTCAAATAGGATTAAAAGACATTTAAGTGTTCTCCAATGGATATGTCATATATGATGTGGCATGTGAGTCATTTGACTCATTGCTTTCTAGTTGCCTTTTTTTACAACAAACAAAGAAGGAGTCAAATATATTTAATTTAATTTTTAATGCATGGGTCCTATTAACAACCAATAGAATAAAAACTAAAACTAATTTTGATTATTTTTTAATAGTTAATGTAACACTAGGCCCAATAAAATAATAAAATAAATATTTGACACATCCATTGGAAAAGAAGAAAATTTAGCACTTGTATTCAATTTGCCACATCAACCATCAAATAAAATTTTGACATACTATATTTGACATCTCCTTTGAAGATGCTAAGATTTGGGATTGCTCTCTCGCAAAACCCACGTCAACTTTGTTGGCAACCCCCCAAAACCTATTATTTTACCAAGCAAGTAATTTGTTGGTTTTCTATGACGGTTTCCCTTGAATTTTGATTTCATGTTTAGAGCAATAATGAGTTGGTTTCCTTCTCTTTTTTTCTCTTGACTAACTGAGCTACGTGCTCTTTTGCAATGTTCCATGGACGTTGTTTCTTTTATCTTTGATCATTTCTACTTATTGTTCAGGTGATTGTTTTTTAGGTATATCAATCAGTTCTCTAGGTCTAAATGCCCACACAATAAAATTTTTATTTTTTGACTTGGAATTCGGTACATGCATTGCTACTCATTTTTCTATACTTTTTTAGATCTTATAAATCCTTTGTCCTTTTATGCATTTTTTCTCTCAATTTACAATTCATCAGAATGAAGGTTTATATTTCCATTTACAATAGGATGAAAACAATCACATTATTTGCAGGCTAAGAATTGTGGTAAAAGAGTTTATTATGATCAACTTCATAAAAATGTGAAATGAGCAATTCGGAAAGTCTACTTCCTTCTACATATGTCAATTTTAATTATTGATGAGCAATTGAAAATTTATTTTTTTCTCCTTGTGGTACACTTAAATTGGTGGATTAACATATGTTTGTTTTTAACATATCTTATTAAATGCATATGAGAATCGATTGAAGAAACTATTCAGTTTCTTTTAGCAATTAAGAAAACTGCACCACAATAATTACGTTTTATTTCCTCATCTTCACTTAAAATGTCATGATTTACATTAACAACTACTATTTTTTTTCAATTTGTAAAATAGAACATATGAGGAAACAAAAAACTCTGAAGTGTCGATCAAGTTAGTTCGAAAATGCTGATTAGTATGTGTAAATATGGTTGTACATATATTTGTAAATAGAGTTGTAAACATAATTTGCAAATATGTGTAACTAGAGTTGTGAACTCGTAGCATCGCGCAAACGTCATTGCTTGTAAATACATGTTTCTAACTTTTTGCATTATTTTTATATTTTATTACAAGCACACTTATCTACTTGATTCCAAAAACGAAAAACAAAAAAGTATTTTGGTCACCTGAATAATTTCCAGAAAGTACTTGGATCTAAATTGTGGAAAACTTGAATAAGCTTGGAAAATGCCAAGATATTGAACTTAATTACAGTATTTGCATGCGTGTTCATTATAATTATAATTTTCATTTTATTCATCATAATATTTTTTGTTGTAAAAATTTAAATAAACTAATGTTTGTTATACAATATATTTCAATCTACTTTGTCTTCTTCATTTAGCTATATTAAATTCAATATAATACATTTTGGTACACACATTCGTACATATATTTCGGTACAAACATTTTGGTCTATTAATTCAATATTATACATTTCGGTACTAACATTTCGGTAGATACATTTCGGTACACACATTTAGGTACAATACTTAATATAATATATTTCAGTGCATACATTTCGGTATATACAATTCGATACTAACATTTAGGTACATTAATATTTTTTTTTAAGGAAAGTCAATATATTATCAACTGCAAAAAGAAATTAATCAAATCTTAGGCAAGGAGGTCCTAAATAACATCAGAAGGCTTCTCAAACCAAACTAGTCCATTGCCAATTAAAATAGCAAAGTTGGCCAACACCATTACATGTTCGAGGGGTGTGCAGGAACTCCGTAGTCCGTAGGGTGAAGAAGGCGCGCAACTTGAGTGACGTCTTGTGCTATAAGACCCATCGCAGACAGCCTCCCAGAGTGGGTTACAGATGGGAGCAACAGCTTGGGATGAGTCACTATCCACCACAACTTGGTGGACCCCAAGTTGATGTGCAAGCCTCACACCTGCCAGCACAGCTAATAACTTAACTAGAAGCACCGATCCCACTCCCACCTTTCCCCACCCAGATTTTCACGAAGCTTCGTAGCACCATCCACATTTACTTTAACCCAGCCCTTCGTTGGAGAGATTTTTCATTGTGATCGGTATATGTAACATCCCACATTGTTCAGGTGAGTAGATTATGTAAGCCTTATATCTATATTCTCATCTCTACCTAGCACGAGGCATTTTGAGAGCTCACTGGCTTCGGGTTCCATCAGAACTCCGAAGTTAAGGGAGTTCGCGCGAGAGCATTCCCATGATGGGTGACTCACTGGGAAGTTCTCGTGTGAGTTCCCAGAAACAAAACTATGAGGGCGTGGTCGGGGCCCAAAGCTGACAATATCGTGTTACGGTGGAGTCGAGCCCGGGATGTGGTGGGGACCCGGGCATGTATGTGACAATTTGGTATCAGAGCCAATCCCTGACCGGAAGTGTGCGGACAAGGACATCGGGCCCTTAAGGGGGGTGGATTGTAACATCCCACATCGCCCAGGGGAGTGGATCATGTAAACCTTATATGTATATTCATATCTCTACCTAGCACGAGACTTTTTGGGAGCTCACTGGCTTCGGGTTCCATCGGAACTCCGAAGTTAAGCGAGTTCGCGCGAGAGCATTCCCATGATGGGTGACCCACTTGGAAGTTCTTGTGTGAGTTCCCAGAAACAAAACTATGAGGACGTGGTCGGGGCCCAAAGCGGACAATATCGTGCTACGGTGGAGTCGAGCCCGGGATGTGGTGGGGGCCCGGGTCGGGATATGGTGGGGACCCGGGTCGGGATGTGACAGTATACGGGGTGATACACCATGTATCGCTAAATAAATGGTGGGATATATATGCTAAAAAGTTAATAACTTAAAAAATAAATGGTGGGATATATGTGCTAAAAAGTTAATAACTTAAAAAATAAAAATTTTCACAATTCCTATTAAAACAAGTGATACACCACTTGTATTTCTGTCACAATTAAAATTTGGAACGCTCCACTTGATCCGATGAGATTGCCTAACTCCCTTGGGTGTGGAATTTGCTTCCTTGAAAGATTGAAGTCAACAAGTGGCCCTCCGAACCACCTCCATCACCTCACACATCAATAGACTATAATAAATATGTAATTTAACACTAGATTTTTATTAAATTTTAATCTTTTTAAAAAATTAAAGTTATAAAAACAAAACAAAAAAACATAAAAAAAAAACTTTCTTTAACTACGCACCTCATGAAGACTCATGTTAGCACTAACAATACTTTTATCACCCAAAAACAATGGTCGCCAGGTCACGGAATATCTAATACATTGAAACATTAATTTTTTATGAAGCGTTTGTAGTCCAACGGTTAGGATAATTGCCTTCCAAGCAATAGACCCGGGTTCGACTCCCGGCAAACGCATTATCTCATTTGTTTTTGACAAAAAAAAAAACATTAACTTTTTATATTGCAGGAAAATAAAATATAGAACGAATGAGTAATAAACAATTTCATTAATGGAAGAAAAAGTGGAAGAAATACTAAAACTTGAATAACACAAACGTTATTTATTTTATTTTAGGCTTAAATGTCAACATGGTCCCTGTGTTATACTCTATTGGCCAATTTAGTCCCTGTGTTTTCAATTCAGCCAAATTGGTCCCTGTGTTTATATCCGTTAGCCAATTCAAGACAATCCGTTAAATGACTGTTAAAATTGACATGTGCTAAGCACGTGAGAGGTCAAAAATGTAATTTTATTTTACACCCACTAAATACCAAAAAAAAAAAACATGGAAGACCTTTGAATCTTTTTCTTTCCCATATATATGAGATGGATTATCAACATGAATCAGCGTCCAGTTCACTAAAGCTGCATGTGTCAGTTAAAACCAGTCACCAATCAGGCAACAAACTTCAAACATCGAGTATCATTGTGTATATTTTGGCAAAGACCCGAGCAGAAGCGCACCCAGAGAGGTTAAAGAGAAGTTCCATAAAAAAATTGCTATCATCATCGTCAAGAGAAGCTTCATCATCGTCGTTAACTTCTACCGTCTCCAAACCAGCATTATCATTTTTCAAAGCTTCAAGCCGAGCAAGGGTAGCCTAAAACACCAACCAGCATAACCCATCAACTCTAATAAACTTAGACAAATTCACAGAAAAAAAAACACCAAAATATATAAATATATATGGAAACCTTTCTGGGTAGGATTAATCTGGAGCTCACTATGAGTGGTTCAGCTAAAAGTCGTCGCCTTTTATGAAATTAACATTTTGGGTAGTCGATCAATTCGCAAAATATATCACATAAAACATAGACAATTGTATCAGCTAGAATATGAGAGAGAGAGAGAGTCGATGAGGCTGTACCTCATCACCTGGCGCACCATCGTGCAGGATCATCGTCGCCGGAGTTCTGTACCTGAGCCGTGAAGAGGAAGTCGATGAGACAGGATCTGGAGATTAGGGAGAGGGAAAGGAGGCGGTGGAGGTTTGGGAGTGATGGAGGCTACACGAGAGAAAGGGTATAAAAGAGGAACGGCTACGGGAGAAAGAGAGAGGGTAGAAGCTCTGATTTGTGACGACGCCGGAGAAGCAGCGGGGAAGACGGTGGAGAAGCCATGGTTGGGTTGCTGCAATAAAATTACGTTTTTGTCCTCTCACGTGCCTAGCACATGTCAATTTTAACTGTCCTTTAACGGATTGTCTTGAATTGGCTAACTGATATAAACACAGGGACCAATTTGACCGAATTGAAAACACAGGGATTAAATTGGCCGATAGAATAAAACACAGGGATCATATTGACATTTAAGCCTTTATTTTATTTAGGGAAATTAATAACACAAACGTTAACATTTAATTTCCATAATTCATGAGCACCCGACCAGTTGGAGAAACATAAGAGACCAACTGGCTATCACATTCGAATTTGGCCATGACATTCTCCTCCAAGCTATAACATATGCCTCTATTCCATTACCCTATTTGGTGTCCCTGAAAACCACTAAGTTATTGTAAACCAGTGTCGGTGACCCCACCCACGTAGGCCTCCCCCAACCAAAATCATTCTCATAGAGTGGAAACCCATAATGACTACTGAAGCCAAATAACGTAGCCGTGTCCTTACCTAGTTTCATCATATCTTTCAAGAGTTAGTCACCCTCTTGTAGTTTCTTGATACACTCGTTGTCAATCTTGCTTGTTTCTTCTCGTAGCTCCCCAAGCACCGCCCCGTCATCACATTCTTCATCATCCGAACTGTTGCTTAGAATTTGCAACGAAGATGTCAATGCAATGTGAAAAATGTTCCCGAAAAAGTTTTGAGGCAGCGGCGGATCAAACCTGGGAGGAAGTTCACAGTCTGGACCACACGGTACAATTTATTCGTAGCGCAACCCTTTGCAGCCCCACAAATCGATTCCATATGAAAGCGGTTAAGGTCTCGACGCGGGAAGGGCGTTTTGACGTAACATTTTTGGTATTCCGTTGGTATTTTGCTCGGAGGGTTTCTATTTCAGAAGCGTTGCAAATAAACCTTTGTGTTACCTTATCTTTGGTGAGTGGCATGCTACCACCTGATCCAAGGTTGAACTCCTTCGGTGGGGGGAAGAGTGCAGCTGACACAAATTGTGGAGGGTCTATATCGGCTTGATCTCCGCGTGCGGTGGCGGCCCAGGTGTTCGTGAACACGAAATTGGACAACCCGTCAGCAAGCTTGTGAGACACGCATTGGCTGATTGCAAACCTTCCGCACTGAAACATGTTGAGCTGGACCCCTCCAGGAATTTCGTTGTGGTAATTTTTGAGTTCAAATGAGAACAACTTGTTGAGCTGAGCAAGGTTAGGGTTTTTTAGAACATCGGAAAACTTACAGTTGAGCACTTGAGCTTCAACAAAGGGAATGCCCTCGTCGTTGCAGTCGATGAATTTGTTGTCTTTCACTCGTCCGGCTAAAGGGTAGTAAAGGGTTAAAACTTGGGATAGGGACTTCTTGAGGTGGTTGTAAGGTTTAATTTGTGAGTAAGATCAAACACCAAGTCATGCAATAACACAAGTAATATGAGCTATTGTTGACCCTAAAAATTACCAAGCCTACGTGGCGAGCAGGCCGAGTAATTTATGAGCTAACTACGTCCTTCGGTTGAATGCGGGGCGTGCAAACTCGTCGGCCGAGCTCGACCGAAGAGTAAAATTTGTTGATGTTGCGTTGAGTGCGCGGCTGACTTCTGCGTCTTGCGATTGCGACCGAGGAAGGAACAAGTCTCGGCCTCTTGGGTTCTCGAACCTGAAGACAAGGCTACTATTCTTACGAAGTTCACAAATCGTTGTCGTCGGATTCTGCCACAGTGATGGTATTCGTCAAAGTAAACTCTCGCCGAATCGACACCAAAGTGTAAGGGCACAAATACCCAAAGCAGATATGTGTCTTAACAATAAACGTGGTTCGGCCGTCAAAATGCCGAACTCTAAATCCCACTCGAGAGTATCCAATCATAAACCAACTCGGCATGCAATGTGCCAAGCCTAATAAACTGTAACACCTCACCTCGCTAAGAAGGCTAATGAGATGACCTCGACCAATAAGGATTTGGAAATCCTTCTCGACCGAGACTTGGATAGGTAACCAACCGTCATCGCCGCAGTGCTGTTGATGCCAACAGAAGATGCTGCGAGATCGGCTGATTCTACGGCGACAGAGCTATCTATGCCGACTGAAGATATCACCGGTTGCTTTCACAGTGCTATTGATGCCAACGGAAGATGTGTCAGCGAAAAGAGAAAATAAAAAATCTCAAGTTGTTGAGAGAGTTTGCGCAGGGCAGTTGTGTGTTGAATTGGAGGTCTTTGAATATTGCTTGCGACTCTGTATTTATAGTGACGAATACGCACTGGTTGTTAAGATGAGAAAGACTCCCAAACTATTAAAACTCATCTTATCTCATCGAATCCAAGATAACCTGCATGCTTGGATAACGTCCATCTAATCAACCACCAATTATATACATATATATATATATATAACAAAGTTTGCACCTTTCCAATGAGTTCGCATACCTAATGTCGCCAATTATATATATATATATATATATTTATATATATGGCTGGTAGCCTTTGACACGGCATGCATGCCATGTCCATTATCAATTCACTTCATCTGACAACATCCATAAACCTAGCCCTCTTAGGTCTCCTATCTCATCCTCACCTCATCAACAATAGCCATCATTATTCTGATCAAATGAATTTTAAATCCATTTTACTTCCAAGTGCTGTCAGACATCCCAAATCAATTCGAATTGTACTGCTTATCCGAGACATGAATCGCATTCTATTTATCTGGCTTAAGAAGACACTGAGATAATTCATATTAAAAGATAATTATAATATTATCCTTTAATAACCAAATTATCTCCACTTTCTCATCTGACGGTTGAGAACCATGCCCACTCAACGGCCTCGATCGCTTGGGCCGATGATGTAAAATCGGGTCCAAACAACTATATATAAAGTAAGACTTAATTGTAACCGGATAACAACCATTTGGAGGGAAATATAAGGAACAAATTTGAATTTAAATGTTGCAGTTAGAGTTCCTTTGATAACTGATTGCAACTGCTCACTTAATGGGAGGAAGCAGTTGCAAGGCATATATAGAAATGTTTGGTCCCTCTTCTCGGTAGTCTGTCCTTGTTCCATATAGTTTGGTTTGTCCCATTGAAAACCAAAGAACTCTAATGTGATTACAATAGAAGAGAAGACTAACCATTGCCCTAAGAACCGATTCATCCACTGCAGAACATGGCTGCAAATTCAGGTTAGTGCTTTTGCCGCTCAAGCAATGATATAACTGAGTTCTGCCTCTCAAGTGGAGGATTCTATAACTGTGCTATGCCGCTCAAGCGTTAATATAACTGTGTTCTGCCGCTCAAGCGGAATGCGAACCTTTTCAGTAAATCATTAGGGTTTGTGCATGTTCATTTAATGCACATGCATAGCATAAATTTGTTGGTAAGGTTTGATGGTTTCGATCTCTAAAAGGACCTTCATGTGGTATCAGAGCCGATCCATTCAAACCTACTTTTTCCTTGGATAATTTTTAATAAAAATAAATAAAAAACAATGGAAGAATAATTAACCATCCACAATGTGCGTTTGAAAATTCATTTACAACATGTAAAATTACCATTTAGTCCTTATTTTTTTTGGTCAGTTGTTCATTGTTCTCATCTATCAACGTGAGAGCATTGTAGAAATATTGAAAGCTTCACCATTTTTCCTTTTTACTTTATATAGTGATGATTTACAATTGGAATTTTTGCATTTTTTACCTCTCTTTTCCGCGACAATTTCGTCAAATAGGCACCGATAAGATTGGTGTTTTATAGCTATTTTTCTTGTAGTTATGTGGGATTTTGTAAGGGAATTTGGATGACCATTTGGATTAATGAAACCAGGAATTCGAATTTGGTTGCCATTGCATCTAGTGGGTATGCTAGATTGCCAACGTACTGTGTTCATATATACCGAGGTTTTACTGTATTTAGTCGTGAACGATAACCACAAGGACCATGCATGCATGCATGCATTTCCTTCTTATTTTGCTTCACTCTCTTCGAATACCACGTGCTGGCTTTTTTTTTTAAGAAGTTTTAACGAAAAGTACACGGTACTGTTCACTTTAACGAAAAATAATATTTTTACACTAAAAAGTCAAACATGATACTATTCACTTTACCCTTTATTTTATCATTATCATTAAAACTCAAAGTTTTCAAACCATTTTCATTATTTTTTTTTTTTTTTCAATGTGTAGTGCATGGGGAACAAGATAAATAAAAACTCATCCTCTCCTTTCCTTTTTGGCCTGCATCTTTTTAGTTCTTTTTATTTTTCTTTCTGCTGCAGGTTCAACAGTGCAGAGTTCCCTGCCATTTGCGGCTACTACTGCCCAGTGGGGCTCGAGTGTTTTCTTGTTTTTTTTTACCACCAAAACTTTTCATCCTAAGAAAAGAAATACATGTTTCTAACTTTTTGTATTACTTTTTGGCCTTTTAGACAAAATGATATCTGAGATAAGTATAACTCCTCATTTTAATCTCAAAAAAAACGATAGAAATAGTCCCTGAGCTGTCAAGTGTTCTGTTTTACTTCTTGTCGTCAAATCTGTCAAATTTGGCGAGCGAGGAGCCCGTCCTTACTGTACATGCGGCGCGAAAACACAACTTGTGAGCATATGTTGGGTCAAAATGCCTTTTGATGAGGTAAAGTGGAATTCGCACACTTCAAGCGACAAACACAAGCAAAACAGGAAACCATAAACAGTAACAAACGACCAGTCATTGTCAACTAAGTCAAGTTTTACACAGTTTTCTCAAGTTATATACATGCCCTACACACAGTAAGTACAACGAGCAACTTGAGCTGAGCTAGTTTCTTCAATGGAGGCGTCTAGATGATTTAGCGACCTAGAGAAAAGAGATGAATATGGACATCCGTAAACTTGGCCTCCGACACGACATTAAGGCGACTACACTAAACAGTAACTCCCTATTGACTGACAACATTAACCAGAAACACAACCGGTGGTGGGTATTACATACCATGCTAAAGGAGGTTACTCGGGATCACTCTCCGCATCCTGAAAGCTGAACTCTCTATGTGAACCTAGCTTGAGTAATACCATTCCTCGATTCTCTTCCCTCCATTGAATACCTTCATTCTCAGCAAGTTCGATGACCTACACAAAGCAAGCGGTAAGAAAAATATTGAACGAAGCTTATATTTATAAAGTTGAGAGATCAAATAATCGAATTAAAGAAACCAAGATATACTTTGGACAGTTCTAAGATTTCTTCTTACAATGTTTCCATAACAAGATGGGAAGGTAAAATTTAAAGATCATTACTTTCATTTACTACGCTATAGCCAAATACCCCCATGGCAGGGGAAGAAGAGAAAAATAAAACCTCCGGTAATTGTTATGAAAACTCCAAAACTTCCCAAAAAGAAAACAGATGTTAGCGTTCAACCGTTCCAAAAAGCATATCCCTAATCAATATACAATCGAGTTAAATAACACCAAAACTACAGTAGCAATATACAAAAAAGGCACCATCATAAAGTAAGAGACATCTCGGGCACCAGTTTGATCAATTTAATATGCATTACCAAGCACCCCACTATTTCCCCAAAAAATTCATGCCAAAGAGAATTTAAAACCCCTACCGATTGCTTCAGCTTTGACTTTCCATAACCATGCGACCCGCACCCTGTGATAACCCTGAGGAAATGAACCGCTGTACCAGAGCAGACAAGTAAATAGACCATACCTAATAAAATTGCAGATCAAAATTGTTCAAAGAGAAAGCAAAAAGAAAATTGCACACACTTACATTGTGCATAAGTTCCAAACAGTAGATGGATTTTTAAAAGTTTCATGGCTTGTTTGACATGTTGCCCATGCAAATCAATTGTTATCACATTTTCTATGTCCTTGTTTCTGCAGAGTAGAACATTAGCTTAATTTGTCTACAAACACAAAATGCAAGAGTAGAATAAGACAACGAATATTTTCACGCCATCATTGCACCAACCTAGCTTTAAAGATTTCCTGGCTTGCCTTTTCGTCAGCTGCTTGTGCCAATTTAGTTTGTACCTTCGCCTAGCCAATCGAAAGATAAGAGGTAACATTAATATCTCAACTTGAATTCAACTTCTTTTCTATAAAATATAACTAAATACATTACAAAACACTTGTCCGTGAGGCTTAGCCCTCTTGGAAATAGAATCTTAAACTAACACTCAAGGGGCATCAACCTAGGGTAAGGTTTTTCCTAGACCATTGGGCAGACAAGGAAATTGATAGAGGGAAACTAATGGATGTGCAAGGTGCAAACTTTGAGTTATTGCCAAGTATTTAATGCTGCTTTCTTGGATGCAAGTCCACAAATCTAGAGAACACACTGGACAACCACTCCACCATCAATAGCAAAAACTGACATGCAAGCCTCAAAACACAACATTCTTTTCAATACACCGAAAGCACACTTCCCAAACAACAAAACAACATTGTGCTTTTAGAGAAGCCCAGACCTGCTCAGCGAGGTAACCTGCATGTTCCCGTGCTCCTCTTGAATATGCCGTTGCAGCCTGCAGAAAAATGTTCCCTCATCAGTAAGTTACTGAAATAACCGCTGAAAGTAAGGTGTTAAAACCATCTTACTTTCTGATAGTAGGACCTCATTGAATCCCAGTGCTCCTTTGCAGTTCCTCTGAATGCATGATATTCATCTCCTTGAGCTACACGGAAAAACAAAGAAGGAAAGAACAAAGATAAGACATTGCTATAGATATAGAAATTTACATATTTGGGTAGATTAAGGCATTGCTATAGTAGGATAGATAACAGTTCATTCAAAAAGAAAACAATAGGATACATTCAATAAATAAACAAATAAATCAAAACCTTCATTCTGAGCAAAATAAACCACTACTATTAAAGGAAATTAATCCCTCGCACAAGAGAAGATGCAAATGCAAAAGAAGCGTCAGGAGTTCGAAGTTCAGTACCAAAATTGACCTGCTGTGCTTCCGCTGAGCCAGAAGTGCAAACATCATACCTAGGTGCCAATGACTGCAATTTAGTTGCAACATTCTTCCAATTCATGGTTTTTGGTTCATATTCAGGACTCTTGGAGATGTTAAACAAAGATTCCAACACCTTTTGAGAGAGATCTGCCGCAGTACTTTTGGGGCTAACAGGAGAATGAGCTTCAGAATCAGTGAGTACCTTCGAATAATTCCTAAAACAAAGAAAACAACGTCAGGTTCTATATTTTTAACATCCTCAAAGCAATGAACCAAAGAAATTGAAATACAAATTTTGGCCTAAAAAAGGGACTAAGAAAAATCTATATTGTGCCATATTTGGCTAAAAGCTGCATAATAGCATTTAAATGGTGAATGAAATACTTACTACCATAATTAGCACAAACTAAATGTATTTACTGAAAAACAAATTATGACCATCCAGATTGAAAACAATTGGACATCAAGGTTTAGACAATATCAACTGTATCTCAGGGAAATACCTCAAAAGGGAACCAAAATGAGTGAATTCTTCAATAACATAATCCACTTATCAATCTCATGATAAGCTAGCATCATATGTAACTAAATGCATGGGCTCTTAATGTTTGAACAAAATATTACAGTGCACATCCCGATGCCAGATGGCTGGTTAACGTATTAAACATTGTTGACTGTTCCTAACCATAAAAATCATATACGGCCACACACTTGAACATGACCACAGAACTCCATGAAAGTACTACATTTTGATAAGCTTCTCACAGTATGTATACTCAAAGTTTACATTAAAATAGAAAAATACATCTATAGGGATAAATTACAGTGTACGGCCTAAGCATTCATCAAGAAAAATTAAAGTTAAAACGAAGAGTCAATCAGAATAATTTAATTGCAAGCATATCCAGCATACCATATATTATCTTGCTCATATTCAGACGAATGCGAAGTGCAATCAGATGCCCTATCTGTCAGCTATCACAAAATTATGCCATCAGTACATATGCAATGAAGCACAGAAATTTAAACAAGTATACACAAACGTTTTAGAGGCCAAAATATGTACAAATAACAATTCATAAAAAATAACATGATCTACACTGTCAGTGACTATCCTTCATAAGCCTACATGTCAGGCCACTTACAAATCTCTTACAGACAACAGCATAAACACATCCCAGTTTCAACAAGACAACCCCTGGAAAACAAGGGTAACGACCACGTCCTATTAAAAAATAAAACCGGTAATAACTACGTCCTCTTCAACTGTTTCAAAAGTGTAATGAATCCAGGGCACCACGATTGATTAAAAAGAGTCAAACCTAAACCAAGAGACCCGTCCTAATCTGTCAAACCCCGAACCTAACTTTCTATTTGTTAGTCTGTATGTACATTTTGTGTGTGCGCATGTGTACGTGTGTGTTTGAGAGACAGAGGAGAGAGAGGTGGTGGTGTTGCTAGCTGCAATTTAAAAATACAATATACACCAAAAAAGACAGAAATGTTTTAACAGGTTAAAATTTCTAAATGACATCACACTAGTCATGTATACTTAAAATGAGTTGAATCAACCCCAGCCTCCAAAAACTCAACTCCCCACTTGCAAAGAAGCGAGCAGAACATAATATTCAGAGGAGTCTTTGTTCTTCCATATTCAGAGGAGCCTTTGTTCTTCCATAGGCCACAGTATAGTAACTTCTGGTGAGGGGCTGATAAGAACAGATTCTTAGCAAAAAATAAACAAGTACAAGAAAGCATCTAGAGATGGTCCTGAATAGTAAGAAACAAAAGATGGTTCACATCGATAAAACACAAATACAAGAAGCAAATGAAGAGCAAAAATGAAGGCCGCCCTAAATCTGTCATGCGGGCAAAGGGTGTTCTACTTTTACTGTCTAGGGTTTTAAAATACAGGATGCTGGCTCCAGCAGGCCCATTAGTCTTTCAATTTCCTTGTTCTACAAGAATTATATCCTTCTTTAAGGATTTTAGGTTTAAGTCTTTATAAATTACATCCTTGTAACTCTCTGGGTAAAGGTTTAAAGATTAATAGAATTGCTGGAGCTTTGCTTCTATCTAGGTTTGTGTGATGCAACCTTACCCTAGGAGTGATTTCTAAACCCTACGGTTGTGATGTTAGTAGTTTCTATCCCTTTGATCTTCCTTTCTCATTTTTTTTAAAATATCCACTGTGCGTTCTTTCTACAACTTATAATTCAAAAAACTCAAACTATGCATGTGAGCTATCAAATAAATGTGCCACACAATGAAAACAACTAAGAGCACAACTTTCACTATTATGTTTAACAATTATCTTCACACATTTAAGAACACAAAAAAAAAATATACTTACAGTGTCAGACTGTTCAAAGGGATGTCTATTATCTTCCTTAAAAAACATAATATAGTTAGAACTACTACTGGACTGTTCATACGAGGAAGAGACCTCAAGCAATGCATCCAAGGCCTGAAGAAGCATATAAATAATCATCAGACTACAACAGCAACAACCTATAGGTTCAAATACGGATTCTCATTAGCTCGGACCAAGTTTCTAAAATGCCCGTGAAACCTGATGATTGTTCCGCAATCATCTTAAGCACTGACGGAAACATAATAGAAACTCTATACCGCAACTAATTCATCTTCCTTGGCATAGGGCAGCCACTTAGAGGAGAACCAAAAAAAAAAAGGATAACTTTTCCAACTCACAATGCTCCTAGTACCTTTTCAACATCATACCCACACTGAACTGCAAAACCAAAATTTCGGGTTATACAATATTTCCACTGAACGCACACCAAAGCAAACTTTCAGACCAAAAGACAATTCATCCTTAATTCATCGCTTTCGTTAGTATGCAAATTGTAGTTCGTACAGAAACCGAAAAACCCCGAAATGATATTATCATAAACATAAAAATAAACTAACAGAGGATACATACAAAGGACGTCTCTAACAACCGCTAAGCTCAGCTCAGACTCATCTCCAAGCATAGAACAAAGAAACTGCTCAGCTTCCTCTTGCCCAGCAGCACCTCCATTACCAAAACCCTTCAGCTTCGTCACTTCTGACGACGTTGGACCCCTCCTGGGAATCGAGCTCACGTACTCCTTACCCAAAACCGTCGATACCGTTCCGGCGGCCGCCACAACCCTCTTCTGCTTACCCCTTAAACCCTTCTCGCTCACCAAATTCTGAACACAACCCGACTCAAACCCTTCCGACGAACCCAAACCCGAGCTCGAGCCCGAACTCGAAGCCGCGTCCGATCCAGAAACGCCACTCGCTGTGGAGCTCGTGAACGGCTCTTCGGAACATTCAGCCACAGCCCGTTCAAAAATCTCCGCGGCCTTGCCCGCGTCGCCATCGGCTTCTCGATATGCATAAGTGGCATCGTCAAGCGATACCGACGAGAAAACCTCCATAAGCGCGCGGATCACCTTCTGCTCTTCGTCTTCCTTGGCGACCGGCGTCGGAACCGCCGAGCTCTTCTTCCTCCTCCTCCTCTTCGCGTGCTTCATCGCCACAGCTGAAACAGCTAAAGTTTGACCGGAATCCGTCACGATGCCGACGATTGGACGACTGATGATATAAAACCCTGGCGCGAAAATTCGGTTGGGGGATATGAGCTTCTGCGAGGAATAGGGTTTCTGAAACCGGACTTGTGGACGAGGAATCAGATCAGAAACCCTAGGTTGGAGAGGCGGAGCGGGGGTAGAAACGGAGAATTAGAGAAGGGGATATGGCTAATTTAGGGATTTCAGAAAATAAAAGGAGGTAGTGGTAGTAGTGAGCCGTCCGGGTGGGTGGGGGGTTGGCGAGTGGTTGACAGGGATTCATGTTTTATTTGTTTGTTGGTTTATTTGGGGGACGACTTTTTGGAGTTCCTTATCCTTAACTAAGAAGAAATGAGTCCCGAAATGAGTCCCGAAATGTATCGCGTTATATTTTAATCGTATTAAAAAAATTCGGATTCTTGCTGGATCTTCTCTACGAGTATTTTGAGAATTTATTTTGATCATATTGAAAGAATCTAAATCCTCACCAGATTTTCTTTGTGAGGATTGGATTTTCTTTGTGAGAATCCCGAGAATTCATTTTGATCATATTAAAAGAATCTGGATCATCGCCTAATCTTTTTTGTGAGGATTTCGAAAATTCATAAATCGCGTCCGTAAATCGTGCGGTTAAAAATCATTTTAAATATTTTTATTTAAAAATAAACATAAACAATACTTAATAAAAACTGATCACATAATATAACGGACACGATTCATAAATCTCTAAGATCCTCATCGAAACAATCCAAAGAAGATCTGTTGGATGTTACAAAACTATTTTCCGGATTATTAGGGAATCTGTGGGGCCAGCCAATCATTTCACTGCTGGTGTTGCTAGCGTACACGTGGTGGAAATTAATCGACTTTTTTAACTTACTGCTGCTGATTAATTTAACTAGTGGAGCTTTATTTATAAAGACAAAAATCTAAATAGACCTATTGTTTAACCTAGCCAAAACTATAAACTAACACCCTCAATAAAAACTTCAAACTGATATTAGATCCGTAAATACTAATTTATAAACTTCTGCGAAATAAGTTTCACAACTCATGCATTTAATGCAATATCAATCTGCAAAATCGGTTTCACAATTCATGCATTTAATGCAATATCAATTTTAAATTTTTTTGCAATTCTACGAGATCAGTTTCATAATTTGTAACTTTTCACACACTTCTTGTACTAGACCATCGAACTGAATAAATCAAATGAAATCATCGGTTATGAATATAAAATAATAAGCTTGTGCCGACACCCATTATTTTTGCCGACGATGGACCGAACCCCAAACTGATTACAGCTTAATGGGCCACAACTCCGTCCGTCAAGCCCGTATAATGCTCGGATAGGCCCGGCACAATTTACACCTTTTGCCAGTTCTCAATCGAACTCATGAGTAATTGCAACTACGAGTAGAAAGGAGTAAAAATTCTCTCAGAGAAAGCAACTTTTTTTCTTCTTTTATTTTTGCATTGGGGTTCTACATTGATCTAAAGAGTAAAGATACACGCATCTTCGACATGATGCAATCCCGCATAAGGTTATGGATGAGGAAATTTACTGCTACACGTCGAGAATCATGGCTTACCGGCAGTGTCAACGATTTGAACTGGTTCTTCATTGACAGAGACGGGCAACAATTTAGGCTGTGTCGCGTATTGCGGGAGGACACCCTGTTCCATTGACTTGGGAGGAGAACTTGGCAGATCCCATTGAGGTTCCTGAGCAAGGCACTTTGTTGTCTGCTTAGCTGCTCCTAGGGATGCATGAAATTGCTCGTGTCCTGCTATGTTCACAAACCTAAACCTGTCATCTTTTCTTTCGTGGCAATTAGCGCACTGCATTTTTCTCCTCTGCACCTCTTCACGAACTCTCTGCAAGACATAAGGTGAGAGACTACAATTAGATATTTGTTAAACAAAACAACCTCCGCTCACTACTGAAACAATTAGTGAAAACTTCGTAGTTATAGGTAGTACGACAACTACGAGATAAAAATCTACAACAGAATAAGTGTGAGCACAAATACGACCACATAATCAGCCTTTTCACCAGAACTTATTCACCTCCATTGCATTTTTTATAAGCAAAGACACATGCCTAACGCGTAAATATTCTTGATTTTTGTAAGTGCTCATACAATAAGATCTCAGTATAAATCTTTACTGTGAAATTTCTTGAAAACAACATATACTTCATAACTGTTACGAAGACACTGAAAACAGCAAAATATTTCATCTGTTTGTGAACTACAATGTTCAGAGCTACTTATCTTCACCATCCATTGCGGAATATGTGGTGGAAACATCTCACCTACATTTAACTTAATATTCGCCGATGCACCCAAGTTGGAAACTGATCATTTTTTTAGTCTAGGTAGAGAAAGCAAAAACTGGAAACCACAATTTCACATAGATATATGCACTTTTTTCAGCAGCATAACAACATGATCGGGCTATAATAATCGCTCAATATACAAGAACATAAGTTAGCCAAATCTATCATATCGAAATATGAATTCAAAACTTTATAGACAGTATTAGTGGCATAAGTTTTATATCATTGAATAAATCTACATACTATCCCACAATCCAAACCGAAGCAATCAGGAAGAGAACAATGGCAATGAAAAATGAGACACACCTGCAACAACTTGGAATCAAACTTGGGCAATCCAATTTGCCCAACAGTCAGTGATCCGAAAAGGTTGCCGAGCAATGCAGCATCAGGCACAGTCAAGCCATTAACAAGCCCGGCAACAAACCCACCAAGGAAACTGTCTCCTGCGCCCGTCGGATCAACCTGGTTCGTCGGAAAAGGCCCAACTTCTACTTCACCGTCTCTCCAATAAACTTTACATCCACGCCTCCCGTTCGTCACCACAACACAACAGAACTTCCTCACCTCCTCCACCTCCATAAACAATGCCTCCTCCGCCGACGCCTTTAAAAACCCAATTCGTGGCAAAAGGTGGAAGAAGCCACTCTCCTTCAAACCCACAAGCTTCACAGTCCCGTCGACTCCGTCGAAAGCTCGAATCAGAGCCTGAATGTCCACGAACACAGTGTCGCAAGTCTCAACCAACTTTTCAACCGTCTCAACGGTGATCTCGCCGCCGACCCCGACAGCCATTCCGAAATCAAACCTCGATTCGGGGAGATCCGAGGGCCTAATCGGGCCACAAGCTCTTACCCGTTGCAGAACCCGGTCCTGACGTTCATCACCGCCGGCGCCGGAATCAAAATGCGCGTGGAAGAGAGTGGTTTTGCAATCGGGTACGACATTAGGGTCACGCGGGACAGAGTAAGCAAAGTCCGACCCGACTTTGGAGACCAAATCGTAGGGAACGGATACTCCATCGAATACATTGGAGATGAAGGAGGAGGCCCCGCCGAGAGTCTCAGCCAAAACGACGCCGTCTTTGATTAAAACGTCGTGGCAGTAGTTGCCGGCGATTAGGACCCGGGGAGCTGAATTGGGTCGATTCCCGTCTCGGCCCATGTGGCGTTTGGCGGGTTTGGATTCGATTGTGTGATCCGCAGGTGGGTTTTGGAATCATGGGTGAGAAAAACAAAGAATAAGAAGATCGTTAGGGTTTGAGAGGCACCATTGAAGAAATGAGGGGAGAGAGAGAGAGAAAGAGATGACTGGAAAGAAGACGAAGTTTTGGACTTTCGTATGTGCAGGTGTCGTAAAGAATATATAGTGCTTGGGAAATCAATGGCAGGGGACGAGACGGAGGGACGGTGACTGCTGCTGACGGCCCTCCTTCAAAGCTACTTTGGTTTGCGCGGAAAGGGAAGGATGGTTGGGACCATTGGGAATTGTCGCTATAATTTGTAATTAAGATCGTGTTTGTATCTTAATAACAAGGATTGTGTTATTAAAAAAACAGATTGTGTTTGTATCAAAATATCACATGCCACGTGAATGGTAATGAGGCATCTCAGTTCCCCTGCCACCATAGTATGATTCACTTGTATCGATAATCGAACGCAGAACACGTGATGTGAAATAAAAGCACTTCCATCCTTAACAAATGTGTTCCAATAGGCTGGCCCAAAGTGAATACTAAATTTGAGCTCAGCATATAATGGACTGAGCAAAAGACTAACCTACATGACGCCAGACGTTAACATGACATCAACCATGTGAATTTCTTCTCTTTTTTTTGCCGCTGGCATGTGGGCGCACATTCCAGCATTAAAAAAAAAAGTCACAATCTTAAGGACCACGTGTCCACTTTTGAGTTGTTGGATTTCATTTTTTTGAAATCCAACCGTCCATATTAATTAACTTAATAAAAAATTATAAAAAATCGTTTAAAAATACAAATAAAAAATAAAAGATTTTTTTTAATATATAAATACCTAACCATGTTTCAAAAAAATTGTACTTTTGAAAAATGATAAATGGCATGACAAGATTGGTTAAAAATTCTATTCGAAATTAAAATTTTTATTATTATTTTATTAAAAAAATTAATAATATTTTAATACAAATTGACTAAACTCTTGCCTATCTCATTTTTTAGGATGGAGATGCACTTAACCAATTATTGTTCATTAGAGTCAATTACTGTTTATTTGGATGGATTAAATGAACTTTGGACCAGCTCATTTTTTAAGGGTGGAGTTGCTCTAAATGCCTTAAATTCGTCCCCAAAATACTGGATCACCCCGTGATGGTTAAGAATTCTCAAACTCTGGCTTTACCCAAATCAAATCCGACATCCAAAGTTGTGAAAGTCAAAGTTCCAAGAAACCTAAATACATTACGGTTTCAAGCAACCAGATACGGACATATATAAATAGACGGATCGTTTCCGTCTTTGGACGTTTGGATATTTCCTTTGTCCCAAATACGGACATTATAGAAGAATGAGATCGGTTATCAGAACCAGAAAGAAACAGCAGACCAAAACGCAAAGTTAATCAAGTAGCATGCCAAACAGAGTGTATGGAAGGAGTGACGATTTTCGCACCCTCATTTTCTCTAATTGCACTCCCGTCTTCTCAATTTTATGCTCTCTGTCAGTTGAGCAAACAAACGGAGAATCAAAGCATATGAACATGGAGAGGAATGCAGGTGGAGTAAATGAAAGTGTGAAGTTCGGCAATTCACTACCCTAAAGCAGTTCACACAACAGAACATCCATCAGTTTTTGATGCACTTCTACAAACGCACCACTGCTAATAGCTACTGTCCAACAACACAGGGCTTATAACACGGTTACGACTACTTACGAGCATTGACCCCCTGCACCCGACGTTTCAAGTTCGATTCCCCTCCTCCAATACTTGAATCAAAATAAAATAAAAACAGCTAATGTCCATAGATACCTGGGAATGTGATTCCATTTCATTTATAACCATCTAAAATGGCCTATCATATTACAAATTGCAAGACTTTAGAATACAATTCTCACTCCAACTTGAGTCACCACATTAGCCATTTTCAGACCCAAATAAAATCAAATCAAATCAAGCAGCCTACATCCTTTTCAGGCCACTCTTTTAAACCCGAAAGGACAGAATTATTGAAACCTAACAAGTTCATCTTTATATTGGAACCCGCCAACTGAACTTTAAATATATACACAGCATCGATTTAATGTCAAACATTCGTATGTTGATAACTTTAATTTTCAGACAGAGCAGGATGGGGGCAATTTACTATATGGTTGGCATGTGCAGGAAGAAATCATATTCTAAGTTCCTCTGAGTATTGGGTGCTAGATATTCACAATGAATTTAAGAAAAAGGCAGCCAACCTAATTCTGGCAACATGTTTATCAAGATACTTCCTAATTTCTATTTCTCAAATCATAGTTCAAAGCTTCAAATCATACTTCATAAACAAGAGATTTATTTGGCCGTGCCATTGTCGGAAAGTAGGGAAGCAGACACTGGAAGATAAATTACGTAAATTCTAGATTTTTAAGTTTACAGTTATAGACAAGATACTAAAAGTAAACAAGAACAGATTGTGAGTAGAACTGAAGTTCTTACAGAGATCACATGAAGCCAAGTTGGCCAGCTAATCAAGTTGTCTTATTTACTAAATGTTGGTCAGGATTTTATGCCCGGCTTATGCAGGTAACAAATGCAGCAAACTCGTCAATCAGAGCGGATACCGCCCATAAAGGTCCTTGGATCAGGGCAGCCTCCATTGAACTGGGCCTGTGAGAAATCAAAGCCTGGGTTCTGCAGGGGACCAAAGAATCACTAGCTATATTATCAGAAAATTCATCAAAGAGCATATTTGGGTGAGGTTCATATGATCGGTAGATAACCAGAAAACATTGGTTTTCTTAGCAATTTAATAATCAAATTCAGTGTCATGGGTAGAGTTCTAGTTAAGGTTTGCATCAACATCTCATCTTGATAGAAAACCAAGCTAATCGCCTTTCAAGTGAAAACTATTGTATACAGGTAAAATTGTGTCAACATTCACCTTTCTTTCCTATGAGTAAAATTCAGCATGTGAATTTTTGGGTACAACGAACAATAAATCGACACATTCTAATCTAAGAAAGCCTAGTGAAATTATACACCAATGGAACATAATGCACCACACAATACTAAGCTTTGCATCTCCTATTATCGATTACCTCACAATCACATTTTTTTATGCATCCAAAATCCCATTCATTTTTCAAAATCAATCTCCTTGATATTAAAGAAACGCTCTGTAGAGTATCTCACACCACAAGGAACACTAACATAATGAACTAGCTTCACATTTGTCTCATGCATTCAAACAGTAATACATAAATAAATACGGTGAGAATAAGATGCATAAGAGTAATTGACCTCTTCTTGAAATCTCTGAAGCATAAGGCGCTTCTGCTCAAGATCCGTGGAGTAAGGATCGAGCTGACCCTCGCCCACTATAGGAGATGCCCATGTCTGGCCTTTGTCCCTCTTTTGCAGTGTTATGTGCATTATATCATCCTCTACCATATCATTAATAGCAAAATCAGCATAAAATATCCACACAAAAAAAAAAGAGAAAATATGAAAAATTAAAAACTAAACACTAATTACCTAGTGTCCAGAAGGAACAGTCCGTCTTCACTGGGCAAGTAAGGTCATGCTGTACACCCGAAACCGAGAAACACACCGTTTTAAACCAAATCCCAAAAGCTTCAGGCTTTTCACGAAAATGAATCAAATTACAGTGAATTCACTCACATTGAGATACGGAGGATTGCCTTTGATGCCGACTTCGACGTGCTTCGACTGAATTTTGCAGTAAAATTGCTTTGAAGGAACATTTGGAGGTAAATTCATGTACATATTCACCTCCTCTAGGGTTTGGTCCCATTCAAACACCTTCTGACCTAAAATTTTAATCCGAACACAAAATTAAATCGCGGAAAACCAAAAACAAATGCAAAAATTGGAAAAGAAGAAAGATTTACCATTGTGAACGAAGCTGTGGCGCTTCTCCGGTGCCAATTTCTCGGCCATTTCGTGAGCTAGGGTTTGCTTCTGCTCTGCGTTTTGGTTCCCCCGTTCGCGCGCTTATCTTTCTCTTTCCTTTGTTCATGAAGCTTCTAAAGCAAAAGTTTGATATTCTCAAAACCATCCCTAATATTTATGTAACCTCATGTTTATTGCCCCCTTTATTTTTGTGGATCATGCTTTACCACACTAGTTTTCGTAATTTCATTATTCGGTTACAAGTTTTGTCATTTCCATTAATGCCACACATTGCAATTTTTGTTTTTCGGTCCCTTTGTTCTTAGATCCAATTTTCCCATGCTTTGCTTTTCCTTTTTGGTTTGGCCTAAAAGTTCCTTATTTGAATTGCTAATCAATTAATACAAAACATCTTGTGATCCTTTAAGTCTAAACCCTTTGCATAATTTCGTAATATTCTTTACTGACGATCCGAAGTTGAAGCATAATTAACTGTTGAATCTAAGAGACCTAATACTAATTAAAGTGACCAACACACAATATTTCGTTATGACGCCATGGCTGATGAATGTATTACATTATTCATATAAATTTTTTTCCACAAAATGATCATATGGATCATAATTAATAAGAAAGAAATATACTAATACATATAACACATTTTTTTAATGAACTTATCTTCTTCCTCAACCAACATCACCACACACAATCAATCTGCATTTTGCCACAATGTCAAGCCCAAGCATACCCCTATATCATTTGAAGGATTATGAAAATACATAACTTCTAGTGCAATCATAACTTCTAGTGCAATCATCTACAAACACATGTATTAGGTCGGTTTCGATAGTTTGCGTAAGGAGAGTGTATGTTCGAGTTTGCAATTCGCCCCATGGTCGTCTTTTTACCATCGAGTCACATACTCAAGTTTACAAGAAGCCTTTTTTTGACTTCAAACTAAAGATATCTATGATATTCTTGGGAAGACATGCAGTGGCATTATTGACATGTAAAGTAAAAAAGGCACCAATAATGAATTCTAATAATAAAATGAATGAGTGACATAATGCCTTATAGCGAAAAAATTTGGAGTTTATAGGATCAAATTACACACAATACATGCATTTACTTAATATATTAGTCATCTAATGGTCAGGTGTGCAACTAAAATGAAAGAATATCATATATGACCGTATTTGGCCATTAAATAGTGAATATATACTGAATAAATACGTACTATAACAAGTCCCCTAACATCCTCTTACTGACTATAATTAAATTAGTTGTCTAATATATGCACAGATGACGACAATAGACAAAACTTATCCAACAGAGTTTCTTTTTTCATACGGATGAGCAATTTCCATATTTTGGAGTGTAAGGAAACGAAGAAAGAGAGTGTATGTGCCTTGAGGAAACTTCGTCAAATATTTTTCGTTTCTCGAAGAATCAGACAAACATCGTATATTTAGGTCAGTTTAACATTTTTTTTTAGAACTGTTTTTGTTAATTATATCAAATTGTAAAGACATGATAACCGTTTGAATCTCTTCCAAGGAAGGCTTGAAAATTCCACGAAACTTCTGTCTATGGGTACGACAGATATGTACATGCAGATTGTTTGCTGCCGTTACCCTCTCGAGGAGAGAGCTCTCCCCTCACTGCTTCCATGCAACATACTGAAAGATATTGGAGCTAACTATAACCAATGACAGGGTGCTGTGTGTGAAATGCAACACACAAAAGAGGACAATTTATCACAATATTATGTGTGTTGTGTCTCACTGATCAGTGGCAGCTGGCAAGTGTGGGTTTTGATGTGTAGGAGGATAGAGCATGCAGTGTTCTACAAGTGTTAACGGATGATTCACAGACATAAGTAATGCATTGAAAGTGAGAGAGATAATTTTCAAAACAGCACTACCTATTCATTTAGATCCGTTTCACAGAGTAATCTCATAATCCGAGCAGTTAATTTTCAGGTCCTCATTTATAGAATTTATTCGAATTTGCCTCAAATAAAAAATCGTTTAGCACTTAAAGTAATATTGTGAAAATTTCATTGTTTGTTAACAATATTGTGTTCATCCTTTCAAAAAAAAAAAAATGAAAACTAATGAAAAGGGTTTGAAAACTTTGAGTTTTAATGATAATGACAAAATAAAGGGTAAAGTGAATAGTATCAGGATTGACTTTTTAGTGTAAAAATATGGTTTTTCGTTAAAGTGAACAGTACCGGGAGCTTTTCGTTAAAGTTCCCAAAAAAAAAATCATAATTAACTAGTTAGCTAAACGGCTTTCGATTTCAATGAGTTTTTGCAAGTTGATTCATCTCAGCAAAATATACCCAGCAAACCAAAATTCCCATTTTTCCCCTAAATAAACACTACTACAAATTAAAAATACCAAATTGAACTGCTCTACTTAGCCACAATCATCTACCTTAATACAACAGTACCTCATTCTCGCCTTCATTTTTCAATCCTAAACCCTAAACTCTAATAGATAGAGGAGGCCGAGGGCAACGACTTGCATGGGAAGGCTGGGATCGGGTCCTAACATCCGTGGTTGTGTCGGAGTACAAGTGGGAATGGTTGTGTGTATGATTGAATTTTTATGTTTTTTTTCATTTTTTATGGGCAAAATGGTAAGTTCGAATTTTGCTTGGTACGAAGAGCGTTTATGCTGGGTGGAAATAGAAGTATGTACCCAAATTAATTTGCCAAATATCTTGTTATTTTTTTGGAGTGTTTCCTACACACTATTATTCATTTTCTTCACGTTCTTCTCAATTTTAACCTTTAATTCTCCTTTGATTTGTTTAATTTAATGACTAAAAGATGTTCAGAAATATACAATTTCCCATTTGTTTTCATCTATAACCTCTTTTGTTAGAAAATTAAATATTATTTGTCTGTATGTAACGGCCTTATTTGGATTAATATGCAAGTATTTATGTTTTTTTGGTCGAAAATGAATAATTATATAAATGCATGTCTATCTGTGTGCTTTAAGAGGTATAACATATTTATTTTGTTGTCAACCTTACACCGCTTGTAACTCCTGAGAGAGTCCAGTCTTTTTAAAGTACGTGGAGACTCATGCATGAATCGAAACAAACTCAGAAAATTCCAGGAAGTTGCCTTATCCTATATTTATATATGTAAACCATTGTTTCTTAACAAACAGAGAGAGAAAGAGAGATACTGCATTTTCTGTTCATCAACGCTCCAAATACTTCATCCATTCGCGGTGAAGAAAGTGGAAGGGTTTAGGGTTTTGTTTTGATCGACATACCTATCATGGAAGAATCCCAGGAGGCTTTGAACAACATAGAGAATGGGATTAGTGACTATAACAAGGGTTCAGGAAATAATAGAGAGCAGTGGATCAATGTATCAAGAACACCACAAAATTTGTCAACTTCGATTGTACGAAAAAAATCCGACCCGATTCTTGTTTCGAATGTTCGATTCCAAATGCTTAGAAATATTCTCAACAATTTGCACGAGGTTGTTCTTGGCACCAAGCTTGCAGTGCTCTTCCCAGCCATCCCCCTTGCAATTCTGGCTGACTTTTATCACTTCGGGAGAGTAAGTGCATGTTCTCATTTAATTAATTAATTTGGAACAACTAATCAGAAATATGAGATTTTTCCTTCTTTTGTAAATTAATTAGTTTCTGATGTTCATTTGTATTTGTTCTAATTGTGCAATGTAGCCTTGGATTTTTGCTTTGAGTTTGATGGGACTCACCCCGCTCGCTGAACGTGTCAGCTTCCTTACTGAGTAAGCAGTTTTGCTAATTAGAAAGTAGTATTTTATAGAAGGAAACTGTTATTAGTAATCTGAAAAAGTCATTTTACTTTCGTATACTTTTTCATTAAGAAATAGTGCGTGATGAATTTTTCAAAGTGCAAAGTGCAAATAGCAGCTCTCTTAATTATGATATAAACACATATATATGCACACAATTTCTAACATTGTTTTTTTGTCCCTTCCAATTTTGTCTACTCAAATTAAATAATCCAGGCAAATTGCTTACTTCACTGGTCCAACAGGTACATTGATCTCACTTCTAATTAGAATATCCAATTATTATTACTAAACAATATTTAATCAGTGTACATGGACTAATGCTATATATTGTTGGGGTTAATTAATTTTGATTAAATTTGCAGTTGGAGGACTTCTTAATGCAACATGTGGAAACGCAACAGAGATGATCATAGCATTATTTGCTCTTCGCCAAAACAAAATAGATGTTGTGAAATACTCCCTATTGGGTTCCATTCTTTCAAACCTCCTCCTTGTTCTTGGGACCTCTCTTCTCTGTGGAGGCTTGGCCAACCTGAAAAAAGAACAAAGATATGATAGAGTAATAAATATTATTAATTGATAAAAACTTTAATTATCAACAAATTAACCCTTTTAATTCAACAAATTTAGAAAACCAACTAATGGGAGAATTTTTGTTAATTTCATTTCTTTTTTGGATTTAACAGAAGCAGGCTGATGTGAATTCACTACTTCTATTGCTGGGTTTACTATGCCACATGCTGCCACTGATGTTCAGATATGCCTCGGGGTTGGACAATCCCTTTGCCATCGACACTCTTCAGTTGTCAAGAACAAGCAGCATTTTTATGCTCATAGCATATGTCGCCTATATCTTCTTCCAGTTAAAAACCCACCGGCAATTGTTTGAGTCACAAGAGGTGATTAATACTATGCACTAACTATCAATAATTAACATACATGCAAGCTTGTTTGGGAGTGCTTTTAGAATGATTATAAAAGGTTTCAAATAACCAAAAGTGTTTCCAGAAAACACTTGTGTTTTTATTAAAAATTTCAAAGTGTTTTTGATAAAGCGCTTTTGTTAGAACATGAAAAAACTCTATAACTTGTTCCAATGCGATATATAAGCAGGAAGATGAAGATGAAGACGAAGAAATAGCAGTGATAGGGTTTTGGAGTGCATTCAGTTGGCTGGTTGGTATGACAATTATCATAGCTCTCTTGTCTGAGTATGTTGTGGGTACGATCGAGGTATATATATTTAGATATACATTATCATTATTCTAAGAACCCTAAACTTGATCAGATTTTCATAATTTTGGTTAAAATTCCGTAATCATGAATTTTGAAGCATTAGTTCCTCAGTAAATCCCTAATTATATGCATTTTTATTCAATTAGGCTGCATCAAATTCTTGGGGAATTTCTGTGAGCTTCATCAGCATTATTTTGCTACCAATTGTTGGGAATGCTGCTGAACATGCTGGTTCCATAATTTTTGCTCTCAAGAATAAGTTGGTAAGTTACACCTAAAAATTAAAAAGAAAAAGTTCATTAAAAGATCACTCGATAATCTTCTTTTAGATATTAGATTGTTCTGAAATTAATCTGAATATCAATTTCTGATTTTTATGCAGGATATTTCTTTGGGAGTTGCTTTAGGTTCTGCATCCCAAATTTCTATGTTTGTGGTAAGATTATCACAAATCTAAGCTAAAAAAACACTTAAAACTGATCCACAAGTAATGTTGTTGCAAGTGCTTTTAGTCTTTATAAAGGCACAAACAAGCCCTAAGATCCCATCGAGTGGATTTTGTTCGTTCTTTTGTAATATTGGCTAGTGACTATGGGCTCGTTTGGAAGTGCTTTTAAAATGGCTGAAAGCGCTTTTGATGAAAATATTTTTAAAATCAAATTATTAAAAATGTAAATAAATTCTGAAAAATTTTCTCTAAAAGTACTCTTTAATCATTTTAAAATTACTTCCTAACTACTCCTAATTTAAGTAAACCCATATACAAAATTGAAAGAATATTTCTTCAAACTTCTCCTAAGAAACCAAATTTTCCTGTCATTTTCAGATCCCTTTAAGTGTGATTGTTGCATGGATAATGGGCGTCCAAATGGACCTTGATTTCAGCCTCCTTGAAACTGGTTCTCTTGCTTTCACCATAATCATCACAGCCTTCACATTGCAGGTTTCCTCCTAAATCTACCCTCTATATATTTCTCACTTTTCTATGGGGATTTTGTAAATTAGTAGTAACGAAAATACATTCTCCTGTTCCTTTACTTTAATTTTTGGCTAAAAAATTTACACTATTCTCTTATTTTCCAGGATGGAACTTCACATTATATGAAAGGAGTCATTCTTTTCCTATGCTACATTGTTATTGCCGCATGCTTTTTTGTTGACAAAATTCCCTCGAGTAAGTGGCTATATCGTTGTAATCTACTTAGAGATAAAAAATAAAAAATAAAGTAGGGTAGTGTTATCCACACACTTATTTTAACGTCTCACACCATAGTATCAAATGAATTGAAGAAGATCAATAGCAAAAAATTAGCAAGAGTGTGAGTGGTAAAATTGGCGTGTGAATAGTTTTATCCAACAAGTATAGTGACTTTTGCACTATCGTTTACACCTCATGCTTCTCTCGTCTTTGGATTGAATCATCAAAAGAGAATCAAGAGACGTGAAATTTTTTTGAATCTTAACTAAAAACCATCAACTGACTTTATTTCATTGCACTAATAAGTATATTATGAACTTTCATGACAGATGAGACACTTGTGGGCAATTTGGGAACACTGCATGAACCATCCTCTGGAATCTTGTTTGCTTGAAGTATCGTGGGATCCCAAATCAAGAGATTTAGATTCATTTGTCACCCTATTGGTTCATTGGAAAAAAATTTCACAGTGTGGACTCTGCACTTGGACATGAAGGGGAAGTTTCCCTCTGAAGATGTTTGTATATAACTTCTGCTCTCATGTCTATTTAATAAGGTTTTAATTTGCTTCATTTTGGTTAAACTAGTGGGAAATTGAATGAATTTGATTTAAGCAGAGGACAAAAATTTCAGCGAGGACTCTGCACTTGGACATGAAGGGGAAGTTTCCATCTTTTTATAATTACAATAATATTCATGGAAATAAAAATTCTTCATTTTAGAGTTCAACTTTTTATAAATATTATGAAATGTCATAAGTTTGACAAACGTGAATCATTTCTGCACATCTCTATATTTTTGGGAGTAGAGTGATCTCCCATCCAAATCCTTTCCCCTCTTCTTCCCTTGAGAAATTTTTTAGGGTGACGAGAACATAGCTCAGTACACCATGTGTCATGATACAATTGGTTGAACATTTTTTTTAACGTTTCCAACCAATTCTATTATTACATTTGGTGTACCAAATCGTGTTCCCGGCACACTGAAAAATCTATTCCTCCCCTTCTCTCTCTCTCTCACACTTTTATCTTTGTCTATATCTTTATAAAGAAGTTAATACAAGATATTGTCATAACTTAATCGTGACTTTTCAAATAGAAGGAAAAGAGAATTTAGATGAGAGAGAATCTTACTCCTTATTTTTGTTTCTAATTTTTCTAGTTTATTCAATATAAAAATTATAAATAAATAAAATTGTGGAGAAGGAAAAAATGAAAAACAAATGGTCATTAATTGTGTGTTTTTATTTTATCTATGGCACCGTTACCATAGCAACATGTATGGCACCGTTACCGTAGCAAAATATATGATAAAATTATTCAAATTAGTGCATGCATGTCCTACCAATTTTGTGTTCTAACTTTGCTACCACTTCAAGAAAGTTGTGGAGATTGCTTCCCAACAAAGGGCTTTGGTCTCCAAAGTGATGGTAATTTTATATGCTTTATTCTTGTGTCTCCAAACTACCTTCCCTTCACAGCACCAACTAATTATAATACATGCTAGAAAAATACTAAGGAGATTCTCTTAAAGTATGGTTCTTTATAAATTCTTTGTCACCTCATATTTTTTTCACAATATTATTTTATAATGTTAATACGAAAATTGACGTTAAATTATAAGGTAGCAGATAGTTCCACTTTTCAAAGAGTCTCCTAAATATTTCTCTACATGCTATATTGAGTTACCCTTTGTATACGTAATACAATTTAGTTATCACTTGCAAAGTTTTGTCCTTAACTTTGGCCTTACCCTTGTTAAGTTGTTTGTATACAATGGTGAATTTACGAATTTTTCCTTCTGAGCGTAAGATGAAACTCAGACGTCACAATGGCTAATTGCTCTTAGCTATATATCTACCTTGCTTATGAGCCTCTTTGATATGTTTTGTCAAACCATTTTCTTACGTAGTAGCCTTACTAAAACAGAATATCGCCAAAACATTAGACAATTTCATGTGTAACAATAAGGAAAATTGTGGGCAATTGTGTACACAGACACTTATGTCATGTGGATCCCTCAATATTGTTATATTTCGAGAATAGTATAGAAACATCTTTGTAAAGAGGAAGATTGAAAGTTGAATCCTTTTTTCTCAAATGAAAGTCGAACTCTTATTGTGAATACGAGATAAGTACTCTACCATTAAATTTATCAACCCCAACTATATCGACAACTTAAATAACACAAAACCACTCAATATTGTATTTTAAAATATAATGTAACCATAAAGCCAGCAATACAACGGCAAGGGTCACATTCTGCCGGCAGACTTGCCATCTAATAGGCTTTGACGCCGCAAAGAATTGTGCCAGCAATCCTCAAAAGAAGGGGACACTATTTCTAGCAAATTTTCAATGCTTTTAGAACGCGCTACGTAACGTTATTATTTTACTCAAATTAATATAACACATGAATTTATTTGTTAATAATATATTCTACCGGAATTTAAAAACCGTGTCGTCCACCCTTATTATAACACGTGAAAAAGTATCACGTTTGTGTTTCTGATACCATAAAAGTTTCCCAAACTAGTTGTTGATTTTAAGTGAGCATATATTGTATTTGTCTAAACTAGGAAAGGGTATTCCATGTATTGTGTGGATCACGGCCATATAGGATTACAATCAGGATTTGACTTTTCTATTTTATATATAGGCCATATTATTCCTCCATAGATTCTTCCATATATCAATCCAGGAACTACCTAGCTCTTTCTTAATTGTGCTAATGGCAGCTGAAGAAACTGAAAACCCAGAGGCTGGCAATGGCATTGAACATGTAGCAGCCATTTTCGGGGTCACCGGGCTTGTTGGGAAGGTGCTGGCCAGAGAGCTGGTCACAAAACCCAAATGGAAGGTTTACGGCATAGCTCGTAATCCGGAGATCATGCCACCTATTGATCAACGTTCTTCAAACTTCCATTTCATCCAATGTGATCTGCTAAACCGTTCGGAAACCGAAGAACGGCTGTCACTGTTGCAAGATGTTACTCATGTGTTTTGGCTCACCTGGGCAAGCCAATACCAGTTGGATAGCGTTGAGTGTTGTGAGCAGAATAAGGCCATGATGTCGAATGCATTGGATGCCGTTGTTCCGAAAGCGAAGGCATTGAAGCATGTTTCTCTCCAGACAGGGATGAAGCATTATGTGTCGTTGCAAGGGCCTTTCGATGATGAAGCAGAAGCTCGGTACTACGATGAAGATTGCCCGAGAGTGGATAAAGGGTGCAACTTTTACTATGTCCTAGAAGACTTGCTAAAGGAGAGGCTGGCTGGTAAGGTAGCCTGGTCGGTACACAGGCCTGGTTTGTTAATTGGTAGTTCTCGTAGGACTGTGTACAATTTTATGGGGAGTTTATGTGTTTACGGAACCATTTGTAAGCATTTGAATCTGCCTTTTGTGTTTGGAGGGACAAAAAGGTGTTGGGAAGAGACTTGTATCGATGGCTCGGATGCAAGGCTAGTAGCTCAACAGCACATTTGGGCTGCAACCAATGTTGATTTATACTCGCATTCCACTGATGGTCAGTCATACAATGCAATCAATGGGCCAAGTTTTACATGGAAGGAGATCTGGACGGCTCTTGGAGAGAAATTCGGAGTAGAAGTAGTACACGAAAGTGCATTTTCGGAGGAGTTCTGGTATTCGAAATCCATGGCTGACAAGAAAGAAGTATGGAAAGAAATTGTAGCAGAGAAGGGACTGATTCAAACTGAGATGGAAAATTTGGCCAATTGGGAATTCTTGGACCTCTTGCTTCGTTGTCCGTTTAAGCTACTGGGAACCCGAAACAAAGTTGATCGACTAGGTTTTACTGTAAGGTATAAGACACTGGATTCAATCTTGTACTGGATAGATTGTATGAGAGATGAAAAGTTAATACCTTAAACTTAAAGCATATGAATTTTTTACATTTTGGTTAAAATTGTTCCAGTAATTTGTGGAGAAAGTGGAGCTCCACAAACTCCTCCTATACATGTTTTTGTTGACTACATTATTTCTTGTTCCTTAATTTATGATCATACAGGGTGTTTTGTCTCCTCCTATTTTTACTCATCTTGTCCCCAGCCTCACTTTAACTGCGAAGGAGGGGGCTGCCTGCACTGCCTATTTTTTTTATTTTTTACTATACAACTGATTGCGAGGGAGCGGAAATCGAACCTATGGTCTCGAGGGTAAATGTCTTAACCGCTTGAACTACAAGCTCTACGTACATATATACTTCCTAAGTTTCATATTCAACACACGTCCTATTCGTGTGCTGGATTTCTCATGATTAGCATCTGTTTTTATAAATTTGGTTTTAATGTTATCATTTTCATATTGTTAACTAGGTAATTCGAGCAATCCTCTTGCAGACACCCTAAATCCTAAATGCTTATCTGTAAAACAAAAGAGGGTTCATTTTCGCTATAAACATAGTATCGACTATCGAGAAAGAAATTGTGTTACCTTATGATGTCTTCGCTTGGTGGCAGCTTGACGCTATTTTCCTCTCACTTCTGCTTGACTACCTTCCTTTACCGAATCTCTGTAAAGAAAATCCCACAACATCCTAAATCAGTCCTTTAACGTCCTCCGTCTGATGATACCTCTGCAAAACAAGGTTACAACTGAACAGTGGACACAATAATCTCAAGCAATCACTTGTTAAAGGACAGTATATCAGTACTTCAAATTTTGAAAAAGGAAAACGAAGGCGCCATGAAAGCATTGCATCGTCTATTCTTATTAATATTCTCAAATCGGACAGTTAATCGACAATAGAATGTACAGTTAGACAGCAGTCTATGTACTTCGCCCTGCTCATAGAGTTCCAACTGTTAAATTGGGACTGCTAATTCATATATAAATTTCTCCATAGATTGTAACTATCCTCATGAGTCCTTTAGTGAGAAGGGAAAATTTGTGATTTTGTTGACCAGTAGATGGCGTTGTAAGCGAAGGCTCCGCCACTTGAGCTTTGATTTCTCCGACAACTTTGATGTGGAACTTAAGTCTCTTACTCATGACATGGATGATGGATCGTTCTTTCAAGATTCTGAAACGCGGGAAGATCATGAAGTTGGAAGAACTGAACCCTCGACTCATCTTTTCTGAAAGTTTAGTAACTTCACTGAGAGTGCAAAGACACTGAAAAAAAGGAGGCAAAAGCAAACAAGCACGGCGACTGAAACTCCAATCATCCCAGGGCCATAACCAAGATTGACCTCCAAGTACTCTTTCACGGTGCCCTGAAACGTAGGTCCTTTCATCGTGGTCTCCACATCACCAAGTTGCGAGGTGATAATACCTCGAAGGGTCCATGCCACTGGACAGATGTAGTAAAACCACATCCACCATCCCGGGATATGCTGAAATGAAATTTGTACAAAAACCAAAGGTTAGTTAATGAGTGAAAATGATTGGTTTTTTGAAACAAAGGTTGAGACATTGAATAATGAACTAGACATGCCGCGATTTTAAGCATATTACTTACTGGCTTTGGGACAAGAAAACCCGAGAGGAGATTCCACAAAGAGTAGAAAGCAGAGGAGACGACAGCCGCAAGATGTTGAGAAGATGTGAGACCAACAGCCGCCATACCATAGAAGGTAAAGTAGGTGAATGTGAGGAACATGAACACAATATAGAGCAAAAACTTTCCTACAACACATAACCAAACAGAATTTGAATTTTCAGTTACAGTGTTCACTTGTGAATTTCGAAAATAATACTGTAGTCAAACAAATGATAATATCACAGTTAATGAAAAGACCAATTCCAAATAACAAGTGTTTTCGAAGGAAAAATTAGGGATCTTACTGAGCGTCCTTTCAAAATGAACCATGAAGTATGTGATTACACCGTATACTATTGTCTGCACAGCAATGTATGGGATCTCGACAAGGCCCTGCAGTCGAGAAGGCAAATAAAGATAATTACCGCCTGTTCTTTCCTAGAATAAAATTTTGCAAACATTTTCGTCATAGTAATGGCACTTACCTGTGCTGCTGCATAAGCTAATGGAGAATACATCCCGGCTGCTTTCTCTCGATAGAATACTGTCCTCTCAATTGAAACAATTGGTTGCACTGAAGAAGCGTTATTGACCCCAAGAAACAAGCAAGCGGCATAAAGAGCTCCCATAACCATCATTAGTGCTTGAGGTGAGTCCCTATGGAACATATTGGTGGAATGATTCATAACTTCGTTAAGAAATTGCAATAAGGGGTAAAATACTTTTGCCATCATGTTCGAGTGTGAGGATGCATATACCACATGTCATACGTGAGATGCAAAGTTAAAACCCTAGCAATTCTTAAGTCTTTGTCTTTGATCATATCATGGAAACTGTAATATGTTCTCACTCAATTCCAACAATCGTTTATTCGTAGAAAGACTCAAGATTTCTGCTACCAAATGCTTCCCAAGGGTGGTTATCAATGCCAAAGCATTTGCCTGCCCAAGTAGTTAATGATGCTCTTAAGATCTAAGATATAGCCTTAAATTCATTTGTAATTGGTCATTCCATCGAGTCTGCTTTGAGAATGTACGTAGAGAATTGAAACTACGAGAAGCCAAACAATTCAGCATGCCAGTGAATAGTGCGCAATTAGAGCAATGTGAGCTCGAAATGCAACCAAATTTCAAAACTTACTACAATAGAGATGAGGTGTACCTTTTTGTACCAACATTCCAAAATGCCGAACCAAATACCAGTGCACTGATCGTTGTAAAAATCAACCTCATGGCATTATAATGTGGACTTCTCCAATATACAAGATTTTGTTTCCATAAGCAGATCAAAAACTGCGACAGTGTAGTTTGAGAATATGTCGATGCAAACTTCAATGGTTCTGAACCAGCTGGAGGAATACTAAATTGTTTGATGGACTCTTCTACCTCCCTGAAGCAAGATTTAAAGAAATTTGTTAAATAAGAATCAGTTCCCACTAACAACAAAGAATAAGGAAGTGAATAGAATCAGCACAGGTCTCAGTCGCATTACAAACGTAACATGAAATTAAATACCTGTATTGGTCTGAGTTTCTGTAGACGTTTGCGAAGTCTTTACCAATTCTCTCTTCACAAGCAGGTGTAGTAACCTCAAGCATCCAGGTTGCTGGATTGTACCCGCTGGGAATTGGACTGATTCCGTTGATTCCCTGCACAAGAAAATGAACCAGTATATTATTTTGCTTGACACGATAATGAGTGGACCAATTAGATTAAGGATTAAGTATACAAACAGGTTATTACAATGTTACCTGAAAATAATCTATCATTGTCTGCGAGTGCAAACCAAGGTTTCCTCCATATATAACTTGCCCCCCTCGTTTCATAAGAAGAAGCTGCGTATCAAATCAAATTCACAATTAGAAGAAGACAGTGCATGCATGACATTTGGTTCTTATATGAAAGCTTTCTGTCGAGTGTTACTCAATGATCTAACCAACCTCATCGAATGCCTCAAATATATCAATACTTGGTTGATGTATAGTACAGACAACCGTTCTTCCTGTATCAACAGTATTACGAACAGTCCGCATCACAATGGCTGCTGCCCTTGCATCGAGTCCTGATGTAGGTTCATCCATAAAGATAATTGAAGGATTTGCAACAAGCTCCACAGCGATTGTCAGGCGTTTTCTTTGCTCTGTTGATAATCCTGAACTGCCAGGCAAACCGACCAAAGCATGCCTTAGAGGATCAAGCTCTACTAATCTCATTACTTCTTCAACAAATTCCTGAAATGAAAGTAGTACAGTTATGTCAAAAACAAACTGGAAAGATGAGGAAAGACAAAGTGAACATAAATATCTGAAGAAGTATGAATCAGCTTACAAGTCTTTTCTCTTTGCTGACTTCCTTTGGCAGGCGAAGAGAAGAAGAAAACAGCAGGGATTCCTCAACTGTAACTTGAGGAGAATGTATGTCATTTTGCTCAACATATCCCGATATTCTGGCAAAAGTACGTTGCTCTTTTGGGTAACCAGATATTCTGATATCTCCTTCAATGTATCCCCCAGTTTTCCTACCAGCAAGGACATCCATCAAAGTGGTCTTACCAGCTCCACTAGACCCAACTAAAGCAGTAAGAACGCCTGGTGAAAATACTCCGCTCACATTCGCCAAGAGTTGCAACTTATTTTCTGGTATTCCTTGCGACTTCATTTCCTAAAAGTTCAAACATCCCTCAGCTTGCATCAGCTAGAATATCCAAATCCACTACAAAAACGTGATGCGCTATAATCTAGTTCGCATCACATATGTATAAAGAATAAAAGAACAAAAGGAAATCAAAAGCACCAAGGCAACAGACCTTTGGCATGTCAACAAAGTAATTAACATTATGGAAAGTCATTGTCAATGGCTGAAACGGTAAGATCATTCCCTTTTTGGGGCTGCTAGTTTGAGTCGATTTTGGGTTTGATTCAGCCACTGCATAATCAAATTTATTTATTTTTAGAGATATTTTTTCTGATCACAAATATTACAACAAACCTGGTGCCACTTAAATATCAAATTATAAACAGATCACTTAGCAGATTTGGAGACTGACCATCTGCAGCAGGGCTCCCTTCTGTGTTGTCAACTGGAACCACTGTCTGGTTCTTCCTAAGTGCTGTCAATAACAATAACCTTCAGAGATCATTTAAAACAAATATGAACACATAAAAACATACAAACCTTTGTTTAAACTTACGATTTAGGTAGAGCAAGGCCATAGTCACAAGGCCATTGAAAAGTATGGCATAAAGCAATAAGGCACCAACTCCAATCCAATACCAATGATCACCAGTTGGTAAGCTGTGTGAGTGAAGAATATTGTGCCCAATCGTGTCATCATTAACTGCAGATTTCTGCAAAGTAAGAGTGTCCAGAACCAGTAGAATTAATCTATATGAAGCCGAACAAAAGAATGTACTGATCCAAAGTTAACCTTAAAGCTGAACAGCATACCTTCATCCACCTTGTAGCACCAAATTCGTTTACGGACATAGCTCGTTGCCCATAAGATAGTGGGGATACCCAAAAGGCCCAAACCCACCATGGCTTAATGCTTGCTGAAGAAATAAACAACCAAATTATCCAAATAAAAACAAAATATAAAAAAACCCTTGTGTGTTAAATTCTAACAATAACTAATCTCTGAATCAAACAAAAGATTTTAATACCTTTCGGAATGATGAATCCACCCAGCAAGAATATAATTAGTAGCGCAGCTGATCCAAATGTATTGGCAACGACCATATCTCGCGTAATAGAAGCCATGAACCGAAAGAGACCCAAAGCCATTTGGTGCACAGAGAACAGTAAAAGCATGAAGCGGAAAAACCTGAAATATTTATGAAAGTAATGAGTATTGGACGAACTGTAAGACTTTGAGCATATTTGAGCATATGAGTAAACAGAGAATACCTTCCAGCAGCAGGAGCAAAACCAACAGTGTAGTATACGACACAAGACCATACAACAGCTTCAATAACGGAGTAAGGAATACGCAGAAACCAACTCACGACGGACCATGCCCACGCAGGATGAAAGAAATTGTCCCTTTGCTTGTAAAAGACTGGGAGCCGAGATATCATAAGAGGCAGCTCAGAAAATCCATTAAACATCATGTGCACCAGCCCAAAAAACAAGCAAGAAAGATAAAGTTCTCCATGTCCCTCATCTGTCGGGTGTAGTCTTGTTCGCAGAAACATTGTGCATGTAACAAATCCAACAAATGCAACCTTTAAGAGACATAGAAAACTCGGATAAGAATCTGCTAAAAATAGAAATTTTCAAATTTCAAATAGCACCTTATATCTTCATTTGTTAGAAAGTTATATATCAAGTCGACTCCCAGTTGATAAAAACAATTCAACTACAAACATATGGCACCCTGTTGACAATGATATTGATACCCAGTAAGAGACTAATTGTAGACAGGCAATGATACACAATTTTAAAATCAAGATTCGAAAGATGTACGAGAAGCACATAAGCAACAGAGTAAAGCATACCTGGAACGTCCTAAATATATAAAGAAACCTATGCCTGCTGATCAACAGGATTTCTCGCGAAAAGCATGCTTTACAAAGTTCCCATCTTGAGACTGCATATTTTGATTTTGCCAACGCTGCAGGATGAGTATTAGACTTATCATATGGATCCGAAAGCTCAGACTCCAGAGTCCTTCCAAATTTGGAATTTTTGAAGGCTTCGGCAATTTGTGGAACAGAAAGGTACACATATGGTTTCGATTTATCAGCCCAATACTGAGATTGGTCCTTTTTAGAAGTCACCTGGAAATAAAACAAGTTATGCCAATGCAAGCAACCTAAAAAGATGAAATCATCTTGTTCTTTTACAATTATATATACCTCTTGAAGAAAATCTGCAACTCCCTTGCGTGGGGGTAGACGAAAGCCTAATGACTCGAAGAATTCCAATACTTGGGCTCGAGGACCATGATAGACCACATGCCCTTCTGATAACAGCACCAGATCATCAAACAGATCGAATGTCTCGGGCGCAGGCTGAAGAAGAGCCATTAGTATTGTTGCATCCATTAGATGAACAAAGTTCCGAGTGCATTTTACAATTTGGAATGTAGTAGAACTATCAAGTCCAGTAGATATTTCATCCATAAATAGGGCTTTTCTTGGGCCAACAGCCATTTCTCCTGCAAAACCATTAGCTTAATTTTTTACAATTGGATGAAGGGAAAGTCACAAAGGCAGCCGAAATCAGTTCAGAATTCCTACATTTGTAAATAAAAGACGTTTTTGGTTCTTAAAAATAAAAACAAAAAATCATATTGATCTTGGATGCAATCAGTTAGAAATGCTCAAGGAGCTTAAACAAAATAAAACTTCTCCAGCCAAAAAAATTTAAACATAACCATTCAGCCGTACTCCAAATGAATTAAACATCAATCACTTCAAAATTATGTTTACAAATATTAACACGGTTAAAGAATACATTTAAATTCATGATAGCGAGTGCGAGGGATACCTGTGGTGACCCTTTTCCTCTGTCCACCTGATACGCCTCTTACCATTTCGTTTCCAACAATTGTCTCTGAACATACATCAAGACCAAGCACTTTCAACACATAATCTGTTGAAACACTGTGCTTTTTACCGCCAACAGATGATGCCTGTGGATTGTGGATTCAAATTCATTACAAAGAACACATACGGAAAAATAAAATAAAACCTTTATTACTAAAACAGTTACAGAATCCAAAATTCATTTTTTTTTTCTTGTGTCAAAATTAAATTATAATAACAAACCTTCATATATGCATCAATTTCTGGATCCGGCCTTATGTTCCTTTCCCTCTCTAACCGTACCAAATCGTTCATGTATGCTACAGCATAAAACAATTGACAAAAACAGCGGAAGAATATTACCAATACTCGATTGAGAACATGAAAGCAATTGCTGAAATTAAGAATATCTACACATTGAATGTAACAAAATTGCAATTAACAGGAACAAACCTGCAAAGCCTTCGCTTGCACCTTGACATCTAGCTGCAAAATCCAATGTTTCTCTTACGGTCAGTTCTCCAATATGATTATCTGTTTGGCTGATGTAAGCTGCAGTTCTTTGAACGCAAAACTCGTTGAGCTTATGGCCATTGTAGGTAATGGTACCGCTTTTCTGGAAAGAAAATCCTAAAGTGTTAAAAAGGGTGTATAACGCTGTGCATGTGAGTTGAATCGAGACATTATATTTTTTAGCACATATTTCTTATGTGAGAATCAATACGTTTCTTCAAATGTGTAGCATGACTTAAGTCAAACAAGTTACATATATTTTATTTTTCCTAACATATGAATAGTTTGTTCCGATACTACATAGAGTTCATAGTATCCAATCGAAAATCAATTTATAGATAACAAATGAGGCCCGAAATGTTTTACATTGCAATGCAGTACGCTTAAAATTCTCAATAAGGGATATCCTCTCATCAATTAATAGGGTGAAGAGAAGAATTGATCGTATAAATATATTGAATGAAAGCGTAACGGTCTCTTCAGTATTTTTCAAATGTTGAACAGACGATTGTAGTTGGATTGCTGAACAGCGTTCGAAGAACTTCTAAAAGGAAAGTGACCAAAACCATATACATACATAGAAGCAAACTGAAAGGGAAAGATGACTTACAAATTTACACACAAATTACAGCTTGTGACAAAAAAATATTTGCCAAAAAAGGAAATTTAAACAACTACTAATTACTGACCTTTAAGTTGGGGTCAAGTTTTCCTGCAAGAGCCAAAAGCAAAGTGGATTTTCCAGAACCTGGAGGACCTAAAAGCAATGTCATCCTACAAAAGGAAAACAATAGATGCATCCCTTAAATAAAAGCAAAACTAATTAAAAGTTCAAAAAAACTTTAGTTTTAATGAAAAATGACAAATAAAGGTGTAGTGCATAGTACCAAAGATAGGTAAAAATGTAGTTTTTCGTTAAAAGTGAACAATACCGGGAGTGTTTCGTTAAAACTCCCTTAAATAAATTACACTTGTATGCTGATATATGGTTACACAACACATGATAGAAGTGAATTTAAAACTAAATTAAATTGCATTTAAACTAAACATATTTTTTACTTCTAAATCAATTAAAAAAGGTACTTCTAACACGAAAACAATAATTACCTTCCGGGTTTAACAACGCCTCTAATGTTGTTCAAAATGGTTAAAGAATGTCTCTTAGGTCGAAATATCCTCAAACCAGTTAACAAACCCTGCATTCAAATATATAGTAGCACTATCAGATATATCATTTTGCATGTGATTTAATACCTTAGTGGATATAATGTTAGATTTATACATATGTGTCCCGGATTCGAAATTACCTCATCTCCTAAGATATGTCATTTTGCAAGTGAAAAAAAATGATAATTGAGCTTTCTTAGATAATTATTTATTACATACCTCTAAAGCATTACGACTATAGTTGATTAGAGTGGGCAAGGCTCTTGATCCAGTCTGAACGTTTGCCACCACTTTCAGATTATCATACCGTACTTCAACCTTTGCGACCTCCAATCCCACTCTTCAATTAACACAACAAGAACAAATAAATTCAGACAAACAAATTAAAGGTAAACAAAATTACTAACCATATAAAGAAATTAACCAGCATTTGATGAAGCTTCGGCTTCAAATTAGTATAAAGAAATAATTGCAATATATTTGATTAAAACCAAGAAAAAAAACCTACACATGTGGTATTGTGCAAATAGTTTTACAAAAATTGCATACTTAATTAACGTAGCTCCTAACAACTGATAATGTTAATGAAAATTTCTTCGAAAATATAATTACAGAAGAAAATTCAGCGTCTCTAAACTGTCTATATCATTCATGTTTTTCTTCGTAAAAGTGTTTTCGACTATGAAACATAACGAAAATTTTAAGCATGTTCATACTCTGATGCTTCCACTATATGCGGGTCCCACCGGCCAATCACATGCATGCAAGAAAAAAGCACTCCTTTTTTCTCAAGTTTTCCCTTTTGTTTTGAAAAAAAATAATTTCTGAAAATTAATCTAAACCCATATTTCTTCTGTGATCTTCAACCATACACCAAATCCACGAACTAGAGAGAGAAAGAGGAGATATATAGATAGATAGATAGAGAGAGATAGAGAGAGAGAGAGAGAGAGAGCGAGAGAGAGAGAGAATGGCCGTTCGTACTTATCGAGACGCTCTTTAACAGCGGAGAGCAAGAGATAGTTATCTTGATCGTTAGTGGCCAACGCTTTTTTGACGACGAGCTCCCGATTGAACCGATCCAGCTTCCTCACGTCGACCGTCTCCACCTTTTCGCCACCGCCTCTTCCGTCGGACTTCCTCTTCCTCACCAGCGCCGTGTTCGTCCGCCTCTGCGACGGCAACCTCCCGATCGCCGCCCACATCAGCTCCTCCTCGTCCTCCGCCACCGACTCGGCATTCGAAGGCCGAGCGAACGACTCGTTCCCCGCCTCTATCTCGAAGTACTCGCTCCCGTTCGACGCCGCCGCCATTGTTGCTGCCGCACCACCTCCGGCCGATCTCGACCGTCCGATCACTCACCCTCTCTCTCTCTCTCTTAATTTTTTGAGAGATCTCTTAGTTCCGAGAGTTTCGATTTAACCAGAAATCCTAACAGACTTGGAGAGAAATGAGGACTGTTGGGAATTCATGGGCATGCACGAGTACTCTGAGCTGTGGGGGCACTATGGTCATTTTATATGTGGGCTAAAAGTAAAAGCCCCGCGAATTTTGAAGACTGCGTGTTTCCGATTTTACCCTCGGCGTTTTCGTTTCCGGAGGGGGAAACGCGATGCGATTGGAACAGCTTTCGTTCTAGAAGTTTGGGGTTCGTTTTGGGAAGGAAATTTCTTTTCTGGTCCGGTTCTTAAGGTGTTGGTACTAATTAAAGTTTTCTGGAATTACAAATTAAAATCGATTTTAATTGGTTTGTAATTAATTAGTTGAGTGAGCATATTATAATTTTGTTCTTGAAAACATAATATTTCAAGAAATTAAATTTTGTTGTCTATCTGCAAAGAGAAATGCTAAGGGACTATGTTTTTGAAAACTCTACGATATTTCACAGTTTAATGTTAATTCTCGTACTAATATTATAAAATATTGTGTCAAAAACCTGAGGTGGAAAAAAATCTCGCTTTTCAGAAAGTCTTCTTAACATTTCTCATCTGCAAATTATGTGTAATTACTTTCTTGAAAAAACAATATGTGGGTGTGTTTATTGCAAGAAAAGTAATAGTTTCCTGGAAATCGTTAGTAATGTCCCAAATTTTTAGTGTAATCGAAACACAAGTTCATACATTATTTGTTATCATAGTATAGGTGGAGAATGAGTATATTTTCTAGTGCTCATTCACTTGTATCACGAGACATGAACTCATGGTGTACCAACTTGTATACTAAATTCATGAAAACATCTCTGGTCGCGATGAACTTAGGATTTTATTACTGTTTGCCTCATTAACTTTAAATTTAATTACGAGCCTCACTAATCTTTTAAAATGTACCGATCTGTCTCATAACATTATTGATTTATTATTTTCGTCAAGTTCCATCTGCTTAAGTGGTGGAGATTAACAATTCTCATCGAATTATTCATAAATGTAAACCATAATGTTAAATCAATATTTTTATTCCAACCTAAAAAATAAACATCGTCATATTACTATATAGCACAGTTTAAGGTACGAAAGTGCTATTCACACAACTATTTTTGTCTCACACACTCTTGTTTATTTTGATCATTAATTTTCTTCCATTCATAAAACTGAGAGGAGTGTGGGAAACATAAAAATGACCGTGTGAATAGCACTAAGTATTTCTTCTTATTTAATTTGTTTGAGAATAGCATGTTTTATAGATTGTATGACATGTTTCTGTATCGTACAGGATTTGTAGCCACCCGTCACTGCTTTTTTGGGTCGTCAACGTGGATGATTCAAGACGACGCGCATTGGCAGGAAACAATCGCCATCATGTCATAACACACACACTATCAACTCATACACTTTCAGTCTCAGATGCTCCTCTGTCACTCGGTGTGATTATCTCTCGTTACATGATAAGCATCCGGTTAATTTTATTTGAAGAAGATAGTGTTATTCGTACACTTTTATTTTATTTTATACACATATTTGTTAATTTTTGTCTCCGTTTCGTAATTCTTTTTTGAGAAAGGTAGTGTTATCCAGACACTCCTATTTACCTTCTAGACATCTTTTTTAATTTTTATCCGTTGATCTTTCTTTAATTCATTCGACCCGACAGCTATAAATTGAAAGGAGTGTATAAAAGGTAAAAATGAATGCGAATAGCATCACTCTCAAAAAATAAAACCAATATGCTCTATTTTCGAGTGTATACACTTTATACACTTGTATATATAGTTATATATCTCATTATAAAACACAAGATTTTTCCTGTTTAATGTTCTTGTGCGATATTTGATACCCAAACGAGAAAGGAGCAAAGCTTAACACTATCTTATCTAAAGGTAGAGATTTAATATTTCATCAAGTGTGTATACTTATTTCGTGTGATTATATTTTTCATCACGTACGCGACATAAACCGGTGACACATAAGAATATCTCCTCGAGCAGATTCATACCACATCATAATGTTGGGTTCATACTAACTAAGTGACCACATCTTTTTGTTGGGTTCCTACTGCGCCATTACGTCTTTCAGTTGTCGAAATTTAACAGTTTACAGAGTTTTGCCGTTCAAATACGACATGATACCGTCAAAATGTTTCCAAAATTGGGGTATGACATGACCAGCATATGTGAGATTGATCACATTGATCCGAGGAACATGTGAAAGGTGTAAAAAAAAAAACTCACACCCCTCTTGTGACAATTCCATAAAAAGCAATTGACGATTTTAGAACGAAAAATGCATGAAGTTGTGAATCATTATCTTTCTTTCACTGCAAAGGTGAGTTAAGCCTGTTCGTCTGTACTCGAGTTCGAATCTCCTTCCTCTTAGATTTGAGTAATTTAGTATACATATTGTGTTGTCAAATATCTCTCACGAAGATTACTTGATAAGATGACAAAAAGAACATTACACAATGTCATGTTGAGCATCATACACAAAAAAAAATTAAAGTTTCCGGAGGCGAACAGCAACTGTAAGAAACATTCTTGTATGGGGAAGGTCTTATGCGAACCCTAACTCACAGAGAAGCGGAGCACATAAACATGCGTCCGCCTCGCTGTTAGTGGGGGAATCGCATAGACATGCCCAAACGAAAGAACTCATCTTCTAGATGCTGACAAAAGTAGTGAGATGCTAAAACACTAACAATGCTATGTCAAAAGCTTTCACCCAATATGATAAACAAGGGGCGAAAGCATTGGCTTACCTGTACAGGCTTGGCAGACGGAAAATCTCAAAACCAAAAAACTTCTACTCTGCAGATTGGACATCAAAGAACGTCGTCCAAGCTTTACATTTGTAATCAGCGTTTGACCTTGAGAGTATATTGACTTGATTTTGAGGCAGATTTTTTGGACTTTAAATTCTTGCCCTTCGGGGGGAACTTGTCATCATCAGAATCATCGTTTTCATCCCCAAACTTCCGGTTCCTCTTCTTCTCAGCTCTGGAACAGACAATAATCTTCCCTTCATCCTTCGGTTCCACAGGCTCGCACTTTTCCTTCGGCCGCCAAATGAAAAGTGACCTGAACAAGTGACATGGTTAAGAAGACATATCATTATGATGATGTAGGGAATTCCAAGTTTGATCATTTACATAATGCAAGTACAATTAGCGGATGAGTGTAACAGTGCCCAAACCTTGAACTGCCCGATGCCAAAACATCATCACGCGGATGTAGCTTGTTCACTGGACTGATTGTAGTGATGTTTGGATCCATGACCTCAGCAACTAGTTGTCCTGTGGTTATGTCTATGAAATCAATGGGATGCAGGGCAGCTCCATTATAGTTTTCACTTATGTAACGACCAATAACTGCAAGGGACTCTGACGAGTCCTGGACGAAAAAGCAAGGTACATTTTTAAAGATGAAACGAAATCTTAGTAATGAAAAGAGAAATACTTCAGTCAAAACTATTACCTTTGGATCCCATTCAGCTTTGAAGGGAGTCAGATGACGATTGAAATCATGACTGTGTACAATCTCTCGGCTTGGGGTATCCATATTGCCAAATATAGAGTCCCATATACGAATACGGTTATCCTGTGAAGTGCTAAGAATTTTGCTGCCAGACATCGGAGAAAAATATGCAGAGTTAACAACACGGCTGTGTGCAAGGTCGTATATGGAAGAACCAGCTTCAATTCGACGAATGTCCCATATACGAGCCTACAAAAGGAATTACGTCTTAGATATTTTACCATATAGGTGAAAACAGACAATACAGGCATGCAGAGAATTCCAGACGACCAAGCAATCCATAAATGTTTCAAATTTGTTAATCAGAAACTTACAAAGTGATCATTTCCACAACTCAGTAGAAGGTCAGGCAGCAATGGATTGCAGTGGAGTCCAACTACTTTGCTACCTTTCTTATGGATCAAAATTGGCTTCCCAGTTTTGTCATTGGAGCGAGAATCAACCCTATACCATAAAACAAATTAACAATCAAAGCAATATATTAACCAACCCCAAAAAAGAAATCAAAGCAAGCACTAATTGTCTTGCCAAATATTCTAGCTGGGGAAAATATGACATCTGACAGGGAATGGGGGAAGAATGGAAACACGTGCTAAACAGTGTCACTGTATCGACTGACTACACAATTCAATAGTTGCATGCACATTTCCCGTTTCTTTATTATCTGATTATATCTCTCTTTATCTCATTTAAGAACTTCATATAAAAAACCACGTAAAAGATACTTACATGTACAGAAAGCCAAAGTTGTCAGCAACAAGCACAACACCTTTTTCTGCATTGATATCCATTCCATAAAGCATTCTCCAGCTGTTTGGCCCCTAAAAACAATCCATATACACAAATCAGTTTCTATAAAATTAAACTGAGACTAAGATGAATGACTTTATATGTTAAGCATTAAGATTGCAACTAACTAAGATGAACAGTGACATGACAAGCTTTTCAAATTGAGAAACAGGCTCAACTATGTAACAACCGAGAGAAAAAACACAGTTACGTGTGTTTGTGTTATCTATATATATAACAGCAACTAGAGGAAAGAAGTGGTGGACAAAAAACCACAAAAGAAAACATGAAATATTGTAACTTTCAGTGGCGGTTGCATCCTTCAAACATTTGTTAGGCAGTGACAAAAGTTTCATCACTCCATGACATTCATTCATTAACAGCAAAAATAGTTAGGAATACGATTACCTGCCATCCATCAGGGTTAAGGTTCATCAAAGATAATGAAATTCCAGTCTCCAAATCAGTGCAACTAATGGTTCCATCTGAGGATGCACCATATACTGTATCATCACTTGCAGGTTTAAACCTGCAAGAGTTTTAATGTGCAAACTTTTTCAGTTATGGAAACAATAAAATCAACATAAAGTGTGTATGTGTGTGTGTGCATGAAAACATATGATCTAAATGTATGCGCGTGCATTAAATAAATAAATAAAGAACTCACTTCATGTTGTTGAGTATACAAGAGTGTACATTTCCATAAACAATCTTTTCATGTACTTTGACAAAATCCCATACTCCAAGTTGTCCTTTCTTGACAATGAACCACAGCCAAAGAGACGCAAACGATCATTAAACATCATTAAATTTAAGTTAGTCAACCATCATTAAACAATCAAAATCTTGAGCAACATAAACCTCGACCAAGTCAAAACAAAAGCTATAGGTGAGACTTACCTTATCTCCAGATAAAAGGATGTTATTCTTCGTTGGATGGAACTCTAAGCTAGTCACCCGTCTACTGTGATATCTGATAACCGCACAACTTACTTGATCTGGGATCACATATGCTGTCTTGATCTATCAAAAGGCAACAGAAAATATAAAAAATTCATAACACTAGAAATAATAAACGTCGAAAACAAGAGCAAACTTGCTCTGCAAAAAAATTCCAGAAGCATAACAAATACACCACCACAGCATTACTGCCATTACATACTCACCAAAGGAGTAAAAAGTTCGATTCACATGATTTAGCAAGTGAAAACCAATACAAAGGCACAAAGAGTTCGCTTGTCATGCATTCATCAAAGCTAATCGCATCAAATGTAGCCACAGTACGGCTAAAAAGAGACTGTGGTACATAATAGGATCGACATAATAGTTGCCCGAAAATTTTCTGTAAGCATCAAACATAAAACCAACAAATTTCAGCTAACACAAGGCACATAGTTAAGGTATACCGGAGCAACACGAGGTCTAATCTGGCGTTCGAACATATACTCCAGCGCGTTACGGGTATTTTTATGGGGTGCTGGGACAACCCCATGCTCAGTAGCCACTCGGTGTGGGCATGCCACTGTAGTGTGGCCTTTAATACACAAAACCCACATAGAAAAACACACAATTAAGACAAACATTACATAAAGTTACCACATTATAGCAAACAAGAGCAAACCCAATTCAGTTACAAAATGTCAAATAGTTACCAGGCAATTTACAAAGAAAGCAGGGCTTCATTGGGCAATCAATGTAAGTAGCCCCTTTGAATCCAGCTTCATGCCCCGGCTTCTTGCAAACCTACACGAACCGCCAACAAGAATAAAAACAAAATCCCAAAACACACAAAAACCCAATTTATGAAAAACCGAAATTAAAACGAAATGGTCATCAAACGGACCCAAAAATGTTAAAGGAGCTTACTTTGCAGACTTTCTTGAGGCTGATAGTAATGGGTGCCTTCCCTTTCTTCTTCTCGTCCAAAACCTCCTCCACTTTGGCTTCGTTTTCGCTCTCCAACACTTCGTCTTCCTCTTGTTCTTCGTCTTCTTCGGATGAGCTCTGCTCAGAGTCCGAGTCTCTCTCAATGACGACCTTCGGGAACGTCATTCTTCTGGTTTGCGGGGACATTTTCAGCAACAGAAAAAAGGGAAAGTCTAAGAATTTTGGTCGGGAAGCAAGTGAAGACAGAAGACAGTGGAACACAGAGGGACAGATTGGGTAGAGGCGAAGAAAAGGAAACCGACCTTTAACCTGGAAGGATGGGCGGAGTTTACTTAAATACCCTTCAGAAAAACGACATCGATCTGTCTAATTTTCGAATGTTTTCGCGTTAGTATGGGGAAACAGGAAGAAGGATGTTAGTGGAATTGGGATTCAAATGTAGGGGTATATACGAACTTACGATTTTCTAGTGTGGCGGGAGAAGACGTGTCTCGCTTTCGGCCACTTGGTTCGGCCGCACGTGTGCCGCCATGGTCGTCCCACACAAAAAGAAGTTTCTTTCTGTCCATACCAACGAGAGATTTTAATTTTTACACGAGGTGGTTTTTTTATTCAAATGGTAAGCCACACAAAGTAGCAGTTTGCCATAAATGTAAGGCCTAATCGGATAAATAATTTTTGTAGTGATAAAGTAATCGGAATATAGTCATTGCGGTAAAAAAAATAGGATTTAAACCTTTGTGGTGAAGTCTGTTAGTAAATTTAGTCAAAATTTGATTTTTCCGTTACTTGTCTGTTAAATACAAAGATAAAAATGTATTTTAACTTGTACACCTTCTTTCTCCCTTTGCGTTTCATCTGTTTATATATTACAAAGATGGAGAATCTGCTTAATAACGGCTTCTGAAACCAGAAAGGCATGGTATTTCTTCGCCCCTTCTTCAGCCCTTCAATATTCATATAGTCCAACCCAATATTTTCAGCCTGCAATTAAATATATATAAACAACCCACTAGCTTGGAATAAGTATTCAACGAAAGCAAATTAAATCGCAGAAATTCATCATCCCATCCCGATGGTAAAATTGACATGTAAGTTGTAACGAAAGTGAAAATCTTGACATTTTAAGAAACAAAAGAAATTTTGCAGATAACTGGAATGGCGGAAAAGAAGAATGGAACTGCTTACTGTTTACCAAAAATAAGTACTGCACCTTTGGGAAGAAATTCAAATAAAACACACATAAACGAGCAGGGCCGGCTCTGAGAATTTGAGGGCCCTAGGCGAGCATTCGAAGTGGGACCCTAAAATTCTTTGATCTCCGGTCCTTTGTATAAAAAAGAATTCGCTAAATACATAAAAAGTTCTATTTTCACATCAAATATCATTAAAAATTAATATCAAAAGAAGATAAATATACAAACATTATTTAAACATTACATGATTCACGTTTTTAGACACAAATGTACTAAATGTTTGCAATCAAGAGTTTAAAAGTGAGAGTGAAGAACAATAAAACTTGATGATTACGAGAGTAAATAACAATAAAACTTGATTGACGAGTATAATAAATTCAACGCCAATTGTTTTGTTTGTGTTTTTTTTTCTTCTAAAATCAACATCACACTAACGAATTGAATATTAAAATAATCCATTGAATAAAAAGTTATTGAAAAGAAAAATATGTAATTCAAAGTTTTGATTACCTTAAAGTACAATCTTTAAGACCATATGATAGTTGGTTTAAACATTCAATAGAAATGGAGAGAAAATGAAGTTGGTTTAAATATTCGATATAAATTGAGAGAATGAGAAGTTGAAAGAAAAAAGATTGCAAAGAGACTTGAGTTTTATAACTTTATATGCATTTGGACAGATGGATTGGGAGTTGGACAGATGGATTGGTAGTAAATTTGAAAAACAAGAAAAATCTAGTGAATGAAAGACAACTTCGTGTTTCAAACTCAAAACCCCAAAGAAAAATGAAGCCAACATTTCCACTGCACTAACAAATGAATTATGATAGTTCTTACTTTTTTTTTTGTATTTATATGTTAATTACAAGATATAAATTTTTTTTGAGGGCCCTTACGAAGTCGGGGCCCTAGGCGGACGCCTACTTGGGCTACCCTTAGGGCCAAGCATGTAGACGAGGGATGTGCGGCAACCTAACATAACCACTGAAACGTTTTGTCTTCAAATGAGTTATTGCGGGGTAAAAAAAAAAGAGATGGATTGTTTGCCCTCCTATTTCCATACTCTTTCAATCCCCTCCTGTTTTGTGTAGTCACGGTTAAGTCACGAAAAGTAATAGGAATATAAAATGTTGACGTAGCTTAACCGTGACCACACAAAACAGGATGAGATGGGAAGAGTATGGAAATGGGAGGGCAGACAATCCACCTCCAAAAAAAAATGGACATGTTGTCTGCCTTCCCCATCCCATACCCTCTTATTTTTGTGATCACGGTTAAGCCACGTCAACATTTTATATTCCCATTGCTTTTTGTCTATTATTTTTATAAAAAAATCAATATAAAATGTTGACGTGACTTAACCGTAACTACAGAAATAGGAGGGCATGGAAGGGGATGGGATGAGAGAGGGCAAACAATCCAGGTAAAAAAAAAAAAACCTTTTGATGGTTTTGTTCTTTTTGCCCGTAGGATTTTTGATGAAGTACAATTAGTTTCAGAAGCTAGTTTAGATTACCATTGTGGATTAGGAAGGAAATTGACATGAAATTTTGTTTAGTTTTTGTTTCCCATTTTCTGGAGGATCACAATTTTTCAGCCCCGTTTGAAGGTAAATAGTATGGGTGAAGTTACATTTTTTTACACATTCATGATGATGGAAATACCCTATCGGAGAGTATCACTGTGAGGTTTACTGTAGTGAAATGGAAATAGTGAGAAATTGATTGGTTTCTGTCAGTACTACACTAATTGAAAGAATTCTAACCAGCTTCAGTATCTTGGTGAGATATGAATACTTACTTTCAGAACCCTAGGTTAACTCAAAATGGACTAGAAAATAACATTTATTGCAAATCTGGGTTTTTGTGTTTTTGGGCTTACCAAAAACATTTTGTCGATAATATGTTGTACACAAACAAGTTGAAAACTGTAAGGAAAATTCTCTCATTCAATGGTAAGCCACACAAAGTAGCGGTTTGCCATACATGTTATTTTCTAGTCCATTTTGCGTTAATCTAGGGTTCTGAAACTAACTATTGCTTTACACTGTTGCACAGTTGTGTACTCTTTGTTCACAAGGATATATCATATATTTTAAGAAAAACTAATGAAAATGGTTTGAAAACTTTGAGTTTTAATGATAAGGACAAAATAAAGGGTAAAGTGAATAGTACCATGTTTGACTTTTTAGTGTAAAAATGTGGTTTTTCGTTAAAGTGAACAGTACCGTGGGCTTTTCGTTAAAACTCCCTATATTCTATGGTAAACAGTTAGGGCTTTTTCAGTTCTATTGCTAGCAAATTGCTCGAAATTATCGGTTTCACTTACTAGTTGCATAATGCAGTTTTTTTTTTTTTTTTTTTTTTTTTTAAGTCAAACTATAGATTTTATTGGATTGGATGTTAGATTAGTTACTAACGGAATTCGAGTCCACGCCATCATGCAAGGGCTCAACTCTTTTTCATTAATGTGGTAAGAGGCCACTTGCATAGTGCAGGTGTTTTGATAAGTGCTTATTCTGAAGGATGTTGCGTCATCTGTTATCCAAAGCGTTGATACATAATCATCACGTTTGAATAGGAGCAGGCTCATGCATAATACTGTGGTTCCTGAGCGGCTTGAACGTCGGATTGTATAAACTCCATGCAGCCATTTGGGTTCTACTTAATCCTGCATCAGTTTAATGACAAAAACAGCAGTAATGACAGCTTCTCATGTTTATGTAGGTCTCCTTGAGAGGTGACCCATTGTTCTATTCCATCAGTTTTTGCACCGATCCGTTTAACTTGGTTTGCACAACCACCATGCTTTCAGTGGAAGAATGCAGATCATGAACAAGACACAAGGATACTTGTGCTCCAAGGTATGTGACTCTTGATTATGCCTTTCATACAATTAATCTCATCATGTATGATAGTCACTCTGGTCTACAACTTTGTTTCACTAGAGTTGGCAAAAACATGTAATCGAATGTGGCAACGGTATTAGATTATTGGGAAGAAGAGGAGGAAAAAAAGTAATGGACGACGGAACCGACAAGGGGAAATCCCCTCCTTCCTGCTGCAGAAGTACCATGATTGAACAATAATGTGGTCGATAGCAGTTCCAAATCGTATATCAGAGTTAGGTGTGGACTTTTCTTTGATTAATTTTGCCTTCTGCTGGTTAGGCGTGTTGAATGTTAAAGAAGAATGTGGGTGAAATCCAAGGGACAATTGTACTAAGACACTAATTTATTTGTTACATCTTTTTTAGACTAATGCAATTTGGGAGAACTATGAGATATTGGATGCAAAGGGCAATTCAACTACATCAACTTCCTCAGTAATTTCATTAGAAGAAGTCCCTTTTCCTGAAACTTGGGTGAACTATGAGGAACTAAGTTGTTTAGGCCAAAGAAAACTTGGGAGAACTACGAGGAACTAAGTTGTTTAGGGCAATGAAAACATTGGATACCCTATCAATATACAAAAGAAGAACCCGAAAAAACTTATCAATTTATTATAAAGATGAAGGGGATGCGGAGGTGGGGGAATGAATGGGGTCGGGTGGGAGTTGCAGGAATTAACCGACGCTATGTCGACGAGTTTCTGAGGAGGAGAGAGAGAATGTGCTTGGTAACCAGAGAAGTGTTAAGAAGACTTTGTTGACGTGAAATTTTTTATGAACTAATGTTACCGACATAATATCTTATAATATTAATAAAAAATTATGTCAAAAATATGATAAGTGACAAAAAATTTCTTAAAAAACATAATATTTCTCTCGGTAACAAAGAAGTTAATAGTTTAATGTGTTTTCAAATTTGGAAATTGATCCTCTTCGGATTCCTTCCTCTTAATTCATTAAGTTCGAAGATCTGGACAATTGAAATTTGATAAACGACTATAAATAGAGACTCACTTTAAAAGTTATAATAACTTTTACTATTGGATCAAATTTCAATGATCTGAATTCTCGAATTTAATGGATTAGAATGAAGAGATCTATAAATCTTTCCTTCAAATTTACATGTTGCCTTATTGTGTTGAGCCACAATTATTTCACGTGGGCCACCAAGGATAAAGGTTCCCTTATCCACAAACCATGATTAATCATAATTTAGATTATTTAATCTGAGGATTAGCCTTCCTTTTATTCATTTGAAACTTATCAACTATGTTAAAGTCAAGATGTTTTTCAACTTGGAACACTAAGTAATATGTCATATGTTATAATGCAACGGGAGGTAATTTTATTCAAGTGTTTGTTCACTTGTATATTATTACTAATATATGACGTAAATATTCGTATTTTCATCACACTGAAAATTCTATCTTAATAGACATCGAGTTATAATTATAATTATCTATCCAACAAACTTAATCAAATTCAACTATGTTAAAGTCAAGATGTTTTTCAACTTGGAACACGAAATAATATGTTATATGTTATAGTGCAGGGAAGTTAATTTTATTCAAATGCATGTGAATACTCGTATCTTTATCACACTGAAAAATCTGTCGCGATAGACATCAAGTTAATCATAATTATCTATCCAACAAAAACTTAATCAAATTACGCGTCATGGTTGGCCGGTGCCCTTGGACAGGTCGTCCTTTCCATGGTTTTTCACAAAACCTGGTGCTCCCATATACCCGCTGCGCCGCCTGGTTATTTTCTTCCTGTACGTATCTTCAAAGCCGCCAATCAATCCTCTCCACGTCACGATACCAAAAACTCAAACTCTCCATAAACCCACGCGGCTCGCATTTAATGGCTGCTTAACAGGGAACGTTAAAGTCTTCACCGCAGAGGATCACGTAATTTCGTAAAATCTAAAATTTGGTCAGTTGGATAAGGAATTTCAAAACCGGGCCCCTCTGGCTTGTTTATGGAGTTTGAAGCGGACAGTGCAGTGAAGGTCTGAGCTTTTGTCTCTCTGGTTTCGTTGTTTCGAGAAGCTGAGGGGATAAGGGGATAAATAAAAAGGTTGATACTTTAGGGGTTTTTGAACTGTTATTTCTTATTTTCTGTTTGGTTGGTGGGAAAATAATTTTCCGGGAAAATTTCCAAGTCATGGGAAAACCGTTCAGGGACTCTCTTAAAGCGCTTCAAGCAGATATTCAGCACGCCAATACTCTGTAAGTCTCCGCCTTCTCCTTCAATTCAATTTTCCACTAAATACATGAATTTTCACTTTATTTTCCGCTCATCTGCTGCACTAAATTTAGGAGTTTTTTCTCTTGAATTTTTTTTTCTTTCCAATTTTTATGTTTTATACTCCTAGTGTCGATTTAAAGACTTTTTTTTTTCATAATTAAAAAAACAAATTCTTAGGATCAAAAATTGATTTTTACTATGTAATTATGTATTAATGATGTGGGTTTTATTGATTTCGTGCATTAATTGGACTTTGGAGATGTAATAATTGTGGAATGCTTGTTGATCAAATGCTTTGTTTGGCCACTGTTTTTGTTCAGGGCACTGGATTATCCGAGGGAGAAAGACGGAGCACGTCTTCAGATGAGACTGTCTTACTGTCAGGCGGCCAACTTTTTCCTCTTTCTAGTCCAGTGGACTGACTGTCACCTCGCCGGAGCACTCGGCTTGCTTCGAATTCTTATTTATACGGTACATTCTTTTTTCTCAATCGAGTTTCGTTATTATGTCAATGTGCGATTTTTTTTCCGCGATGAGAGTGGGAGAGAGCTGAGAGAATTTGAAATGAATTCCTCCGAATGTTTGCTGCATACAAAACATTTTGAACTACAGCAGTAGTTGTCACATCCCGGCCTAGCCCCCATCACATCCGGGGCTCGACTCGATATTCTCCGTTTTGGGTCCCGACCACTCCCTCACGGTTTTGTTTCTGGAAACTCACGTGAGCAGAACTTCCTAATGGGTCACCCATCCTGGGAATGTTCTGGCCCAATTCTAGCTTAAGTTCCGATGGAACCCGAAGCCAGTTAGCTCCCAAAAGGCCTTGTGCTGGGTAGAGATGAGAATATATATATAAGGCTTACAAGATCTATTTCCCTGGACGATGTGGGATGTTACAGTAGTACAATAGTTGCTTTAAATTTCCTGCTATTTCCCTGAAAACAAAAGAGTCTATGCAATGTGTACTGATGTCCTACGGTGCGTACTATTATCCGAAGGGAACATGGTTTTTCGACTGTGGTAGGATGATTGCCGGGCCTGCTGGCCTAGTGGGGTAGCAGCCTTCAGGGTTTTGGGGGCAAGGTTTATGTTGTGTCTGTTGGTCTTTATTGTCTAGCATGCTTTGCAATTTCAACGTCCAGTTTCTCAGTTTTTAATTCATTCATTTCGTACTATCTTCAGAAAATGTAGTAATTGAAATTCACTTCTTGTTTGGTTGTGGGAATGCGATCGATTTGTGCAGACTTATCCAGATGGAAAGACCACCATGTCTGTTTATGAAAGGAAAGCCAGCATCAGAGAATTTTATGGTAAGTAGGATTCAGTAAAGACGTACGTAAATGCTTAGTGTAGTAGTGATACTCGTACGCAAATGCTTTGTGCTGCAAGAACATCTTCTTGGGAGGCTGAGAGGGGGGCGGTGGAAGGGTTTGTAGGGGCAGGGGATATAACTTTTTCTTCATCGATATTCATGGATATGTTTTTTGAACACTTTTATTTTCATGGACAGCTGTCATATTTCCTTCTTTGTTGCAACTTCAAAGGGGAATCACAGATGTGGAGGAGAGGAAACAGAAAGAGATTTGCACAGCCAGATACAAAAGAAGGGATGAATCCGAGAGGGGAAAACTCTCTGAAATTGACATTGAAAGAGAAGAAGAGTGTGGAATTTGCATGGAGGTGAACAGAAAAGTCGTGTTGCCTAACTGCAGTCACACATTGTGTTTGAAGTGTTATCGAGACTGGTAAGCTTTTTGGCCTTTTTTTTCTTGTGTTTTCTTTTATAGTTTTCAACTTATTTGTATACAGCATATTTTCGTTGTATCCATGAATTGTGATTTCTGTTAGCAAGAGTGATTTCCTGTCGATGCTTTCTATCTTGCGTGCCACAGATTAATGGAACTGAAATTGTAACCTCGAATAAGTGTTAACAACGTCCATTAGGTCATCTTTTCATTTTTTGGGATACTCTCGTACACATTGGACCATGTGTCTTTATAACGTTTCCATCATTAAGTCTTTGGGTTACCCTGTTCGGCTCAGATGAAAGTTTAAAATGGCCAACGACTTCTCTCCGAATTGACCTTGTTTAATCGAATGATACTGATGCGTAAACCTGGAATTTGGATTTTCCTTTTCCTTGTTTAAATGCTTTTTATTTCCATTCATAAAATCGAGCAGAACCTGATGTTTTCTGCTGTTTGTTTCAGGCATGGTAGGTCTCAGTCATGCCCTTTTTGTCGCGATAGTCTCAAAAGAATCAACTCAGGTGACCTTTGGATCTACACTGAGAAATGCGATGCTCTCGATTTATCATCAATCTTAAGGGAGGACCGCAAGAGACTGTTTATGTACGTTGATAAACTGCCTCTTATTGTGCCAGATCCTGTTTTTCTACCCTATGATTCTCATGTCCGGTGAGGTTCGTCTACATCTTGCATTCAGGAACTGTGTATATAACAAGCCTTGCCCTACTGTAATTTAAAACCTGTTAACATGTAAATGCACTTTGTCCATTGTTTTGATTCGCTTCAAAAGAGTAAGATGTATTGTGTTCGTGTCATACTTTCGTTCGGCGTTTTTTTCGTTTTGAATTTTGTTTATACCATATTTAGGGCCTCGTATTTAGACCTCGTATTAATACTCGAGGGACTTAAATGTAATTATGTAATAAAGGAAGGGGCAAATATGTAATTAGGGGAGCCTCATTCTCACTCCCTCACAATTAGAGGAGGCTCATTCTCACCCTCGGAGGCCATTTCTGAAGCCAATTCCTAGGCCCTCTCACCCCCTCTCAACGCTCTCACTCTCAGAGCTCTCTCCCTCAAATAAATGACAATCAGTGTGGACGTAGCCCAAACCTTGGGGTGAACCACGATACATCTTGTGTTATTTACATTTCATGCAGATTCACGGTCGGATTTACGTTGTTCCAAGACCTCCGGTTTTGTGCATCAACATTTGGCGCCGTCTGTGGGAATCGACACAAAAAATCATGTCGGTTCTCTTTCATTTTTTTCATCTCACCACCGTAGATCTGCAAAACCCACACAGAGACACAGACACAGAGTTCTTCTTGCTCTCTCTGCAACACCGAGAGTACCACCTCAGGTAAATTGTTGAAAAGTCAAAAGCAGTTTTCTTCTTTTTCTACTTGTTATGGGAATGAGGGAGTAGTATTGGGGCTCTGGAAAATCCTCCAAGAGAGGCAGAGGCAGAGGCAGTGGAGGACCACCAGACGAAGACAACCAAATGGATCCACCGCCACTACCACATCTCCCCACCACAGTCACCACCACCGCAACTCCGACTATTCCTCTTCTTCGTGAAATTTGAAACCGTCGCGTTGATGGGTGTTCTGCTCGACGACGTAAAGTCGTCAGAAATCTTGGTTCGTCGATGCGCTGAACGGGTCGGGTCTTCCGAGGAACCTGTCGGATTCTGCCACCATGGATTCCGCCCCTTCTCCAGCGGACTTAGCTCCGCAGCTGAGTTGTGGACTATCCAGTCATTCTCGCCGACAACTGCACCAACAACTGGTGCTGCCTCCGACGACCCCTCCGTCTCGATCTCGCCGACAACTGGTGCTGCCTCAGCTACGGCGGCGACCAGTACCACTACTGCTTGCACGTCTTCGTCCGCGCCCGCAAACGCCGCGTCGATGTTGGCGGATGATCAGAGCAAGAACGAGAAGCAGAAGCACATGAAGCAAATGAGGAGATTACAGAAAGTAATGATGAAAGATTAGCTGACCCTCCACGACCTCTCCCTCCACCCTCAGGGAAGGAAGATGCTCGTCCCCCTTACAGCGTCGCTTTACGTCCCCGACACCTTCCACGACGCCCACCAAGTCCTGGTCGACTTTGGCACTGGCTACATCGGAAAGTTTTTCGTTGAAGCGACCCGTCGGTTCCACAATGCAGATTGGGTCACGGTTGGAGATGGGGAGTCGGATTTTGTTAAACAGCACCAAAAAGGAGATTCAATGTGGACTGTTTTAAAAGGCCGCGTGTACAAATTGTCTCCATAGATGAGATTTCACCCTGGAGATGAGGAACGGCTCAATGAATATTTCAGGAAGTATGGAGAGGTGGTGGAGGCTGTGATCATGAGGGATCGTGCAAAAGCGGAGATAAGATTAATGTACTTATCATTCCTTGTCTGCCATCTGCAAAAGAGAAAAGAAGACAGCAACAAAAGTAAAAGTAAAGCAGAAAATGAAAAGAGAAAAGAAGAAGAGAGGCACATGAGAACACTGCAAAAGCAAGGAATAAACATCCCACCAGAAAGATGTGATTTACTTTTCTTATTTCTGAATTATGTAAATTATTTTTCTTATCTTTCGGATACATTTGTATAAACCCCGTCAGAGGTTTAAAAAAAAAAAAAAAAAAAAAAAAAAAAAAAAAAGAAACAAAAGCAAAAGAAAAAAGAAAAGGAGGTCCGTAGCTGATGCCAAAGCAAAAGCAGAAAAGAGGTGAGTCCCATTGGAACGGAGAGATCAAGAAAAGCAAAAAACACTGCAAAAGTAAGGAATAAACACTCCACCAGAATAATGTAATTTATTTTTATTATCTTTCGGAGACATCTGTATAAACCCCATCAAAGGGTAATATGTATAAACCCCATCAGAGGGTAGGGTGAAAAAAAAAAAAAAAAAAAAAAAAAAAACAAGCCCAAAATAATGGGCTGCAATGTCATGTGGAGTGCGAAGGCCCATATGCCCAAAAGAGTCAGGCCCTCTATTACCACCAAACAGGTGATCAAAAGTACGCCTAGTACTTCAAAATTATTCGGCAACCTGCCGCTATTACCACCAACCAGGTGATGAAATGTACAACCCGTACTCTAATATCATTGGGCAACTAGCCATTCATGCCACCAATCAGATGATGAAATGTACAACTCGTACTCTAATATCATTTGACAACTAGCCATTCATGCCACCAACCAGGTGATGAGATGTACAACCCGTACTCTAATTTGGCAACTAGCCATTCATGTCACCAACTAGATGATGAAATGTACAACCCGTATTCTCCTTCATGCCACCAACCAGGTGATCAAAAGTACGCTAAGTACTCCAAATTATACATGAGCATTACTCATGTCATTCATACATAAACATTCATGAGCATCACTCATGACAATCATACATAAACATTCATGAGCATCACTCATATCAACATTCATGAGCATCACTCATGTCAACATCCATGAGCATCACTCATGTCAATCAACATAAACATTCATGAGCATCACTCATGTCAATCAGCTTCAAAAGCTTCATTTACCAAGCTTCAACTTCAAAGCTACAAAGCTTCAGTGCAGGATATACAAATACCACCTCCAAACAACCGCCACTTTGGCCCATACATCGATTCAATTTGAAGTCTCCAGCCAACAGACTCTATTGACCGAAGACTTGGGGGACTACATTATGTACCATATATTGGGCCTCAACTGGGCCTCATGAAAAATAATTGGGGGACTTAGCCCATTACTTATGTATTGAGGAGCGAGCCCTTATTTTATAAAAGGGACTCCCTCATCATCATTAGAGAGCATCGCCGCCTACTAAGCAACCGTCTCGCAGCGAGCATCACTCATAACCCATTACTTATGTATTGAGGAACGAGTCATTATTCTATAAAAGGGACTCCCTCACTTTCATTAGAGAGCACCCATTATTCATGTACTGAAGAGCGATCCCTTATTCTATAAAAGGGACTCCCTCACCTTCATATGCCGCAAACTGAGCCAACCAAGGCAACATAAGCCACAAGCCGAGCAGCTTCGCAGCGTGTGCTACTTTTAGTTGAGCGTCATTTCAGATTGAGCACTGCCTCATATCGAGCATCAATTCAAGACAGCATCTAGTTACTTCGGCCCACACATGGACTGAATTTCAAGTCTCCAGCCAAAAGACTCTCTTGACTGAAGACTTGGGGGACTACTGTTTATACCATATTTAGGGCCTCGTATTTAGACCTCGTATTAATACTCGAGGGACTTAAATGTAATTATGTAATAAAGGAAGGGGCAAATATGTAATTAGGGGAGCCTCATTCTCACTCCCTCACAATTAGAGGAGGCTCATTCTCACCCTCGGAGGCCATTTCTGAAGCCAATTCCTAGGCCCTCTCACCCCCTCTCAACGCTCTCACTCTCAGAGCTCTCTCCCTCAAATAAATGACAATCAGTGTGGACGTAGCCCAAACCTTGGGGTGAACCACGATACATCTTGTGTTATTTACATTTCATGCAGATTCACGGTCGGATTTACGTTGTTCCAAGACCTCCGGTTTTGTGCATCAACAAATTTCATTCATAACTTGAATACAATACTTGCAGTAGGTACATCAATTTGAATCACTCTACATACTGCTATGAGATCAAGAACCAGATGTTGCTGGATCTCGAGTCACCATCTATTGCCTTGAATGCGTACATAATCTGCGTAAAAGCGACGTTGGTGTTCTTCTGCATGAACATATGCATGGCCTCCATGACTGGAAACATCAAGACCTGCAATTTCGTCATCCACAGAGATCCTCAAAATCCTGAGCTTGTGAAGGGTGTAGAAGAGATGACCCATTGTCAAGCTGACCCAGCCCACAATGGCCAAAAGCTCAGCCACTTGGGCTCCGAGCAGCCCCCATCCGCCGCCCATAAAGAGACCGTAAGGCCGTACTGTACCGACGGCGCCTGCATTATAGGCTTGGACAACAAACTCATCTTTCGCGAACAGCCCTGTAAATATCAAACCCCACGCACCACACCCACCGTGCAATTGGGTCGCCTCTAACGGGTCATCAAATTGTAGTTTTATGGCCAAGATGTTGAACCCCATTAGAACCCAAGCTGCGAAGAAACCACAAACAACGGCAGCCCACGGTTCTACCACGGCACATCCCGACGTTATCGCTACAAACCCACCAAGCACTCCGTTGCAAACATCTAGTGCATCCCAATGACCCACTAGCAAGCGCCGACCGAATAGGGTAACGATTCCAGCAGTCGATCCAGCTAACGTAGTTGCAACCGCTGTTCGGCCCACACCAGTCCAATTCCCTTGATCACTTGTGTTCGGATACGCCACAAGAATCTTATCAAACGAGCCCGGATTGAACCCAAACCAACCGAACCACAACAAGAACGTCCCAAGCACCACGAGCGTCGCATTATGGCCTCTAATGGGTATGGCCTTCCCAAATGAGTCAAACCGGCCCACTCTGGGGCCTTCGATGAAAGAGCCCCAAAACCCGGCAACCCCGCCAACCAAATGGACCACGCCACTCCCGGCAAAGTCAATTGCTCCAGAGCCTAACAACAAGTTACTCGAATTTGGACTAAGCCACCCAGTGGAAGACCACACCCAATGAGCCACCACGGGGTACACAAACCCGGAAAGAAAGCAAGAGAAAACGAGGTACGCACTAAATTGGGTACGCTCAGCAATTGACCCACTAGTTATACCCGCAACGGCTATGGCAAAAGCCCATTGGAAAAGGAAGAAGCTGTAGTCATAGTCGTAGGTGGAGTTGGGAATGTCCTTGAGAGCAAAGAAACTTGTACCAATAAAAGGGTTGGCATTTGAGCCCTCTCCGAATGCAAAGGCAAAGCCGAAGAGGTAGTAGGAGAGGCTACCTACCACAGCGTCGACGACGTTGGTAAGCATTATGTTCATGGCGTTCTTGGCTCGAACGGAGCCGGCGCAGAGCATGGCGAAGCCAAGCTGCATGACGAAGACAAGGTAGGCGGAGAAGAGGAGGTAGATGGTGTTGATGGAGTATTCGACGCTTTCCTCCCATGTGACAGCCATGAGAGAGAGAGAGAGAGAGAGAGAGAGGGAGAGAGAGAGAGAGAGAGGTGGTTGATAGTTGAAATGGGTTTTGGTAGTTTTGTATGTTAATGTGTGTGATGAGAGGTTTGAAGTTTGCACTTTGAAGGGTAGATGCATACTGGTAGGTCGCTTGATTTTTGATACTCGGTTTCCCATGTCAATAATACTGGTAGACGCATAAGTCGAGTTCGTTGCCTAAATATTCTCATTGAATTTTTTTTAGTGGCGGCTGAGTTTACAAATAGATAATAACATCTGACTAGAACATTGGAACGTCCAGTTGAGGAGATTGTAATTCTTGATTGAGAAAATATGTATTTTGGTTACTGGAAAACTGAAAAATTAAGATCCGACCCAATCGGAATCCTGGTAGTTTTCACAGAGTTCCTCTTTCGTCAATGTTACTTTCGATTGCATTGAATTCAGTCCCTGTAGCTAGTTTGCAGATTGTCTATTTACATCTACCTCGACGTCTACACGAAGGCATGATGACTGTGCTCCTCTTAATTCGGCCTTTAGATTTTGTAACGCGATTGAAAGTTCCGAAGATGACAGAAAAGACTTTCAAGCAGGGGAGGCAGAATCCGATGGCACCCGATTGCTTTCACCATAAGAGGATGATGATGGTTTTAGTTTGGACCTGGGGTACTTCATCTTATGAATCTATTTCAAACAAAGAAGAAGAGATTTGGGAGGGTACCTTGCAGTTCAAGGCAAGTCAACAAATGAAGGGGGTAGCGACAATACTCGGTGTCTTCGTGTTATTTGCTTTGAGATGGTCCAAGGGATTGCTTCTTTCTTCCTTGTGGGCACTGTCCTGCCCGTGTTACTTGCGGAACAAGGTTTGTAAACCTACAGCATGCCGCCCTAGGGCGTCGTTTTAATATAATCCTTATACGAAATCATTGTATCTTCTGCAAAAATCATTTGTAATCGATTTTGCAAATTCGATTACACAAATATAGTTAACTTGTTCATAAAACTTGAGTTGATTTTTATCGAATTCAAAAGTTGCATTCACAATTCGAATTTCCGCAGAATACAAACTGGCAGTACATTGATCATTCTGATGAATTGCCAATGAATAAGGAACACCTTATTATATACTAAGAAGCGAAATTACAGTCCCTCGTGATCAAAACTCTGCTTCTGCACACGGTGGAGATTAGAAAGCCGTCGTCACCTCTACATCTCTTCTACCGGTCATTGACAAAACAGCTTTCATCTGCAAACAGTCCGTCCTCAGAGCCGGTTGAAGCTGGCCGAGGCACAACTTGAGTTTCGTCAAACTGAGGCAGCACCGGTGGTCCTAACGATAAGCCAACGTCTTTAAGCAAATCTTTATCGTCTAAAAGAAAGTCTTCATCCTCTAAAAGCGATTCACCACCTCCGCCATCCAAGCATATCGGACAAGAACAAACGCCACTGGTCGTCGTGAGACAATCATGATCAGAAAAATCTGGCGGCATTGCATTCAGGTCAATGCCGCTCTTGCACCCCTGATCTTGATTAGTTCCACTGATCTTCTTATGGCTTTCATCAAAGTGCACAAGAGAACTACTTTTCCTTGCTCTCTCGTTCTCCGGTTTCTCCTTCAATTCTCGGGTTGGATGATCTCTCATGTTCGCGCACCTCGGATTCTTTTTAAGCCGGCAAAGAACAACCTTTCGGGCTTTATGATCGGAGCCATTGCCATCAACGATTTCTTGGGTTTGACGAAGACTGTATTCTTCTAGGAGCCAGCCACCGTCCTGGTCACACCCCTCGTTCTTATACTTGAAACACCTCTTATCTCCAATTCGTTTTCCGTGAAAATCCTTAACCGTCTTATATGAGCTTTGGCTCCAGGTGCCTCCGGCGTCAATGGTGCGTTTGATGTAGCTCGACGGCAGATAATGCAGTTCGTAGAACAAATACAAGTCTTGATCCACAAGGGAACGTCCGCCGAAATTCTCCCAGATAACCCACGGTTCCATCTCCCCGAAGGGGTCGAACTCGTGCATGAAGCTCCGGCAGTACGCCATAAACTTCTTTCCGGCGACGACTCTGTTGGAAAGATAGAAACCGACCAGTTCTTGATCGGTTGGAAGGAATCGAAAACCCGGCGGCACGTCACGGTAAGAACCCATCAGCGCATTGCCGTAGAAATTCGCCATTGTTAAGTTAACCAGGGCTCTAGATTTTGATTCTTGAAGATTTGACTGATCGGCGAAAAAGAAATATTCCGACTCGGAAATGGGTTTTCCGATGAATATAGAAACTCTCTCTCTCTCTCTCTCTCTCTCTCTCTCTCTCTCTCTAGCAATGCGTAGTGCACTGCAACTGTGTGCTAAATAGGGTGTTTCGGTCCATTTTCAACCGTTGGATCTAATCCATCCAACGGTGGATGATGTCCTTTATTTATCCAAATGGAGGGTATTAACGATATTTCGAATTTTCGTATTTTATTTATTTGCCCAAATTTTGGTATTTTTACCAAAACCGAATTGTAATTTTCCATTTTTACCAAATTTCATTTACCTCGTTTTCTCGAGCGTTCACCAATGCCGAGCCATCATTCCCGCCAAGTGTGAGGAGGAGGAGTGTGGAAGTCCGGAACCGGGTCGGATAAAATCCGACGAGGTAATAGTCTGAGTAATTTGGATCACCGATGTGAGTCGCCTGCCAACTGTTTGATAAATTGCTTGTGGTTCAAGTTAGTGTGAATAGTTTTCCTTGTACATTGCATTTGAATTGCTCTGTTATTTGCAATTGCACTATTTTCAATTGGTTAGGATATGATATACTGGATTCATGTTTGGCAATGGCAACTAGGGAGGAGGCGTAATGGCTCGATACTCCAAAGTTTCAACCGATGGTATAATAGGACAGTATAAATGCTATGATGAATGTATGGTGTTTCAGAATGCTTTCGTAGGAAAAATGATCTTTTATCGTTGATTGATCAGCGAATACAATTACTGGATAACGCTTACTTGTTCATTGTGCGTCAATGTTTTCTCACCTCATGAGTGGAATAGTAACATATCAAAAGAAAAAGGTGTAGTTTTTCGGTTTTCTAGTTTGTTCTTAATCTATTCAAATTTTAATATGTGTGAGTTTGTAGGTTTGCGCATCTCATCGTATTTGGTTTGTTGATTGGGATGTCTTTAGTTATTCATGACCATCTAGATGCTTTCTTGTAGTTGTTTTTCCTCCCATATAGTTTGTTCTGATGACTCCCTCACCAGCCAGAAATTACCGTTATACGATAGCCTATGGCTGATGCATAATAAAGAGTCCTCCACTATGTTTCTGCTGCTCGCTTTCCAGCAAGTAGGGGACTGGGTTTGTGGAGGCTGGGGTTGATGCAATTCATTTTAGTTATACATGACTAGATTATGTGATTTTGGAATTTAAAGTTTTAACTTACCAAATGCATCAGGATTTTTATGTTTTGCAACTAGGGAAGCCAAGACAGTTTGGGCTGGCACGAGGCTACTGGTGTCCGATTGGTCATATACAGGATTTAGTTCTCCTAACCTGTTGTATCTAGTGATAAATATATTGGTTTGTAATGCTTTTTTGGAATAAGGATCCTCTAAACATAGTTTAGTCTATGAAAAAAATTCAATTGCTTCATGTTGAACTTGTTCTTTATCCTTCAACGCTTTCTCATCTGAAATGAGATAGCAGAATGGTAAAATGACCAGTCCTAAGTTATTTGTTTCTTATGTGACTGTTCCTCTTGATCTAGGCTTTGAATTGGTGATGGAGACGGTTAAAATAATACCTTACATGTTGATGCATAAGAAACTACAGATGGGTGTAGTTCTATACTGGTGAAATTTTATTGTAATGTGCTTTGAGATATTGTTCGCTTTGGTGAGATCAGTTGTCCTGTCATCTATATGCTTTCAGAGTGTTGCATGGCATCTTTTTTTTACCTCATTCGTCCTTAATTCTCTAGGTTTTACATTGATGAGTCGGACATGTTTGAAGTATGGAGGTCTGTAAGAAGACTAGTAATGATTTTCTTAATCTTGTTTTGGTTACTTTTCGTTTATAGGGTATTATGGATGAATCAATGATTCTCACAATGCTGGGCAGATGTCTGTAGATAGTAGAGTAGGTTGTGACGGCCAACTAGCAGTGATTCTTTAGCAATTACATGGAAATACAGGCGTAAGATGTGGTGTTTACGTGTCTTAAATTGGGATATCAGATGGATTCAACAACAATGCAGATCATGATGATGACGGGACTGTTCTGCATTGTTAGATTAACAATCAGAAGGTAGATTTGAAACTTCAATTCCAAGCAACCATCAAAGGACATCAGCAACTACATGGTGCAACGACAGATGTGTCCGGATATCTTTGAATGCTGCAGGAACAGATGTACCATGGTGCAACAACATGGATTGTCTCAAGCGACTTGGTGGTCGTATTACTGGGACGTCTTTGAATGCTGTATGGAATATAATGATTTCATTTTGCTCTTTTTGTTTGGCTCTTGATAATTATGCAATCTCGTATTTGTCCTTTGGATCTGAACTGGTTCTATATTTGTGTGATTAAATTTTCCGACCAAATATGCGATCGATCTTTCATGGGCTCCGACGGAATATTTAGCGCCACGGATTCTTTCATTGTTATGCCAATGTGTTTCTGTGCTTTTTCATATTTTCAATTCATCTTAAAAACCAACTTGTGAGTTTATACATTCTTAGTAAACAATTACACGTTGATCAGGAAGTAACTCAATAACAACAAGAAATCAAAGAAACATCTTCTATATAAACTAAAACAGAAATTACAATCTCTCGCCGTCGAAATCAGACAGTCGTAGTCACCTATGGTCCTATACGTCTCCGATCTACTGATCATTGAACACAATTGCCCATCCACAAACAGTCGTTCCAACAACTCATCCCATCCAACGGCAAAGGCACTTGAGTTCCGTCAATTTGAGGCAGCTTCCCTAGTGACCATGCAGATCCACAGTCTAATGGTGGCAACAAATCGTCGAGGTCAAAAAACATATCTTCACCGTTCTCAAAAAGAAGGTCTTCATCCTTCAAAAGCGACTCACCACCTTCGCTGGCAAAGCTTACCGGCACATAATCATGATCAGAAAAACTTGCAGGCATCGTACTACCGTCAATGTTGCTTATGCACTGCTGATCATGATTAATAGCGTCATTAATCATCTTGTAATTGCTTTCATCGAAGGGCACGATGGGAGCACTGCTAGTACTAGGGCAGTTTTGTAGTTCCTCAACGGTATGGGTGATCACACTAGTAGTATTTTGTGATCCCACTTCGTTTCTTGCCTTCTTTTTCGCCGGTTTCTGCTTGACTTCTTTTCTTGCCTTCTTTTTTGCCGGCTTCTCCTTGACTTCTTTTCTTGCTCTCTTTTTTGCCGTCTGCTCGTTCACTTGTTGGGTTGAGTTCGAATAATTCTTCTTGTTTCCGCTCCTAGAATTCTTTTTAAGTCGGCAGAGAACCACTTTCCCAATTTCGTGATCGGAGTCATCAGCACCAGCAACTACACTAGGAAGAATGCTGTACTCTTCCAAGAGCCAGTCACCGTCATGCTCACACCCTTCCTTCTCATACCGCAAATTCCTCTTTTTCCCAATAGATTTTTCATTCTCCAAATCCTTGACCAGCTTTGAATTGGATTCGCTCCACGTACCACCGGCGTCAATTTCACGTTTGATGCGCGCCTGGCTTCTAGTCTTGAGTTGGCAGAAGAAGTACAAATCTTGATCTTCAAGTCCCGGTCCGCCGAAATTCTCCCAAACCACCCACGGTGGAGTCTTGCCGAAGAGGTCAAACTCGTAGATAAGATTAAAATTGTTGCAGTCCGCCATTAAGGGCTCTCCGTGGAGGACTCTGTTGTAGAGGAAGAAACTGATCAATTCCTGATCGGTCGGATGAAACCGAAAACCCAGCGGCATACCATTAAAACCCAGCAGAGGATTTTCATAAAAACCCAGCGGCACAACACCACCATAACCCTCCGCCTCCATTGTTAAGACGTCGTTGGGTTTCTCTGTGTTAATTATGTGAATTAACGTGGAAGAAATTAGGGTGCGAAATCGTATTTTGGTGCGAAATCGTATGAGTTCTTTCCTTACCGGGGTAGGTGATTATATACTTTTTCTTCCCATGTCTCTGCCGTTGGATCTAATCTCATCCGACGGCTGGGCGCGTTTCGCATAAGTAGCCGTTGGGTTGTGCAAAATAGTCACGTGGTTAGGGATTCAAGGGAATTTGAAATATCCTACAGTGCATAGGAAAAGTATATCTATACTTTCTCCCGCGTTGTTGTTCGCGGGAGCCACCGCCATCCCACCACCGGAAGTCGGAAACCGGGTTGGATAAAATGGGGCTGGATATTAGACACCCTCATTGATTTGTACTATAAACTATCTCTCTCTTGTAAGATGTGAGTGTCAAGGAGAATGAGTTCTTGTTCTCAACAAACCGATAGCTCAGTGTATGAGTGATCATGTTGAGGAAATTCCGATCGTACTTGGCTAAGATTAAGAGTCCTAATAACATGCAATTATATTCACGTAACCCTATCAAGACTTGATAAGAGTTCAAAACTTACTAGGACTATATCGAAACCCTAATCTGTTTGGAATATCCGAGGTATCAGTTAGTAGGCCTGATATCAAGGGAGTATGGATATATATAGGGAGGTCCCTGCACTCACAGCACCGTCCCTTTTTTAGCGAACCCTATTCTAGCTGGATTATTGGTTGCTGAGTGTAGAAGACCTTCTGTTATTCATTGCAGCAATGTCAAGCTCTTCTTCTTCTTCAGGTAAGTCTATTATGTTTACGTATGCATGTCATTGTATGTATGTGATTCTATGCATGCAGTGTTTTAATGTCTAACATGTGGTATCAGAGCACACACTGTCGTGTTTAGAATCCTTACAAACACAAGAATATGTTGATTAAAATGCATGATCCTAACATAAGGCTTCCGCGCAATGAAACTGATATAGTTATTGACTATTACCGACATACATCATGTTTAGAATAATATCACTTATACACGCACACATGTTTATGACACACCCCGACCCTGATATTCTCCGAATACCAGGATAGACACGTGCTGGCCGACACCCGAGGGTGACGAAAACCATTAATTGATACAAAAACTAAGACTAAGCAATAAATAAGAGTTAGAAATTTAAAATACAAGGAATTAATAATTTAGGAACGTGTTCAGAGCATACAACTAAACCTAATCACTAAAAAGAATTAAGATAAAATTTAATGAATAAAGAAGTGGGTCTTACATTGAGATGATTCAAAGATGCTGATGCGGAAGTGTCTTGACGCCGGGATTAGGTGCCTTGATCCTAAGTCCTGAATGGGGGCGCAAAACAAAGGTGAGTGGACCAAGTTCATATATATATAATAATAATAAAGCAGTTATCAAGATACTAACCCCCACAGTTTAATAATGAAAACTACTAGCATAATAAGTGATGGATTTAATAAAATCCTAGCATGCCAAATATCTCAAAAGCCATATCGCGGAAACGCATCGCGGAAATTAAAACAGTAAACGTATCATAAATCGTCTCGTAAGCGCGGTGTGCTGCTAGAAATATCACTGAATGAATATATCTCCCGGCCCAATGCCTGCTCCGTGGTTTTTGCGCCCGTAACCAGAGATTACCAACTCCCGGCCCAATACCTGCTCCATGTCCCTCAGCCCGTAGCTAGGGATTATTTCTCCCGGCCTAAATGCCAACACCAGTTCCTCGCCCCAGGTGTCTACTAGGTATGCACAAAAAGTTACGCCTCTCATAAATAACCACTTCATAGTATAAAGTCATCCATCGTCTATACTATAAAGAGGGGTTTCGAAAACATGTTCTAGCATCCTATCGTCATCCATCAGATAGTCTACCAGTTCATGGTTTTTATAGAAAATACAATATTTTAAAATATAGCTCAAAATAGGCTAACAATTTATTTCCTCACCAAAACACGAGACGAAATCAATAAATTCAATAAACAGGCTTCACATAAATCAAATCATAAACTCGTAGGCATGCTAATCATTTATGCAATTAAACTATAAAATCATGTAATTTTAGAAAGGGTCCACTCACAAATATTCCTTAGCACAAGAATCGCGCGAATAAGGATATAGAATTTCTCCACTAGCAACTTTACCTAAGCACAAAAATATAATTAATAAATAAAAGGATTTTCCTAGAAGATTGGGTTTGAAATAAATAAAATAGGGAATTTGGGATTGGATGGTTTAGGGTTTTAAATGGGTTTTAGAAACCTAGGGTTTTTGGGTTAAAAGGGTATTAGGGTGAAAATAGGGGTTTGGGCTTAAGCCCAAACACACACACACTACAAATACACACACACACGGCATGCATGTGCATGCATAAACACACACACACACACACGCCTAAACATACACACACACACACACGGGCACAAAGGCCCTAAAGCCTCATAAAAAAAACTGGGCTTAGAGCCCCTTTAAAGAAACCGGCCCAAGGCCTTTTTTAAAATAAGGCCCGAGGCCTTTGGGGGGGTTTTAAAACCAATTAACAAAAAAAAAAAAAAATGGGCTTGGGGTTTAACGGGCTTAAGGCCCGAGGGGGAAAAGGTGAAAGGGAAGGCCGGATGGCCTTGGTTTGCCGAGAGAGAAGGCCGGAGCTGCTACAGCTCCGGTCACTTGAAAACGAGAGCTTCGAGCTCCGATCTAGGTACAAACATGAAGAACAAAGAGAGAGAGAGAGAGAGGTTTCTACCTTCCAAAGACCGTGACTCGGTCGGAGGTGACCGAAAAAAACTCCCAAAGTCCACGGTTCGCCGGAAAATGGGTGTGCTCACCCACAATGATTTCTGAAGCAAAATCTACGTAAAAATGGAAGGTTCAAGCTTCTAAATCACAACCAAACATCAAGGTAACAACGAGAATGAGAGATTTGTGATTTACCTCAACGAAAAGAAAGAAAATGCTCGCCGGAGCTTTGCTCCGTGTCGTTGAACTCGCAGGGCAGGGTCCCTGGGCTCGTGGTGAGCCTCTCCTGATGGTGACTCGGTCCTAATGAGTCCACGGGAAAAGAGATGCGAGAGGTTGAGGGAGAGAGATACACGGGAGAGTTGAGAGAGCTTCGGGAGAGAGAGACGAAGAAGAAGGTCATGGGGGTGGGGGACAGAGAAAAGGAAAAAAAGAGAGGAGGTTTGATGATTGACACGTGGCAGCTGGGGGTGGAAATAACAAATTTTCCAATTATTTTGGGGGTGGTTGTAACAGTTTATATATATATACATGTCTCTGTTTTGCAAGTTTTAATTTCGGATCTCGGAAGACCAAAACTTAATGAGTTACTGTCACTATATGATATGACAGACAAATCTTTTGTGAATCATGATCAATTTCAACTCAAAAGTGTTTGAATCATGCTTCAGTTCATCTGTTCAAGTTGAACAGAACGATTAAATTGATGGTGAATATATTTTGAGATAATTCTAAAGAATTCTTATATTCAGTCATGTTTAATTGGTGTATAAGTGAGATGCAAAATTAACATTGATGCAATTTTATTTGCTCAAAAGTGTTAAAATTGTGTCGTTAATGCAAAATTTTTTATTTTAGTTGTGCAAACTCTAATATAATCAGTTTTCGATCTAAAGATGTGACTGGTATTATATGATTTTTGATGCCATTAATTGTTCATACCCTGAACTTTTAATGAAGAGCTTATGAGAACAAATACTGAATTATATGTTGTTGATGCAACTATGACTTCTCTTAACTTCTCCAATATCAAAACACTAACTAGTTCCAACTATAAGAAATGGAAGGAAGACATGGAGATAGTGATAGTAATTTATAATGCACCACAAAGTAGCACACAATAATCCTATTAATTTTCCTTATTAACACTAAAATTTGTCGATTGTAGCATATGAAAATAAGGGTCTTTCCCGCAGAAGATTGTTTTTTTCCAAATACTTAAAAATGTCACACAAATTGGGTAGCTGTCTCCACTGACCAGCCACCAAACAAAAATTATTAGACTAACTTAAACTTATCCAAATGTAACGAAATTTTATACACATAAACTAGACACACTGAGCTATGTTCACACAAATTTTTGGGATTTTTGGAGTTGATTAGCTATTTAAATTAAATCGCACAAAACAGGACCGAAACCGATTTTAAATAATACCAATAGATTTTAATTCACAAGTTAAGAAAATGAGTTAGGGGACATGCTATCCACCACCAAATAATCATGCAAGTATGTTATGTTTCATTCAAATCCCTTTTATTTCCGGATGAAGATGCTCAAGTTGGCTCAATGTTAGAACACAACCTATTACTCTTTCTTACGTAGTATGTTAAGAGAATGATGTTTTCAACTTAACTTAGTTCCTAGCATGCAATCTAGAATGGTGTGTTCATAGATTTAACAAGTAGAAATCATTAAGAATAAAAAGAGTTTGAGTCATCACAAGGCATCGTAAGTACTGGTGTTGTCTTACTTATCCTAGAAATCGGTTCACATGCTAACCACAATTAACAAGTGCTACTGTAGAACATATGTAGGTCCTCATTCAACAAGGGCATGCAGACATATATTCATAGCATTAAAATCCTAGATATGCTCACTATGTATGCATCCACAGAAACACATAAAGAATTTATCAATGAGATAAATAGTGAAACAATTTTCATCCTTCCATAAAAGTCATTCAAACAAAATATCACAACAAACTTACAATCATATTCGGGGCTTCAAAACAGCCCCTAACTACTTAAAATTTAGTTACACATAATTCACAAATTAAAACATAAAATAAAACATAAGTTTGAGAAAGAATAACACCGAATGAGGAATTTCTTCCTCTCTGTGCTCTGCTGCTTCAGCCAGTCCTTCACGTTCTTTCGCTGCCAGGAAGGCAGCGCCTGTTTCTGTCCTTCACGTCTCCAAGCTGCCAAGGCAAGGCAGCTCTCCTGCCTTCCAAATCCCCGCTGCCTCTTGGCAGTTCTTTTTTTTATTCTTCTCCCCAGGCTCCCTTCCGCGCCCTCTCTCATCTCTACTCCCTTTTCAGTTTTATTTTATTCTTTCTTTTCTCCACAATGTCTGCCATGCCTCTTTCTTTATTCTTTTATGCTTTTCTTTAGTCCTCCACTTCTTCCACTTCTTTCTTTTCAATTAGCCACTCATTCCGTGTCCTCCTTCTGACTCCCTCCATATTTGTTTATTCCTCCACCATCGGTCCGTGTTGCTCTCTCCACTCTGTTTTGTTTTCTGCTTTCCACTTCCTTTGTTTTCTGCCAAAATATTTTCTTAAGTTACAACAATAAAATAAGTGAGCAAGGTAGAAATGACGAATTTATTACTTAAAATCACACTTGTGCTATTTTTATTTTCTTAGCTAGATAAATTCTATAAAACACAAAAACAAAGTAAATAACACAAAAATATGAGGAAATAACTAAGAAAAGACAAGAGAATTTGATGTAAAATATATATAAATATTAGCTTATCAGATAGCTCTTGGCATGATGAATTTCGATTTAGCCTTAAGGGAAGACAAACCTGCAGCGATAACAGCTACAAGCACAACAGAAGAAAAACTGAAGTTTGCTCAATGGGAAAAGGCAAATAGAATGGCTCTTCTGATTATGAGGAGGGCCATGACAAGCAGTGTGAAAGGTGGCATTCCAAAGAGTGACCGTGCAAAAGAATTTTTGATGCAGTGAGAAACAAATTTAAGGAGTCTGAGAAAGCTGAAACGGGGAATTTTCTCACAAAACTGACGTCCATGAAGTTTGATGGTGTTGGTAAGGTGAGAGAACACATACTGAAGATGTGAGACATAGCACAGAAGCTGAAGGAACTAGAGCATCCAATCACAGATCAGTTTCTAGTGCATATGGCATTGAATTCCTTACCTACATAGTATGGCCAGTTGAAAGTGTCATACAACACTCAGAAAGCAACCTGGGACATCGATGACTTAATCTCCATGTGTGAACAAAAGGAATTGAGGCTGTCAACTGATAAAGTGGAGACTGTGAACCTTGTTCACATTGCAAATGGCAAACATGTTGCAGTTGATCAGTCATCTGTGGCTGCTGGTAAGCAGAAGAAAACAATACATTTATCTTCTTTTAAAAATACTAACCCCCTTAAACGATCTCAAAAGTTTAAAGCCATCTCTGAAGTACCAAAGTCTTGTTATTTTTGCAAAGAAGTTGGTCATCTAAGGAAAGATTGCACTGGTTTTAAAAATTGGCTTGTTAAGAAAGGTAATGAAATCAATGTTTATGTTTGTTTTGAGTCAAATTTGATTTATGTCCCTCCTTTTAGTTGGTGGTTTGATACTGGTTGCTCAATCCACATTACAAATACCTTGCAGGCTTTCACAAACCTAAAGGAGAGAAATAATGAAGTTTACAATGTTTTTGTTGGAAATGGGAGCAAAGTAGCAGTCGAGTCAGTTGGCAGTGTCTCTTTAAAAATTTCTTCTGGTTTTATTTTGTTTCTTAGTCCAATACTCTATGTACCTTCTATGAGAAAGAATTTGATTTCAGCTTCTAAGTTAGTCAAATAAGGTTCTACTTTTATTAGAGACAATGAAAGTGTAAGGCTTTTCCATTCGAATAAATTAGACACTTTGCTTGGTTATGCCTTACTTCATGTTGATATGTGGCAACTGCAGTGAGATTATTTACATGAATGCTTCACAGTTTGTCACATTGGTTCCAATATACTATCTCAAAATGAAAACTCTCCCATACTTTGGCATAAAAGACTCGGCCATATATCCAAAGAAAGACTTGTGATTTTAACTAAACAAATCTCATTCCAAATCTCAATTTTGAAAGTCTTCCAACCTGCAAATCTCTTTAAAGCTTTCATATAGATGTGTGTGGCCATTTTCCAAATAAAACAATATGTGGCCCTTTTCCAAATAGATGTGTGGAAAAATGACCAACACTAGGAAATTAGGATCCACAAGAAGCAACCAACTATTAGAGATAATTCATATAGATGTGTGTGGCCCTTTTCCAAATAAAACAATTTGTGGTAACTCTTATTTTGTCACATTCATTGACGACTTTTCAAGATATTGTTATGTGTATCTTATATCTGAAAAATCTTCTGTTCTTGATTGTTTTAAGACATACAAAACTGAGGTTGAAAACCAGCTAGAAAAGAGCATTAAAATAGTGAGATCGGATAGGGGTGGTGAGTATTTTGGCATGTTCACAGAGACTGGACAACACAAGGGAGCCTTTGCATATTACCTTGAAGCCTCGGGGATCATTGCTCAGTACACCACTCTAGGTACTCCACATCAAAATGGAGTAGTAGAAATGAAGAACATAACCCTAAAGGACACGATTCGATCCATGTTTTCAAGGTCTAAACTTCCAATTTTTTTTTTTGTGGGGAGAAGCACTTAAAACAACCAATTACATCAATAGGGTTCCAAGTAAGTTTGTCAAAGTCATACCTTTTGAAGCTTGGATAGGAAGAAAACCAAGTTTCAATCATTTTCATGTATGGGGATGTAGAGCTGAAACACGGTTTTATAATCCTCATGAGAAGAAGTTGGACCCGAGAACTATCAGTTGCAGGTTCATTGGATATGCAGATAAGTCCAAGGGTTTTAAGTTCTACTGTCCTAATTCTCTCACTAGAATCCAAGAGACTAACAATGCAAAGTTCATCGAAGATCTAGAAGAAGAAATAGTGCATCACAGTACCTCAGATTTCGAAGAAATTGGAAATGAAGTTGGTCAGCTCTCCACAACAACTGATGCATTGTTACTTGAACCTCAAGAAAATTCTCTTTCTCTCCCAACTGTTTTACAAACTGCTCAATCAGTGAACACTATGTCCTTTCCTGAAACATTGCATGATTATGATCATGAACCTCAAATCCTCGAGCATCAAGTCTTTGAGGATACAACTCAACCATTACAACAAGCGCAGTTGCCTATTAGACACTCAAACAGGCAAAGAAAACCAGTGATCCTACCTGATTTTGTGTACTTACAAGAGACTGAATATGACATAGGAGATGATGACGATCCCCTAACTTTCAACCAAGCTATCAATTAGGGAGGGTATTGACTATAATGAAACCTTCTCACCAGTTTCATCCAAAGACTCCTTAAGGGTGATCATGGCTTTAACAACCTATTTCAACTTGGAATTACATCAAATGGATGTAAAATCAGCCTTTCTTAATGGTGTTTTGGATGAAGAAATAATGATGGTTCAACCACCAGGTTTTGAGGAGAAAGGGAAAGACACTATGGTCTGCAAACTCAACAAGTCGATCTATGGTTTAAAGCAATCCTCTAGGCAGTGGTACATCAAATTTGATCGAGTGGTTTCTGATTTTGGTTTTGAAGAAAACAAGATTGATGACTATATATATCTCAAGGTCAATGGCACAAAATTTATATTTTTGGTATTGTATGTGGATGATATTCTCTTAACTAGTTCATACTTGACTCTTTTGCACACCACTAAGACCATGTTAACCGAGAGTTTTGATATGAAAGATCTTGGTGAGGCGCATTTTGTTCTTGGTATTGAGATTGAGCGAGACAGATCTAAGAGGATGCTGAGGTTGTCTCAAAAGTACTATATTAACAGAATCATGAAAAGATTCTACATGGAGAAATTTGCAGGTGGCGAGCTTCCCATTGCAAAGGATGATAAGCTTAGCATTGACCAATGCCCTAAAATAACCTCGAGAAAAATGGAATGAATGACAAGCCTTATGCATCACTTGTTGGCATCATCATGTATGCTCAAGTATGTAAAAGGCCTGATCTAGGGTTTGCAGTTAGTGTTCTAGGTCGTTTTCAGTCTAATCCCGGGACTTCTCACTGGACTGCAGCAAAGAAAATACTGAGATACTTAAAAAGAACAAGGAACCTTGCATTGGCATACCAGCAAGTTGAGAATTTGGAAATGGTGACTTATTCAGATTCAGACTTGGCAGGTTGTGTTGATGATAGAAAGTTTACAAGTGGATATATTTTTCTTCTTGCTGCTGGTGCAATTTCGTGGAAAAGCTCCAAGCAAAAGGTGATTGCTTCTTCAACTATGGAGGCTGAGTTTATTGGTTGTTACACTGCCATTAAACAAGCAATTTGGTTGAGGAACTTCATCATGGGACTGAAGGTTGTAGACTCAGTTGAGAAACCTATAAGTATTTACTGTGACAACAAGGCTGTAGTCTTCTTTTCTAGAAACAACAAGAGGTCCATTGCTTGCAGATTAATGGACATTAAGTATTTACATGTGAGGGATGAAGTTAGAAAAGGGCTAATCAACATAGTTCACATTGGAACTGATTTTATGATAGCAGATCCAATGACTAAGGGCTTACCAGTGGGAGTGTTCAAGAAACACATCTACAACATGGGAATGCGAGATGATTTTGATTCTGTTAATGAGTGGGAGTAGTAAACCCATTTGATTCTGTTAATAAGTGGGAGTAGTAAACCCATAGCTAGTTCTGTTATGTTTCCTTTAGCTTAATTGGATGCTTTCATAATGTTTTGTTCTCATGTTATGTTATGATAATAATATGAGCCATACTTTTGTATGAGGCTCAGTTTAGGAGTTGAATTCTGTTTATCAACCTGAAACTTTTGAATTTTGTCAAACAACACAGTGCTTATGGTGTAGGTACTTGTAATCATAAAGTGCACATGTAGAAGAGATTACATATTGCATTTATGATTCAGTATTCGAAGCTATAAGTGACAGGTTGTTAAAGGGTAATTGCAGCTTTCGGGACTTGTGATCACCTTAGTCTTAGCTTATGTAATATCATTCTTCTTGGACACTCAAGTGGGAGAATGTAAGATGTGAGTGTCAAGGAGAATGATTTCTTGTTCTCGACAAACTGATAGCTCAATGTATGAGTTATCATGTTGAGGAAACTCTGATCCTACTTAGCTAAGATTAAGAGTCCTAATAACATGCAATTATATTCACGTAACCTTATCAAGACTTGACAAGAGTTTAAAACTTACTAGGACTATATCGAAACCCTAATCTGTTTGGAATATCCGAGGTATCAGTTAATAGGCCTGATATCAAGGGAGTATGGATATATATGGGGAGGTCCTGCACTCACAGCGCCGTCCCTTTTTGAGCGAACCCTATTCTAGCTGGATTATTGGCTGCTGAGTATAGAAGACCTTATGTTATTCATTGCAGCAATCTCGAGCTCTTCTTCTTCAGGTAAGTCTATTATGTTTACGTATGCATGTCATTGTATGTATGTGATTCTATGCATGCAGTGTTTTAACGTCCAACATCTCTCTCTCTTTCTAAGGAATGCCTAGTGCATGCACAGCTAAATTTTTTGCCGAGAACGACAAGGACAGTGGAAGTCCAGAACCGGATCGGATAAAATCTGTCCGGTCATCAATTTCGTAAATTTTGGACCACGATGCGAGTCGCCCCAAACCCTTGATAAAATGCTTGTTTGACAAATTTGAATTCGCTACGATGCATTATTATGTAAGTTTTGTTGCTTATGAGGTATTTATGTTCTTGTGCTGTTTAAATGTTCTGTTCTACAAAGCAATTGCTTGACTTGAGTGAGAACTGAAGGGCTCGCTGGAATGTTCTTAGGGCATCTCCAACGGGGTCAAAATTTAAAATTGAGATGAAAAAACCATATTTACATCTCATTTCCATTTCCAGAAGATGTAAATGAGAGTTCTACTCTAATGGAAGGGATGTAAATTTGAGCTCTCATCTAATTTTCTCTCTTTGATTAGCGGGACTCATCATCAAAAGACATAACAAAGAATATAAATTTAAGTTCTTATTTATATTTTCCGTTGAATATGAATAATTTAGATTTCATCATTGGATAACTTTGGCGAAGGAAAAATGTAATATAGATGGTTCATAACCTTGTTTATTATTTATTTCGCCACCAGTAGATATGCTCTTAGAGCAACAACTGAGATAAAAAAGCGATTAATACATCCAGTGATATAGCGTATACAGTAGAGCTGAAGCGCTATCTAGGGGAGCATCCTTATCTAAGAGAGGCATGGACATGAAGGCCCCCATCAATGTGGAGGGTGACCTTGGTTGTGTAACGGGCCACTTTGTTCTCTTCTTTCAACTTGAATTTAAAGCTCCCTAAAAGCACAGCAGAAAAGATGAACATCTCTCTATGAGCAAAGTCCTTCCCTAAACAAATCCTTGGACCCGCCTGTTTATGTAAATCACAAAATTTCTTCAATTCTTTTTTTAATAAATAAATAAATAAAATGTGGCATGTATTGATGCTATTCTCTTACGCTGAAGGCTATAAATTTGAAAGGGCTTTCTTCCTGGAAAACGCCATTTTCGTCTAGCCATCTCTCTGGCCGAAATTCTTGTGCGTCATCACCCCATAGATACGGCATCCTGCCCATGCTATAAGCATTGTATGCCACCATATCACCTTTTTTGACACTAAATCCATCTGGCCATGTATCATCAGATGAACAGATCTTCGCATTCTATGTCGACAGTGCATATGTTAGCACACAAATTGTAAAATAAATAGTCAACAACGATTCAAAATAATTCAAAAAATTCAGAAAGTACGCACATCTATTTATTTCTGGCCTTGAATTGAATAAATCAAAAGAGAAGTAAGGGAAAGAAATAAACAGAGCCTTCGGAAACCATTTCCCTTGCAATATGTATGCATTTGGTTTAATTAAGATGTTGGTCAAATTACCAGTGGAACTGAAGGGCAGAGCCTGAGTGTCTCAGCCAAAGCTGCATTGAGATACTGCATTTTGTTAAGGGCTTCTTCATTAAGACCGTCTGCAAGCTCAACAATGCTTGAATCATCTTTCAGATTTGCCGCTTCTCGAACTTCCTTCGCAACCTTTTCTTGCATATGAGGGTGCTTGCAGAGCATATAAATAACCCATGTAATAGTGCTCGCCGTTGTGTCTCTGCCGGCAACAATGAGACTCAAAATCAAGTCTCTCAAGTACTTTGGATCATTCCCTCTCACTTCCAAAAGCCTTGAAATCATGTCTCCCTTCTTCAACTGTCACTCATCCACATTAATCATATATATTAAGATACTAAACTAATCATTAATTAATGGAATGGAAGGTAATTAACTCACTGCAGGTAGCTCATCCTCTGATGAATTATGGGATGTTTCAATCTTTCTGTTGATTAATTTATAAATAAATTGATCCATCAGTTTAATATCATTCCGCAGCTTTGCTTCTGACCCAATGTTGAAGAACCGTTTGATTTTCCAGGAGAAATCAACAAAACGATACAGGGTAAGTTTGTTTGCTTCATCGAAAGCATGGGCAAACCGGGTGCCTTCTTCATTTGTCCCATACATGGTATCTACTTCCATTCCAAGCAGAATCTTGACGACTGAATCGAACCCCGCTTTCATAATCAAATCCTTCCCAGTACAAAAATATATATATTAAAAAAGAACCAAGATTTTAAATATCTGCAGAAGAAATAAAATGACAATTCTATCTATGTGAATATCGAACCATTATTGAAAACTTACTTGGATCTCTATGACTTGGCCGCAGGTTGCCGCTTTAGAAATTATCCCAGCAAGCTTTACTGCTTTGGTTTTGAAAACTCCATTGCTGAAGTCTTTAGCTACTTTGGTTGATATTTCATGGCTAGATAGCTTCCTTTGATGTATCCACTTTTCACCATCCACAGCGAAGATCCCATCTCCTAAAACATCTGTCAAAATGTCGTAATTGTACAACCCCTGCAGCAGGTCAAGCTAGTTAATGAGTCGCATAAATTAACATGTGAGACAAAGTAAGTACGACCATTTGATAAAAACATACATACCCTGCCATAATTTGCGAAGTTTGTTTTGAGAATGTATTCAAGATTTGCAGGATCGACGGTGACAACGTAATTTACGAACAAGTTAAGCGCCCTGAAAGTTTTGTGTTTGTATGCAAACTCAGTGATAAAATCGTGCAGCCTGTGGAAGTTGACGAGGGTGTGTAAGAAGGTTGCGACAACAGGGGGGTATCTCTTTGTCTTCTCAGAGCGTTGCAATCTTTTCCTGGCATGGGATCTGATCGCTAGTATAGCTAAAACTACTACAGCTAAACTTATTGCATTGGGAGTGGAAAGAAAATCCATGACACTCAGGGAGGCGGTGAAGAAAAGAAACACCTTGTCTTACCCATATATAGAGAAACAAAATTTCAATTTTTTTGTTTATTTTTATTACCATATATTTACAGTTGGGAAATAAGTTGATATCTAACTTGTCTCCAAGAGGTTAAGTAAATGTAAGTAAAGAAAAATATAATTAGAACGTAATATTAAATGACAAAAATGACATGCACATGAGTTTTTGCCACGGTCCAAGTATTCAATGCCTCATCACGTCAAGATCGCAATCCTACTTCCCATTAAGTTTCTTTTAAGGCTTAAATGTCAAAATGGTCCCTGTGTAGTAGTCGTATAGCAAATTTAATCCCCTTGTTTTCGATTTGGCTAATTTAATCCTCGTATTTGTCTCTTTTAGCCAATTATGGACATTTTATTCAATCTCTTTTAAAAAAATCATAAGAAAAATTATATGAGATATAGTTACTGACATGCCCCAACCTCGATGTTCCCAGATACCAGGATGGGCACGTGCTGGACGACACCTAAGCCTGAGGGTGACAAAGCCATAAATATAACAATACGCAAGAATAAAAGAGAACCTGAATCCAAAAGTCATAATACAATAACCATGATATGGGGTATACAAACACTAGGAGACAATAAATAAGATTTCGAATTTAACATGAGTGCAACGTAAATGTTCAACGATAACGAATCAGAAATAAAGGATGCACAAATATGTCCAGAGCATACCATTAAACAGAAGTACGATTGAATGATAGGACATCAATTATAGATATCATAAAGAAATCATATGCAAATGGAAGATCGTAATATCACTGGTACGGAAATGCCTCGATGCTCGGGTCGTATTCCTCGTCACTATGTCCAAATGGGGTGCAAAAACAAAGGGTGAGTGGACCATAATTTATATAAGTACTAATAATAATAAAACCCTTTTTCTTTCTGAACATACTAACCCCCTGTTTTGAAAACGTATATAGTACTACATATAGGTTTCTCTAAAACTCTAACATGCCGTGAAAACATTCATAGGTGATAAAACCCATATCTAAAATCGAAATGCCCGAAGGAAAATCTCAATATCTCATAACTCAAATCAACATATATACTCAACTAGGGGTATCATAGTTGCCCGAAGGCATAACCTGTCCATCACCCGAAGGTGAAGTTATACGACGCTGGGTTACGCTGGTGAGGAAACATGGTAGGCCCCATCACCCAAAGGTGAAGTTGTTCGACTCTGGGTTACGCCAGAGAAGAAACATATACATATAACATAACACACCGACACTAGCCATGGGTAGTAAAGTTGTCTGACACAGGTTTCGCCAGTGAAGCTGGGGGTATGACATAATATAATCAATTGTGTGCTATGACCATAGATGTCTACATATCCGTGTTGTGTGTATGTGTTATATGATAACTGTAACATCCCACATCGACCAACGGAGAGGGGGTGATGTGCCTTATATGTACAGACCCACCTCCATATAACACGAGGTCTTTTGGGAGCTCATTGGCTTCGGGTTCCATCAGAACTCCGAAGTTAAGTGAGTTCGGAAGAGAGCAATCCTAGAATGGGTGACCCACTGGGAAGTTCTCGTGTGAGTTCCCAGAAACAAAACCGTGAGGGCGTGGCCGGGGCCCAAAGTGGACAATATCATGCTACGACAGAGTCGAAACTGGGATGTGATAGAATGGTATCAGAGCCACTCTGCAGTGTGGTGTGAGTGTGCCAACGAGGACGTCGGGCCCCTAAGGGGGGTGGATTGTAACATCCCACATCGACCAACGGAGAGGGGGTGATGTGCCTTATATGTACATGCCCACCTCCATATAGCACGAGGCCTTTTGGGAGCTCACTGGCTTCGGGTTCCATCGGAACTCCGAAGTTAAGCGAGTTTGGACGAGAGCAATCCCAAGATGGGTGACCCAATGTGAAGTTCTCGTGTGAGTTCCCAAAAACAAAACCGTGAAGGCGTGTTCGGGGCCCAAAGCGGACAATATCGTGCTACGGAGGAGTTGAGACTGGGATGTGACAATAACCCACTAGATAAGTACCAAAAACATATCTCAAAATCTCAAGCCAAATCACGAAAGCTTAAAGGTTCAAAACCTCATCTCATTAATCATATATAAAACATATTCATAAATCCATGAAATTTCATATATGCAAATCCAATAGCTCATAATCTTTAGTAAAACCATAAAATTTTCTAGCTTGAATCATCGTCAAAAACCATATTCACGAATCCATAATATTTCATAAAGCGTAAAAGCAATAGTCGTAAACCTTTCATAAAGTGGAGTTCGACAAATCATAAATAGTGCATAAACTGTAAATCATGAAATCATGTTTTTCATGAATGCAATCTTAATATTTAATAAAACATGCAAGTTACGAAAGGGTCCACTCACAAATATTCCGCTCCTGGGGAATAGCTCTAAGGGAGGACGGGATCACTTTCCACCGAACCACCTATACACAAATGGAGACTATTTAATAAAACTATACTAAAACAATGGAATTTAAGAAAACGGATAGCGAATTTGGATTCGGCACGTCGAAAAACCTAAGGAAGGACCTCAGGTTCTCCCACGCGCTGCCACGCGCCAAGATGGGTTGCTGGAAAGTTGACCGAAAAAGTCGATGACGCCGTAGTGGACGGCGGTGAGCACAATACCTCCGACGGAGGTGTGTGTGCCTCATGTGCCAGCCATGACAGTGCCCACGCGAGGCACACGCGTCGATCGTGGAACTGGGTTCTGACTCGGGTCGGGTCGAGTCGGATCCGGGCTCGAGTCTGATGGGTTGGATCGAGTTTGTTGAGTTGGGCCGAAGGTTTTGGGCCGGGTTAGGATCAGGCTTGGGTTAAAGGGTCATATGGCCCAAAGGACTGGGTTGGTTTCAGATTGCGTTTTGGGCTGGATTAGGGTTGCGGGTTGGGTCGACCATATTAAGGTCGTGGGTCACCGGACCCAATGAAATAGAAGATCAGAATTTTGAGGGTTTTCGCCAGGAAACTTCCCCGACTCCAATTTGGGGTCAAATCTCCACCATTTCTGGTTTTTGAATCACAGTGAAGCTAAGGAAGAGGAGAACAAGAATTTACCAATTTGAGGGTTGACTGTGGTCGGAGTTGGCCAAAAATTGGCTCGCAAGCCGTAGGGTGTTAATGGCAAAGCACCACAAAGTGTCTCGATGATGCATGCAAGACCACCAGTGAATTCTTTGCGCCCTAAAGAACTCGAATATAAGAATTTAAGGTTCGATTAGCTAAGGGATAAGGAGAAGGTGAGAGTTAAAGCTCTTGATGCTAAGGGTATGTTTACAGAGATAGTGAGGGTGAGAGTTCCAGATATGTCAGAGAAAGAACATGGGGAAAGAGGAAGTGGGATGTGTCACGGGTGAGGGGAAAAAATGGATAGGTTTTGGGTTGGTGGGTAGTGACACACCCCGACCCAGAATGTCCACTTGGACTTCGAATCGAGTTGTGTTGGCCGACACTTGAAGGGTGATAAATCCATAAAGTGTAGTGTAGTGGAAAAAGGATGTGAATAAATTTAAACCTAAAAATGCCTAATAAAAAGAGTGCACGGGTGAGCGGGATTGAACCCATTTCACACGTGATGTTAAAGCATAAGACAGTATGGTAAATAGGATGAGGGTTATACCACTGAAGATAACCATCTCCTGAGATGTACCAGAATCTTTGTTTCTACGTAAGCACAGTTACTAAACTTGGAGGGGCGAAAAACAAAGTTGAGTGGGTCAGTAAAACAATGTTCGTAAGAAAACCTTTATTTTCGAACATAGTAACCCCTCGTTGTAAAACAAGTATAGTTTCCATAAAACATATTACGTAAGTATGTGGCAAAAGTAAAACAACAATATAACCAGAAATATGCCAAGTCATGATATATCAAATGCCGCAGTAATATAATCATGTGATAATCAAGTATAACTAAGTGCTCATCCATCTAAGATGACACACGAGTTCGTATAGATAATTTCTGACACGAATAGGATTGGGTGTAATCAATACGCTCTAGTACTACGATCACGTGAAGGCTGCTGCAAAAGCACGGTCACATATGAGTCAGAATTGCCTAATGCAATATGTACGATAGGACTGGCATCTAACTTTGATTCAAGGCGAGCGAACGGTGCAGATGTGAACATACACGTGAAGGACTGGCCTTGGCCCTGGGGTGAGTACTAACACTCGGAGGCTCCGTGTCGACTACGTATCTGTGAGTGGGCAGTTTGTTTTTATATCTATACATAGTTATAGTTTCCATAAATGCGTATTTACTCCATTTTTACGCTTATATTGCCAAGTATCGTTATTGTGATATTAAATGTGATAATGTTGCTATATGGTTGGGATATTACTATCATGACATTCATACATAATTGTACATGCTCATCTTGATGCAATGTAGTATCCCACATCGGCGGGGTGAGGGTTAGTTCCTGGCCTTATATGTACATGCCCCTCTCTTCCTAGCATGACACGTTTTGGGTAGTGAGTTTCTCTTGTCCAGGAACAAATTCGTGAAAGCGTGTCCCAAAGCGGACAATATCGTGCTACGGCAGAGTCGAGATATGACATTTCGGATGTGCCGACGAGGACATCGGTCTCCCTAAAGGGGTGGATTGTAGTATCCCACATCGGCGGGGTGAAGGTTGGTCCCTGGCCTTATATGTACATGCCCTTATCTTCCTAGCATGACGCATTTTGGGTAGTGAAGTTCTCTTGCCCATGAACAAATCCGTGAGGGCGTGTCTCAAAGTGAACAATATCATGTTACGGCGGAGTCGGGATGTGACAAGTAGCACATCCCAAAGATTTGGGCCAGATTGACAAATCCAACACAAGGGCAAAATCGTAATTTACACTAAAAAATTAGAACGGGTTGTTACAGTTACCCTTTCTCTCTACATGAAAATGCAAATCAATGAGAAACAACACATATATAAGAGATAAAACTAACAATCTGAAAAAAGATTAAGGTTGTGATATAGAAAAAAGAGGGGGTAATGTTAGGGAGGAGGTTGGGGAGTTAAGAGGAGAACAAATTTTCTTTTAATTTTTAACTTTGTTTCATTTTTAAATATTTAAAATAAAATAAATAATTTTATAAATAAGTTTATAATAATTTATAATTTGTTTTTACAGAAATTAGATAGAAATGTTCTTAATTGGCTAACGAAGATAAACACAAGGACCTAATTGGCCAAATTGAAAACATAGGGACTAAATTGACCCAATGACTAAAATACAGGGACCATTTTAACATTTAAGCCTTCTTTTAATACAACAATAAACAATCTCTTTCACTTAATCATACGGCCTAATTATATTTTTGTTCACTTGTGAGTAAGAAGTTTTAGATTTGAATCTCAAGAATGAGAGTTTGCAACCAATTTATTCCCTCAACGTCTAATGTAAATATATCGTTATATAAAAAAAATATTAAAATAACATACAACCCCATCCCAAAAGGGTGAGACAATTCTACATTTAACAAAGCTGATCTAAACTGGTATTATTTGATGGGCATTCCTTAGCCATTTTTTTTTTTTTTTTTTTTTTTTGGAGAACCTCGGCGGTACGAGGGAAATTTATTGATAAGAAAAAAGAAGTTACACCTAGACAGGGGGGGACATAAACCTAAGCCCTCATAGAACAAGAGAAAAGAAATACAAAAGAAAAAGGGGGGGACATGCACCTTACCCCTTTCGAGAAAGGAAATGCCGGAAAAAGAGGGGGGGACATAGACCGTACCCCTCTTGGAAAAGAAAATACAAGGAAAAAACTAGGCGGACATAAGTCCAAACCCCTCTATAAACCTTAAAAGGTAATAACCTGCAAAACAAACTGCAAAACAAAAGGGAATCCAAAAAGGTTAGGAAAAGAAAGGAGAAGACACATCAAGAAGAGGAGACAAACCTGTAGGTTGGCATGCCTAAGAAATCTTAGTGCAGAGGAGGGAGGATCTCAATTGGGGGAGTGGAATGCCAGACAAGTGAAGATGATAGAAGCCCTAAATTGGCTAATTTGTCAGCAACAACATTCCCTTCTCGAAAAATATGAGAGCAACGAAAAACCATGTTCTGCAAAAGGAGAGTACAATTGTTCCAGCGTGTCTGGAGCGACCAAGGGGGAGAGAAAGATCCAGAAGCAAAACATGATATTACACTCGAAGAGTCGCTTTCAAGCCATAAATTTTGCCAGCCTCGCGCGTGGGCCAATTCGACAGCAAGGATGACAACATGGAGCTCCGTATAGAAAGAAGTACGATGGCCCAAGCTTAGGGAGAAACCACCAAGAAAATAACCCGCAGAATCTCAAAAAACCCCGCCACATGCCGCAGGACCCGGATTACCTTTAGCAAGGCCATCAATATTCACTTTGACCCAAGAAGAAGGAGAGGGGTGCCAAAGAACAGGGACAATAGAAGGAGCTTTACAGGGGTTAGGCGATATTCCAAGAGAGACTAAAAGTTGCCGGTCCAAAGTGCCTCGTACATGGCCAGGGGTGAGAGCTCCAACCTGCCTAATCCAGGCCGAGGTGGAGCGGCAGAGACGTGAGAATGAGGGAGGTTTGCCTTCAAACTTCACTTTATTACGCATCTTCCAAATAGCCATGAGTAAGAAAAACCCTGAAGCTAGCCAGACATTGCGAAGATGTGGAGAGAACCGCTTTGACAGAAAATCAAGCCATAGATCAGAGAGGGAGCCCGTAGGTTGAATAATAGTGCCAAATTGGGTAGCTAGCCAACGCCAAGCACATTGTGCAAAGTCACAGCTAGAAAATAAGTGGTCAATAGATTCAGAATTCTTGTGACAAAGTTGGCATATTGGAGCCAGCGGGATGCCTCGGCGCTGAAGTTGATCCTCCGTTGGGAGCTTGTTGAATAGAATCTTCCAAACTAAAATAGAGTAACGAGGTGGGATGAAAGGACGCCAGATAATGGAAGCCCAACTCTTGACAGGAAACCGATGACGAACAATTTCATAGCCATCGGAAAACGAAAAACCACCAGAAGTAGAAGCTTCCCAAATTAAAACGTCCTTATCCTCATCAATTGGAAGAGGCATTTCTAAAATCTCTTTAGTTAGGTCTGGGAAAGTAGAAGAGAAGATAGAAGGAATAACCCATTGTCCCATACGAATAATATTTGAGACCTTAGTACGAGATAGAGAAGGGGCAATCTCTGTTGCACCAACGACGTCCACAATAGGCTTATCCAGCCATTTATCAACCCAAAGGGAAGTAGTAGAACCATTTCCAATCACCCAACGACAATTCTGAAACAAGATATGAAGAATGGATTTAATACCAGGCCATATAGAAGATCGCATATAACTACAAGAGTATAGGCGACCATGTAGCTTGAAACGTGTCCGAATATAAATACTCCAAGGGGAATCAGTAGTAATAATAAGCCATCCAAGCTTTAAGAGAGCTGTAGTGTTAAGAGAGCCAAGATCACGCAAACCCAAACCACCTTCATTCTTCGGAACACATATCTGATGCCAAGAAACGGTAACCAACTTCTTGGAGGTTACTGAAGGAAATTTTGTGAAAAACATGTTCATTTGAGCAACATCAATAGCATGCAATTAACAAATTAAAGGCGGAATCATGCTTACATGCACTCAAAAACAAAACATCAACCATGAAATTCAAAGCCTAGTAGATTGGTGAACCTTGACTCAACTTAAAACAACATTTGTTAGTTGAGAAATATTTACCTTTGTAGATTCCTCTTTGCATATGCAAAGGATAATCACCCAAGAGATAGGGCCTTCATTCCTTGCTTCTTAGCTCCATGGATTTGGTTAGAAGAAAAGGTTCTCCAAGTTCCCAAAATTGAGAACCTCTAAAGATTCTACACCAAGGTTAAATTGAAGAAGAAATGAGTGACCTAGAGGAAGTAAAATTGCTAGATAATTTCCTCTAGGGTGGCTGAATTTTTGAGAGCAAAGAGAGCTTTTGTTCTCATCTTTTCTCCACAAAAACCCTAAGGATGAAATGGCTATAAAGTTGCCTTTATACCACCTCACAATGGAGTGGCAAACTTGCAATTAAGCCAAGTTCACTACCCTCCTTAATTATGGGCTAATTGGGCTAATTGGGCCTTTGTGAATCATTATTCATTAAGTTGTCATACAACTTAAGTCAATGGGCTTTGACGTTCGAAGCCCATTGGGCCTTAAGGTCCAAAACTATCCCGAGGTCTTTAACGAACTTATTCGTTTGATTAATTAACATATTAATTAATCATTGCCATAAATAATTAAACCATTTAATTATTCTTACTCATCTCCTTTGTTTCTTCAATCTCCACCTTACACGGTGTACGATACATTAGGTTCCTTTTAGCGAGGCAGTGGGCGATTAAAACCATTTTACATCGATTGTGAATTGAAACTTACTTTCAATTCTCCCTTTAGTGATTACACACGTTTAGGGCTTCCACAAACCATGAGTGACACCTAGCAGCATATCATGGTTACCCAAGCTAATCAGAAGAGGTAGAGAACCTATTCAGTTTAGGATTACAAATGCAATACGGTCTTTCTCTAATCTAATACTCTTGACCACATTGTTTGGTTTGATAGTTTATTTATTCATGTCTACTATCCAATGTGATTCGTTTGCTTATATGATTACCTTGAATGTGATTTGGAACGCATTCCCAAATCTCATTCATACTCTGGCCAGAGATTTTAATCATATCATAGAGTATTCTCCCTCAAACCATTTGAAGGTTAGAGATCCCTTGTTGCACATTCACTTGTCTCCATAACTAAGTGGCTTAACCCCAATGATGTCGTGGACACCCCGATGGGGTGACTTTGACATAATCAAAGATCAAGGACTTAACCACAAGACAACTGTGATGCCTCAGGTCAAAGGACTAATTTGCATTATCCCAACCATGAGTTCTCATGTGACATGAGTATGAGAACTCCTCGTTGATCGTGTTCAGTGGACTCATTCTCTATTGAGCACCTACGTACTTGTCTTGATGTCACACACACCAATGACTCGAGACTAGTCACTCTCCCTGAGAGAAGACATAGCACGTACTGATCTTAACGGACTGTCAATGCCCAATTGGCAATCCTATGATCAGGAACGTTTAGGATGTGTCTACGAAAGAATGGTCTCATTAATCTAACTTCATTAGATTGCATTCTCCCAATTACATATTCCTTGGACTTTATCGTTTAAGCATATAACATTTATATGAGACGGCTCAAACAATAATGTTTGCCTTTTATATGTAAACTAGATTAGTTTAACATGTGAAATATCTGTAAAGTATCATCATATGATTGGCTTTAGGGCATATTTCCAACAGTTACGTCACCAGACCATATAAAATTGCGAGCACAACGTGAAAGAGACCTTAGCAAGGAAGAAGGCCACTTATAAACAGAAAAGCTATGCAAGAGCATACTTTGAAAAACTGATTGAGTGAGTTGAACTCTTCCTGCCATAGATAAAAGTTTCCCCTTCCAACCAGTTAACTTAGCTTTAGCTTTATCTGCCAAGGCTTGAAGATGACTCCTTTTAGGCTTGCCACAGAAGATTGGAACTCCAAGGTAGACAAAAGGTGCTTTGCCTTCGTTGAAACCCAAGTAACTCTCAACCACAGCTTTGCGATGCCTTGAGGTAGAGCCCAAGTAGAAAGTACTTTTTGCCTTATTGATAAATTGACCAGAGGCTCTACTATATCTATCGAAGAAACCTTGCAAGTTACGCAGGGTGACACCATCACTTCTACAGAAAATGAATAAGTCATCTGCATAGAGAACGTGAGAAGGAGATATACAACCTCTTGGAGCAAAAGTTGGCTTAGTAAGCCCATCAAGTTAAAGACGACTCAAGCCCCTTGATAAAGCCTCATCAGCTAGACAGAAAAGTAACGGAGAGAGAGGATCCCCTTGGCGCACTCCTCGAGAACAAGAGAAAAAACCATGCGGGGAACCATTGATTAGGATGGACAATTTAGCAGATCGTAAGATGGTAGAAACCCAGTCTATAAAACAAGTGGAGAACCCAAAGTTAGTAAGCACCCGCAATAGAAATGACCAATCTAAAGTATCAAAAGCCTTAGCTATATCAACTTTGACTCCCATATTGCCACCACGAGTTTTTTTGTCAAGCACATTGAGACATTCTGAAACTAGGCCAATACAATTAGTGATACGTCGGCCAGGTATGAAAGCAGCTTGATGTGGAGAAATAATGCGTTGAACAACATGAGAAAGGCGAACTGCCAAAATTTTGGGAATAATCTTAAAGAGAAAGTTTGCCAAAGCAATAGGTCTAAAATGAGTCATGGAAATAGCGTCTTCCACCTTCGGTATCAAAACTAAGAAGTTACTATTGGTATTGGGGTATAGCCAATTTGATTGAAAGAATTGCTTCACAAATTGAATGACATCAAAGCTGACAATATCCCAACAGTGATGATAGAAAAAACCTGGAAAACCATCTGGCCCTGGCGCACTGGAAGCACTTAATGAGAAAACTGCCTCCTTAATTTCCTCATCAGTAGGTAATGCAGATAAGAGATCATTTTCAGAGTCTGTGACCATCGGCTGGATGACCTCACAAACCTCATCAATACCTGAAGGGTTGAAAGAAGAGCCGAACAAAGTCTGATAGAAATTAACAATATGGTTCTCAATAGCCAGCGGGTCGGTAAGAAGATTATTTCCATCAAGAATACAACTGATATGAGAGCTGGATGATTTAATACGAGCATAAACATGAAAGAAAGAAGAATTTCTATCCCCTTTAGTTAACCACTTAACACGAGCTCTATCTTTCCAAAATGCCTCTTGCATTTGAAGAGACTCCATTACTGTAGTCTTGGCGACAATTTCCTCCTCGAAAAGATCATTATTTATACCCTCAATTGAAATTCTTTGTTGAATCATAGAAAGATTATGCCGAGCATTAGCCACTCTATTATGAACATCACCAAAAACCGAAAAATTCCATTGGCGCAGGCAGGTTTTTAGAGCTTTCAATTTTTGCAGAATGATAAACATAGGACAACCATATACAACTGTATTGCTCCAGCAATGAGTTACAGTTTCTCGAAAAGATGGATGTTGAACCCACATTGATTGAAAACGGAAAGGACGATGACCATTGCGCAAAACTCTAGAACCAGAGAAAATAAGGGGGTTATGATCTGAGACTACCTTTGGCAACGCTATGCAGTTAGAGTGGGGCCAAGAATCAAACCAACTTATATCACACAAGGAGCGATCTAACCTTCGTTCAGTGCGACCACGAGATCTCCAGCCATTAGACCATGTAAAGGCTGCCCCATATGTGTTCAAGTGGGTAAAGTTACAAGTGTCAGACATGTTACTAAACTCAGCACATGAAGCTTGGGACGGTCTGCCTCCTCCCATCTGCTCGTGGGCACCCAGGATAGCGTTGAAATCGCCAATAGCCATGGGGTTTTCTTAGCCATCCTTAAACTTAAGTCTTAATTTAGCCATCCTTAGCCCATCTGCTCGTGGGCATTGTTTTATTGAGTATTTGACACTCAATAAACTTAAGTTTTATTGACACTCAATAATTTATTGAGTATACCCCACTTAAGTTTTTAATATTAATAAACTTATTTGTTCTAACAAAAATGACTATTTGAACCTTGATTATTTTTTCAATAATGTTTGTTTCCTAAACACGCCATAAGTCCATCAATTACACAATTAAAAAAGAATTTATATGTTGAAATAACTGTGATATTCAGCAGTACATGCTCAAGCATGAAGAACTTGTATGTAGACCATGCATATATTTTATTTTTTGTCCAACTGTAGAATTACCCACTCTTGCTCTTTAGTTCTCTGATATTTTCCAGCCTAGTAGGAAACCTAATACCCCGAAATTCAAAAAGCCCTAAACCCCTAACTTGACAAAACTCTAGATGTGCACAAGAAAATACACAAATACAAGTTTATGAACATTTATTTTTCATACTAAAGACAAGGACGAGATTCTGAAGACGATTGTTGTAGACGATGAATATAATGTTTAGGTGGAGTGTGGCGCATAATGGTAGTAAGAGAAAATGCTTTCTTCAAAAGGCAATTCCAAGTAGAGCTTTAAACTTCTACAAAAGAAAAGATGGAGACATTGTGTTGATATATATCCTCATCAGCATGATAACCAACGTTAGGCATACTATATGACCGATGCATTAAGCCATGTGAAACACGTGAACCCGACGGAATTAGACGGAACAAGGGTTGGAAATTTAGACGGAATTAGGTATATATACGAATGGAGTTCATTGTTATGTGTCAACATACGTTGGGTACGGGGACATGGACGTGGAGTAACCGAAATATCTTTGAAATGGAGGTCATGTGACACACATGTGAACCCGAACTCACCGGCAAGTTGTACATCTCGTCACGGGTGATGATACACAAGAATTTCGGTCAAAGAGATGGCTCGACGAAAATGGCATTTTTCAGGAAGAGAGCCCCCTTCAAATTTATAACCTTCAACATAAGAAAATAGCATCGATACATGCCACATTTTATTTATTTATTTATTTATATACTGGAAAAAAAACAGAACTAAAGAAACTTTGTGACTTACATAAACAGGCGGGTCCAAGGGTTTGTTTAGGGAAGGACTTTGCTCATCGACAGATACTCATCTTTCTGCTATGAGTAGGCCGTTACACAACCAAGATCACTCTCCACATTGATGGGGGCCTTCATGTCCACACCTCTCTTAGATAAGGGAAGCATCGCGATGACCCACCGTAGATAGCGCTTGAGCGCTACTGTGTACGCTATATCATTGAATGTATCCATTTTTTGTATCTCAGTTGTTGCTTTATTTCTTAAGAAGGGTTCTCTTAATTGATCTTCCCTTAAGTGTGCAAGAAAGAGAAGAAAAGTGTATAGAAATCTGAAGTATTTAGTTTTGAGCGGTTGCACTGTTAACACTAAAACGAATATAAGAAGCTTATACACTAACTTGTAGCTTGCACACCTTTGTAAGATCACTAATTCCTTTCAATGTTGAAAACTTACTATGCATCTTCATATCATGAATGTAACTGTCAAGTTGAATTGGAAGAGTCATGAGGTCCATACGATCAAAATCTTGACAATATAAATGGGCTAAAGGAACAATTTCTTGTTGCTCAAAAGATGCAAAATCGGACTCAAAATTATTCACTGACCTAGGAGCTAGTCATTAGACCCTGCCCGCCGCTAGGCGCTAGACGCATATCCGCTGCTCGACTAACGCTTAGCGCCTTTTGGAAACTGCTTTAGAGTTTGTTCTTGAAGATTTGATTGATCGGAGAATGAGAAAAACTCATACTCGGCAAAGGGTTTCCGTTCAATTTAGAAACTCTCTCTTGCGGGATGCGTAATGCATTGCTACATGAACTGGTGTTAAATATGTATTTTGGTCCGTCGTCAACCGTTGGATCTAGACCTGCATATACTTCCAAATTGTTTTACTTTTTTTTTTCCAACTGTAGAATTACCCTCTCTTGCTCTTTAGTTCTCTGATATTTTCCAGCCCATTAGGAAACCTAATACCCCGAAATTCAAAAAACCCTAAACCCCTAACTTGACAAAACTCTAGATGTCCACAAGAAAATACACAAATAAAAGTTTATGAACATTTATTTTTCGTACTAAAGACAAAGACGAGATTCTGAAGACAATTTGTCGTAGACGACGAATATAATGTTTAGGTGGAGTGTGGCGCATAATGGTAGTAAGAGAAAATGCTTTCTTCATAAGACAATTCCAAGTAGAGCTTTAAACTTCTACAAAAGAAAAGATGGAGACATTTTGTTGATATATATCCTCATCAGCATGATAACCAACGTTAAGCATACTATATGACCGATGCATTAAGCCATGTGAAACACGTGAACCCGACGGAATTAGACGGAACAAGGGTTGGAAATTTAGACGGAATTAGGTATATATACGAATGGAGTTCATCGTTATGTGTCAACATACGTTGGGTACCGGGACATGGACGTGGAGTAACCGAAATATCTTTGAAATGGAGGTCATGTGACATACATGTGAACCCGAACTCATCGGCAAGTTTTACATTTCGTCACCGGTGATGATACACAAGAATTTCGGTCAAAGAGATGGCTCGACGAAAATGGCGTTTTTCAGGAAGAGAGCCCCCTTCAAATTTATAGCCTTCAGCGTAAGAAACTAGCATCGATATATGCCACATTTTATTTATTTATTGGAAAAAAAAAAGAACTGAAGAAACATTGTGACTTACATAAACAGGCGGGTCCAAGGATTTGTATAGGGAATGACTTTGTTCATCGACAGATACTCATCTTTCTGCTATGAGTAACCCGTTACACAACCAAGAAAACTCTCCACATTGATGGGGGCCTTCGTGTCCACACCTCTCTCAAATAAGGGAAGCATCGTGATGACTCACAGTAGATAGCGCTCGAGTGCTACTGTGTACGCTATATCATTGAATGTATCCAGTTTTTGTATCTCAGTTGTTGCTGTATTTCTTAAGAAGGGTTCTCTTAATTGATCTTCCCTTAAGTGTGCAAGAAAGAGAAAAAAGTGTATAGAAATCTAAAGTAGTTAGTTTTGAGCGCACTAACTTGTGGCTTGCACACCTTTGTAAGATCACTAATTCCTTTCAATGTTAAAAGTTTACTATGCATCTTCATATCATGAATGTAATTGTCAAGTTGAATTGAAAGATTCATGAGGTCCATACGATCAAAATCTTGAGAATATAAATGGGCTAAAGGAACAATTTTTTGTTGCTCAAAAGATGCAAAATCGGACTCAAAATTATTCACCGACCTAGGCACTAGTCATTGCCGCTAGGCGCTACACGCATGTCCGCTGCCCAACTAATGCTTAGCACCTTTTGGAACATGCTTTAGAGTTTGTTCTTGAAGATTTGATTGATCCGAGAATGAGAAAAACTCAGACTCGGAAAAGGGTTTCCGTTCAGTTTAGAAACTCTCTCTCTTGCGGGATGCGTAGTGCATTGCTACATGAACTGGTGTTAAATATGGTATTTTTGTCCGTCGTCAACCGTTGGATCTAGTCCCATCCTTTTTTATTATCCATATGGAGGGTAATTTTACCTCGTTTTATCGAGCGTTCACCACCGCCGCGCCATCATTGCCGCCAAGTACAACGAGGAGAAGAGTGGAAGTCCGGAACCGGGTTGGATAAAATCCGGCGAGGTAATAGTCTTAGTAATTTGGATCACGATGTGAGTTGCTTGCCAACTGTTTGATAAAATGCTTGTGGTTCAAGGTAGTGTGAATTGCTTTACTTGTACATTGCATTTGAATTGCTCTGTCATTTGTAAGTGCACTATTTGCGATTGGTTAGGATATCATAAACTGGCTTCATGTTTGGCAATGGCAACTGGGGAAGAGCCGTAATGGTTCGATAACAATCTCAACCGGTGGTATAATAGGACAGTATAAATGCTATGATGAATGTATGGTGTTGTTTCAGAATGCTTTCGTAGGAACAACAACCTTTTATCGTTGATTGATCAGCGAATACAATTTCTCGATAATGCTTACTTGTTCATTATGCTTCAATGTTTTCTCACCTCATGAGTCATGAGGGGAATAGTAACATATCAAAAGAAAGAAGTGTAGTTTTGGGTTTTCGTTTGTTCTTAATCTATTCAAATTTTAATATGTGGCAAGTTTGTAGGTTCGGACATCTGGTCGTATGCGTTTCGTTGATTTGGATGTCTTTAGTTATTCAGGACCATCTAGATGCTTTCTTGTAGTTGTTTTTCTTCCCCTATAGTTTGTTTTGACTGTTCCCTCACCGGCCAGAAGTTACCGTTGAACTTGTTCTTTATCCTTCAATGCTTTCTCATCTGAAATGAGTTAGCAGAACAGTAGAATGAGCAGTCCTAAATTATTTGTTTCTTATGTGACTGTTTCTCTTGACCTAAGCTTTAAATTGGGGATGACGGTTAAAAATACCTTACATGTTGGTGCATAAGAAGCTACAGATGGGTGTAGTTCTCTACTGGTGAAATTTTATTATAATGTGCTTTGAGATATTGTTTGCTTTGGTGAGATCTGTTATCTTGTCATCTATATGCTTTCAGAGTGTTGCATTGCATCTCTTTAATCTCCTTCGTCCCTAATTCTCTAGGTTTTACATTGATAACTCGGACATATTTTGAAGTATGGAGAAGTCTGTAAGAAGACTACTATCTTAATCTTGTTTTGGTTAGTTTTTGCGTAGGAATAGGGACGAATCAATGGTTTTCACAGTGCCGGGCAGATATCTGTAGATAGTAGAGTAAGTTATGACTGGTCACTAGCAGTGATTCTTTAGCAATTACATGGAAATACAGGTGTAAGATGTGGTGTTTCACGCGTCTTGAATTGGGATTGCTTTGGATCGGATGGACTCAACAACAATGCAGGTCATGATGAGGACGGAATTGTTACACATTGTTAGATTAACAATCAGATGGTGGTCAGATTAGGATAGTTGATTTCAGAAAGTCCATGAAAGGTAAACTTGAAACTTCAATTCCAAGCAACCCTCAAAGGACATTAGCATCGACATGGTGCAACAACAGATGTGCCTTGGTGCAACGACATGGATTGTCTCAAGTGACGTAGGAACCAAACGTCTCCTCCTCTACTGATCATTGTACACAATTGTCCATCCACAAACAGTCGTTCCAACAATTCATCCCATCGAACGGCAAGGGCACTTGAGTTTTGTCAATCTGAGGCAGCTCCTCTGGTGACAATTCCTGATCGGTCGTATGAAAACCAAAACCCAGAGGCATACCGTTAGAACCCAGCAGCAGATTTTCATAAAAACCCAGCGGCACATTACCACCATAACCCTCCTCCTCCCTTGTAGAGACCTCGTTAGGGTTTCTCTCTGTTGTTTTCAGACACACACTATTTTGATGCGAAATTGCGTGAGATCTTTTTCTTCCCTAGGTTCTGCCGTTGGTTGTGCAAAATAGGCACGTGGTTAAGCATTCAAAAGGAATTTGAAATATCCTAAATTGGATAGGAAAAGTATATCTATATTTTCTCCCGCGTTGTTGTTCGCGGGCGCCACCGCCATCCCGCCACTGGAGGTTGGAAACCGGGTTGGATAAAATCCGGCGGGGTATTAGATTAGACACACTCTGGTACTAGAAACTCTCTCTCTCTCTCTCTCTCTCTCTCTCTCTCAGGAATGCCTAGTGCACTCGAGACGAAATTTTCGTAAAACGAAATGGTAATTTTCTGTTTTTGCAAAGAACGACAAGGAGGACAGTGGAAGTTCAGAACTGGGTTGGGTAAAGTCCGTGGGCATCAGTTTCGTAAATTTTGAATCACGATGTGAAGCTGTTTGACCCTGATTTTGAAAATAGAAAATGAAATTACCAAACACAAATAAATTGATGCGAAATATATAAGCACACAAATTAAACCCTCTTTTTATCAATTGTAGTAAAGAATGTAAGTAGGGATCGTTCTAGGCCGGGGATTAGGAGGGATTGCTAAAACACTTAAAACTGACTCAAAAACATAAAACAAAGTTTAAAACACTAAGCTAGACTCAAAGAATGCAAAACTAAACTATAAAACACTAAAACAACTCAAAAGACTCAAAACAAGCTAAAAACGCTCAAATCTGCCTAAAAACACAAACTGGGCAGATTTAGACTCTAAACACAATTTTGGACGAATTTTGGTTTTCCTTTGACTCAAGACACTTAAAAACACAATCTAAAACATATTCTAACTAATTAGACACTCTAAAGTAAAAGGGGTTTTGATTTTGACGAATTTGAAAACAAAACAAGCAAATTAAAGAACTAATGAAATCTGCACGAATTTGGGTAAAACTATGGATGATAGGCTAGCTAGGAGGTTCTTCTCCACACATGACACACTTGCAAACAAAACGATTGCCAGTTGCTTTTCAATAAACCACGAATTCCCAACGCTCCAGATTAACCGTGAATTGCACTAATTAACCCTCAGATTTTCCTAATTTTAAAATAATTTAAGCAGTACCAAACCGGTAAATAAGAGTTACAAGGAGGGATTGAGAATAAAGTTCAAATAGTCATGTGTTGTAAAATCGATGGTGTGTGCAGTGGAATAAATGAGACAAGACACAAAATTTACGAGGTTCCTCTACGATCAGTGTGACTATAGTACATCATCGGGACAGCAGTGATGCTTTCATTATAATCTGAAATAATAAGAGTACAAAGATAACTCTCTTTACTCTCCCCCTCTTCTTCCTCTCTTTTCTCTCTTCCTCTTCTTTCCTCTATCTCTCTCTCTCTCTACCGTGAGTCTCTCACTGCTTCCTCTCTTCTTCACATGCTTTCATTTTATAGGAAAATGTTATTGCAACAATACTATTTACTTTACAAAATTTTGCACAAATAAATAGTGAAAATACTATGCATAAATAGTAACAGACTATTCATGTACGTCATCTATATATTATTCACAACATCATGCTTTATTTTGTCTTCCTATTTGTCTAATAATTGTGCTCTGATACCATGTCTGCTGCAGAATACGGATTCAAACCATCATTCATGTCTCTTAATGTCGGTTTGGGGATGCTTTATTGGCCTAGCTTCTGCTTTTCAAAAACGTTTTGGGTTGCTAGACTGTTTGGTAAAACTCCCAGCTTCTGCTTATTTTGAAAGTTCGTTGGAAAAATGCAAACTTAATGCAGTTGAAGGAGATGAAAATGTGTCCTATTTTTTCCCATGTAATGAAATTGAAATGTTATCTGATAAACTGTAGTATCTTTATCGTTATTTTTTGTTTTCGTTTCCTTTTTTTAATTCAGTTGAAGGAGCAAGTGCAAAGGAACACTGGGATTCAGTGTGATCCTTCTCCTACTATTGGAAAGTAAGATGGTTTCTGCATTCGATGTATGATCTTGTGTGGGTAGCAGGCGGATATATTTGGAAAGCACCATGCTGGTGAAGATCGAAAAGTGCTTGACTTGGTAGAGGTTACAACTTTTCTTGACTAGAAAAATTTATCTTTGGCGACTATTGAACGCCTAGCAAGAATTTATCTATTTAAATACACTTGACTTACCCGGTCTCGCTGGCATGTTCTTAGAGCATCTCCAATCGGGATCGGAATTTAAATTGAAATGGCAAAATCATGTTTACATTCTGTTTTATATTTCCAGAAGATGTGAATGGAAGTCATACACTCCAATGGGAGGGATGTAATTTGAGGCTCTGTTTAATGTTCTTTCTTTGATTAGCAGGAACTACCACCAAAAGATGTTTAAAAAAAAAAAGTAATACTAGGGAGACTAAATTTTGTAAAGTAAATGATATGGAAGTTAATGATTGGATTATTATTTAAACAGTGAACCATGCTCATTTTCTATTGGTGACATATCATTTAGTTTGTAAATTTAGCCTATAAATTTAGTCTCCCTAACATTACTAAAAAAATGTAAATTTAGGTTTATTTACATTTCCGTCAAAGATGAATAAATTACGGTTTGTCATTGAAGAGTTTTGGCGAAGGAAAATTGTAATATAGATGGTACATAACCTTATTTACTCCTTATTTTGCCCTTGTAGAAGCTCTTAGAAAAGTAAATACGTTGGATTTCCGTACACTTTTATTCACTTTATTGCACACTTAAGAGCAAGTCCACCCCTAAGGATTTTGTGCCAGCACCGAGCGCATTTATCTTCTCAATTGAACAGTAATAGACCCCAGTGAACAGTAATAGGCCAAAGCATCTCCACCCCTTAAAATACGCTGGCACCCAGTCTATCTAATATTATATTATTTTATTCATATCAATTAATATTTTATCATTTATTTTATTTTTTCTTCTTTCTTCCTTTCCCTCTCCGATCCTTTCTTTCTCTCTCTCTCTCTCTCTCTCTCTCTCTCTCTCTCCCTCTCTCTCTCTCTTTTCCAGCTCACTCCTGTGAGCTCTCCTTCTCCTTCCTCTTCAAAACCTTCCATTTCTGCACGCCATCCACCCCTGCATCTCCGACGCCATCCACCCCTGCATCTCCGACGCCGTCGACGCCGTCGACGCCGTCCTCCTGCATCTCCACACCTTCGACGTCGTCCTCTTCAAAACCTTCCATTTCTGCACGCCATCCACCCCTACATCTCCGACGCCGTCCTCCTGCATCTCCACACCTCCGACGCCGTCGCTTCGTCCTCCCGTCGTTCTCCCTCCGTGGTTCCTTCCCTCCCGACATCCTCTCCCGCCTCGACCAGCTCTGCTCCTCAGCCTCCATAACAACTCCCTCTCTGACGTCATATGCCCTCCGACGTCACACTGACGTCAGATAGGCCGGTCCCAAGGTCTGTCGATTTTAGGCCGGCCTGTGGACTGGCTTGGGCTGGGTGCCACTGCCAGTCGATTTCACAGGCTGGAGTGAATTGACAGGGTGCCAGCCTGGTTTTTTGACTGGGTGCTGGGCAAAGTCCACTCCGGTGGACTTGCTCTTATTTGGACTTTGCCCAGCACCCTGTCCAAATAACAGCCCAGCACCCTGTCCATGTACTCCAGCCCGCGCAACAACCTGGCACCCAGCCCATGCTGGTCTCTGGGCCAGCACAAAACAGGCTGACCAAGAAGCTGGGCCATTTGCTGGTGTTGGCCACATGGCAGATCCTGGGCTCTTGGATTTGAATATTTTTCAAATCCAACGGTCCAGATTAATTAACTACATTAAAATTAATTAAAAATATAAAAAAATACAGATTTTTTTTTTTAAAATACAGTAAAATTTTAAAAAAGTTATTTTTTTTTCTATAAATACCTAACCCTCATCTTCCACCTTACACCACATTTCAATATTTTCTACACCTTCTACCAAAGCTTTCATATACTTTTTGTGTGAAAAAAAATACCAAAAAGCTCATCCTTAATTTTTTTGTCCATATAAACCATACATCCCTACATCCATCTTCATCGTGTATTTGAAGAATAAAGTTTGTGGTTGAAGAATAAAGTGTATTTGATGAGTTTATGTAATTTCATTTAAGTGTGTTTTTTTTATAGTTTATTTGATGAGTTTATGTAATTTTATTTTAGTGTGTTTTTTTAAGTTTATTTGATGAGTATGTAATTTTATTTTAGTGTACTTTTTTTTTAGTTTATTTGAAATTTTATCCGAAATTGGTTAAAAATTTTATCCGAAATAAACTTAAAAAAAAAAACACACCAAATAAATGTGCTGGGTGCCAGCGCATTTTTTTAGGGGTGGAGATGCCTTGGCCTATTATTGTTCACTCCAGTCTATTACTGTTCACTTGAGTGGATAAATACGCTGGGTGCTGGCGCAAAGTCCTTAGGGGTGGACTTGCTCTAAGGGCATATCCATTAAGAGACCCCTTCTTAGGAACTAAAAAAAAGCAACAACTGAGATACAATAAGGGATTGATACATTCAATGATATAATATACACAGTAGCGCTCAAGCGCTACCTATGGTCGGTCATGGATGTCTCCCCTACCTGAGAGAGGCATGGATATGAAGGCCCCCATCAATGTTGAGGGTGATCTTGGTCATGTAACGGGCCACTTTGTTCTCTTCTTTCAACTTGAATATGAAGTTCCCGAAAAGCACAGCAGAAAACATCAGCACCTGTCGACGAGCAAAGTCCTTCCCTAAACAAATCCTTGGACCCGCCTGTTTATGTAAATCACAAAATTTCTTTAGTTCTTTTTTTTTAGTAAATAAATAAATAAAATGTGGCATATCTCAATGTTATTTTCTTACCCCGAAGGCTATGAATCTGAAAGGGCTCTCTTCCTGGAAAACGCCATTTTTGTCGACCCATCTCTCTGGCCGAAAATCTTGTGCATCATATCACCCCATAGATCTTTCATCCTCCCCATGCTATAAGCATTGTATGCCACCATATCACCTTTTCTTACACTAAATCCATCTGGCCAGGTGTCATCAGATGAACAGATCTTCGCATTCTATGTCGACGGTGTAGATGTTATGATATAAAATTGTTATTAATAAGAAAGTAATAAACGACAATCCGTGAAGTATTTCTATTCTTAAATTGAATAAATCAAAAGAAATTTAAGTGAGAAAAATAAACGGGAGCGCACAGAAATCATTTCCCTTGCAGTATGCATGCATTAGATTTAGTTTAGATGTTAGTTAAATTACCAGTGGAATTGCAGGGTAGAGCCTCTGTGTCTCAGTCAAAGCTGCTAAGAGATACTGCATTTTATTAAGGGCTTCTTCATTAAGATTGTCTGCAAGTTCAACAATGCTTGAATCGTCTTTCAGATTTGCTGCTTCTCGAACTTCCGTTGCAACCTTTTCTTGCATTTGAGGGTGCTTACAGAGCATATAAATAACCCACGTAAGAGTGCTCGCCGTTGTGTCTTTGCCGGCAAGAATGAGATTCAAAATCAAGTCTCTCAATTACTTTGGATCATTCCCTCTCACTTCCAAAAGCCTTGAAATCATGTCTCCTTTCTTTAACTGTCACTCATCCACATTAATCACATATATTAAGATACCAAACTAATCATTAATCAATGGAATGGAACGTAATTAACTCACTGCAGGTAGCTCATCATCTGATGAATTGTGGGCTGTTTCAATCTTTCTGTTGATTAATTTATAAATAAATTGATCCATCTGTTTAATATCATTCCGCAACACTGCTTCTGATCCAATGTTTAAGAACCGTTTGATCTTCCAGGAGAAATCAACGAAACGATACAGGGTAAGTTTGTTTGCTTCATCGAAAGCATGGGAAAACCGGGTGCCTTCTTCATTTGTCCCATACATGGTATCTACTTCAATTCCAAGCAGAATCTTGAGGATTGTATCTAACCCCGCTTTCATAAACAAATCCTTCCCAGAAAAAAAATATATATGTTTATATAAAAAAGCTGCAAGATTCAAGTATCTACAGAAGAAATAAAATGGCAATTCTATCTATGTGAATATCGAAGCATTATTGAAAACTTACTTGGATCTCTATTACTTGGCCGCAGGTCGCCGCTTTAGAAATGATCCCAGCAAGCTTTGCTGCATTGGTTTTGAAAACTCCATTGCTGAAGTCTTTTGCTACTTTGGTTGATATTTCATGGCTAGATAACTTCCTTTGATGTATCCATTTTTCGCCATCCACAGTGAAGATCCCATCGCCCAAAACATCTGTCAAAATTTCGTAGTTGTACAACCCCTGCAGCAGGTCAAGCTAGTTAATTAGTAGCATAAATTATCGTGTGAGGCAAAGTACGACCATTTTGATAAAAACACACATTTTTGAAATTTTCCAAAAGCATGAATTTTGATAAAAACATACGTACCCTGCCATAATTTGCGAAGTTGGTTTTGAGAATGTATTCGAGATTTGCAGGATCTACCGTGATAACGTAATTTACGAACAAGTTGAGCGGTCTGAAAGTTTTGTGTTTGTATGCAAAGTCAGTGATAAAATCGTGCAGCCTGTGGAAGTTGACGAGCGTGTGTAAGAAGGTTGTGACAACAGGATGGTATCTCTTTGTCTTCTCAGTGCGTTGCAATCTTTTCCTAGCTTGGGATCTGATCGCAAGTATAGCAAAAACTACTAGAGCTAAACTTATTGCTATGGGAGTGGAAAGAAAATCCATGACACTTGTGGGGGGTGTGTCGGTGAACACTGGCGAAGCTACAGAGGGACAAGGAGGTGCGGCCGCTACTCCGCTCGTCGGAAATGGCCACTAATATTGAGGATTCCCCCGCTTCGATCTTTCGAATCTACTGGAATCTGAGTTTGCTTCTAGTTTGCAGCACTGCGCTGATGCTGCTGCTTTTTTGGAAGGTTTGCTGCTGCCCTTCAAAAATATGCCTCCGGTCGGTTCTAGAAAGTTAAAACTGAGACGTCGGTTCTAGAAAGTTAAAACTGAGACGGAGAGAGAGAGAGAGAGATAGAGAGAATGAGAGGGGGAGAGAGCTAGAGAGGATAAGAGAGAGCGCTGAAGCCTAGACGGAGAGAACCAAGTGAAAAAAAAGGGAGAGAAACGGATGATGATGTAGAGAAACACTGTCTTACCCATCATATAGAGAAAGCAAAAATTTGTTTTTCTCTTTTTAATATAACCGTATATTTATGGTTGGATAAAAATTGGTAAGTGAAAAGTTTAGTATTATGGTTAAATGATATTTATTTTCAGTTGTAAGTGAGAGTTCTTAGATTCGATTTTCGTCAAAAACGAATTTGAACCATATTATTATAGCAAATCTATTGTGAAGCTTTATTCATTCCCCTACTTTTTTAATATAGATAATATCGTATTTAATTTAATTTTTTTATCTCTATGACTGAAAAAAACATGCACATGAGGTTTTGCCACGATCCAAGTATTCAATGCCTTGTCATGTCAAGATCGCAACCTTACTTTCCAGTAAGTTTCTTTACTATAAGGATTTGGATCCGCTCCAGACTTTATTGTTAGGAGCCTATGGATCAAATCATCTGGGTCGTTGATTGTTATGTAAAATAAATCAGAGCCATTGACTTTGTGTGGTGGGCTATGAAAATAAGTTAATGAAGACCGTTGAATTGAATTTGTGCAGCTTAGATGATTTGATGTGCAGATTTCACAATTTGTATGTGTTGACCCTAAAAACTACAAAGCCTACGTGGCGCGCAGGCCGAGTAATCTAAAGCTAACTACGTCCTTCGGTGAATGCGGGCGTGCCAACTCGTCGGCCGAGCTCGGCCGAGGAGTAAATTTGTTGATGTCGCGTTGGGTCGCGCTACTGACTTCTGCGTCTTGCGATTGCGGCCGAGAAAGGAACACGTCTCGGCCTCTTGGATTCTCAAACCTGAAGACAAGGTTACTATTATTACGAAGCTCACAAATCAAATTCGGCTTTCAATGTGCCGAATGTAATAACTGTAACACCTCACTTCGTCGAGAAGACTAATGAGATGACCTCGACCAAAAAGGGTTTAGAAAACCTTCTCGACCGAGACTTGGATAGATAACTGACCGTGCCCGCCGCAGTGCTGTTGATGCCAACGGAAGGTACTGCGAGTTCGGCCAATTCTACGGTGATAGAGCTATCTATGCCGACTTAAGATATCACCGGTTGCTTTCACAGTGCTGTTGATGCCAACGGAAGATGTGTCAGCGAAAAAGAAAAGGAAAAAGTTCTCAAGTTGTTGAGGATTTGCGCAGGGCAATTTTGTATTGATTTTGTGGGCTCCGAACGTTGCACAATCACCCCTATTTATAGCATTGGATTTCCTCGAATTCGGCTTAAAACCCTACACGGACTAGGATTTTCTCTCCGGATCAACCCTAGTTCGACCAGTCCTATCTTCACTAGGATTGTGAATCTAGTCCCTTATTGAGTTGAAACCATTCCTGGTTATCCGACTTGCCGAGACTCCTTGTTGCATTAGGATTCGGCTTCGCAAATGTAGCACAACCTAGCCGGCCTAGTTTTAGAGGCCCACGAACCGAACGGCCCAAGGCTCCCTTGTTGCCAGGCCCTTCCGGGCCGAGAATGGTTCTGTCCTCGGCCCAAATTAATATTTTGGGCCCAAACATTGCCCCCTCGCTTCTGAGGTTTTCGGCCTGACCTCCTTGGCCGAATTTCGACCTTGAAGAAGCGAATCTAATTCACAGAACCCAAGTACTCTATTTTCAAGGCGCATTTATTGAGCACGATCGCACGATCTTGAACCTGCAAACCTCCATTCCACGTGGCAGCCTGCGACTCGGCACACGTCTGAGGCGTGCGGTCACTCGAACCGTCAGGTCATCATGACCTTATGGCTAACCCTAGCCACTCTTATCTCGATCCGCGAACCACTTTTCAGCGTGCGGACGCCGAAACGTCTTTCGCCATTAATCTTGCCGTCACACGCAATCGTGCGTCCCCAAAATCCGAGACCCTCGGTCTTCTCAACTGCATTCCCTGAATGTTCATTATGATCAGTGATTTCTTCAGTCGATTTTACCCTTTATTTTGAATTTCGAACGATTGCACTTCCTTTCCATCTCTATAAATACCGGAATTTTCCATTTGCACTTTTACGCTCTCAAAACTTTCTGAATTTTCTTGCTGCTCCTTTCTGCCAAGTCTTTGTTCTTAAATCCCTCAACCCAGAAAACTCTTCTTTTTTACACCGTCCCTTTGAATCTCCTAAAATGGCATCTTTCATCTCAAAGCTTTCCAGGGAGTGCGAACAACATCAAAAAATACTCGATCGAAGCTCGATCAAAACCATACGGTTTGAGAGTGACATGAGCACTCCCCACCAAATCCTGGGTCCTCTTTTCAAGGCGGCCGTTCCGTCGGCCATTACTGGCCTTCTCCAGGAGCACTGCCTAACACCCTTACTCCAAGGGTTTGAATGGTCGAGATGGGACGCGGCGAAACCCCAAAGCTCCTGGCCCTCGACGACCACAACCTGGGCAGCCTGGGTTGTCCGAATGGAAAAGTTCTTCGGCGATCAATGGAAGGTCCTTGGCATCCACGACGCCATCCTCCTCTCGTCAATGGAAATCGTTCCCGACAAGGAGCTCCTCCAAGCCGCCTTGTGCTTTTGGTGCTCGGCCACCAACACCATGGTGCTTCCACTTGGTCCCATTGGCCCCACCACTCTGGATGTCACCGCCATCCTGGGTACTTCAACGACCGGGCTCTCTATCGACGCGGCCCTCTCTGGGTACCCGTCGAACATCGACCTGAAGACGCTTTTTGATCGACGGGCTTTCGAGACGTTAAACCGTGAAGGCCGAATCCCGTCGAAAGAGGACATTCACAAGCTTCACAAAAACTTCTTCAATTACAACACCCTCTACCTCCACTTCGCCGGCCGAGGAGAAGAGGACCTGCGAGAAGGGGAACACGAAGCCTTCCTCTTCTACTGGTACAACAAATACATTTGTTGTACCAAATCGAACAAATGCTTGGTCGAGAATATGCCGGTGGCCGAGGCCCTGGCTAGTGGCCATGTCCTGTCACTGAGCTCCAACATTCTCGCCCACCTCTTCCGCTGCCTGGCCGAGGCGACCCTGTACAAGATCGACCCACACCAGAACGGTCCCCTCTGGGTCTTCCAGCTCTGGTTACAAGTGTATTTCGCCTCCCTTCGGCCAGCTATAGCCGACTTCTCACCAACGGAGGCACTTGGTCTTCAGTTGGCCTCCCTACCGACACCTCCTCATCACGCCGAAGAGGTATTTAAGTATCTCTTCGCCCTTGATGACCTCTCCAACGACGAGTTCCTGATATGCCGTCGTCGGGACTACCCTTCCTCCATCAGACTGCCTACATCCATGTGGGGCGCGGGGGAAGACGCCGACCTTCGCCAATCCTGGGGGTCATTTGTGCTTACTCGCGACCTTCCCCTTGGCTGCGATGGAAAACGAGCGGGTTGGGAAGTGTACCATCCTAACTTCCTTGCCCGACAGCTCGGTTATCTTCAGGGTTGCCCGGTCCCCCTTCTCTCCTCCCGGACAGTTCTAAGCCGCGGACGTGAGCCTCGTTCTTCGGAGAAGGAATGCCAAACTGATGCGAGGGAGTTTCAAGAGCAGTGCCAAAAGTTCCGCCTTCGACCGACCACCCCAGAAACCCTATGCACTGACACCTTCGGAGATTGGTGGGAGGCCTATATCCAGGAATTCTTTGGTGCTCCGGTCGAAGACGTGCTGGACAAACTCTTCGGCGACCGGCCTAAGAAGTCCTCTGCCCCCCAAACTCAAGGTAACTGTTCATTTTTTCACTTTTCCTTTAAGTTCTTCGATTTGCCGTGCTAATTTGCTTTTATCTTCCCAGGTAGTCGGCCATTGAGAAAAGTAGGGGCAGTCGCCGCAGCCGGGAAAGAATCGGTTGTGGCGAAGACAGATAAAACTACTGGCCGGGCCAGGTTGACCAAACGGCCTCGCCAAGAGGCCGCGCCGGCTGCCCAATCTCCACCGCTTGCCAAGCGGGTAAAGAAACTGGCAAATAAAGGCGCACGGGAGATCCACGTCATCTCCAGTCATACTACTGGAACAACGACCCCCAGTGTTTCCCCTCCACCTGCCGTCGGCCACCGCTTGGCCGAGGAGCGAACAGTTCCGACCGCAGAGACAGTTCAGACGCGACCTGTTTCCGGGGCCGGTACACCAGTTGTACCTCCTTCTGTCGAGGCTGCGCCGATTTTGGAAAAAACGGTTTCTGCGGCCGAGGGAACTTCCCTTGTAAATCCAAAACCCTCTGTCTTCGTTCTGGATGAGAGCGAAGGGAGCGACGAGACTCCGCTGGCAACCCGTCCTCGCACGCGTCGACAACCTCCTCCCACATCCGAGAGGGTTGCCCAAGCAAGTCCCTCCGTGGCTGACTGTGGCAAACGTCCGGCCGAGGAACCAGTAGTGGTGGCCGAACCTTCCGCTTCTCTCCAGGACCAGGGCGTCCCCCCCTCGCCCGAAGCTGCTGTCCCAGTTGGCCCTTCCACAGCCGATCGCGGCAAACGACCGGTCGGGGAGCCAGAGGCAACGGCGGAGACGCCCGTGCATCCTCAGGATCAAAACCTCCACATTCCTTCGCAGGAAGCTACTTCGGCCTTCGTAAGTACCCTTTACCACCTTTCTTTGATTACTTTACTGCTTTAGAATTCTAAACCCGAAAAAACTGTCAGGTACCTGTACATTCTTTTCATCAAAAGTTCTACGCGCCGAATGGCGTTATCTATCTTTCGTGGCCGCCTCAGTGGCCATCAAACGTAGATAACCTCCATCGGCCACGAGAACTGAGAAGCAATCTGAGACACTGGGCTCGGCCATTGAGTTCTTTGGGTTCAAGCAACGATCCTGAGGACATGGCCGAAGTCTCCTCTCAGCAGGTTAAAAGAGACGAAACCTTCACACCATTTTTTTTTATTTTCTGTGAGCTTAACCCGATTTGTGCGTGCAGGCATCATGGGAGGTCGAATTCAAAGCTCTTCTGTCCGGTACCACTGGAGGGGCTGGCCCTTCTGCCGCCGTGACCGAACCTGCCGATTCAACTGCTTTGACTCGGCTGCAAGAAATCCTGTCGCTCTCGGCTTCGCAAGTTCTTGAGAGCAAAGGTCTTGATCGGCTGGGTGAGAGTCTGAATGACCTCGGAGCCGACGGTCAACTGAGCGGCGAGGCCATTGTTCAGGCCTCAACTGCCTTGGAGCGCGTTCGAGAAACTTTCACTGTTTCCGAGAGTGCTTTAAGGGCCGAGCAAGACCTACAGGCTGCCATGGCCGTACAAGAAAACCTTCGCCCGAAGGTTGACGCCCTGAAGGCTAAAGGGGATGTCCTGGCCGACCTCGACCGTCAAATGGCTGAGTTGTCGAAGAGGAGATCGGCCGTTGCTTCTGATCTTGCCAAGGACTTCGAGTCGGGCGGCAAGGATTGTTTAACTGAGTTCACGGCGAACGCGAGGCAGGTTGAGCAATTGAAGCTGGAGAAGAAGAATCGGCAGGCCCAGGTCATTATGGGAGAAGTGCGGTGGTTGGAGCTAAAGGCCTTACTCGGCACCCTTCTACCTGCTTCACCTTGAATGTATCTGGATGTAAATCGGTCGGCCTACTTATTTGTAAATACTTATCAATCTTTAATGAATTGGTCTTCTATTATTCTTGCATCTCCCATGTGACCGGATAGTATTTCTTCAAAAATTTTCCGTTGATTGGTAACCTATGGACCACACCGGTTCGGTCTTTAAGATGATACGCCCCCTTGCCATATACTTTATGCACGACAAACGGTCCTTCCCAATTCGGCGACCATTTGCCGAACCTAGGATCCTTTAGTCCAACGGGCAACACCGTTTGCCACACTAACTCACCTTCGCCGAATGTTTTTTGTCGTACATTTTGATTATAGGCTCGCTCGGCAATCCGTTTTTGTGCCACTAGTAAGTTATAAGCGTCAAGCCGTGCTTCTTCCAAGTCTTCTAACTCCTGTCTCATGGACTGATTATATTCGGCACTAAACAAACTACTTTGCTCGATTAATCGCAAAGAATTTATGCTTAGCTCGACTGGTAACATTGCATCATGTCCGTAAGTTAATGCGTACGGGGTTGTCGCAGTCGCTGATCGAGGCGATGTTCGATATGCCCATAACGCCTCGTTCACCTTCAAATGCCACATGCCAGGCCTTTCTTTTATTATTTTTTCGAGGATGCCGATCAACACTTTATTACTTGCCTCGGCCTGCCCATTCGCTTGCGGATAATACGGTGTAGACTGTTCGAGCCGAATTTTCAAATTGGTTGTATACTCTTTAAACCTTTCGGCTGTAAAAATTGTTCCATTGTCAGTTATGATCGTTTCTGGTACGCCAAATCGGGTCACGATGTGTTCCTCCACGAAGTCGCAAACCTCTTTAGATGTTAGTTCGGCATATGACTTTGCTTCGACCCACTTGGTGAAGTAATCGGTTGCGACTAGTATCCATGCATGTTTAGCGGCTCCAGAAGACGGCGTGATTTTGCCGATCACGTCCATGGCCCATCCTCTAAACGGCCATGGCTTTATGACCGAATGCAATGATTCGGCCGGGACCCTCTGTATAGGTCCATGTATCTGGCATTGTACACAACCTCGTGCGAACTCAATACAATCCTTTAGTATCCTTGGCCAAAAATAACCGTGCCGTCGAAGTAGCCATCGCATTTTTCGTCCGGATTGATGAGCTCCGCATATCCCTTCGTGGACTTCTGAAATCGCCTGAGCACTTTCTTGGGGACCGAGGCATAGTAATAACAAACCATCTTCGCCTTTTCGATATAACTCACGCTGATACATGACATAGTTCGTGGCGTGAACCCTTGTCTTGCGATCGTGTTTATTATTGGGATTGTCGAGATATTGCATAATCGGCCTCCTCCAATCATCCGGTATTGCCTCGACAGCGCAAACGTCTATGAGGTCGTCTCGATCTAGCAACGAAGGTAGGGACATAACTCGTGTACGTATCACGTTGTCACGCTGGAGGACTTGTTGGTTAACCAAGGCCGGGTATAGCTGTCGCAACACGGGTATTTCTCGGCCTAGCTTGCCCCCCAAGAGTTGTGCGCCGGAGGCGATTTGAGCCAACTCGTCTGCGTCGGTATTACGACTCCGGGAAATATGTTGAAATGTAATACCGTCGAAGGACTCGGCCAAATAGCTGGCGATCATGTGGTAAGGCGCCAGGGTGCAACTCATGCAACGAAAAGAACCATTAAGTTGGTTAATCACAAGTTCGGAGTCGCCGAGGACGAGGGCGCGGGTCGCCCGCAGGTCATGAAGGATCCCAAGGCCGATGATTAGGGCTTCATATTCGGCCTGATTGTTGGTGCATTCGAAATCCAACTTAAGCGAAAAATACCAACGATCGTGGTTGGGGGATTGAACGACAATTCCTACGCCCGCTGAGGATGACGTACTGGAACCGTCAAAGTACATCGTCCAATGATTGTCGCGCGTCGCGACCATGCCGATTTCGACATCGGCATCCCCAAAACCGTAAGGGGAAGGGTGTTGAGCAAGGAAGTCGGCCATCGCCTGGCCCTTGACGGCTTTCTGAGGCACGTATTGTAAGCTAAATTCGGACAACGCCATTGTCCACTTCCCAATTCGGCCTTTTACGATTGGTCGGGTAAGCATGTACCGGATAACGTCGGTCTGGGCAATGACTTGGGTGACTGACGGGAGCATGTAATGCCGAAGCTTGGATGCGGCGAAAAATAAGGCCAAGCACAACTTCTCGACGGCGGGATAATTGATCTCTGGAGGGCTGAGATGGCGACTTAGATAAAAAATCGCCTGCTCTCGACCGGTGTCGCTGTCTTGTGCGAGGAGGCAGCCGATTGACTCTTCGGCCGCCGAGATATAAAGCTTAAGAGGTTTCCCGCGCCGAGGAGGAACCAGGACAGGTGGTTTCGTGAGGGAGACTTTGATTTGCGTAAACGCCGCCTGATATTCGTCGTTCCATACGAATTTATCTGAGTCCTTGAGTTTCAAAAGCGTGGAGAACGCTTTCATTTTACCGGCCGAGTTAGAAATAAATCGGCGGAGGAAATTGACCTGACCGAGTAAGGACTGGAGTTGTTTCTTCGTCGTTGGAGGTGGGGCATTGATTATTGCGCGTGCCTTATTCGCATCGACTTCAATCCCACGGTGATGCACGAGGAAACCAAGGAAATTTCCGGCCGACACGCCGAAGGCACATTTGGCGGGATTCATCTTGAGATTATGCTGACGCATGCGGAGAAAAGCCTGTCGGAGGTCGTCCAGATGTGTCTGTCGGCGTTTAGATTTGATGACAACATCGTCGATGTAAACTTCGACAGTGGTTCCAATTAGATCGTGGAAAATGGTGTTCATCGCCCGTTGGTATGTGGCGCCGGCATTTTTTAGACCGAATGGCATGACAACCCATTCGTAAGTGCCGAGTGCCCCCGGGCAACGGAAAGCAGTTTTGTGCACGTCGGCTTCGGCAATGAATATTTGGTTGTACCCCGCGTGTCCATCCATAAAAGATAAGATTGCATGATTCGCCGCGGCATCGATTAACAGATCTGAAATCGGCATTGTGTATTCATCTTTGGGAGTTGCCAGATTGAGATTTCTGAAATCGATGCAGATGCGCAGGGCACCGTTTTTCTTTAAGACAGGTACGATATTCGCCAACCACTCAACATATCGAGCTGTCCGAATGAACCCGGCTTTCAAAAGCCGAACCAGTTCGTCCTTGATGCTGAGTTGCACTTCCGTTGAGAAACGACGTGGTGGCTGACGGAAAGGCTTACATCCGGGCTTAATACGTAATTCATGCTCGACAAGAGTACGATCTAAACCGGGCATTTCATGGTAGCTCCAAGCAAAACAATCTTTGAACTCCGTGAGCAAGGCACGAAGCTCGTCTTTCATTTGCTGAGGAAGTAAAGCACTAATAAACAAAGGTCGTGGGTCATCGGTCGTCCCAACATTAATTTCCTCCAGGGGGTCTTTAACTTGGGGCCGATGATCTTCGAGCTCGGCCGGGGCTGCTTGAATTTTATCAAGAGATAAGACAGGACCATTATCCCCTTCGGCCAGGAACTCAACGAGATTAACGGCCGAATTTGGTCGTCTAGATATAGTATACCAATGGGCCAGCAGTCGTTCCATCGTGGATGAAACCGCGGCCCTACGCATTTCCCGATCGGTGTCAGACATCGGCGTCGGGGAGGAAGTTAGCTAATCCGAGTCTCGCCGAATCCTGATGGACAGTCTCGGCGCCAACCTCGATAGCTTTCTGTACAGAAATCCGAGTCGGCCGTCCTTCATCATTGAAGCCTTGTAAAGTAATGTAGCCGACGTGGTCATCGTAATACCGTGCTTGGATCATGTTAGCCTCGAAGGGCTGGCTATCGGCCGGATGAACAATGACCGATTTGCCGTCCCAAAAAACAAGCACTTGATATAATGACGAAGGAATACAACTGGTTTGATGAATCCAATCTCGACCGAGCAGTGCGTTATACTCGGTTTTGGAATCAACCACGAAAAAGGCGGTCATGTGAGTGCGACCGGCAATATTCACAGTTAACGGAAGCACACCTTTGGTTTGAGACTTGTCACCGACAAAACTACTCATTGTGATCCCTGACGGAATCAGTTCGTCATTCGAGCGACGCAAGGCCTTCATAATGGTCAGAGGCATGATATTGACGGTAGCCCCACAGTCGACAAAAACTTTAGAAACTGGGTATCCCTCGATATGGGCCGTCACATACAATGGCTTTAAATGGTGAAGCGCGGCCGATGATGAACGAGGGAACAATTCGGCTAAAGCGGCCTTTAAGCTCTCATCTTTTGATGCTGACTCACCTTCAACAACAGATACAAAATCCACATGGCCGGCGTCTTCGGCGACGACATCACCATCGAGGAAATTCGGTTGAGCCGTGCTTGACTGAAAATCAGCGGGTAACACATGGACCATACTAATGTCCATGTCATCCAAGATTGACGGGCCCATCGGGTTGGAATTCTCTTCGTTATCCGCATCTTGCGTTTGATCATCAACTACGGACTCCGTTTTTGTCAAAGCCGGACAAAGAGGCGTTTCTGCTCCTTCTTCAATGGCTTGCTCCTGCGGTGCTGCTTCGGCCGCTTGTTGAGTCCGTGAAACTGCCTCAGGTGAGGGTGAGCGCGACAGCGTGCTTGGGGCCGAGATCCGAACCCGCTCCTGGTAATGTATCCGGGCATCCCTGGTATCGAGATATGCATCCAAACGCGCAACACGTGCCATTTCATCGGTCGTGAGGCCGAAGAGAGAAACAGCCGAAAATACCTCGAAGTGACATCGTAAATACTGAAGGTCCTCCATTGAGAAAGGAAGTTCGGCTGCTTCCATATCAATGTATGGGTCAACTTCAAATCCAAAGACGCGGGCTTCTCGTATGTGCTGGAACCTTGCTTTCAATCCGGGGTCTGAAGTTTTCTGGATAATTCGCTCGGCATCAGGACAAACCTGGACCAGATCAATGGTGTCCTGGCATGCCTTCGGCAAACCATACAGGTCGTTGGCCGAATGCTTCTTGTGAAATTCTCGCATATACGCCAAAGCTTCCCCAAGGAACGGTGGATGCAAATTTCGTCGAATTTTGATTAGAGGTTCTTGTATGGCCGACGGGGTTAATTCGCCTTCGGCCTCCTGCCTGAAATGTTCAAGGCGTGCCTTTATCTCCCCTGGTCGAATAAGAAGTTTGATCCGTTTATCAGCCTCTTCAAACATGGTTTCGACATCTTGGTCGACCAGCTGCTTCCCTTGCTTCGACGTTGTCAGAACAGCTGGATGCGGTTGCTTGTTGTCATTGGCAATTATGTCCTTCGGCCGCCATTTAGGGACCGAAGCCTCTTGGGCTTCCCGTCGGCGTGCCATGCAATCGATCCTTTGGTGCCGGCGTTTCTGGGATTTGGACAGTGCAGTGTAGACACCTTTTGAAGAATGATACGTATACCAACGTTGATCTCTAGGCTCGGGAGGTTTGAAAGTTTTTTGGCTTCGCGAGGATTCCGAACTGCCAGAATTACGTTTATAGTAGGCATCGTCGTAAAATGCAGTATCAAAGTCGAGGCGCCGCCTGACTGATGATGTCTCTTCTATCCGTGCTTTAGGGCCGAGCCGATCAAAAACCCCCCGATGCCGGCTCACGTTGGCTACTTTTTGCTGGATTACGACCGTAGGTCGTTCCGTTACCAGCGAAAAAGGCTTCACCTCTGGCTCACTGCCGACCTCGGTTCTACATTTTCTGCACAGAACTGCTGTTCCATTGTCTTCATCGGTGCTATAATCCCTCATAGGTTTAACAATAGCGGGCCCCGTTAGAGCTGTAGGTGGCTTGTTGGCACGAAAATCGGCCATGAAACGAGGCCGAGAATTCTGATTATGATAACGTTGTGTCTTAACAACTTCGACCTTCCCTTTCCCTTTGTCCTTAGGGAGGCATGCATCGACCATATTTACTGTTGCCGTGGGAAACGGGTCAGTATCGACACTCATCTTTTTCTCTGGAAATTTTAATTTACCATTATCGATCCAGCTTTGGACGTTGTCACGAAAGACGACGCAATTGTTCGTCGTATGTTTGCTTGAATCGTGGTATTTGCAATACACCTTTCCTTTAAGTTCTTCGGCCTTGGGAATGTTGTGGCCAGGCCGAAGCTTAATGATTCTTGCTGATAACAGTTGGTCGAAAATTGCGTCAGCCTTTGTAATATCAAAAGTATAAACTTTTGACGGTTTCGATGTTCCTTCAGCGGCTGAACGGCTTTTGATTTCCCTAGAGTCAACTTGAGTCAATGCCTTGCAAACAAAAGGCTTATCTATCACTATCTCGGCTGCATCCACGCTAACGCACTCATCCTCGGTTGATGCATAATTGACGGTAGGATTCTTGTAAATCGTCCCCCGAGATGGAGCTTTCGAAACCTTTTCCTCGCGGAGCAAATAGTCATATTGTTCGACATGTTGGGCTAATTCGTACATATCCCGAAAGTTTGCCCCCAAGAACTTCTTTTTGTATTCGACGTCGAGGCCGTTCAAAGCAAGTCTGACGAATTCAACTTCGGGTAAAGGCACTCGGCACCAGTTCCTGGATGATTTGAACCTGGTGAGATAATCCATTGGTGACTCATCAGATGCCTGAGCCATCCTTGCTAATGAAGAAACCGACAAAGAGGCTAAAATCTGGAATCTTAAAACCTTTCGGGTATCCGAACGTTTCTACGTAGGCCGGGTACGGATGGATAAACTTAGGAAACTTCGGCCCCTTCTTTATGGCCGAGTCGATCATCCGCTGGACTTCGGTCATATCAACATGTGTTGCTTCGACCCTCTGGTCGATTCCGCCTGACCTACTATTCGACCCTCCTACTTTTTCCAAGTCAATTGGCTTGAGCCGAGCAGGAATTGGCTCGGCCTGTACGATTGGTAATGGATTATTTCTTGGTGGCAAGCGCTGGGGAAAATCGAAAGGCCTGCCGTCACTGACTTTACTAACCAGCATTTCGAGCAACCTGGTCTGTTGCTCATTGGAACTGAGTATCACGTCATGTAGCTTGTCAATACCTCGACTAAACGTCTGCTCGACTGACCGAGACTGTTCGTCGAGTCGCTTTCGAAGAAAAGACCTTGTTGGTGGGTCGGATCCTTCACCGCCATCCTCATCGCAATCCTCCACTATCCCTTCAATGAGAACGCAGGTGTTCCTGTTAGGGATTTCCAGACCGCGGGGTTGACCGCCGAGATTAATTTCCCTATCTCGGCGAGTTGCGCTTGTGGACTCGGGTGTCACAGCGCTAAGGGGATTCTGTGCCTGGGGCACATTCTGTCCTGTGTTCTGAATCGGCAAATCGGCTGTTGATTTTCCCATAGCTGTTTTCTTTTTTACCGATCGCGTTTCAATTGGCATGAACTTCGTAGTTTAGCACCTGGTCCCACTGGGCGTGCCAAAATGTTGACCCTAAAAACTACAAAGCCTACGTGGCGCGCAGGCCGAGTAATCTAAAGCTAACTACGTCCTTCGGTGAATGCGGGCGTGCCAACTCGTCGGCCGAGCTCGGCCGAGGAGTAAATTTGTTGATGTCGCGTTGGGTCGCGCTACTGACTTCTGCGTCTTGCGATTGCGGCCGAGAAAGGAACACGTCTCGGCCTCTTGGATTCTCAAACCTGAAGACAAGGTTACTATTATTACGAAGCTCACAAATCAAATTCGGCTTTCAATGTGCCGAATGTAATAACTGTAACACCTCACTTCGTCGAGAAGACTAATGAGATGACCTCGACCAAAAAGGGTTTAGAAAACCTTCTCGACCGAGACTTGGATAGATAACTGACCGTGCCCGCCGCAGTGCTGTTGATGCCAACGGAAGGTACTGCGAGTTCGGCCAATTCTACGGTGATAGAGCTATCTATGCCGACTTAAGATATCACCGGTTGCTTTCACAGTGCTGTTGATGCCAACGGAAGATGTGTCAGCGAAAAAGAAAAGGAAAAAGTTCTCAAGTTGTTGAGGATTTGCGCAGGGCAATTTTGTATTGATTTTGTGGGCTCCGAACGTTGCACAATCACCCCTATTTATAGCATTGGATTTCCTCGAATTCGGCTTAAAACCCTACACGGACTAGGATTTTCTCTCCGGATCAACCCTAGTTCGACCAGTCCTATCTTCACTAGGATTGTGAATCTAGTCCCTTATTGAGTTGAAACCATTCCTGGTTATCCGACTTGCCGAGACTCCTTGTTGCATTAGGATTCGGCTTCGCAAATGTAGCACAACCTAGCCGGCCTAGTTTTAGAGGCCCACGAACCGAACGGCCCAAGGCTCCCTTGTTGCCAGGCCCTTCCGGGCCGAGAATGGTTCTGTCCTCGGCCCAAATTAATATTTTGGGCCCAAACAGTATGTAAGGAACCATTCGCTCACAAATGTAAAGCAAACAATATAAGAGAAGATACGGAAGAAAGGGAGAAGAGAGAAGAAACACTAGAGAGATAGAGAGAAAAGTAATGAGGTTGTTTTTGTACTCTTATTATTTCAGATGATGAGAGAAAGTATAATTGTTGTCACGATGACATAGACACACTTGCTGAACCTCGTTAATATTGTTCTTTATTTACTTTATATTTCATTGCACATGTATCCTCATTTTCACAACATATTCAGCACGAGAAGGTCTCGTGTTGGTGGAAAGTACAATGCCATAAATTCAGTGAATCACTACCTATCTCTCACCTCTGTCGGTTGAAATCTCATAGATAAGAAAATTCTTTTGCTTTCACCTTCATATCTCTCTATAACTAAATTTCTTAAAGTAAATATATATTTGGCTATATAACTATTATTAATATTATTCTTATTGGCAGAAAATCTAACAACCATATAAACAACTTTTGAACTTCAACTTCCTGACCTTGGATTGACATACTTCCTTCTTGAAAGTTGTTTGTCCGCCCAGTACTTATAACATATCAAAATTTTAGAAACTTTCAACGGTACGATCATCGCAGATGTTTAAAACACCAAACAGTTTCCAATTTCGCAGGAAACTAACCATTTTATGAGTACCAAAACTCCATTTTTAGTAGCTCAAATCAAAACTGTTTTCTTTACGAAAGTTGTTCGGTATCCTGTTATCCCTATCATACTAAAATTTGAGCCAAATCTAATGGTTTGATCTTCTCATAAGTTGCAGACAATACTCTTGACTCTAAAACTTTAGGGAACCATTTCGACTCTATCGAAACTCACCGGAGGAGGAACACCAATTGAGACTTATTGTTACTATCACTTCCTGGGTAACTAAAAGGACTTAGAGCTATGAATATAAAAATAAAATAAAATGAAAAGAATGAAACAAAAGTAAATGGCAGACAAATAAAAAAAAGGAACAGGTTTGGTGGTTATATATAGTTACATACTAGAAACTTCAACCCGCGCGCTGCTGCGGGATTGAAAATTGTATGGAAGATTATATTTGAAAGATATGAAAGATTGTGTCATAGAAAATTAATTTATTTATCAAATTGTGAAAAGAAGCTTTCCAACCCATCTGATATTCAAATTGAAAATTTGAATGATAAGAGAACAATTCATCAGTTGTGCAATGGAAAGCATAGCATTCGAATACATCCAACAAAGGAAAAAAAATTACAACAAACCTTCATTAACTGTGGATGGAATACTAACAACAAAAAATTTCTTTGTTTTGAAATCATTGCCAAAGATTTTCAAACTCACGATCATTAAGTAAGGGATCATCTGGAAGTGAAATGAGCAGTCGTCATTCCTTCTGAGTTCCTTCTGAGTCTCATAAGATCTGCCCACTATAGTAGGTGTCCCTAAAGTAGCACATAATTATGTAAGCAAAAAAGAAAAAAGAAAAAAAAAATCCTAAAAGACCGTTGAAATCAATTTTCAAAATACAAACATCTAAGAAGCTTAAACTTGAATCAAATGTCACTATTCGATAAAAATAAACTCAATATTTACTAAATGAATGTAGAACTTGTATTGCATAATATGCCTACTTCATATAATTGCTAATAAAAGGAACAATTCCTTATCTATATGGATATTAAAAGGAACATCAATTCCACAGTGTGTCCATTGCTTTCATTCTCAAGCACACAATACAAATAAACCAACGAAGGATTCAACTCTTAAGTGAACTAATCAATGTCATTATATATTTACTAATTGCTCTAACTCAAAAAAACATAATTGTCTTCAACCTTTTTCTCAATTCTCTATACAATCAATCATAACAAAAGAAGGAAGAGGATGATGCTTACCTGCTTGTTGTTGATCACATGTGTGACGTGAATACTACTTACGCCATCCATGACCAAGAATCGAAGTAGTTTCTCCATTCTCATCTGAACTCCCACCAGGCCCAACTGTCCCAATAACATTATATATTATTATTTCTATAATAGCTATCAAACCCATCAACATTCCAAATCACAAATCACAAAATTAATTACATAATTCAGGAAGGTTTTAGCATACAAAAAAAACAAAACTTACTTTTGGTTATGATTACATCCTTTAAAAGCTCAATGCATTAGGATCACACAATTTAAAAACTCAATACATACATTCTAATATCATTTGAGGTTTCCACTCCCATAAGCAGTGATACTAAAATAAGCTACATACTACGATTGCCATTGGTAAGAAACTATTTGGCTTGGTTTTCCAAGCACACCAAGAACTAAGATCCTAACAATTAGACCATGGTTGATAATTCATTAATTCGTTTATATCATAAATTTCGCGGCCAAGCCGAGAAGCAACAATTTTTTTGCCATTTTCATCTTCTATACCATGAACTTTCGACTCAAAAAAATTGTCTTTCTCCCTGCCTAATGTGTAATTCCAATGCACACAAACACTGACTAACCAATCAATTCATACAGATAATGCAAATATCAATTTCCTAGTAACATTGTTCTTATACGAAGATAAAATCAACTAAATCCAACAATCCAAGAACTACCTCTACATGTACCATCACATCTAAGTTCCTCGCAAGTCGAGCAACCCTCAACGACGGAATCCACGATGGAGAATCCATTATTCACAACCCGCCAGGATGCTCTGACAGCCTTTACGAAGGGCCATGTGCTCACCACCACATGGTACTGCCCTGAATTCGAAGCTTCGTGGCCTATGACCTGATAACCCATCAATAAAAATACGATCTTTAATAAAATAATACCACCCAATCATGCATGTAACGAAAGAACCAACTTTTTCCTCTTTATATAAAAAAAAAATTAAAATAAAATTATGCTCAGTTTCTAGGTTTCCTTGCTTTTTAATTATTTTTCTGAGGAAACAAACAGAAAGTAGGAAAATGATGAAATGCAAAGAGAGATGGACATATTGGATTAGAGAGGAGTCGGAAGCGGGATTGCCAATTCTCTGTAAATTCACTGGAAACGGAGCAGTTAGGGTTTGAAGCGGAAACTACAAATTCGAAGCATAGCTTGACATGCAATAGGTGTAGAAAGTACCTGAGGTGATGAGGAGCCGTTTCAGACCAATGGAATCATCGAAATCATCGCTGGCCGCAACTGTGTATCCAGCGAGTCGTGGAGAGAAGAGTGAGGGAGAAGAGATAGAAGGGAGAAGGAAGAATATGAGGAGAACATTTCGTTTTGGTTGGTTTGAGGTTTGAGAGTTTTCAGAAGTCGTAGAGAGGAGCTCAGGTGTGATTCGAGAAGGCTTAGGATTGTGTCAAACAGAAGCAGCAACTACAAATTTAAGGGTGAAAATAGGAGAAAAAGAAATGGAAAAAAAAAAAGTCTTTATATATTTTCTCAGACAGTGGCAAACATGCAATAACAAAAATTAAACAGGGGCAAAATCGTTAGTGCACTGTGCTTATGAACAGTGATTCAGTGTATTTTCAGTTTTAGTATAGATTGAATTTTCAAAGTTAAGTGGTCAGCGATTTCAAAAATTGACAGAGCTCCAAGAAAGAAAAAAAAGACGCCATCATCTCTCTTTGACGGTCTCACATATCGGGCATAAGAAAGAAAGTACAGTTAGTTAATATTTACTTTTTTTATATTATTATTTTTGTTATTAATGTGATTGGTATGGTATAATCGCCAATATAAATGTGAATAGTGCGGTGCTATCGTCCTCTGTATAATAAGAAATATTATCTGTAATTTTTGATATTTATGTAAATGTTGCTAAATTAAAATCCTTGTCACACTCATTGCTTATTTAAAGGAATTTATTTATAGTGGCTGAAATTACCGCCATCTGCTTTAAATTACTTATTATACTACATTTTGTTATGATGAGTATAACAAGGACCCGATGTTCCTCTATCAAATTAGAATATGAAGTTTCTTGATCCTCATCATATAAAATGATAGGACCCCAAGTTCCATCATATAAAAAGATTCATTCTGAAGTTCCTTGATCATCATCATATAAAAGATCGGACCCAAAGTTCCTTGATCTTGATCAAAATCAAAATCTGAAGTTTTTTAATCAACTGAGAGGGTAGAAGTTCCTCAACTAAATTAAAATGACGGCCCTGAGCACCTAAGTCCACAAACTATTTCTGAAATTGAACAAGGGTACTATACTATTTTTTAAACTGAAAACGGACATCATTTCTAAAACTAGGCACAAGTTTAGTTTAGAAATAATGTTCGTGTTCAATTTCAGAAATAGTAAAGGCATGCATTGATTATTTCTTAAATCGAATATGGTATATCATCAGGAAGTCTAGCGTCTATTATTCTCTCTCCTCTTCTTGAATTTTCTCGTCACTTTCTCACCCTCCAAACACCTTTTCTTCTTCTAATATTCTTTGATTCTCATCAAATTTTCTCTAAATCTCTTCAATTTCTTAGTTTTCTACCCTAATTACTTAATTTTCTTCTTATTGTCTTTTAGTCAGTTGTTATGAATGCACTATGAACTCGAAGAAGTTGTTCTGGATTTTCTTGTAAGTAACTTAAATTTGGCTGGCCTAGCTTTACTCCTTTATGGCGGAGAATCCTAAATCTCAAGGCCATTATATTCAAGTGGTCGTGAAAAGAATGCAGTAGCTGGGATGGAGGTGAAGAGGAAGTCTGACTGACTCTCGACTCTTGAGCTATTGCGTTCAACATTATTATTTTCTGGGTTGCCGTTCTCTACAGTGATAACGTAATTTACGAACAAGTTAAGCGCCCTGAAAGTTTTGTGTTTGTATGCAAACTCAGTGATAAAATCGTGCAGCCTGTGAAAGTTGACGAGGGTGTGTAAGAAGGTTGTGACAACAGGATGGTATCTCTTTGTCTTCTCAGAACTTCGAAATCTTTATATGTGAAGACAAGTGTAACAGAACACGTGCCGATACATCCACTACTTTGTCAACAACAAAAGTATCTCATATCATTAGGGTTGAACGTACTCTAGATTTGATGGACTTGTTTTAACCCTCAAATTCTTGAGTCGGCCTTATACTCTGGAGGAAACCAGAAAACCTTCAAACCCAGTTCAAGAATAAGCATGTGGAAAGTTACTTCTTCAAAAGCTAAAATATCTCATATCATCTATTCTCCATTTGTTTCTCCTTATCCTTGTTCCTGTTTACGACACAAGGAGAAGGAGAACAATCAACCGGAAGCCAAAGTCGAACCTCCGATCCAGGTTGCTTGCTTGGAAGTCTGATTGCTTACCTTATCTGTTACCTCATTCGGCAAATCTCCTAGCTCGGCGACTTGGGGGACTCCTACTATAGGATTTGTATCGCACTTGACCAAGCCCGAAACTACAAGTAAGCTTCAAGTGAAATTGATACATTACCTTGTGCATCTTCATCGGTTAAAGATACCACCCCTGGATGGAAGAAAAGTACTTACAGAGAAGATGCCACATCTATATATGAGACAGATAAGGCAAGTGAAAATGATATCACACTTCGGTACTTAGAAGTTTCATGATTACTCAATGGCTTGGATCTTGCAAGTCCCCAACCGAAGAGTTTCCCTCACTCGGGAACTTAGGGGAGCACTGTTTGTACCATACTTGACCAATCCCGAAACTACTGAGCACCGGTCAACGTTATAACGTCAAGGACCCAGAAGAGTTTCCCTCCAACCAGGAGGACAATCACAATGCGACACGTGTCGACATCAAAAGCCAATGACAGCGCGACATGTGTCAACATCAGAAGCCAATCACAACACGACACGTGTCAATGTCAGAACAAAGCTAGAAACTCTTCTATAAAAGGATATTATTCTCCCACAATATTTCCTAATGTCATTTGTACTAAATCATTCACTAGTACTCACTAAATGAGAGCTTGAACCTATGTCCACACTGATTTTGTGCATCAACACATACATATAACCGTGTACCTATTAGCCATAACCATTTACCTATATAACTATAATCATTTACCTGTTTATAAACGGTTAACAAAAATGACTATTTAAACAGTAGAACATGCATATTGAATAACGTTTATTTTCTAAACACAACTCACAAGTCCATCGTTTACACAATTCTAAAAGAACTTGGTATGTTGAAAAATTGAAATAATTGTGATATTCAGCAGTACATGATCGCGCATGAAGAACTTGTACCAAAATTATTCAACTTTTTATATTTTTCCAAACTGTAGAATTACCCTTTCTTGCTCTTTATGTTCTGATTTTTTTCCAGGACATTAGAAAACCCAATACCCAAAATTTCACAAAAATTTTAAACCCATTGACAAATCCCGCTTCGCTTACCAGCACGAGACCTGCTTGCTCTCTTACAACTCTATTTTCATAGGCTGCTCTTATTTCACTCGCTACTATACAACGAAAATCACTTTTGCTTGAAAAAAAATAAATAAATAAATTTTTTCTGAACATTTGCTTTCGTATTAAAGACAAATAAGAGTTCTTGAAGACCACTTCGTGAAGACGACGAATGTCACATCGCGGTCCGAGCCCTCATCATATCCCGGGTTCGACTCCACCGTAGTACGATATTGTCCGCTTTAGGCCCCAACCACGCCCTCAAGGTTTAGTTTCTGAGAACTCACACGAGAACTTCTCAATGAGTCACCCATCATAGGATTGCTCTCGCGCAAACTCGCTTAACTTCGGAGTTTCGATGGAAATCGAAGCCAGTAAGCTCCCAAAAGGCCTCGTACTAGGTAGAGATGGAAATATACATATAAGGCTTATATGATCCACTCATCTGGGCGATGTGAGATGTTACAATCCACCCCCTTAGGGGCATGACGTCCTCGTCGGCACACTTCCTGCCAGGGATTGGCTCTGATATCAAATTGTCACATCCCGGCTCGGGCCTCCACCACATCCCGAGCTCGACTCCGCCGTAGCACGATATTGTTCGTTTTGGGCCCCAACCACACCTTCACGGTTTTGTTTATGGGAACTCACACGAGAACTTCCTAGGTCACCCATCATGGGATTGCTCTCGCGCGAACTCGCTTAACTTCAGAGTTTCAATGGAACCCGAAGCCAGTGAGCTCCCAAAATGCCTCGTGCTAGGTAAAGATGAGAATATACATATAAGGCTTATAGGATCCACTCCCTTGAACGATGTGGAATGTTACAACGAATATGATATTTATTTGGCATTGAACACAGTGTGGAGTGAAATGGTAGTTTTGACAAGTTAAGCGGATGTATTGAGTTAAATTTTACTTTAAAAAGTAATTGTGTAGTGTTTTTAGTAAGTGAGGTGCAGTGAGTAAATTATGGAGTGTCATAAAACAAACAATTTCAATAAGAGAAATGCTAAAGAGACCTTTTTAAATTGGGATTTTCAATGAATTCTCTATCACCTCACATTTTAACGTTAGTTTTGTGTTAACATTATAAAACATTATGCAAAAAATATGAAATGCAGAGAGTCTATAGGTAGTCCCATTTTTTAGATGGTATCCTTAGCAATTAGTATGTCTCTTTCAATAAATATCTTCTATGTATTTATAATAAGGTACTGCTATTCACATAGCTTTTTTAACTTCTTATACACTTTTGTTAATTCTTGTCCATTGATTTTCTCCAACCATTTAATCCGACTGCCAAAATTAAGACGAGTGTGTGCGAGGTAAAAATGAGTGTGTAGATAGCATCAAAGAACTTATTAAATAAATAAATAATAAATAAATTAAATATTGATAAAAAGTGCTTTATATAATGTTAAGAATGTTAGGTTGGAAATTTACAGGGAATTAGGTAGGGATTGAATGGTAGGAACTAAATGGAGTTGTACTGTGTCTACATACTACTGTGTCTACGTACGATGCGTACCAGGACATGGAAATCAGACGACCTAGATAAATGTGACACACATGTGAACCCAAACCCATTGGCAAGTTTTACATGTCATGTCATGTTATGTCATTTTCCCTTAGTCAATCAAATTCATCCATATGATGCATTATGAAATTTACATGTGATCTAGTATTTTAATGAAGAGGGTGTTAGTTGTTTATCCATGTGTTCTAGGTTTGAAATCTTTAAATTATTGTAATAATTTCGAATATTTCAATTCCTCTTAATAATAATAAATAAATAAAATGACAAATTATGAAATAATATCAATTAGAACATATAAACTTAGAAAATGTCTTATATTTCGATAAAAACTCACACCAAACACATTACATAGTGTCCAATCATTGTACGAAAGAAAGCATACATACGAAATAAGTAACTGATTTGTTAGTTGATCTTCAAACAAAAGAAAAAAATAAAAGCATATTTTAGGAACATAGCTTATCGTTATCGTGTTTTGCAAATGAATATTGAAAACTACATTTGAAAACTTGGGCCTCCGAGTTTCCCTTCTACATCGGTTTGTTTCGTCATCAATGCTTGAATTATCTTTCAAATTCGTTGCCTCTCTTAACATCGTTTGCAGCCTTTTCGGCAGTCTGAGAGGGATTTTAGTTTTAATATTGAAGGAAACTCAACAAATTATTGAAGGAAATGAAAGTGTCGTTTGCTTCCTTGTTCCTTGTGGGCACTTTTCTGCCGGGTTTACTTGTGGAGCAGTCAAGGTATATAAATCTGAATCACTGTGACTACCTACCGCTAAATAAACGAAGAGTTGGATTTCTAAACGGATTCATCGTTCAGGATTGCCAAGTATATAGTCTTGTAGCTTGTCCCACATGCCGGAGAAAGATGGAGAAAGCGAGGAAGATTTTTACAGTTCGCCTGCACACGATTTCCCCGAGTCCTATTCCACATTCTCAAACGTTACTTGTATATAGGAAAAAAAGCTTTTTAGCCAAAATAGTCATTGAGATTTGTATAACTCATCACTTTGGTCCCTGAGATTTGAAATCAATAGAAGTTGTCTCTGAGTTTGTCCATCATCAATCATTTTGGTCATTTCAGGAAAAATTATGTTAAATAAGGACCAAATGACAAAAATACCTTTAATTTGATAAACAATTGACCAAAATGATTTGACAAAAATTGAGGGCCGTTTTGTCATTTTCTCCTTATTTAGTTGAGATTTTTCAAGAAAGAACCAAAATGATTGATGGTGAATGATAGAAGCATATTTATGCGACTTAGTTAGCTTGTTTCTTGGCATTTATGTTGTTAGTTTGTAGTTATTTTAGTATTTTAAGCTATTTTCGTGTGTTTGTAGGTCCAAAGGGTTAATGTGGCAAAGAAGTGCATTTTGGAGCATTTTTTGGCATAAAATGGATAGCATATGCTTGGAGCAAAAGGAATGGACGAAATTTGAAGTTTGCGCATCATCCTCTCACTATAAATAACCATTTTAGCACACTCATTTCACCCAACACATTCACCTACCACTACTTCCACTCATTTCACCCAACACATCCATTCACCTACCACCACATCCACTCATTCCACCCAACACATTCACCTACCACTACATCCACTCATTTCAACCACCCAACAACACTCACCCACTACACCCATTACATTCACTCATTACAACTCCATACACTCCTCTCCCTAGCCTATAAATACATCCACCATTCACCATAATTTGGGGGCAGTCATCCAAAGACACTACATTTCACATCTCACAACTCCATACACTTACACTTTCATTCCTTGCCGTGGCACTCATCCAACCAAAAATCAAACACAATTCCATATATTTTCCTTCCCTTAGCCGAGACATTCACCAATCCTAAATACATTCCTAACCTTTCCATATATCCATACACATCCTAGACACTTGTGCTGCAACAAGGTGGTGAAAACAAAGGTCCTTGGCGTTTCAAGCTTGGAACTTTGGAGCGTTTTAGGTGTACTTCGTTCTTGCTTTCAATGTCTACTTTGTTATTTTATAATTTTGTTGCAATTATGAGTGGCTAAACCCTTATTTAGTTAGGGGGAAGTTTGAAGCCATTAACATGCTTGAGATATGAATTGATTTCTTCCAATTGTGATTTGATAAGTTGTGATTGCAATTCAATTATCTATTTTATTCATAACTGATTCTTGTATGTTTATTAAGTATGCATACTTAGTTTTCATGCATGAATTAGATGCTAGAATATAAATGAGTTTCACCTAATCGTTACAAGTTTATATTCATGAGTAGTGAAGGTTGTTTATCACAATCGCGTTAATTGAATTCTTGGCAAATGTATCAAGCATTCATAGTTATAATTGTCTCGTCAACACTTATGATTTTCATTGAAAGTAATGATCTCTGATTGTATCTCTATTATGCATTCATATAGGGGACTTTTAGAGAATGATTTGGGTTGTTGCATGCATTCATCCAACTCAATGAGTAAAGGAAAATCTGAGGGTTAATTTGTGCATCACGGTTAATCTGGGGTGTTGAGCATCATAGTTTATTGAAAAGCAATTGGAAATCAATTCATGTACAAGTGTGTCATGTGTGAAGAACGGACCTCTAACTAATCCATCTATCATCTCATTTCTTAAATTCGCTTTACAATTTGTCTAATTTTATAAGTTGTTTGTTTGTTTCGAATTCGTCAAAACCAAAATCCCACTTTTACTTTGTTGTTTCAAAGTGTTAAATTTCTATTTCGTTAGTGTTTTTGAGTGTTTTGATTCAAACCAAAACACTAAATTCATCCAAAGTTGTGTTAGAGTCAAATCTGCCCAGTAAGTGTTTTTAGGCAATTTTGAGTGTTTTTAAGTTGTTTTGCATCTTTAGAATCTTTTTTGAGTCATTTGAGTCTATTCAAACGTTTTTAACTTTGTTTTTATGTTTTTGAGCTAGTTTAGAGGTTTTAGCAAGCCCTCATAATCCCCGGTTTAGAACGATCCCTACTTGCATTTTTACTACAATTTGACAACAAGAAGGTTTAATTTGAGTGCTTAACTTTCATCGCATCAGTGAACAAACTCAGTGACCACTTCTATTGATTTCAAATCTTAAGGACCAAAGTGATGAGTTATACAAATCTCAATGATCATTTTGACTAAAAAACTAAGAAAGAATAACCATTATGGTTGGGACTTAAAGAAGTTGTGTCCAATCCATCCAGTAGAAAAGGATTAAGGATGCTTTTTTAATCGAATCCAATGGCCCCTCGTTACTGCCCAAAGTAGAACTCATAGGTTGACATGACAGGATTGCGACCGGTGACCAGGGTTGGGGCGACGAGTTGACAATTGATGAAGTAAAATCAGTAGATCCAGCTCAAGGTTACTCTGCATTTGCAGGATTCTAATCTTGAAGCCCAAGGTAGCCCTGCATTTGCAAGATTCTAATCTCGAGGGTCTTAATGTAAATGTACAAAAAAAAATTAAACGAAAATAACATTGAAAAGCTATCAGAACATTCATTTATAAATGATGGTACAAACAACAGTTTAATTACTTACAAGTAATCATTTGAAATACCAATAGGGAATATACACGAAAATACCTCGGAGGTCATCTGGCTCATATTTAAAGGTTGATGCTATCTACACATCCATTTTTATTTCTCACACACCCGTGTTATTTTATGTTCTTTAATTTTCTTCAATTCATTCGATTTGATAGCCGAATATTAAAAATGATGAGGTAAAAAGAGTGTGTTGATTAGTTGTGGAAGGCTCCCGCGCCATTGTCGTGCAGTTTAATTACTTACTTCGACTATAATTTATACTATATACATCATATGGTGTCTACTCCTATTTACAGCTGCCATTTTTTATGGATCATCACTGAGATTCTAGGTAGGAGCTATGACCTTGTACGTTAACTCGGCTGGTGAGGGAAGGTCTCATTGTAACAATTGCAGACTCGTTCGCTCCGGCTTTTAGAGCAGCTCTTCCGGCTTCCAGGAACCTCTTGACTGCATCCTCTGCGTAACTGTTGGCTTCACGCACCGTCATGGTTTCGCCGATATCAGGGTAGGTGTTGAGGACATGATCGCCATTGAGCTGGGATGCAAGCTGGATCAGCTCGACTTGGAATTCTGAGAGGCTCGAATCTTCTCTGGGTCCGCCTGGCCTCAGTGACTTCGTCACCTCTGGAAGAGTTTCTGTAACACAGAAATGGATGACGATGAGCATTCAGAATGGAAAATGCAAGGGCGTTAATCAGAATGGAAAATTTTAATCAGAAGGATTTTTGCAAACCTGGACAGTCGTCACGAGGAGTACTGCGGAGGGTAAAATAATTCTCGAAAGTACCAGCCCATGCATCTCTCTTTGTCAGGAAGTTCGATTTCAAATTGAATAGCTTCTTCACAGTGGCGGCGATTGAAGAATGCTCAAATTGGGAATGTGGCGTCGGCCCTGTTGGCTCATGGATCACTGCACCAAAAATACCAAAAGTCAATAGATAAGCAAAAGCCCCGAACTAAAATCTCATAGAAACATAAACAAGTACATGCCGCATCAAGCAAGCCAACTAGCTATCGTCTAGCAGTACTTCCCTTTCTAAGGTTGAAAGAGTTCCCGACTTCGAATCCTCTCTCCCCATTGATCGAAAAATGATAACAGATCATGGTATCACAACATAGAGAGGAAGGAAGGGAAAACAATATCCAACGACATGGTTCTTCATGCAAAATTATGTTGTCCAAACATTCGGGAAATATAAGATTAAAGAAATGATATCGATACAAAACTTAAGCTTGGTCATCCTAACAACTTTGTGACACCGAAGAACACTGTCTTCAAATCGAACCCTCCCCATAACAGCTTAATAATTTGCCCATAAAGAGCTTGTAACAGCTTAATAATTTGCCCATAAAGAGCTTGTAGTGCATTGACGTTAAACTGTGAGGTAGACAATAACCAATTCACCGTTCTAACGGACACTTGACCTTAATTATTCTATTCATCTAAAATATCATAATCAACCAATGTCGAATAAATTACAGTTATTTAACTATCAGCAATTTAACTGTAATGCTACTCAATCAAAATTAAAAAAAAAACCACTGAAAAAACCGAGAAGCAGAGAACTCACCGGTACCCTTTTCGACCCATGGCGAGACGAGTATGGTCGGCACCCGCACACCCAACCGGTCAAACCGGAAATAATACGGTTCGTTCCCCACGATCCCATCCGGGCTCGGCACGTCTGAAACCGGCGTCGGCACGTGGTCATAAAACCCGCCGTGCTCGTCGTAGGTAATCAGCAATGCCATTTCTTTCCACTGCGGGCTCGCCCTCAGCGTCTCGTACACCTCCTTCACGAACCTCTGCCCGCGCGCCACGTCATGCGACGGGTGGTCGTCGTTGGCGGGAAGCTCCTTGACGTCGAAGTACCTCTGCTCGATCACCGCGTAATTCGGCAGCTTCCCCAGCTGAGCGTGCCGCTTGAAAGTCAGCGCGTAGCTGTGGAATTTCGTCACATGCTTCAGTTTCCTCAAGCTCTTGAAGAAGAACGTGGCGGGGATGTTCTGGTAATAAATGCCGAAGTCAAGGTCATTTTCGTCCAGAGAGTCGAAGATCGTTTTCTGAGGGAAGCCGTGGATGAGGTCCTTGCGGACGTTGCTCATGGCGCCGTGTGACGTAGCCGAGTGGACGTAGAACCGGTTCGGCTGAGTTGACGCCGGTACGGAAGCAAACCACCGGTCGAACACGGCGAACTCGTTAGCCAACTCGGTGTAGACCGGGAGGACTTCCGGCTTAAACCCGCTCATCACCGTTCTCGCCATCCCCTCGCCCATACTCTCCGCCTGCTGAGCGAACCCGTTCATCGGAGCCGGGTTCTCGGAGCTCTCGTTCGACCCGAATATCTGTTCTCGAATCGCCTGAAACGAGTGGCCTGGGTCGGAGTCGACGAAGAAGGCGTCGCTGGAGACGCGGACTCGGGGCGAGCCGGGTTCCGAGACGGAAATCGGGTTCGATTCGTTCCCGTTCAGGCCGTCGATGTCAGGTCGGGTCGACTTAAGCCAGCCGAAGATGTGGTCAAAGGAGCGGTTTTCCATGACCACGACGACCACCGTTTTAATGGGTCCTTTGATTTTGGGCGTTTTGCGTGCCGCAATGAATTGGGTGGAGACCAACAAGAGGTGGAAGAAAAAGAGAGCCCAGATGATGCGTTTTCGCCGGAAAGCCATCGCCGGGGGCTGGAACTTGGAGAACCCGGTAAAACCCAGAGAGATAAAGCGAAAGGCTGCGGCTTTGAAGTGTAAATTGTATGTATTTGTAGCGAAAAATGGTGGAAAAAGGTATATGCTTTGAAGGATAAACCACCTTTCGAGTCGTTTTCTTCTGAATCCAACACCTCAGAAAAAGATAAGATAGCGATCATCGAGAAAGACTTTGTCTGAGACTAGTCTGGGGAAGACACTACTCTGGGGAAGTTGTGAAATGGGACATTGTTTTTCTGAGATGAAGTTGGAAACACGTAAGGCCAAAAAGCATAAAGGAAGAACCGAGTTGGGGCCAAGTGGCTTTTCGAGAAGCAGAATTTTAAACTTCCGAAGACATCTTTTATCAATTTTTGACCGTCAATCCAATAAATCGAAACAAATTAAATAACAAAAATTAACAAGAATAAAGATAAAATTAAGTGCGCAGATAATACTAACCTACCTTAATACAAAAAAAATAAATATAATATTTCTCTATATTTCTTCGCTTATTTTATGTCTCTCGTTTGGATGTCGAACTCTTTAAAATATCTGTTGTTAGTAAGATGAGCTAAGGTTTTTTCTTTACTAATTAAATATTGTGGTTGTATTGAAATACTCGCCATCACAAACTATGTAAATTAATTAAGTATAAGGCCACTTGTAACATAAACATTATATACCAGTGACGTGCCCTTCATTCTTATTGGAACAAATGTAGAAGAAATTAAGGACGGCTGCGCCGTTGATGCATGTGAGTTAGTCCAACATTTTGTTTTGCATACGAATGTCTGGATGCGATACCTTTCACACAGTACGTGCAGGGACAAAATATTACAATATTTCTCGACATGTTTTCATGTTTTAAAAATGTTGTATGACAACATCATTACAATATCTCTCTTTGTAAATGTCACAGCCCATTCCGAATATTTAATTTTCGACGATGTGAAATGACAGTTATACCCTTGGACGTGAGTATTATGGTGTGTGTTATGCATGTTAAGGGGGTTCAAACTTGCATTATTCCTCAATTATTGGACCCAATTAGAACTAAGTGTTTCTTTTGTTTTGGTTGGTTGGACAAGTTTGGGTCACACACACACCCCCCCCCCACATCACCCGTGTACCTTCTCTCTCTCTCCTCCCTCTCGGATTTTCTGCCATTGTCCGTACAACCGTACGGACAACTCTCAAACACCATATACCATTCACAGATCTAGGGATTTAAGGCCACTATCGTCTTCCTGGTGACTCCACGAGTCGAGTGGTACCTGTAGTTCGAGGAAAAGTTCACGGAAAACTCGAGGAACCAGAAGCTCTTGTGTGAGGTACAGTACCTTGATTTTTATCGTGGTTGTTTTAACGTGTTATAATGCTTAAGAAAAGTTCTAAACAACTTTATTTACGTTTTAAAGAAGTTTTGAGGTGATTTGGACTTAGAGAACCCGAGAAACCATAACCCCGATCTTGAGTACTGTTCATGCACTAATTAATGCATGGTTTTTAGGAGTTTTTAAGCTCATAGAGAGCTTTAGGAAGTCCTAAGGAGGCTCGGAATGGTTCGTTGGATGAATTTGGACGTCGGAAAGCCGTAATTCAAAGAGTTGCATGGTGGCCGGAAATTCGAGCTTTCTCCGACGAGATCTCATGGGTTTTAGGACTCAACTCAGGTATAACGTTCTTCTACTCATCGAGAGTTTTCATTTGGTTCAAGTTTCATGCATTTTGGGTTAAAAATGGCCGAGATATCAAGGTTTCAAATTTTCCCAGTTTTCCAGCGACGGTCGCTGGAGTTCTAAGGTAGGAGACGACGGAATATTCCGTCAAGTCTGACGGGATATTCCGACGTCGTCAGTTAGTTTGGATGGATTTCGTTAGGACTTAACGGAATATTCTCGGTATATACCTGACGGCGTTGACTGACGCTGTCAGTATGCATGTCACGTGGCCGCACGTGGGGCGCGTAGGGCCGTGCCTTTGCCGGCGCGTGAGGGGTCCAAAAATTATTCTAAAAATTTAGGGATGATCCTAAGGTTGTGTAGGTCACTGTGGTATATTCAAATACCAAAATTGAGCATTGTATGAGAAGTTATTACCTAGTTTTGTCTATATGCTCTAAAATAACGTTTTTATAGTTAATTCGCATATAGGTAAGACTTATCCCGAGGACGAACGTATTCAAGGGCGACTCGAGGGCTACGACCCTTCGACATACCAGTGAGTGGGCTTTTGGTTTTCAGTATATATTATATACTTGATATTTTCCCAGAAATATATGTTTAAATGATAGTATGCCATAAATGCCATGCATAGAAGTTTATAATTATTCATATATGAATTGGTATGTGATGCTTTATATATATAAATGTGGTGCTGTGGACGCTCAGGTAAGCTCAGGTAAGTTATGTTTGGTTATGTGAATTGTCGATGATGTGATATGTGATTGAATAATGTTGAGCTCATAAAACTGCACTTAGGGTGATTGTAATTTAGCCAGAGTTATGGCACATGCCTGTTTATTATGTCACCTCTCGCACCATATGCTCATATTGGATCCAATTTAGGTGCACAGTCTTGTCGTACATACCTTATTTATGGTTCCGACTCGTAGGTGACTAGAGATTTATCGCCAGCTATTATGTGAGAGTAGTATTGAGCATGATTATATTACACCCATTATTGTCGTACAGACCTTTTCATTTGGTTCCGACTCTTGTGCAGTATATTGCTATATAGGTCATTGTAGTGACTCCGGCTAGATTTGACTTTTGAGCTATGAATTCAGCCGTACAGACTATCGCACGAGTTCCGACTATCATGTTATATTTCTATGGAATTATTCTTACCTGAATTGCTTACTCTGTTATATCTTGGCATGTCATACATATGAATATGATTATGTGAAGCATGATTTGAATTGATATAATTACATATATATTTATGTATATGCTTATATCTTGATTCTGGGAAAAATTATACATGTTTTACAGCGATGAGTTAGAGATGTTGATAAATGAAATGGTTTTGTAAAACATTTGTTTTTGCCCACTCAAGTTTTCTGTTTTGCGCCTTTCCAGGTTCTAGATAAGTCTGCAGTTGCTGAGTGCGAGGACTTCGGCTGTTCTGATACATCTAAATTCTTGTAGGACATCTTATGGTACTGTATAGCTAGTACTTGTCCTACTGGACTGCACCTAGACTTATTATGCTCTGATTATGAGTCTTTACTTTTGTAACTAACTCATATCACTTCTTCTTTAGTAGTGCACTATAGTAATTCGGTTTTTAATTATTCATATATTTCTTATCATTTTTGCTTCCGCAATGTGCACATGGCTACGTCACTCTCATGTGACGACCATCATGCCTTGATCTCGGTCGGGGTGTGTCAGTTTAGTATCAGAGCCTAGTTTTAGCAGTCCTGTATAATTCTTGAATATTCTAACCCTTGTGATGTCTTATGTCAGAACTATGCCCCCTCGTAGAGAGCCCCGTCACTCAGTTGAGCATAGTTTCCCCGATATTGCTCAATTAAGGGAAGCTATAGTTTATTCCATTCAGTCTGCATTCCGTCCTCCCCAGAGGACACCTCTTGAGACAATGTATAACCTGAAGTTGAATCACTTCTTTGGAAATGAAGGACATGAGGGGGCGGAAAATGGCTTAATCATATTGAGAAGACCTTTCTGGTGATCCAGAGTCAGGGGAATCTTCCTCTTGATAGGTGGGTCGAGACGACTACCTGGTTTTTGGGAGAGCAGCCTACATCCTGGTGGAGACAAAAGTCTTACCAGTTGAACCCATCGGAGATTGCGGACTGGGGAGTGTTTAAAGAGTTGTTTCGAAAAAAGGTTCATTCCTCTTGAGTATATTGATCGTAAGAAACAGGAGTTTACTCATTTGAAGCAAGGAAAGATGTCAGCTAATGAGTATTACATGATGTTTACTGATTTGTCGCGATATGATTCGGAGGTTGCTGCTAATCCGGTTGAGATGCTCCGCCGTTTTTTATTGGGTACTAAGAAGAAATGGTGTTCCATAGCGACATCGACTCCCTGTGCCACTTACCAAGAGTTTTATGAGGTTTTATAAAGGATTGAGGACTTAGAGAATATGCCCAGTGAAAGTGAGGATGAGGAAGGAAAAAATTGGAACCAAAGACGAGATGATAAGGGAAAAGGGCAAGCATTTCTAGGACCTCGCAAGATCCAGAATTTTAAGAGAAACGGTGGCAGTTCTAGCTCTTCTAGCGGAGGATTGAGTACTAATATGCAGATGAGAAGTGGTAGATTTACTGGAGGCCCTAGGTTCCAGAGGCAGAGAGATTTTTATTGTTCAGGTGGTTCTGGTGCTCCTTTATGCCGCATGTGTAATAATAGGCATTTTGGGGAGTGTAGGAGAGGCAGCAGTGGATGTTATACTTGTGGACAGATGGGTCATAGGGCTGCTCAATGCCTTCAGAGTCAGCAGAGACCCCAGCAGCCTTCCTTCCCACCACCCACACCGACCCAGCAAGCTTCAGGATCTGGTAGTTATACTCAGACTGGACAAGGATGTGCCTACCATTATCAGGGCGACGCCTCTCATTACACATCAGGATAACATCAGTACTCTCAGGACCCTCAGTATCAGGGATGATCTATGTCTTATCAGCCACATTCAGCCTGTGGATCTTAGTGGTACCAATGGGGACAGCCCCAGCAGGGAGAGATTGCTGCTAATAGTGCAAGATCTTCGAGGTAGTCTGGTCAGCAGAGACAGGGACGTAGTGTTTATGCCAACAGAGGTCGCGGTGGACGACAACAGAATCATGGGCGTATTCATAACATGTCACTGCAAGATGCCCAAAACAATCCTGATTTAATCATGGGTGCGTTAAATATTCTTGGTCATTTTGCTAGAGTATTGATTGATTGTGGTGCTACGCATTCTGTTATTTCTCATACATTTGCTCAAGTGACACAACCTCATCCTACACCTCTAGGATATGATTTAGAGTTTTCTATGCCTAGAGGGGATATATGTTTTGTGGATCAGGTATATCCATGATGTCCAGTTATAGTAGAGGATGTTATTATGCCGGCTAATCTTATGCCGTTGGATATTATGGATTTTGATGTGATTTTGAGTACTGATTGGTTGCACTATAATCGTGCCAAGATAGATTGTTATGGAAAAACAGTCACATTTCATTGTCTTGGATTACCTGAAGTCATATTTGTAGGAGAGCCTAGTGGGGTGAGGCATGGTATTATTTCAGCCATGAAAGCCAAGAGATTGTTGTCGAAAGATTGTCAGGGGTATTTGGCTCATGTAGTGTTGAATGATGATGCTCCTAGTAGTGTGGAGGATGTACGTGTGGTCAGATATTTTTCGGATGTATTCCCTAAGGATTTGCCTGGATTGCTGCTAGTTAGAGATGTGGAGTTTGTTATTGATCTGTTTCCAGGTATGAATCATATATCCTTGACTCCTTATAGAATGGCTCCTGCTGAATTAAGGGAATTGAAAGTCCAATTGCAAGAGTTAGTGGATAAAGGTTTTATTCAGCCTAATACTTCACCTTGGGGAGCTCCAGTTTTATTTGTGAGGAAGAAAGATGGAACTTTGAGGCTGTGCATTGATCACAAGCAATTGAATCGGGTAACCATTAAGAATCGTTATCCATTGCCTCTTCTAGATGATTTATTTAATCAACTCAGAGGTGTCTGCGTATTTTCTAAGATTGACTTGAGGTTGGGTTACTACCAGTTGAAGATTAAAAATGAAAATGTCCCTAAAACCGCATTCAGGACTCAATATGGTCATTATGAGTTTCTTGTGATGCCTTTGGGGTAACTAATGCACCAGTAGCTTTTATGGATTTGATAAATCGAGTATTCCAGCCATATTTGGACATGTTTGTTATTGTCTTCATTGACGATATTCTGGTGTACTCTAAGTCTAAGGTTGAGCATGCTAGACATCTAAAATTGGTGTTGAACTGTTTGAGGGAACACCAACTATATGCTAAGTTTAGCAAATGTGAATTTTGGTTGAATCAAGTGGCATTTTTAGGACATGTCATTTCTACTCAAGGCATTCAAGTGGATTCTCAGAAAGTGGCAGCTGTAGAGAATTGGGAGCAACCTCGAACCGTCACCGAGGTATGGAGTTTTCTTGGCCTAGCAGGCTATTATAGACGGTTCGTTAAGGATTTTTCAGTGATTGTTTTGCCATTGACGAGGTTGACTCGAAATGATGTTAAGTTTGAGTGGGATAATAATTGTGAGCAAAGTTTTCAGCAGTTGAAGTATTATCTCACTCATGCACCTGTTCTAGCACTTCCAGATGATAGCGGTAATTATGAGGTTTATAGTGATGCTTCTCTGAATGGTTTGGGTTGTGTATTGATGCAACATGGTAGGGTAATTGATTATGCTTCGAGACAGTTGAAACCTCATGACAAGAATTACCCTACACATGATTTGGAGTTAGCAGCTATCATATTTGCTTTGAAGATTTGGAGACATTATCTTTATGGTGAGAAATGTAAGATCTTCATAGATCATAAGAGTCTTCAGTATCTGTTTACTCATAGAGATCTTAATCTTCGACAGCGGAGGTGGATTGAGTTACTTAATGACTATGATTGCATGATTGAGTATCATCATGGTCGTGCAAATGCAGTGGCTGATGCACTTAGTAGGAATACTCCAGCCAGACTTAATGCCATCTATGATTGTCATGTTCATCTTCTAGCAAATTTGAGGTCCACTGGAGTGGAAGATCGAGACGAAGCCTTGCTTGCTAATTTTCAAGTTAGGCCAATTTTAATTGATCATGTGCTTGAGGCTCAGATGTATGATGATGAAACCCAAGAAATAATTCAAGCAAGGAATCAAGGCAAAAAGAAAGATTTCAGGATTCGAGAAACTGATGGTATGCTTATGCAGGAAAGCAGAATGTATGTGCCAAATAATGCAGAGTTAAAGAAAGAAATTTTGGATGAAGCACATATTTCGGCATATGCGATTCATCCAGGAAGCACTAAGATGTATCATACCATTAGGCCATTTTATTATTGGCCGGGTATGAAAAGAGAAATTGTCGAATATGTGAGTAGGTGTGCCATTTGCCAACAGGTTAAAGCTAAAAGGAAGAAGTCGTTTGGGTTGATGCAGACACTTCCCGTTCCATAGTGGAAATGAGAAAATATTACTATGGATTTTGTGTACAAGCTTCCTCGTACACAAAATGGATATGACGGCGTTTAGGTGGTAGTTGATCGGCTTACGAAGTCATCATATTTTATTCCAGTGAGGGAGAAGTATTCATTAAGTCGATTAGCTAAGTTATTTATATCACAGATTGTGAAGTACCATGGTGTGCCAGTTAATATTATCTCAAATCAGGATCTTATATTTACTTCCAAGTTCTAGATAGCATTCCAGGAAGCTTTTGGTACAAGATTGCTTTATAGTACGGCATATCACCCTCAGACAGATGGACAATCTGAGAGGACTATTCAGACATTAAAGGATATGCTGAGATCTTCAGTGTTGCAGTTTGGAGATAGTTGGCATGATTGTTTAGATTTGATGGAGTTTTCCTATAACAACAGTTATCATTCGAGTATTGGTATGACACCATTTGAGGCACTTTACGGGAAATCTTGTCGTACGCCTCTATGTTGGTCAGAAGTTGGCGAAAGAGTTTTAGTGGGCCCTGAGATTGTGGATGAGACTACTCAAAATGTTCAGGTAATTAAGTCTAACCTAAAAGCGGCCCAAGATCGACAAAAGAACTTAGCAGACAAGCATGCCACTGATCGGAAGTATAATGAAGGTGATTGGGTATTTCTGAAGCTATCACCTTGGAAATGTGTTGTACGATTTGGAAAGAAATGAAAGTTGAGTCCTAGGTACATTGGACCATATATGATCACCGAGCGAGTCGGTGAGGTTGCTTACAAGCTTGAGTTATCTCCAGAGTTGTCCAAGGTGCATGATATATTTCATGTTTCGATGCTTCGACATTATGTTTCAGATCTTTCACATGTTATTCCTCCTCAACCTTTGGAAATTAATCAGGATTTGACTTATGATGAGGAACCAGTGACTTTTTTGGATTGGAAGGATAAGGAACTAAGGAATAAGGCCGTACGTTTGGTGAAAGTATTATGGAGAAATCATTCAGTAGAAGAAGCTACTTGGGAGACAGAGGATCGGATGAGAGAGATGTATCCACGCTTGTTTTATAATTACTAGTGGGTGTAGTGGTTGTATGTAATTTCGAAGACGAAATTTTATAAGGTGGGGAGATTGTCACAGCTAGTTCCGAATATTTAATTTTCGACGATGTGAAATGACAGTTATACCCTTGGACGTGAGTATTGTAGTGTGTGTTATGCATGTTAAGGGGGTTTAAACTTGCATTATTCCTCAATTATTGGACCCAATTAGAACTAAGTGTTTATTTTGTTTTGGTTGGTTGGACAAGTTTGGGTCACACACACACACATCCTCACATCACCCGTGTAACCTCTCTCTCTCATCCCACTCGGATTTTCTGCCATTGTCCGTACAACCGTACGGACAACTCTCAAACACCATATACCATTCACAGATCGAGGGATTTAAAGCCACTATCATCTTCCTGGTGACTCCACGAGTCGAGTGGTACCTGTAGTTCGAGGAAAAGTTCACGGAAACTCGAGGAACCAAAAGCTCTGGTGTGAGGTACAGTACCTTGATTTTGATCGTGGTTGTTTTAACGTGTTCTAATGCTTAAGAAAAGTTCTGAACAACTTTATTTAAGTTTTTGAGAAGTTTTGAGGTGATTTGGACGTAGAGAACCCGAGAAACCATAACCCCGATCTTGAGTGTTGTTCATGCACTAATTAATGTGTGGTTTTTAGGAGTTTTTAAGCTCATAGAGAGCTTTAGGAAGTCATAAGGAGGCTCAGAATGGTTCGTTGGATGAATTTGGACGTTGGAAAGCCGTAATTCGAAGAGTTGCAGAGGTGGCCGGAAATTCGAGCTTTCTCCGATGAGATCTCGTGGGTTTTAGGACTCAACTCAGGTATAATGTTCTTCTACTCATCGAGAGTTTTCATTTGGTTCAAGTTTCATGCATTTTGGGTTAAAAATGGCCGAGATATCAAGGTTTCAAATTTTCCCAATTTTCCGGCACCGGCGACGGTCTCCGGAGTTCTGAGGTAGGAGAAGACGGAATATTCCGTCAAGTGTGACGGAATATTCCGACGCCGTCAGTTAGTTTGGATGGATTTCGTTAGGACTTAACGGAATATTCTCGGTATATACCTGACGGCGTTGACTGACGCTGTCAGTATGCATGTCACGTGGCCGCACGTGGGGGCGCGTAGGGCCGTGCCCTTGCCGGCGCGTGAGGGGTCCAAAAATTATTCTAAAAATTTGGGGATGATCCTGAGGTTGTGTAGGTCACTGTGGTATATTCAAATACCAAAATTGAGCATTGTATGAGAAGTTATTAGCTAGTTTTGTCTATATGCTCTAAAATAAAGTTTTTATAGTTAATTCGCATATAGGTGAGACTTATCCCGAGGACGAACGTATCCAAGGGCGACTCGAGGGCTACGACCCTTCAACATACCAGTGAGTGGGCTTTTGGTTTTCAATATATATTATATACTTGATATTTTCCCAGAAATATATGTTTAAATGATAGTATGCCATAAATGCCATGCATATAAGTTTATAATTCATATATGAATTGGTATGTGATGCTTTATATATATAAATGTGGTGTTGTGGACGCTTAGGTAAGCTCAGGTAAGTTATGTTTGGTTATGTGAAATGCCGATGATGTGATATGTGATTGAATAATGTTGAGCTCATAAAACTGCACTTAGGGTGATTGTGATTTAGCCAGTGTTATGACACATGCCTGTTTATTATGTCATCTCCCGCACCATATGCTCATATTGGATCCAATTTAGGTGCACAGTCTTGTTGTACAGACCTTATTTATGGTTCCGACTCGTAGGTGACTAGCATTTATCGCTCATCTATTATGTGAGAGTAGTATTGATCATGATTATATTACACCCATTATTGTCGTACAGACTTTTTCATTTGGTTCCGACTCTTGTGCAGTATATTGTCGTATAGGTCATTGTAGTGACTCCGGCTAGATTTGACTTTTTAGCTATGAATTCAGCCGTACAGACTATCGCAGGGGTTCCGGCTATCATGTTATATTTCTATGGAATTATTCTTACCTGAATTGCTTACTCTATTATATCTTGGCATGGCATACATATGAATATGATTATGTGAAGCATGATTTGAATTGATATAATTACTTATATATTTATGTATATGCTTATATCTTGATTCTGGGAAAAATTATACATGTTTTACAGCGAGGGGTTAGATATGTTGATAAATGTAATGGTTTTGTAAAACATTTGTTTTTGCCTACTCACGTTTTCTGTTTTGCGCTCCTTCAGGTTTGAGATAAGTCTGCAGTTGCTGAGTGCGAGGACTTCGGCGATTCTGACACATCTAAATTCTTGTAGGACATCTTATGGTACTGTATAGCTAGTACTTGTCCTACTGGACTGCACCTAGACTTATTATGCTCTGATTAGGAGTATTTACTTTTGTAACTAACTTCTATCACTTCCTGTTTAGTAGTGCACTCTAGTAATTCAATTTTTAATTATTCATATATTTCTTATCATTCTTGCTTCCGCACTGTGCATATGGCTACGTCACTCTCACGTGACGGCCATCATGCGTTGATCTCGGTCGGGGTGTGTCAGTAAAAATAACCAAGTTATTATTAATTCATTGATCTCTAAATTAGAAAGTTAAATTCTAAATTGTAATGCTAAAAACGAATTAATGAAGTAAAGTCAAAATACCTTGTGAAGTAAAGTTTTCGTGTTGAATTTTGATATTAATTGAACCCCAACTGTCTATATATTCCAAATTCAATTGAGTTTTGGTAGAATGAAGGAGGAAGAAAAACTTGGAGAAGATGAGGACAAGAATTGTTTTGCCGTGGTGGGATGAGTTTTGTGAGGATTAGTAACCCATGGTTAGGAAAATGAGGAGGCTCAATTTTATTTTATTTTATTTTATTTGTAGCAAATGATATTATCTACACTTAGGAGGAGGTGGGCTTAGCCTCACAACGGAGATGCGCAATTATATTAACTTTTAATTGAATTGTCAAGGTCATTGGGGATGAAAAACGGTAAATTTAGGTTAGTTGTCTACATTGAAACTTGATATAACTCCAATTTTTTGAGCCAATAGTAGGAATAGTCCAGTTTATTAAAATAAGTTCAATTCTTTAAATTTAATTATTTAATTATCAATAATTATGTCTTAAAAGAAAAAATTTATTGTAAAAATCAAATTTCTTCCTAATTATCTCTTTGATTATTATTATTTTTTTTTTTTTGTTATTTCTTGTTCTTCCTCCTGCTTTAACCCATTTATAGATTTTTTTTTTAATTTTTATAATCAACCTATATCACAGGTTAATTGTATTTATCTACCTATATGACATATTCTTTTTCATAGTCAACCTGTCACAGATTAATGTGTCTTACTTGTAGGTATATTATGTTTTTTTCTACCTTTTAGTCAGGTTTCATATCTCACTTATAGGTATAATATACATTCATATATTTGCTACTTGAGTTAGGGTATAATGTTTTGCATATAGATTTATGTTAGTATATTAATTTTTTTTGTTTATAAGATATTAATTATATATTTTGGAGTTGAAAAATGCATAATATTAAAAGATTTTAATTGATTTTTAATATTTTTAGAAAATATAAAATGAGTATAAAAGAAATAAAAACATATAATTAGATAACTGGAGTCACTCCTAAAAACACTCTATGTTTTTGGACCTGGATCTAAAAGCCCCTATTTTTAATTGTAGTTTAATTAGATTGGAATGCCAACTATACATTTTTATTTTTATTTTGTAAATCTAGGCTTACACTAGCTCCGTCCTTAGGTGGGCACAATTTGAATTTTACATGCAAGAATCTCGCTAATTGTGTGAGATGTGTCACATACAGACAGCATAAACCAAATAAAAAATTAGAGAAAAAAAATTAAATTAAGTATTAACTAATCAATTACACACATCTAACGACTGTCCTTAGCATTGACCGTAAAATGAATCCAAAATGTTTCACACGCTGAAGGTGGTTGATATAGTTGGCACATATTGTCAAAACTTCAAATCTACCAAAATAATGAAAAGGACCCAAAGGCCAAAGGTCTATAAATACTTGAGTACCACATTCATAATATCATATTTGGAATATAAAAAATTCGCGTTTTTGCTCTCTACCCTCGAGCTGTAGTACCACTCAACCTTACTTATTATCATTTGATGAATTCAATTTTGAGATTTTCGTCTATCGACCACACATATCTCGAAATTTAAACTAATCCGGCAGAACATGAAAATCCTATTGAAATTTCGGAAGTGTTCCTCCCCTTGATTTCGGACCTCTATTGATTTGGTTAATTATTTCAATCTGTTTGTGTTCGGACACTGACATGTTCGGTTTCCAGGTATAGCATTTTGCATTAAACATAGAATCCCAATAGAACAAATCAGGTTATCTTAGATGAGTGCGAAAGGGGTACCAGCCGTTCGTATGGATATATGTCAACAGGTTTAGGCCACCCTCACTAGGTTTACTTCCATTAGCTTAGCCTTTTGCCACCCACATTATCCGGTAATTTTACTGGAGAACCTGCAGGTACAACTGACTCGCCTGCCAAAAGAAATTAACGACTAAACAATGAGGCCGTAGGAGTTGAAAACCAAGAAAAGAAAGCCTCAAGAGATATCGTGGTTTCGTATAACTTAACTGAAAATTGTGATCTTTCGTTACCTGCAGGACTACAATAAGGAGAAGATTTTGGAAAAAGTTTCATGTTGGTTGAAGCTGATGGGCTGGAAAATATGCGATCGTTTGGAGACAATCACAAGGGGCGTCGCTGGTTGTTTCTGGACAGAAGGTGGTGGTGGATCCTGGAGAACGGGAGCATAACCACCAAACAAGATCCATAATTCACCCACTTCCGGATCACCAACGAACTTTCCATCCTCTGCAGCACTTTAGCAATCACCAATTGTCTGGCTTTCTTAAAGAAAAACGAGGCCAGCCTACAGTTGCCACCGCGCATTGTTTCCCGATGCTTGTTCTCTTTGATGTGTTGAACAAGAACAACCTCCAAAGCCTTAGCTCCTTCTTGTATGCTAGAGTTGCACCCACTAAAGAGGAAAACTTTTGATGCAGTATCAAGTATGAATGCGTTGTTGTGGTTTAGTGATGACGGAGAAAAAGGAACCTAGTTGACGATATAAATTCTGATGAGAGGTCTCGAAGAAACAACGGCAGTAGATGCAAAAGAGAAAAAAGAACCTTACTTCTTTAACGTGAACAACATAGTCCCCTTTGCAAGCTAACAAGCTGACTCTATATGTTTCACCATTTAAGTGCTCTTGTTGTGATGTATTTATATGCTTCTTCAATGGGGATAATGCAGGGTTTGAACTACGATAAAAACTTGTGTGTTTCATGGCCTTGAATCTCCCTATATTTTCAGGGCGTATTCAATTGGAATTTTGAGGGATTTTCGCTTATAACGAATTTAAGGGTATTCAATCAGGATTTTAAGTGATTGTCTGAAATTTAAGGAGGTGTATTCAATTGAGAATGTGAGAGATTTTAATGGATTTTTATGAAGTTTAATTGATTTGTAGAGATTCCATATAAAATTTTGATTCAATTCCCTCGAAATCTCATAGGAAGAGGTGAGATTTGTGGATACTTAAAATACACTATGAAATCTCTCAAATTCCCTCTAATTCCTCAACTTTCTCAAATTCTTTAAAATCAATTTCTAATTGAATACACCTGGAATGTTATAAACTTCTTTAAAATCTTAATTGAATACACATGGATTTCTAAGGATTTTACTAAACTATTTTAAAATTCTAATTGAATACACCTAGAATTTCAGAGAATCACTTAAAATCCTGATTGAATACCCCTAGATTCATTAAAAGAATTAAAATCCCTTAAAATCCCAATTGAATACACCCCCCTTAGTGTATTCAATCAGGATTTTGAGATATTTTATTAAAATCTTTAGAATTCCGAATGTATTCAATTCGAGGGAATTGGAAAGATTTCGTGGTGTATTTAAGCATCTACAAATCTTACCTCTTCCTATGAGATTTCGAGGGAATTCAATCAAAATTTTACATGAAATCTCTACAAATCAACTAAACTCCATAAAATCCATGAATTTATAAATTTTATTAAAATTTCTCAAATTTACAATGGAATGACACTCCCTTCAAGTTGATTGAAAAATCGGCTAACTGTAAAAGGCCTTGTTGGGCTAGTTCAAGCTCAATATGAATCAGCACTCATAATGGGCCGAGAGTCCAAGCCCAATAAGACCTCGTTCAGATTTCCCCCGTCATCAGCAATCCAAAACTACGTAGAAGTAGAACAGTGTTCCGCAAAAATTAGGGTTTAAGGTCGGGACCCTGAGAGAAAGAAGCAGAAAATCTTGGCGGAATCAGAACGATGAATCCGCTAACCCTAGTGAAACGCATTCAGAACATCAATTCCAGAGAAGCCCAATTAGGGATTTCGGAGGAGGCTTCGTGGCACGCCAAGTACAAAGACTCCGCCTACGTCTACGTCGGCGGCGTTCCCTTCGATCTCACCGAAGGCGACCTTCTCGCCGTTTTCGCACAGTAAGCACTAATTCCCCTTCAGTTAGTTCCAAATTTTCTAAATTTGTTTTCAATTTTTTTTACGTTCGATTCGGTTTCAGATACGGAGAGATCGTGGATGTGAATCTTGTTCGCGATAAGGCGACTGGGAAATCCAAGGGGTTTGCGTTTGTGGCGTACGAGGACCAGAGGAGCACTATTCTTGCTGTGGATAATTTGAACGGAGCTCAAATTTTAGGGCGGACAATTAGGGTTGATCATGTGACTAAGTACAAGAAGAAGGAGGAGGAAGATGAAGAGGAGGCGCAGCGGAAGAGGGAGGAGCGGGGTGTTTGCCGGGCTTTCCAGAAAGGCGAATGCACTCGTGGAGATTCGTGCAAGTTTTCGCACAATGAGCAAGTAAGTTATACATTATCTGATTGATTCAGTTTTCCGCTGACTGCACATTGATTCTTACACTGTTCTGATTGATTCAGTTTTCCGCCAACTGCACATTGATTCTTACACTGTTACTTGGCTTTTGGGTGAATAAGTGGTAATGTAGTTTGATTGTTGTTTATTGCAATGAAAAGGAGGTTGGTTTCTGTGTGCTACTTAAGTTTGAGATGTTTTAAAGATGCTTGAAGTTGAGTCGATGATCTGATTTTATGCACTGAATCGTTTATGTTAGTTGTAAAGGTCTACGTTTTATATAAAATCAATGAATATCTCTGTATATAAGTGCTTATGTGTGCTTTTTTCTGTTTGTATCCAGAGAGCTGCAAACACAGGTTGGGGTGAAAAAGACCCAAAATGGGGGCGTGACAGTTATGAGGGCCCAAAAAGGGGTGATAAAAGATCTAGCTTCATTCCGCCAAATCATGTTCCAGGGCCAAAAGTTCAGGAAGAGTTCAGATCAGGGGATAGAGATTTGGACTACAGAGGAAGGGGCAACGGGAGGGACTTCGGAAGTCACCCCAAGCGAAGTGATGGGAGGGAGCAAAAGAGACTGGGTAGACAGGGGGGTGATGATGAAAAGTTTAAGCCTAGATCAAGAGATCATGATAGGGAGGAAGAAAATAGATCAAGAAGACGGAGTGAGGATGATGAATCGGGGCCCAATTCAAGAGAACATTATGGTAGGAGAGAAGAACAGAGATCGAGAAGGCACAATGATGATGAGTTTCAGCCAAAGTCAAGAGAAGATTATGATAGAAAGAAAGATAAAAGACCCCGAAGGTGTGGTGATGATGAGGAACTTGAGCCAAAGCTGAATTCTAGAGAAGATCATGATAGGAGGGGAGATGATAGAAGGGAAAATGAGAAACTGAGAAGGCATAGCGATGATGGTGAATTTGAGCCCAAATCTAAAGAAGATCGTGGTAGGAGGGAAGATGATAGTTGGGAAGATAAGGAACTGAGAAGGCATGCTGGTGATGCTGATTTTGATCCAAAATCTAGAGACAATCATGATAGGATGGATGAAAAGAGATTGAGAAGGCACAGTGGTTATGAAAATCTTCCGAAGTCCAGAGAAGATTATGATAGGAGGAAAGAACAGAGGCAATGCCAATGAATTTGATCTAAAGTCGAGAGCAGGCCAGGATAAGAGGGAAGGAGAGGGACAGAAGGGATGAAGATGCTGAGGTTCAGCCAAAGTCTAGAGAAGGTCGTCGTAGGAGTGAAAAGGGAGACTGAGAAGATGGGTGTGATGATAATCTAGGCCAAGATCAAAAGTTAGATCATTGAAAAGAAGGGAAGAGAAGAATACAAGTACCACAAAGGAAGGACCAAAATCCTATATGGAAAAATATTGATACAAGAGGGGACACATTGATGAACTAATGGGTAACACCCATCACAAAAAGAGAGATAATGATTTAAATCAAATATGGTGCTCTTTCCATCTTTGGCATCCCTTGTGTGCAATAAGATCACTCATGTTAAGCAATGTGAGACTTGTTTCTTTTTTCTTGTGTAAGCTAATATCCTAACTATGTTTCCAATGATTTGTTGTGTTTGTTTTTTCTATTAGGTTTTTGTTGGTGTTTCTCTTGGATGAGATTTAATTGATATATGCATTTGACTAGCAATGTTGCAACTCTGCATAAAATCATTTCTTGATTTGCAGTTTCTCATGCTTGCTGAATTCCATTTGAATAGGATAGTTGTATGTGTATTGCCGAGAGCGTATCCCAGCACCTGAATTAGTTTGCATGATTTGTTGATGCCATTTGATGATTGGATTTGGTTGGTGCAAACTTTTCACAGAACAGTTTGTAGTTTAACTTTGGGCTGAAATTTGCAGGTAAAACCACTGTATGAAGAATTGGCCTGGATCAGTGGAAGATACGGGTTGGTATGCTTCAATTCATTAGAAGTGCTTGCCGGTTATTGTGCTGTTAATTTATATATAGTTAAAATCACAAAACAGAAAGGCCTGCTCAAGGTGAGCAAATACATAGTTAAAAAAAGTGGCAGTCAACCAAGTACTGAAGCTATATTTACAATTACATACCGGTTTCTTCTCCAGTCCCAGTTAGGACAGAAACAAAATGGTAAGGGTTCTTGCTAACAAAAAGAAGTAAAGAAAGTAGTGACTTGATTCATCAAGAATTCTGCTTCTCTGTTGAATCAGTTCCAATTGAGCCATAAGTGGTCATCGGTGTTCCTAGTTCTTTTCGCAGGGCTTCTCCAGAAGACATTGATGCTCCAAGTTCTCTTGGAAGTGCTTCTTCAGCAGACAGCGGTTTTCTAAGTTCATTTGGGAGTGCTTCTTCAGAAGACAGTTTTTTCTAAGTTCATTTGGGAGTGCTTCTTCAGAAGACAGGGGTCTTCTAAGTTCATTTGGGAGTGCTTCTTCAGTAGACATTGGTTGATCGGGTAGTGCTGCTTGAGAAGACATTGACTTTAAAAATTCTTTTTGCAGTGCTTCTTCAGAAGGCATCAAATTTCCTAGTTCTTTGGGTTGTTCTTCAGAAGACATTGATTTTCTAAGTTCTTTGGGCAGTGCTGCGTCAGAAGACATTGGTATTCCAAGTTCGTTAGAATTCATCGATTTTCCAAGATCATTGGATGTTGCTTCTGCAGGAGATATGGATTTTCCTTGCTCTATGGGTGGTGATTCTTTAGAAGGTAGTGGTGTTCCAAGTCCTTTGGGCAGTATTGCTTCCTCATATGACACCGCTTGCATTGCAGTTAAACTAGGCACTAGAACAGGACTGATTTCATAAGTAGGCAAGGCTTCATCTTCTTCATCTTTCGTACTTTTAGAAATCTTTCTCGTTAAGGTTGTCGGGGTTGACTTTTTTTATAGATTCCTCTTTCACGGCGCTATTACCGTAGTCTAAAACGCGTACTTCCTTCCTTATACCGAGCAAAGTTCCATCTGCTGATTTGATAGTCTTCTCTTCAATTGCGACCTCATTGTTGCTGTTAAATGGTGGTTTTTCATCCGCCGAGGCAGGTTTATCTGTAAAATTTGCACCCTTGTTCGCATTCAACAGAAGTTCTTGATCTTCAGGATGGGTATCGGTCCCACGTCGAGGTTTACAAGTAGTGCCTCGTTTTCATTTGTAATTTGCACTTCGCTTATCTTCTGAAGTTCATAGTCTATCCAGTCTATCCTCAATGGATATTGTGTTCTTGGTACTCCGGGTGTGCAGAATCCGATCGGGACCGGGTTGCCACAACACATCTCCTGTGGCCTTTTTCAGTATAAACTTGTATTGGATTGCTATGCCAGTAGGAACATCCTATTCAAATTTAAAAACCAACCAAATTTCTGAAATGACGTTCAAATTTATACGATTCGCCTGTAAATGTACATAAGTAACAATAATTTGCTCTAGTGACACCGAGTTTCAACTCTCTTGGACAAGATCCCGAGTTTTTACACCCCCACTATTGGCAGCACCACCGTACCACCAACCTGTCGCTACCATTACCACTGCCATCACTACCACCGCCACCATAACCACCACCACCACCATTGCCCTCCCCAAAGCTGTCATCGTCACCACTTCTACTACCATGTCCATTTTTCTTGTTATATACAATTATGTCACTTTTACATAAATTTACCAAAAACTTTTATACTGCTTTTTATACTCTAGACACTTTTAAAAATACAGTTTATCAAATACTTTAAGTGATTCATTTTATAACTGATTATTCTTAAAGCATAGCAAAAGTAGTATTATATATATATATATTTTTTTTATTATTATCAAAGCGCAGCAATCTCTATCCGACTCTAAATCAATAAGAATTCTTACCAGCTTAATATTCCTTATGTTTCCATCTGACCAATTCATTGGTATAGCATTTGAAGGGTTCCACTGTCCTATGATAGGTTCATTACCCACCAAGAGGAAGCTCTCACCAAACTTGCACTCCTTGTGTAATTGGAATTGGACAAGGACAGTTTCTGATCGCTCTGAGAAGCGGACACTAATCATCACTCGATATCGGAATTAGGAACTCGTTTGATATCGGAAGAGAAATATTACTAGATGAAGAGTTAGTTGGTACAAACTCGGAGCTCATTGTTTAATATGATTAACAGGGTTTTATATAGTAAAATTACCTGTTGGTTGGATCCAAATTCCTGCTGTTTCTGAGGTCGTAAAAACCTGACATGATTTATAGACGAAGTTGAAATAGAATATCAACTGTGGGAAGGAAAATTACTAAATCGTCGACTTTGTAAACGAACTTTTAATCAGAAATAAAACCCAATAGACATTACGATGTCAATAAAGGTCACTAAACTGTTGGATTGGTATGGACTACAGTAATACCTCTGTCTGAGATGAAGCAACCAATTGAAGCGCTTTCTGTCGAAGCAGAGAGGTGGTATGCTGAACGCGAACATCGGAATTTCGAGACCCAAAAAAGCCAATGTCGGATCGACCCGGAAGAGATTTTGAGGGAGAGAGAGGTTTGTCAGTGTTAGCCTTGGCAAACAAGGTTATGGAGGATCCTGCAAGAGTTTCCATTGTCTCTTTTTCTTTTCCAAAAAGAGAGACGGAGTCCTAAACTGTGTAAGAAATAAGCACTCGTATATATATAAGAGGCATGAGCAAGAAAACCGAGAAGGGTACGGATCTGGCATCAGGTTTTGATGTCCTCAACTGATTGAGAAATTTGGGGCCTTTCCTTTGGCGGATTTTCAGTTTTGCTTTTATATTTTTGTTTGAAGTCTTCAATAATTTAAAAAATATATATATTTCCTGCAAGTTTTGAAGTTGAAAAGCGCTTTTTAGGAAGCCCATTTTCAACATATTTGTTCCAAAGAGACAAATTATATGTACAGGATTCCCGTACTTATTCATATCAACATTGACGAAAATGTATTAATGTGTTTGTACGTTTTGTTGGTGACAATGTTATCGACTCATCACCACTGACATATCGGCAATCTGTTTCATAGCTGTACTAATCATTACACATGAGATGGCCAACAAAATGAAAAACTTGTACATGATTTTGTAGGGGTTTGAGGTTTAGGTTCCAGCAAAGAGCTTGCATCTTCACCAATACTCGTTACATGAGCAATGCCTGTCTCTGAAATGATGAAACCGATATCGATCTCTCAGCAAGATCTCCCTATCGTAAGCCCTCGATATAAGCTTAGCAACTGCGTGGCAGTCTCTGCAAACACGAAGATTCTTCACAACCTGAATTGCTTGAGACGGACTTAAGATGATAAGCCCGAATGCAATCGTTAATTTCTCGCTGTGAAGGATTAGGGCATGGTCCTTCATGTCTTCTTCCTCAACAAACTGCAGTAGATGTGACTTGTTTGGCACGTATCCATTTGACTTCAATCTCTCAGCTATTTCGTCCAACTTTGAATATATTTCTCTGCACAGAGGGTGAGAGCTATCACCAACTATAAATTCATGAACAATACTGTTGACTTCGGTTGCACTGCAAACCGGTTCTTTCTGTGTGACCGGAACACGAAGTTACAATGAAAAATTTCTCATCTTCTGTGGTCCCTCTCGCACTAGCCACGTTCACTTGAGGTTTTTTAAATTCTCTGAGGAGGTTCTACCTTGTAAAAACGCTCCTTAAGTTCTCTGAGGAGGTTCTACCTCGTGAAAACGTTGTTTGGTTTAACATTAACTTTAGCCGGTTGTGACTAAGAAACCATCGGTTTCACTTTTTGAGCCGTGAATGCATGACTTATTAATTTACCCGATGAACTGCTATGGTTCATGTAACCCATGCCAGATTAATTGTAATTTAGGCCAAACTAATGAACCTATTGAAGTGACTCATTTTGCACTAGAGAAGCCTGCGCATGAACAAAGTATTCATTTTACCTCATCTAACTACTCCAGATTAGGGGGTAGGTTTAGCTGGGGAAGATCTAGAAACATTTATACTTTGTGTTGGAAATATTTCAATTAATTTTCTCTGCAGTATTGGACTTTGGCAATATTTATTATGTGCTTTTAGGACCCGAGACTCCCTTATTTGATTATTCACTTAATCTTGTTAGTTAAAGGTGCTTTTCTTCTATTATACAAAGCTCAAGGAACACATCTATTCTACAGTCTACCTAATGTGGCCACACCTAATATTTTGACTTTAGCAAGTATAAGATCCGAGTGAATGAAAAAAAAAAAAAAAAAAAACCAAAAGATCAATCGGAATTTAAAGAAACACAGGATAAAAATAGACATGTTTATGAAATTTATTTTATGGATGAGAATTAAGAACAAGAAAATTCAGAGTCAAAGTATTAAAGAAAATATATTTTCTCGTTTGAAAAATCTATTGTGATTATTTTTTTTTACCATAAACGTTAGAACCATCCGTTACAATATATCAAAAAAACAATTGACTTGAAAAGTTTGAAAAAACTTAAATGTCACAATTTTTTTTTTTTTATATTTCTAAGTGATGGAAAAGAAAGAATATCTTTCACATATCCACCAAGTTTGACAACTATTTTTTAAATGATACGAAGAAAGATGCCTTTGTTCTCAAAAGAAACGCTCCCCCTTAATGAATTTTTATAATGGTAATGCAATGATGTGTCATCAATATAAAGTAAGTAAGTTAATTAATATTTAAGTAATAATATAATCATCAATAATCACATCATTTAAATTACAAAATTTTAATTTAAAATTATAGTTCCTCTAGTATTACTTTTTTTTATAATCATTAAAGTTGCAATATCCTACATGATAATTTCAAATGATCAATTGATTTGGTCAAATGCAATTGATGGTGGTGATGCAATATCCTACAAGATATTGCATAGACTTTTCGCGTGGCTAGCCAAAAAATTAAACTTTTATGTGTTTTTGTTTGGCTAGCTTTCTTGTTCTTCCTGGCTGCTGCCATAGACTTTTCGCATCCATCGCTACTAGAAAAAATGGGATGTGAACTAGTGGGGTCATGTGCCCAGTCTTGCCTTGGCTAGGAGGTATGTTTTTAGCTTGTTGGAAAAACGGTGCGTTAAGTGTAATAAATAACTAGCAGATTTTTTTTTTTTTAATTTCAACCAATTGGATTATAACAATTAGAATACTCAGCTGTATTTACGAATTACGACATCGAAAAATTTCTCCCAGTGAGAAAATTGAGCAATGATGTAGGGGAGAGCCATATAATATTTAAGTTTAAAATATACGGACCCGAATCCCCTTTGGATCCAAAAATCTGGGCCTAAAAATCATACGATCCGGGCCGTTGAAATTTGATTCAACAACTATAAACAGAGAGCCTTTAAAAGTTAATTATAATAATTGTAGCCGTTGGAACAAATTTCAACGGCCGGATCATTTGATTCTTAGGGTCAAATTTTTTGGATCCGGAGGGGATCCGGTTCCAAAATATGCAATCAAGTCCCTTTGCCGTACTCTTTTTCGCATTTTGCAGTTTGATACGTAGTTCAAATTAAGCATTTTTATCTCATAGAAGAACATCACTATATTTATGTGTGGTTGATGTGCAAAGAAAGTGGAAAGTAGAAACCAGAAAGAGTGAAGGAACAATCGAGAAAGATGAAGAAAGTGGAATTAGTGTTCATCCCAGCACCAGGAGCAGGCCACCTTGTATCAACGCTCCAATTCGCAAAGCGTTTGATCGGTCGCGACGACAGAATTTCGATCACCATTCTTGCCATCCAGTCATACTTCCCAACCACTCTAAGTTCATACACAAAATCGATTGCAGCCTCAGAACCCCGAATCCGAATCATTGATGTCCCACAACCTCAAGATCGACCTCCGCAAGAGATGTACAAGTCACCAGCAACTTTCTTCTCTCTTTACATTGAGAGTCACGTCCCCAATCTCAAGAAAATCATCACCAACCTCGTCTCCTCTAGTGCTAATAGTTCAGATTCGATTCGTGTTGCTGCTTTGGTAGTTGATTTCTTCTGTGCGTCCATGATTGATATGGCCAAGGAACACAATATTCCTTCGTATTTTTTCATGACAAGCAATGCAGGATATCTAGCTTTCATGCTCCACCTTCCAATTCTTCATGAAAAAAACCAGATTGCTGTTGACGAATCCGATCCCGATTGGCTAATCCCAGGTATGTTGGTGACAATCACAAGTGTTTTTGAATGCGTTTAACGTGAAAAGTTATAAGTGTTTCTGAGTCATACTCTTTCTGGAGAAGCACATGCAAGTGGTTTTCAGAAAGCAATTGACTTTTTAATAAACAAAAATCAGCATGTCATATGAAATCATTTCTAGCATAGGTGTTTACGAATAAAAGTGCTTTCTGCAAAATGAAATTTCACTGTATCAAACGAGTACAATGCTATCTCCCCCGAAAAAGACCAAAGTGTTCAATGTTTAAAGACGCGCTGTGACAACATGTTTTTAGACTTCATTCCAATTGAAAAGTTGTGATTTCTTGGAGTTGGATTCTTACACTATGGAAATTTTCGACAACTAGGTATTGTCTACCCGGTTCCTCCTAGAGTTTTGCCGGTGGGTTTGACAGATGGTGGCTGCTCCACTTACATCAAGTTGGCTTCAAGATTGAGAGAGACTAGAGGCATTATAGTAAACACATTTGTAGAGTTAGAGACACACGCTATCACATTGTTTTCCAATGACGACGGAATCCCTCCGGTGTACCCAGTTGGGCCAGTGATCGACCTGGATGACGGTCAGGCACATTCCAATCTAGACCAGGCACAGCGCGACAAGATCATCAAATGGCTTGATGACCAGCCTCAGAAATCTGTTGTGTTTTTGTGTTTTGGTAGCATGGGAAGCTTTGGGGCAGAGCAAGTCAAGGAAATAGCTTTAGGGCTTGAAAAAAGTGGGCAGAGGTTTTTATGGTCCCTGCGCATGCCGTCCCCCAAAGGCAGAGTCCCAAGTGATTGCTCAAATCTTGAAGAAGTTTTGCCAGATGGGTTCTTGGAGAGGACCAATGGGAAGAAAGGGTTGATATGTGGGTGGCCCCACAGGTGGAGGTCCTGGCCCACAGTGCGACCGGAGGGTTCTTGTCGCACTGCGGGTGGAACTCGATCTTGGAGAGCTTGTGGCATGGCGTCCCTATTGCGACGTGGCCCATGTATGCAGAGCAGCAGCTCAATGCTTTTAGGATGGTGAGGGAGTTTGGGATGGCGTTGGAGATGAGGCTGGATTACAAGAGAGGCAGCGCTGACGTGGTGGGGGCGGACGAGATTGGGAGGGCTGTGGTTGGTGTGATGGAGAAGGATAGTGAGGTGAGGAAGAAGGTGGAAGAGATGGGAAAGATGGCTAGAAAAGCTGTGAAGGATGGAGGGTCTTCATTTGCTTCTATTGGGAGATTTATTGAGGATGTGATTGGCGAGAATTAGGGTTTTAAGTAGTGGTTGTTAATTTTTTAAGTTTAAGAACTCATGAATGCACTAATTTTTCCTTGTTCTTATATGTTGATTATGAATTTATCAGTTTGTACTTTATATGCTTTCATTCTACAATGATAAATCAAACGAAAGGAATTTGTAAATTTGTTAGGGAAGAAGGTTTTTGGAGTTTGTGACATTGAGTCCTCACATTGTGGAATGAAACTCTAAGTCCAAATCTTGTAAACGAAAGTAGTTGAATAAGATTGTTTACGGAAAACATGATTAGAAGTTTTTGGTTAATAATCAATGACATAATGCATATTAAGGATAGATGGGAACCATATGAGAAACACAGATCAAGAAGCTTCCCGAGATTTTACGAATTGACTTCATTTCTTGCAGACCAAGAACTTCAGTTTATCATTTATTCATTTCTTGCAGGCTATCCTTGCTAGCAAATCAACCATCTCCTTTAACAAACAATGATATAGGAATTGACAGAGTAAGTAGGCAATGATCTAGGAATTGACAGAGTACGTAAGCAATGATGTAGGAATTGACAGAGTACGTAAGCAATGATGTAGGGGAGGGCCATATAATATTTAAGTTTTATATATATACATCCTTTTGCCGTACTTTTTTTCGCATTTTGCAGTTTAATACGTAGTTCAAATTAAGCATTTTTATCCAATGGAAGAACATCACTATATTTATGTGTGTGGTTGATGTCTCTGTTCACAAAAGAAGTGTTCCCCTTTTAATGAATTTTTATAAGGGTAATGCATTCACGTATCACCAACATAAAATAAGCATTTTAATCATTGTAATCAGTACTAAAGCAATAATCTAATAATCAACAACTACATAATTCTCTGTACAAAATTTAATTTAAAATTTTGATATCTCTAGTATTACTCGTTTTATAATCACTAAAGTTGCAATATCCTACATGATAATTTCAAATGATCAATTGATTCGGTCAAATGCAATTGATGGTGGTAATGCAATATCCTACAAGATAATGGTGGTTAGGTACCATCTAGCTAGAAAATTAAGGATATGTTTGGTATCATATTTGAAATTTTTTATCATTTCTCAAAACATTTCTTAAGAACATTTCTTGAAAATAATTTTCTTTAAAACTCAAAAACTTGATTGGTTTGCGATTTAAAATTTTTAAATCTTACGACTTAAATTAGACAAAGAGAAAGAAGGGAGAAGATAGGACGAGATAGAGAGGAAGATGAGTGAGAGAAAGAACCGAAAGAATGAAGAGAATTGGAGGAGAAACGAAAAAGTTAAAAGAAAAAAAAAAGAAAGAGAAAGAAAAAAAGAGAGAGAGAGATTTAGAGTGAGAATGGAGGATAGAGAGAAAAGAAATGAGTGAGTTTAAGTTTAAAAATTCTAAAAACTCACTTTTTATGTTTTTAGAGAATAGACTATATTTTTTAGTTAGTTTTAAGTTCAGTTTTTTAAAATAGTCATACTAAATACGTTTTTAAGGCCTAAAATTTAAAAATTATTTTTTAATTTAAAAAATTGAATTTAAGTAGAATATCAATTAAGCCCTAAACTTTTATGTGTTTTGACTCTTGTTTGTTGCCGACATAGTCTTTTGACTCTTTTCGCATCTATCACTACTAGAAAAACCGGGACGTGAACTGTGGTGGGCTGAGTATATTGGTTTTATAAGCAACACCGTACTTACCACATTGATATTAAATTTCTCGGCCGTAGGACCAACAAATAAATGTGAGTTTCATTTTTATTAAAAATTGATATAAATATAGTATGAAAAATATGGTAAAAATAGCGTTTTTGTAGTTTTATTTGAGTGTGGGGGCATGTACCCAGTCTTGCCTTTAGCTCGGAGAGGTCTTTTAGCGTGTCGAAAACAAACGTTGCACTAAATGTAATAATGTAACTAATTGAATTTCTTTTTTATAAATTCTAACCAATTGTATTATAAAAATTAGTGTAACCCTAGTGTTGATATTGAAAAATTTATCCCAGCGACAAAATAGACAGAGTACGTAAGCGATGATGTAGGGGAGGGCCATATAATATTTAAGTTTTATATATATACACATCCTTTTGCCGTACTCTTCTTCGCGTTTTGCAGTTTAATACGCAGTTTAAATTAAGCATTTTTATCCAATAGAAGGGAAATGGATCCTCGCCGGATCTAATTCATGGGGATCCTAGGGATCAACTCACGTGGGTCGTTAATCAAAAATCATGTTGTCACAATTAAATATTTTAAAAGTAAAACAGTTTCGTTTTATGTGAAAAATATAAAAAAGAAAAAAACTGTAACCGCACGATATTTTATCAACGATCCACGTGGGTTGATCCCTAGGATCCCATGAATTAGATCCGGCGAGGATCCAATTCCCAATAGAAGAACATCACTATATTTATGTGTGTGGTTGATGTGCAAAGAAAGTAGAAAGTAGAAAGTAGAAAGTAGAAACCAGAAAAAGTGAAAGAACAGCCGAGAAAGATGAAGACAGTGGAACTAGTGTTCATCCCATCACCAGGAGCAGGCCACCTTGTACCAACGCTGCAATTCGTAAAGCGTTTGATCGATCGCAACGACAGAATTTCGATCACCATTCTTGCCATCCAGTCATACTTCCCAACCACTCTAAGTTCATACACAAAATCGATTGCAGCCTCAGAACCCCGAATCCGATTCATTGATGTCCCACAACCTCAATATCGACCTCCGCAAGAGATGTACAAGTCACGAGCAAAGATCTTCTCTCTTTACATTGAGAGTCACGTCCCCAGTGTCAAGAAAATCATCACCAACCTCGTCTCCTCTAGTGCTAATAGTTCAGATTCGATTCGTGTTGCTGCTTTGGTAGTTGATTTATTCTGTGTGTCCATGATTGATGTGTCCAAAGAACTCAATATTCCTTCTTATCTTTTCCTGACAAGCAATACAGGATATCTAGCTTTCATGCTCAACCTTCCAATTCTTCATGAAAAAAACCAGATTGCTGTTGAAGAATCCGATCCCGATTGGTCAATCCCAGGTATGTTTCTGACAATCACAAGTGTTTTTTAATGCGTTTAACATGAAAAGTTATAAGTGTTTCTGAGTCATAAAGACTCTTTCTGGAGAAGCACATGCAAGTGGTTTCTTCACGAAGCATTTGAAGTCATTTTTCAGGAAGCAATTGACTTTTTAATAAACAAAAATCAGCATGTCATATGAAATCATTTCTAGCATCGGTGTTTAGAGTAAAAGTGCTTTCTGCAAAATGAAATTTCACTGTATCAAACGAGTACAATGCTATCTCCCCCGAAAAAGACCAACATGTCCAATGTTTAAAGATGCGCCCCCTTAGACTTCATTGCAGTTGAAAAGTTGTGATTTCTTGGAGTTTGATTCTTCCACTGAAAATTTTCGACACTTAGGTATTGTCCACCCGGTTCCTCCTAGAGTTTTGCCTGTGGCCTTGACAGATGGTAGCTGCTCCGCTTACATCAAGTTGGCTTCAAGATTTAGAGAGACTAGAGGCATTATAGTAAACACATTTGTAGAGTTAGAGACACACGCTATCACACTGTTTTCCAATGACGACCGAGTCCCTTCACTGTACCCAGTCGGGCCAGTGATCGACCTGGATGACGGCCAGGCACATTCCAACCTAGACCAGGCACAGCGCGACAAGATCATCAAATGGCTTGATGACCAGCCTCAGAAATCTGTTGTGTTTTTGTGTTTTGGTAGCATGGGAAGCTTTGGGGCAGAGCAAGTCAAGGAAATAGCTTTAGGGCTTGAACAAAGTGGGCAGAGGTTTTTATGGTCCCTGCGCATGCCGTCACCCAAAGGCACCGTCCCAAGTGATTGCTCAAATCTTGAAGAAGTTTTGCCAGATGGGTTCTTGGAGAGGACCAATGGGAAGAAAGGGTTGATATGTGGGTGGGCCCCACAGGTGGAGGTCCTGGCCCACAGTGCGACCGGAGGGTTCTTGTCGCACTGCGGGTGGAACTCGATCTTGGAGAGCTTGTGGCATGGCGTCCCTATTGCGACGTGGCCCATGTATGCAGAGCAGCAGCTCAATGCTTTTAGGATGGTGAGGGAGTTGGGGATGGCGTTGGAGATGAGGCTGGATTACAAGACAGGCAGCGGTGACGTGGTGGGGGCGGACGAGATTGAGAGGGCTGTGGTTTGTGTGATGGAGAAGGGTAGTGAGGTGAGGAAGAAGGTGGAAGAGATGGGAAAGATGGCTAGAAAAGCTGTGAAGGATGGAGGGTCTTCATTTGCTTCTGTTGGGAGATTTATTGAGGATGTGATTGGTCAGAATTAGGGTTTTAAGTAGTATGGGTTGTTAATTTTTTAAGTTTAAGGACTCATGAATGTACTAATTTTTCCTTGTTCTTGTATGTTGATTATGAATTTATCAGCTTGTAATTTATATGTTTTAGTTCTACAATGATAAATCAAACAAAACGATTTTGTAAATTTGTTAGGGAAGAGGGTTTTTGGAGTTTGTGACATTAAGTCCCCACATTGTCGGAGGAGACTCTAAGTTCAAATCTCGCGGACGAAAGTAGTTGAATAAGATTGCTTACTGAAAACGCAATTAGAAGTTTTTGGTTAATAATCAATGACATAATGCATATTAAGGATAGATGGGAACCTTATGAGAAACACAGATCAAAAAGCTTCCCGAGATTTTACGAATTGACTTCATTTCTTGCAGACCAAGAACTTCAGTTTATCATTTATTCATTTCTTGCAGGCTATCCTTGCTAGCAAATCAACCATCTCCTTTAACTAAAAGTCAATGCTAATGAAGTTTCAATCTTGCTGTTAACGTTTTCGGCTCCAACTCAAGCATATGGCTACACGACTTTTAGGCAGGCTCAACATTCCCATGAAGTCCACAGGCCCCAAGAAGAGCCCCCCATACAGAAGCAGTAGGAGCTATTGGCATTTTCTCAATCAACTCTATAGCTTCCTCCAGATTTCCAGAACAACCTAAAATATGGACCATGCAAGCATAGTGCTTTACACCAGATACAACCATGTAAACTGGCTCCATTTGATGGAAAAAGCTTCTTCCTTCGTCCACCAATCCAGTCTGGCTACAAGCCCATAACACGTTGGTGAGTGTCATGGAATTGGGCTTCACCTTGGTTTCTAGCATTCTTGAGAAACAATCCAATGCATCCCTCCCTTTCCATGCATCGCCAGAGCCGCAATCATGGCGCTCCAGACGAACACATCTCTCCTCTCCACTGATTTAAACACCTCAAGTACCTTATCCAGATCCCCACACTTTGCATACATGTCGATAAGCGAGGTTGTGAGGTGACAATTCATCTTCATACCCTACTTCTTTGCGTAAACATGTATCCAGCCACCAAGATCAATTGCTCCCAATTGAGCACAGGCTGCCAGAGTACTAACTAGTGACTTGCCACTTTGTTCATAAGACGAAATGAGGACATTCCATGCAGCAATGTCTTGACCAGGCATTGCAGCGAAAACCCACCAAGCCTCATCATAATTTCCTGACTGAGCATACCCATCAAGCACTGTAGTCCACGAGAAAATATCCTTCTCCGGCATCCTATCAAACAATCTTTTCGCTTCCTCAATACTCCCACATTTCACATACATATCAAGCATAGCATAGCATTGTTCAAAGTCAAGTTCTCTCCAATTTCATTCCTTTCGATACACAAACAAATCCACCTCCCAAACTCCAAATCCACCTTCTTTGCGCAAGCTGACAACACACTCACCATCATCACATCATTCGGCTTCACATTCTCCGCCTCCATCTCCTTAAACAACTCCAAGGCCTCCTCTGGACAATTCCCTTGCGCAAAAGCCGTGATCATAGAATTCCAAGACACAACATCTTTCTTAGTAGTCTTCACGAAAACCCCCCGTGCCAAATCTAAATCCCCGCACGATCCATAGAAATGAACCAGCGAATTGAGAATTTAAACATCCGAACCAAGCGAGGCCTTTATCACCATGCCATGAAACCCTCTTCCGAGCTCAAAAACCCGGAGCTCTGAAGCCACCTTGATCACAAACGGGTAAGTAAAAAATTGGAACTTTCCATACAGCGATAAAGCATTTCCAGAATTACAAGGATGCTTTCAGTCGGGTCGGTGCTCGACGCATAAGCGCAAATGAGGGTATTCCAAGAGTAGAGATTTGGTTGGGGAATTTGGTCCAACACTTGGCGGGCATAGTCGAGGCTGGAGAAGGAGGAGAGTGCACAGACGGTGATAAGCTTGCTGGCGGAGTAGGGGTCGAAAAGAAGGCCTGTACGGAGCATTTGGGAGTGGACTTGCTTCAGCTGCTTGATGCTGGTGCAGTGGTCGATTGAGGAAAGCGGTGGGTCGCTTGAGAAATGAAGGTCGTTAGCGGCGGTTGGGGATGGAGGGTTTGGTGGGTGACGTGGCAGAGATATAAGGGGGTGCTTAAAAGACCTCTCCGAGCTAAGGTAAGACTGGGTACATGCCCCACACTCAAATAAAACTACAAAAATGCTATTTTTTTTATGGACTTGATGGAAAGAAGCATCTCCGAATCCTTTCCCGAAAATAAAAACCATTATCGTCTGAGCCCCAAACAATGAATTTAAGCCCACTTGTTCACATCCCATTTTTGTTAGTAGTGATAGATGCGAAAAGACTACGGCAACAGACATCTTTCTTTGTATCATTTAAAAAATAGAAAAATTAATGAAAAGAATTTAAAATCTTTAAATTTTAATAATAAAGATAAAATAAAGGGTAAAGTAAATAATACCATGGTTGACTTTTTAGTGTAAAAATATGATTTTTCGTTAAAATGAACCGTACCAGAAATTTTTCGTTAAAGTTCTCTTAAAAAATAGTAGTCAAACTTGGTGGATGTGTAAAAGATATTCTTTTCTTTTTCATCACTTTGACATATAAAAAAAATATTGTGACATTTCAGACTTTTCAAACTTTTTAAATTAATTGTTTTTTATGGGCAATTCTAACGTTTATAGTAAAAAAGGATAATTACAATAGATTTTTCAAACGAGATTTTTTTTTTAATACTTTGACTTTGAATTTTCTTGTTCTTTCTCACTCATATAATAAATTTCATAATCAGGTCTATTTTTATACAGTGTTTTATTAAAGTGGAATTGATTTTTTGGTTTTTCTTTTTTATTTACTCGAATCTTATGTTTGCTAAACTCAGAATATTAGGTGTAGCCACATTAATTAGAACATCTATGTTCTTAGAGCCTTGAATACTAGAAGAAAAGCACCTATAACTAACAAGATTAAGTGAATAATGGAATAATGGAGTCTTGGGTCCTAAAAGCACATAATAAATATCGCCAAAGTTCAATACTAAAGAGAAAATTAAGTGAAATACTTCCGGCACAAAGTATGGAAATGTTTCTAGAACTTTCCCACCTAAACCTACCCCCTAATCTAGAGTAGTTAGGTGAGGAGGTAAAATGAATCCATTGTTCATGCATTGGCTTCTCTAGTACAATATGAGTCGCTTCAAATAGATTCATGTTCGGCCTAAAATACAATTAATCTGGCATGGGTTACATCTAAGTTAGGGTTGGTTTGATATTGCTGTGCTTTGAAAAAAAATTGTTTCTGCTGTGCTGTGAGAATAAGCGGTTGTGAAATAAAGCAGCATAATGTTTGGTAAGTTTTTTTGTAAAAGTGTTTTTGGAAAAAAAAAAAAAAAAAAAAAAGCAGTATAATAGTGTTTAGTAAACATTTATGTAAAACAGCTGTGACTCGCCTCTTGAAAAAAAAAGTCGGTTTTGAGAAGCTACATTTTGTTGCTTCAGCTTTTTGCCACTTTTCAGCTTAAAAGTGACTTTGAAAATAAACTGAGTTACCAAACACAAATTTTACTCTAGCTTTTTTTCATCCTAGCTTTTTTTAAAATCACCTCAACCCCAAACTGGGGCTTAGAGTTGCCATCTCTTCTGTGGTCACTCTCGCACTAGCTGCATTCACTTGAGGTTTTTTAAATTCTTTGAGGAGGTTCGATCATGTGAAAACGTTTTTTACATTCTACATCGTGAAAACGTTCTTTGATTTAACATTAACTTTAGCCAGTTGGGACTAAAAAAACCACCGGTTTCACTTGTTTGAGCCGATAATGCATGACTTATTAAGCCCTAGTTTGGGGTTGAGGTGATTTTAAAAAAAAACTGGAGTAAAATTTGTGTTAGGTAACTCAGCTTATTTTCAAAGGCACTGTCATTTTAAGCTGAAAAGTGGCAAAAAGCTGAAGCAGCAAAATGCAGCTTCTCAAAACTAGCTTTTTTTTTTTTTTTCCAAAAGCACTTTTACAAAAAAACTTACCAAACATTCTGCTGTTTTATTTCACAGCCGCTTATTCTCACAGCACAGCAGAATCAGCTTTTTTTTTAAAACACGTCGAAAACAAACGTTGTATCAAGTATAATAATATATCTAATTGAATTTCTTTTTTTTTTTAAGTTCTAACTAACCAATTGTATTATAAAAATTAATGTAGCCGTATTGTTGATATTGAAAATTTTCTCCCAGCGACAAAATAGACAGAGTACGTAAGCAATGATGTAGGGGAGGGCCATATAATATTTAAGTTTTATATATATACATCCTTTTGCCGCACTCTTTTTCGCATTTTGCAGTTTAATACAATAGAAGAACATCACTATATTTATGTGTGTGGTTGATGTGCAAAGAAAGTAGAAAGTAGAAAATAGAAAGCAGAAAGAGTGAAAGAACAACCGAGAAAGATGAAGAAAGCGGAACTAGTGTTCATCCCATCACCAGGAGCAGGCCACCTTGTACCAACGCTGCAATTCGTAAAGCGTTTGATCGATCGCAACGACAGAATTTCGATCACCATTCTTGCCATCCAGTCATACTTCCCAACCACTCTAAGTTCATACAAAAAATCGATTGCAGCCTCAGAACCCCGAATCCGATTCATTGATGTCCCACAACCTCAAGAAGATCGACCTCCGCAAGAGACGTACAATTCACCAGCAAAGTTCTTCTCTCTTTACATTGAGAGTCACGTCCCCAGTGTCAAGAAAATCATCACCAACCTCGTCTCCTCTGGTGCTAATAGTTCAGATTCGATTCGTGTTTCTGCTTTGGTAGTTGATTTGTTCTGTGTGTCCATGATTGATGTGGCCAAAGAACTCAATATTCCTTCTTATCTTTTCCTGACAAGCAATGCAGGATATCTAGCTTTCATGCTCCACCTTCCAATTCTTCATGAAAAAAACCAGATTGCTGTTGAAGAAACCGATCCCGATTGGTCAATCCCAGGTATGTTTGTGACAATCACAAGGGTTTTTTAATGCGTTTAACATGAAAAGTTATAAGTGTTTCTGAGTCATAAAGACTCTTTCTGGAGAAGCACATGCAAGTGGTTTCTTCACGAAGCATTTGAAGTCATTTTTCAGGAAGCAATTGACTTTTTAATAAACAAAAATCAGCATGTCATATGAAATCATTTCTAGCATAGGTGTTTAGAGAAAAAGTGCTTTCTGCAAAATGAAATTTCACTGTATCAAACGAGTACAATGCTATGTCCCCCAAAAGACAAACATGTCCAATGTTTAAAGATGCGTTGTAACAACATATTAGGTATTGTCCACCCGGTTCCTCCTAGAGTTTTGCCAGGGGCCTTGACAGATGGTCGCTGCTCCGCTTACATCAAGTTGGCTTCAAGATTGAGAGAGACTAGAGGCATTATAGTAAACACATTTGTAGAGTTAGAGACACACGCTATCACATTGTTTTCCAATGACGACGGAATCCCTCCGGTGTACCCAGTTGGGCCAGTGATCGACCTGGATGACGGTCAGGCACATTCCAACCTAGACCAGGCACAGCGCGACAAGATCATCAAATGGCTTGATGACCAGCCTCAGAAATCTGTTGTGTTTTTGTGTTTTGGTAGCATGGGAAGCTTTGGGGCAGAGCAAGTCAAGGAAATAGCTTTAGGGCTTGAACAAAGTGGGCAGAGGTTTTTATGGTCCTTGCGCATGCCGTCACCCAAAGGCACAGTCCCAAGTGATTGCTCAAATCTTGAAGAGGTTTTGCCAGATGGGTTCTTGGAGAGGACCAATGGAAAGAAAGGGTTGATATGTGGGTGGGCCCCACAGGTGGAGGTCCTGGCCCACAGTGCGACCGGAGGGTTCTTGTCACACTGCGGGTGGAACTCGATCTTGGAGAGCTTGTGGCATGGTGTCCCTATTGCGACGTGCCCTATGTATGCAGAGCAGCAACTCAATGCTTTTAGGATGGTGAGGGAGTTGGGGATGGCGTTGGAGATGAGGCTGGATTACAAGAGAGGCAGCGCTGACGTGGTGGGGGCGGACGAGATTGAGAGGGCTGTGGTTGGTGTGATGGAGAAGGATGGTGAGGTGAGGAAGAAGGTGGAAGAGATGGGAAAGATGGCTAGAAAAGCTGTGAAGGATGGGGGGTCTTCATTTGCTTCTGTTGGGAGATTTATTGAGGATGTGATTGGTGAGAGTTGGGGTTTTCAGTAGTATGGGTCGCTAATTTTGTAAGTTCAAGAACTCTTGAATGTACTAATATCTCCATGTTCTCGTATGCCGTTTATGAATTTATCAGCTTGTAATTTATATGTTTTCCTTCTACAATGATAAATCAAACGAAATGAGTTTGTAAATTTGTTAGGGAAGAAGGATTTTGGAGTTTGTGACATTGAGTCCCCACGTTGTTGGAGATTCTAAGTTTAAACCTCGTGGACAAAAGTAGTTGAATAAGATTTCTTACGGAAAAAAAGGCAATTGAGAAATATTGGAGTTGAATACTATGCCTAAATTAAAAGATTTTGGTTATCCCATATTAATCAATGATATAAATGCATATACAAGGATAGATGAGAACCATATGAGAAAAGATCAAGAAGCTTCCAGAGTTTTTACAATTTGACATCATTTCTTGCAGACCAAGAGCTTCAGTTTATCATTTACTCGTTTCTTGCTATCAAATCTACCATAACCTCACCACCCCAATTCAAACCTATTGATCTTCTCAAAGAAGAACCAAACGAATCCAACCATCTCAGTAATGTCAATTATTTGCTAGTAACACGCTGTCGACGCTTAATCCTCTGCGGTTTCAACTAAATTGAAGAAACAATGACACATGTTTGGTTTACATGATGCAAATGAACAAATTCGGTATATCCTGTATATCGGTTTCATCATGCTTTAATAGAGATTCAAACAGATTCAACTCAATATTAACAAACTAATGAACTCTTTGCATTTGGATGATTAAGTTTAAAATGAGGATTAATATCGTTTTGTTTACGAGGATTTTTACTGAGTGAATGAAATACAATTTTCATTTTGGTGACTTTGATCCAGACCTATCTTCCTCTAAATTCTCTAAACCATACAATCCTAGTGCAACCAAACTCGAATCTCGTCTCGTTACCAATTTGTCCTCCAAGTGGGCTTATATGCATTGTGTGGGGCTGGGACTATATTGATTTTGATTCACTTACTAGTTTTATACATTAATTACATTAACGTTGAACAAAAGTTTATGCAGTGTGGGGGCATATGCCCACTCTTGGCCTTAGGTAGGTCCGCCAGTGAGAAAAATGAAAGTAATAGTAGGTGAGCAATGACGTAGGGAGTAGAAATTTTTCATTCTGACAGGAACACAGGTGGTACGTCACTTGTTTTTATGCAAGTGGTGAGAAATTTTTTTTTTGAGTGATTAATTTTTTAACACGCATATCTCACCATTTATATAGTAACATGTGATGTACCATCTCGTATACTGATCACACTAAAAATCTATCGTATGGGAGGGCCATATAATATTAACACATGCAATCAATCCTTGTTGTTTATTTCTGTCCTTTAATTATGTATATTATTGTATTAATGCGTAATTCAAATTAAGCAGTATGATATAATTTATCCGGTGTGGGGGCATTTGCCCACTGAGGCTGTTTGGATGCTCTTCGTATCCCTTCTTATTTTGTGTTGTCACGATTAAACTACGTCAATATTTTATATTAATTTTTTTATAAAGATAATAAGATAAAAAATAATAAAAATATAAAATATTAACGTAACGCGACCGTATAAATAAAAAGAAATAAAAAAGACACCGAAATAGGATGGCAGACAATCTGCTTCCTTTGCCCACTCTTGGTCTTAGGTAGGTCCGTCGGTGAGAAAAATGACAATAATTGTACGTGAGCAATGACGCGAGGGAGGGCCATATAATATTAAGTTTAACAAATGCAGTCAATCCTTTTTCTGTACTCTTTGTCTCCTTTTCACACTGTTTATGTTATTTGATTATGTATATTATTGTTATAATGCGAAATTAAGCACTATGAAATAAACCAGAAAGAGAGAAAGAACAAGTCAGAAAGATGAAGAAAGTGGAACTAGTGTTCATCCCAGCACCAGGAGAAGGCCACCTTGTATCTGCACTGCAGTTCACAAGGCGTTTGATCGATCGCGATGACAGAATTTTGATCACCATTCTTGCCATCCAGTCACCCTTCCGGACCACTCTAAATTCATACACAGAATCGATTGCAGCCTCAGAACCCCGAATCCGAGTCATTGATGTCCAACAACCTCAAGATCATCAACCTCCACAAGAGACGCACCAGTCACCAGAAAAATTCATCTGTCTTTACATTGAGGGTCACGTCCCCAATGTCAAGAAAATCATCACCAACCTCGTCTCCTTCAATGCTAATAGTTTGGATTCGATTCGTATTGCTGCTTTGGTGGTTGATTTCTTCTGTGTGTCCATGGTTGATGTGGCCAAGGAACTCAATCTTCCTTCTTATCTTTTCATGCCAAGCAATGCAGGATATCTAGCTCTCATGCTCCAACTTCCAATTCTTCATGAAAAAAACCAGGTTGCGGTTGAAGAATCCGATCCCGAATGGTTAATCCCAGGTATGTTTGTGACAATCACAGGTGCTTTTGAATTAACCCTTTTAGTACCAACAAGACAAAAGTGTTCAATGTTTAAAGACACGTTGTAACAGCAAATTTTTAGACGTCATTCCAATTGAAAAGTTTTGATTTCTTGGAGTTGGATTCTAACGCTTTGAAAATTTTCGACAACTAGGTATTGTCCACCCGGTTCCTCCTAGAGTTTTGCCGATGGCTTTGACAGATGGTAGCCGCCCTGCTTACATCAAGTTGGCTTCAAGATTTAGAGAAACTAGAGGCATTGTAGCAAACACATTTGTAGAGTTAGAGACACATGCTATCACATTGTTTTCCAATGACACCCGAATTCCCCCGGTGTACCCAGTTGGGCCAGGGATCGACCTGGATGACGGTCAGGTACATTCCAACCTAGACCAGGCACAGCGCGACAAGATCATCAAATGGCTTGATGACCAGCCTCAGAAATCTGTTGTGTTTTTGTGTTTTGGTAGCATGGGAAGCTTTAGGGCAGAGCAAGTGAAGGAAATAGCTTTAGGGCTTGAACAAAGTGGGCAGAGGTTTTTATGGTCCCTGCGCATGCCGTCACCCAAAGGCATAGTCCCAAGTGATTGCTCAAATCTTGAAGAAGTTTTGCCAGATGGGTTCTTGGAGAGGACCAATGGGAAGAAAGGGTTGATATGTGGGTGGGCCCCACAGGTGGAGGTCCTGGCCCACAGTGCGACCGGAGGGTTCGTGTCACACTGCGGGTGGAACTCGATCTTGGAGAGCTTGTGGCATGGCGTCCCTATTGCGACATGGCCCATGTATGCAGAGCAGCAGCTCAATGCTTTTAGGATGGTGAGGGAGTTGGGGATGGCGTTGGAGATGAGGCTGGATTTCAAGACAGGCAGCGGTGACGTGGTGGGGGCGGACGAGATTGAGAGGGCTGTGGTTGGTGTGATGGAGAAGGATAGTGAGGTGAGGAAGAAGGTGGAAGAGATGGGAAAGATGGCTAGAAAAGCTGTGAAGGATGGGGGGTCTTCATTTGCTTCTGTTGGGAGATTTATTGAGGATGTGATTGGTGAGAATTAGGGTTTTAAGTGGTATGGGTTGCTAATTTTGTAAGTTTAAGAACTCATGAATGTACTAATTTTTCCATGTTCTTGTATTCTGTTTATGAATTTATCGGCTAGTAATTTATATGTTTTCGTTCTACAACAATAAATCAAACGAAACTAGTTTCTAAATTTGTTCGAGAAGAGGGTTTTTGGAGTTTGTGCGTGACATCAAGTCCTGACTTTGTTCAAGTAGGTTCTGAATTTAAATCTCGCAAATGAAAGTAGTTGAGTAAGGTTGCTTATTGAATAGACGGTTGAGAAAAAATTCGAGTTAAATACTATGCCTAGGTTGAAAGTTTTTGAGTATAAGGATAGATTGGAACCATATGAGAAACATATAACAAGAAGCTTCCAGTTTATCAAACTGACATCATTTCTTGCAGACCAAGAACTTCAGTTTATCATTTTCTCATTTTTAGCTATCAAATCAATAGCCTCACTCCACCAAATCAAACCTAGTAAACAAATAAAATTTTGGTTTAGTTCGTTTCGGGTGAACCAGATTGTTGGTTTGGATTGGTTAGCGACTCACAGGAAGAATCAAAGTACGGGATTTATTGAATGACCTAGAATTTTGTTGAGTTGGAGGCCGAAGTTTGTAGGTTAGGTCCTAACCCATTCCTATGAGAGGCGAACGCAGTACTTGTTCCACAGGAGTTTCTTCCCGTGGCTAGAAAAACCATCTTTTTACAGCTCACTGCATAATTGAACCAAGTCAACAGTCTCCCCCCACACCTCTGCAACTAAAACCCTATGCAAACGAAGTTTCAATCTTACTGTTAGCGTTTTTAGCTAAGCACCTTGGTTAGTATTCAAGGTTGAGACTTGTTCGATGCTTCAAAACATACTCCAAAATCACGTTTATATGCAGTAACGTCAATTATTTGCTAGTAATCACACTGTTGAAACTTAAATCATCTACGGTTTGAACTAAATTGAAGAAAAACTGACACATGTTTGGGTTACATGATGCAAACGAACAAATGCGGTATATCCTGTATACGGCTCCATCATGCTTTAATAGAGATGCAAACAGACTCAACTCAATACTAACAAACAAACTCTTTACACTTGGATTTGGATGATTAAGTTTAAAATGAGGATTAAAATCGTTTTGTCAATGAGGATTTTTATGGAGTGAACGAAATAACATTTTCATGGCGACTTTGATCCAACACAGTTGATTTCCCAACCTATCTTCCTCTAAATTCGCTAAACCATACAATCCTTGAGCAACCAAATTCGACCAGATGCGCTCTGTTAGCACCTTTACAAAGTTCACACAGCTACAAACACGAAGACAACACGACTAATAAGGTTGATTCAACTCCAAGACATCGAAATTCCTTGACCAAAGCACAGAAATTCAAAAACCATACCGACAATCTTGATCGAAAAAACACTTGCAAAGCATCCAGTTTCATGTAAAATGTAACTCTATTCACTCCAAGAATGCAAATTCTACAAGCACCAATAAGTGAACACAGCTAACACAGAATCAAGACTCCATTTTCACAATTTACAACACCCAAGTTTAAACCCTTTGGCAAAAATCATACGAATTGCCCTTTCAATCACACAAAATATCATCTACATACGAAAAAAGCAACAGAGAAACAAAATTCAGCCTACATTGTCCAAATTCGACAGCAAGAAAACAAGAAAAGCTCCGATTTTTATCAAACACGACAACTATTACACCAAATTTCAGGGGAAAAAACACAAATTATATCATATTATTACTGTACCATGAAAATCGAGAGTTTATGATCACTGTCGGCTACTATCGTAATCGACGACCTCGGAATCCGCGAGCGATCTGGAGTGCTGGACGATGGACCGTCCGATCGAGTTGATCCACTCCTCCTTCTCTTTCTCCGAATCGGCGATGAAGTACATCGTATCATGATTAGTGGTGGAGAGCTCGAAGGCGCAGGGCTTGTGCACCACGTCCTCGGCGCCCTTCACCGTCAGGCACGTGCCGACAGGGATCACGCCGCGCGGCGTCGACGAACGGGTCACGTAACTGTCCTTGAACCAGAACAGCTTCCCCTGTTTCAAGACGAACCAGCGGCGCCTCCAAGTCTTGATGTAATCGCCTTGTTTGGTCAGCCACGTGGAGCGTTCAGGGTTGGACCAGAACTCGATTCCGGTGTAGTCTTCCGGGCTCGGGTCTTGGCCCGTAGCCGCCCGCCACAGGCCCTCCATTTTTTGCTTGGGCGGCGCGTGAGGTGGGTTTGTGTGGGCGGAGTTGAGGTTTTGGTCGGAAGTGAGACGGCGGAGGGAGAGATAGGTTTTGTGTTTTTCTGTCCGAAAACAGAAATCGGTTTTTTGTTTGTTTAATTTCGCAAATCGAGACGGCTGGTTGAGATCAAACGTTGCCCATAAAGAGATTTTTCGATGTGATCGGTACATAGTGTTAAAAAGTTAATAATTTAAAAATTAAAACTTCCTACTATTTATATAGAAACACATATTGTACTACTCGTGTTTCGATCACAATGAAAAATTTATTTCTATTGTGATCGGGGTTCAATTTGCTTAGGTGGCTTTGAAGCTGTCTACGTGGTAACATGTGTGCTGTTGAAAAGGAATTTGATCCTCTCCGGAGCCAAATGAGTGGATCCTCCTGATTAAGAATCTTAGACCGTTGGATTTTTATCTAACGGCTATAATTATTATAACTTTAAAGTGACCATCTGTTTGTAACCGTTGAATAAAAATTCAACGGTTCAAGATCCTTGGTCAAGAGGATCCTTTCCTTGGGCTCAGGAGAGGATCCAATTCCTATTGAAAATGTCACATGTTCTTACAAGAACACTAATGAAGAGGGGGATTGTTTGAACCGAAAACATAATGAGTTGAAGATGCAGCTCTAACTACTAAAGTAATTGACCACTTTTACTCGTAGTCTGAATCATTTATTTTCGTAATGGAAGGTTTTGATATACATCGATGCATAAATGAATTTTGTTGTGAGTCCATGTGAAGATCAGAGTGAATGAGAGCATTTGTTAAAAAAAATAAAAAAATAAAAAAAATAAAAAATAAAAGAGCCCTTGTAACACCACTTTTACTCGTAGTCTGAATCATTTATTTTCGTAATGGAAGGTTTTGATAGACATCGATGCATAAATGAATTTTGTTGTGAGTCCATGTGAAGATCAGAGTGAATGAGAGCATTTAAAAAAAAAAAAAAAAAAAAAGCCCTTGTAACACAATAGAAGGTTTGGTTCATGAAATTAATAGTTCTTTAAAGTTGGTATATGAGTTACCGACTACTATTACAGTTTAGAGAAAGTTTTTTTCGCTTGAAAGTAAGAGATTTCAAGCATAAATGATGAAGACATGGTATATACTGTTGAGTTCAATACCTAATTAATGATGACCCATTGTGTGGCTAAGCTCAATATTTCTTTCCCCTAGGATAAACTACCCCATTAAGGTAGAATATAATTTAAAGTGCTTAATTTTTACGTACATTCAAAAGTTGGCAATAAGACTAATGTTCCATATTTTTTCAAAAGAACTGTTATTAGTACTCCAAAATTCTCATAATAAACTCCTCCCAAGTGTAATTTTCTTCTTAGTTATAAAATGTTTGGAGTGCAAAATGAGATATTTAAAATGCCAATAACAATTCTCTTTGTCAAATTTAGATATCAATTTCATAGGACTTCTAATTCAAAAGGAGATTCTTCACTCTCAATATGACTTATCAAAAGTAGTCTCATTTTCTTGAGGCCAAACATGTAGGAAAACACCAATCACAACTACAAATACTAAGAACTGTGCACATGAATTATAAAAACACTCATGTACCATATAAGAACAAACCTCACAATTGGTCTTAAGAACTGTTTTCCAAAGAGACCCATTACATTGCAATCTGAAGGAAAAAAAAACAAAACATGAATAATATAAAGGAAAACTACATTTTCTCTGCCAAGTAAAATCTACGGCAGGTGATGAACAAAATGCAAAGTTCTCAGCTTTAATTTAATTATTATAAAATATTGAGGGAAATTAAAAACTACCTAGAAATGTTTGCTCAAAATTAATTGATAATAATAATAATTTAATTATACAACATTTACAAAACCCAAAGTTCTCTTAGCTTAATTTGATCTTACCATTTAATTGGAAGAAGTAAAAAATTACACATAAATGTTTGCACACAATTAATTGATGAAACAACCAATTGGGCAATCAAAAATTTCAGATGAAGAAATCATACCAATGGGTTTCCATTAATTTCGATATCGAAGTTTAACTTTGTGAGTCACTTGCTCCAAATCGTTCTCCTGCCAAAAACAGAAACAAACCCCCAAAATAAGGAGCTATGTTGGTTCCCAAATATTAACAACTGTTTCACGTGTATCTTTCATCAAACAGGTGGTGATCTCTGCTACTAAGCAGGATTGAAGATTGAGTATCTCATTATTATAGGAATTAGAAGTCATCTTCCAGACGAAATCAAATACTCAAGGATAGGCAATCAAACTAATGGTGCATTGAAGACAATAAAACACGACCTACTACTCCCTCTCTCTCTCTTTGTGCAAAGGTGGCATGGCTCTCATTCACCAAATCCTCATCGAATGACAGCCACCTAGACCCATCCCAATCCGTCCCAAACCCATAGGACAAAATTAACTTTCCTAACTTAGCATCCTGACCGCTACAGATCTAAAAACTTTTGGCACAGAGAGTGCGCATGCATAATTAAAATTCACAGATCTAGTGCATGAAGAATACTGAAAATTACTAAACCCCATCACAACATCTCATTAGGGCTGGGTTCGGTTTTTTGCCAAAACCAAAACCGAACCGAAATTTCGGTTCGGTTCGATTCAAATTTTATCGGTTCGGTTTTTTCCGGTTCGGTTTTTTTTTTTTTTTTTTGGGTTTTGAAAATGAATAAAAATTGAAATCTAAAATTTTAACATCTCCAAACAATCATAACATAAGCATTCCTACACAATGAAAATAAATATTTAAAGTTCAACTAGAATCATCAATCAAATCTTCCAAAGTCCAAACTTAAAAAAAACATCAAAGTTTAAGTCTTCAAAAAGTCCAAATTTAAAATAAACATTATACTTCAAATCTTCCACACCTAAAATAAACATAACAAAGTCCAAATTTTACAGAAATATTCCACTTAACTAAAATCATAAACTCAAATAAACCTTCAAGATTTCATGTCTTCCATGCACTACTTCTCTTCAACTCCTCAAGCTCAACGCTTAGGCGGCCTAGGAGGCAACACAGCAGATTAAGTTATTAACAATGCAACCGTTATCTCACTATGTGGTTAATCAGCATATATATATATATGAGGGAGGTTAACAATGCAACCGTTGCTAAGAAAGAGAGCTCTTTAAGTTTGTAAAATTCACAAGTCAATATAAACAGGGAAGTCGTACATTGTACATGTATTTAAGTTTGTAAAATTCACAAGTCAAGAACTGAAGCATGGTGAATACAGATAAAGATTATTAGACCCATCCAAGAAAAGGGGTAGTGTTTTTCGAACTGCATTTCCAGCTATTTACACCTCAAAAATTAACATTTTATAATTTTTCAAACTCATGGAAGAGTGCAGAAATCACTGGCCTTCGTAAAATTGTCACCCAAAAAAGATAACTTTTAATTAAGAACTGGGATTGGTAATAAGTTGCATTAGGATTAAACCTAATTTCCTAAAACAGTAAACAGAGATTCAAACTCATTGAACTGCAAATTGAAAAGTTTTAGTAAAATTCTCATAAAAATATAAATAAAAAGATTGAATTTTTTAAGAAATGGGTTTGATAATAAAGTTACATTTGGACTAAACCCAATTGCATAAACGGAGTGTTAGGTTCATTGAACTGCAAATTCAAAGTTTTTACTAAAATTTTTAGCAAAATTTTAGTAACATAAAATTTAAGAACTGGGTTTGGTAATTAATTTACATTTGGATTAAACCCAAATACCCAATGGCAAATACAGATTATCAGACTCGTTGAACTAAGAAAAATAATCAAAATTTAAGGCCTGGGGTTTGCAAATAATTACCAGGCAAGTCATTTGGCTCGTGGTTGCAGATATTGATTTCACTGATGACGTCGCTGACAATGTAATCCATTCCCTCGAGCTTCATCTGCAAGTAATAGTGGACCAGCTCTTCTTCTGTGGGGCGGAATCGGAATCCCAGAAACAATCACACTGAAAATGAGCACACATTCATATATCTCAGTCACTTCATAACACTAATAAATCCAGAAAATCGGCAGATTAATAGAAAATGCAAAGTATGAAATGAATACCTCTAATCAGAACCAATTTCAATAGATAAATAGAACAGAAAATTAAACACAGAGAAATGAGAGTATGAGACTAACCTTTTGCAGTCGAGACTCGAAACGGCAAGAAGAAGCTCACGGCGAGATGAGAGACTGACGGCGAGGGCGAGGGCGAGGTGTGAGAGATTGAGAGTGAGACGGGTCCCGCAGTCGCGGGTCGCCTGGGATTCAAGACCGAGAGAGACAGATAGCGATTGAGGTTGAAGACCCAGCGAGAGAGAGATGAGGCTCGGCTGCGCGAGCGAGAGGGTTACTTGGGTTAGGGTTACACTGGAGGCAGGGAACGAGAGAGATGAAGGGAATGAAAAAAATAAAAGGTGTGGCTGCTACTAGGCTAGGGTTAAAGGGTTTTGTTGACTTCTCAAAAATATTAAAAAACATCTCCGAAACCTTGGAGGGCATGAGGGTTCGACCCCATGCGTTGCATGCTTGCAAAGTTTCACTGAAACCAACTTGGCCAAATTCGGTTCTGTTCGGTTTGACAATTTCGGTTCGGTTTTTTTTCGGCCTTGGTCCGGTTCGGTTTTCGGTTTTTTGAACCCACCCCTACATCCCATTAGTGAAAAATCAAAGACAAAAGTAAATTACAGTTTCTTAAAAAGCATATCCATATCTTTCTAAGCATCCAAAGATAGCATACCTAGAATACCAAATTCAACTCCAATATAATAAAAAACAAAAAAACAAATTAGCCAAATTGGAATAGTTAGATCAAATAAAGATTTAAGTCAACCAATTACACAAAATAATTCATGCCAAGTAGGCTCCTAAGAAAATATACCACTATGGTGGTGGAGGAGGGAGCTGGCTTCTCTGCCCTCCCACTTTCCATATACTCTCATCCCTTCCTGTGTTGTGCGGTCACGGTTAAGCCACGCAACATTTTATATTGATTTTTTATAGAGATAATAAGACAAAAAGCAAAAGTAATATAAAATGTTGACGTGACTTAACCGTGGCCGTACAAATATGAGGAGATGAGAGTGTATGGGAAGTGGGAGGGCAGAGAAGTCAGCTCTGTGGAGGAGGCCCAGGCTCAAACAGTGGAGGACAACAACATTTAAATATACCGCAGCAACATGAAATCCACGAACTGCATAATCAAAACCAAAATTTTAAAATTTATATTTAAATTTGAAAAAAAATGCAATAGATTAATTAGTTTAGAGCTTAGCATCTGCCTTTAACAGTCGATCGATCTGTAACTATATTGAATCGCATCATACTCTCATTTACTTTTTCAAGATGCTCAAAATGCTATGAATGACTTATCTGGTAAGGATGATGTTCTTCCTATTTAAACTTTGTTTTTCGACAACTTCTCAAGAACTAAATCATTACCACGATTCAGTTTAATTAGTTTTCTCATCATATCCAAATTATATGCAGTTTATATAATAACACAATCATCTTCAAAGACCATTTCAAAACCAATATAACTTTAGTCCTAAATACAAATTCACAAAACACTCACACATACACAGACAACAACTAAATTGCAATTTCAAAACAAATGTAACTTTTGTTCTTCAAACCAAGAACCACATAATCTCTACCCAGCAATAAAAACAGAGAACATCACTTAGGCAACAAAAGCCGAGCAGAAATCCCACATTTCACAATCAAATCATCGCATCAGTTCGAAACATTAAACTATAAGAACTAAATAATAATAACAGTACCTTGAACTGAACCCTCAGGTCAGAACCTCCTGCTTTGCAACCTGAAACAAACGAAAGAAATTAAAACCTCAAACCCACAATCAGATAAAAACAATTTTCCAGGAAAAACAAAACCAAGATTGGTATACAAAAAACCATCAGATCTATAACCTGGAAAAATAAATAAAAAGCCACACAAAAAAACCAAAAAAAAAAAAAGCAATCGACCTTAAAACAGAGAACAAATAGACAGAAAGAAAGATGAATGTCCAAAATGAGAGAAAACAAAACAAATAAGGGAAATTAATATCTATGATGAATCCCCCAAAACCTGACCTAACACACTAAAAAAATCGAAAATAATCCACAACAAAAAGGTAGAAACAATGACAATCTAAACTGACAGTAAAAAAATGAATTAAAAAAAGGAACTTATCTTTGGAAATCCAGGCATGCAGCGGCAGATCGGGATGACCCGTATGGTTTTCTCTGATCATCCCCACTCTCCCACTTCTGAAATCCATCACCCATACCCCTCCCACTCGCTCTCTTTCCATCGCCATCTATCTCGATCTTTGTCTGTCTCCCTTCCTCCCTCCCTCTCTCTCTCTTTCTCTCTCTCTGTCAGAGCCTCCATCCCCCCGAAACCCTCATTGAGGGACAACAAATGAAAACCTACACGGCAACCCCCGAATTCGCTCAAAACCGAGAGGACAAAATTGCCCTTCCAACCCAACCCAAATCTGATGGGTTTCTTGTAAATAAGGTGAAATCAAGGGGTAATCTGTCCTAAACCCTGCGGACAAAATCACCCTTCTAAGTTCTAATAAATACCCTTCAAACCCAACCCAAATCTCATGGTTTTATTGTAAATGAGATGAAATCAAGAGGAAAACAATTGATTGTAGCTTAATGAACAGTCAATTCCTCCTCAATTTTAGAATAGATATTTCAACTTCTTACAACATCTTCAAAACATTTCACTTTCATACCTCACGTACAATTTTATTTCAAAATAATATCTCCATTACAGTTTCCATCCATTGGTCTGTTAAATGTTGACGTGGCTGCTACATTTGTGCTACATGGCTAAAAAATAAATTTTTAATGCATTTAAAAATAATTAATTAAATTTTTTTAAAAACAAAAAAAAATTCTCACAACCCCATCCCTTCCCTTCCCCCGCAACCCCACCCTTTTCTTCAACAATCTTCAGCCTCCGCCTTCTTCCAACACCACCAGGACCACCACTACTACAATCTGCAGATCCACAACCACCACCACCACCGATCAACATTCACCGGCCTCCTCATTTCCGTCTCCATCCGTCCGGTTCTCCATCCGTCCGGTTCTCCATCTACCACAGCTCGATCACTCCCAACCATCATTCGAACCGATCCATCACCATTTCGAAGATAACCAGACCGATTTCGATGCCGCTGTATGTGCTCGCCGATGTCGCATCCGGGATCATTTTGCTACAACCTCCACAAGAACCAAGGAGGGACTCAAAACACCATATCTTTCCCGTCGAACAGGTTGAATATGCGCAGATCCGCTATGACGAACTCGCTGGTTCGAATCAGTGGAGTCGAAGGCGAATGGGTGAAGCGAGCCTTATCTGCCTTGATTAGGCCTTATGCTCACCAGCAGCGACGAAAAGCTAGGTTTCAATTGAACTTCCTTGGCGACCCGCTCCACTCGAAAACCGTCGAAGTGGTGGATGTGGTTTGGAGAATTGAGGGAGAAATCGAACCTCAAGGAACCAGCTGGACGACGGCTACGTAGTGGTGGATGTGGTTTGGCAGACCAGCTGGACGGCGGAGGTGGGTTTGGGCTGGGCCTTCTAGGCCCAGAAGTGGTGGCGGGAGGTGAGGTAGATGGAGAGGAGGAAGAGGGTGATTGCCCAGATCCTCTTTTCAATTTTTTTTTTTTGCTGAGTTGGCATGACGTGGCAGATAGATATCCACATGTGTAAGTTTTGGAAGGAGTGGGCTGACGTGTAACAAGGTCCAATAACGTCACGTCAGCATTTAACAGACCAATGGATGAAAATGTAACGGATGTATTATTTTGAAATAAAATAGTACGTGATATATGAAAGTGAAATGTTTTGAAGATGTTGTAAGGAATTGAAATAGATCTCAAACCTGAGGTATGAAAGTGTAATTTACCCAAAAATTAATGTTGTAAGATAGATGAGTCCAAAAATAAATCTTTAAAGTTCAAATGGAACAGCCTTATCTTCATTGCCTAGGCAAACGTGAACATATATCTGGTTTTGTGGTCTGACTGAAATCCCAACAGCCGAAAGCAGCGGCACCAGTTCTGGCCAGAATGGTTCCTTTTAAGGGGTTTGTAATTCGTGGAGGGGTGGAGCCACAACTGTCATTCTAAAAGAGCCACTTTTTTTTTCAATTCTTGAATGAAATCCTGGACTCCAAGATTGTAAAACCACAAAATTAATGTGCTGATTCCCTTGGAAAATTGTCAAAACATCCAAAAGAGTACAGACGGAACAAATTATGCATACGAATATCATATTTACTTTGTGTTCGGTATAAAGGAATATCCAGTGAGGACGTTTCCTGGCCACCGAGCACACAGCTTCCCGAGAGGTTGGCGTCGGTTGAAATCGTCTGTCGGGTTTCTGCTTATTGGCTGGCTGTAAGAGAAGGACAAAGTTAATTCTGAAAGGTGCATTTGTGGGGCCTTAGGTGTAGGCTTTGAGACTCACAATCAAAATTAACCTTAAGAATCCAGGCGTGCCACTGTCATCTTTAGCATGACAGATGTAAAACTGATGTTTAAGTTTATTGTATATGTATAGATATGCCCAAGCGACCCAGTTAGTCATGAAAGATGCCTTTGTGGGGCTTTAGGTGTAGGCCTTGAGGCTTCCCATCAAAACTAACCGAATACTTGAACACATCTTGGTTGTTTCATTGTTTGTAGAAGTATTACACCTGTTATACTTTCAATTGCCCGAGCCCGCAGAGCAGGATGAATTCAAATAGGTGCCTTTGTCGGGCCTTAGGTATAGGCCTTGAGGCTTCCTATCAGAGTTAATTCCATACTCAAACTTTCTATGGGAATTATGATATAACAGAAGTAAGACTAGAGAATAAGACAATTACTTGCGCCCCAAGTAACTTCGGACTTCTTGCTATCACAGATTGTCGTGGATGGGTTAAGTCCACATAAGGTTCTTTTTATGCCTTGTGACCAAGGACTTTTAATTGATCAATCTCGTCTGCCCGAATGATTAGAACTTAGAAGTCTTTTAATCATAAACTGGCTAGCAATAACTTGGATGCAGATGAAAACATACATCACAGTACTAGATCTATGAATGAAAGACAACAACAAAGGAGGTCGGGCAAGGCTGATCGTCTTGCAACTTCCTCTCTTTGTGATTTACCGAGTGTTCGAATGCTAGAAATGGGAGAGTGGAAGATGAGTTTATATGAGAAAATCGATACTACAACAAGATTTAAACAGGGTAGCAGAGCTTTTTCAAAGGATTCCTAGTGAAGGTTTATCCCAAACGGGATGAAGACTGGGGGCTGACTACAGCTTCGTGAAGGCAAATCTGGTTTGAGCAGAGTTTGTGCTTGTATTTGTTTGTTTGATTGAGTGTCCTTGTCTCTGATTCTTCTTCCTCCTTTTATAGACGATTTGGCTTGGCTGTCTGCAGTGTTGATTTTGCCCGAATTCATCTGAAGGGCAATGGCTCATCAACTTTTTACTTGTACTGCCATTATAAAGTACTTTTGGGCTGATTAGCTGACTGGCCTACACCACTTGACCCCTAGGTAGGTGAGCATGTAGTGTGAATGATCTGCACTTGGTCATGAAACAAATCCCTTCTTTCTTCTGGGCTTCGGCTGGGCCTTGGACTTCTCCTTCTTTTGAACCTCCTTTTGGGCTTTCTTTTGGGCTAACCCAAAGTTCAAGTTTTATCCCAAACACTTTGTGTTTCATAGTTTGAACCTCCGTTTATGCAATCTCACTGTTGTTTTTGCTTTCTTGTATGCCCTATTTTTCACACAATTCTTACAAACCATGGCAACAAAATCTTATTTTTTGTGTTTCTGGATAACAGGAGGGCGTGCCTATTAAGGATTCAGCAATGTGCCGATGTTTCAGTTCAGCAAGCTCATTTTGTTGTTTTGTGGGGAGAGGGGGGCGGGGAGGAAGAATATTGTTGTTCGATATCGTGTTCATGACACAAGGTAGAGAATGATTGATTCACATATTTAGTACCCTTGTCACTTTGGAAGACCATAATGATAGCATAAATATGTTACAAACCATGTCAATAAAGTGTTTAAAGTGATAAAAAAAAAAAAAAAAAAAAAAAAAAAAAACCTCAGAGATGGTGGAAGAAAAAGACAAATGATAAAGCTCATCTTTACTGGGGACCTGAAAAGTAACACGCTGGTAAGTGAGTCATCGGTTTGATAATAGTGAGGAGCAAGGACAAAGAAGATTAAATTACCTTGGGTGAAACGAGCAACAAAAAAAAATTACAAAGGTCAGGAAGAAAAAAGACAATGTGAAGATGAAAATTAAAGGAACCAGGAGAAAGAGGAACGGTGCCGATCTGGGTAATGTACATAGTATTGCCTACCCAAATAAACATTAGAAGGAGAAGGACCCGCATAGGGCTCCATATGACAAGAGAATTCTCGCCAGATCCTCTTTGTAAGGATTCCACGAATTCTCAAATTATATCTGTTCTTCGTATATCGTGCGGTTAGAAATTATTGTAAATTTTTTTATTTAAAAATGAATATAAACATTATCGAACGAAAACTGACTGCATAATACATGATGCACGATGAACGAATTTAATTGGAGGATACGGCGAGGATCTTCTCTCCTCCATATGAGCAACCAAAGACGAAGGGTAACACCAATGTTGGGATGCCAAAGTGGGTCAGGCTGCTGTTCAAACTGGGTTCCAGCAAAGGGTGCGGCCTGGTCAGGTCCACAGTTATAGCGCCAAGGAGGGGCTCGGAGCAGGCCAGCTGGGCTGAGAAAAATTGGGCAGAATATTGGGCCGACAGGAGCAAAGGGCTGCGCGAGTTTTTGTTTATGGGGATGTTGCCACCATCACTAGAATTATTGACGATTGAAATCCAGAAAACACCAAAAAATGAGGTAAAGATTTTTACGTTATAATAACGAGTGGTTCTCTTTTTTTTTTTGAAGAACGAGTGGTTCTCATGTGTTGTAGATTTGTAAAGCGCTTTTATTTCTACAGAAGTCATCGCCTTTTAAGTCCACACGGTGAAGTCCAGATTCTTCTGCGTTTGATTAGTTGTGATACATTCTCTCAACTGGGTCACAAAAAGAAAGCTGTACATGTATTTATATATAGGCACATCCAATGATAAATGTGGGTTAACGTATTACAATATGTTTAGAATAATCTCTCATAAATTAGGCAGAATAATGAAACTGATTCCTCAAAAACAAGATAAATTAGGCAATGAAACTAATTTCTCAAAAACCTTTGTTTATAAAACATGGACATATATAGTTCTTTAATTTCAAAGGAAAAAGAAAAAGGCATAGTCACATATAAGAAGCTTGAATATTAATAATTTCATTTTTATACAAACGATATTCTACATTAGATATAACTAAAATAATACAGGAAGGAGAGTCCAATCTCGATGCAGTAAGAAAAACATAATGCCCTAACCAACTTAACACGTCTGTGAATATAGATATTATTTTGCTTATTTGTGAAGCCTGGGCATAAGTAGTATTTTGCTTATTTGTGAAGTTTGAATAGGTCAATGGAAATGGAAACAAAAACTATGAAAGGGAGAGATGAAACAATCGAATGCTTTTATTTTTTATTTTTGGGTGGGAGAGGTTCGAGAGGAGTAGATGAGGAGATAAGAAGATTGTCGTGGCATTGGCGTCCACATGTCTTTGTCCAGACTATATAGAAACCCGTGTGGATTGGAATTTGAAGGTCCCTCCTTTTCGATGTTTAATTTTCCTTTGTATTTTGGCTATTCCTCGAGTCTTGACGAACCCTTTAATCTCTTCTTTAAATCTTCGTTTAGAACTTGGAAGGCTAGACAAGAAACCCTAGAGATTTCTAGCACACACCACTGTACCTTCTCGCAACGTTTTTCATGGAAGGGTTTTTATCACAAAGGGTCCCTGAAATTTACCCTCACTTTCAAAGGAAAAGGAAAAAGGAATAGTCACATGTAAGAAGCTTGAATACCAATAATTTCATTTTTATACAAACGATATTCTACACTAGATATAACTAAGGTAGTACTGGAAGGAGAGTCCAATCTCGATGCAGTACAAAAAAAACATAATGATCTAACCAACTTAACACGTCTGTGAATATAGATATTATTTTGCTTATTTGTGAAGTTTGAAAAGGTCAATGGAGATGGAAACAAAAATTATGAAAGGGAGAGATGAAACTATCGAATGCTTTTTTTTTTTTTTTTTGGGTGGGAGAGGTGTCGAGAGGAGTAGATGAGGAGATAAGAAGATTGTCGTGGCATTGGCGTCCACATGTCTTTGTCCAGACTATATAGAAACCCATGTGGATTGGAATTTGAAGGTCCCTCCTTTGCGATGTTTAATTTTCCTTAGTATTTTGGCTATTCCTCGAGTCTTGACGAACCCTTTAATCTCTTCTTTAAATCTTCGTTTAGAACTTGGAAGGCCAGACAAGAAACCCTAGAGATTTCTAGCATGCACCACTGTACCTTCTCGCAACGTTTTTCCTGGAAGGTTTTTTATCACAAAGGGTCCCTGAAATTTACCCTCACTTTCAAAGGAAAAAGAAAAAAGCATAGTCACATGTAAGAAGCTTGAATACCAATAATTTCATTTTTATACAAACGATATTCTACACTAGATATAACTAAAATAGTACTGGAAGGAGAGTCCAATCTCGATGTAGAAAAAAAACATAATGATCTAACAAACTTAACACGTCTGTGAATATAGATATTATTTTGCTTATTTGTGAAGTTTGAACAGGTCAATGAAAATGGAGACAAAAACGATGAATGGGAGAGATGAAACAATCGAATGCTTTTATGTTTTATTTGTGGGTGGGAGAGGTGTCGAAAGGAGTAGATGAGGAGATAAGAAGATTGTCGTGGCATTGGCGTCCACATGTCTTTGTCCAGACTATATAGAAACCCGTGTGGATTGGAATTTGAAGGTCCCTCATTTTCGATGTTTAATTTTCCTTTGTATTTTGGCTATTCCTCGAGTCTTGACGAACCCTTTAATCTCTCCTTTAAATCTTCGTTTAGAACTTGGAAGGCTAGACAAGAAACCCTATAGATTTCTAGCATGCACCACTGTACCTTCTCGCAACGTTTTTCATGGAAGGGTTTTTATCACAAAGGATCCCTGAAATTTACCCTCACTTTCAAAGGAAAAAGAAAAAGGCATAGTCACATGTAAGAAGCTTGAATACCAATAATTTCATTTTTATACAAACGATATTCTACACTAGATATAACTAAAATAGTACTGGAAGGAGAGTCCAATCTCGATGCAGTAAAAAAAACATAATGATCTAACCAACTTAACACTTCTGTGAATATAGATATTATTTTGCTTATTTGTGAAGTTTGAACATGTCAATGGAAATAGAAAAAAAAACTATGAAAGGGAGAGATGAAACAATCAAATGCTTTTTTTTTTTTTGGGGTGGGAGAGGTGTCGAGAGGAGTAGATGAGGAGATAAGAAGATTGTCGTGGCATTGGCGTCCACATGTCTTTGTCCAGACTATATAGAAACCCGTGTGGATTGGAATTTGAAGGTCCCACATTTGCGATGTTTAATTTTCCTTTGTATTTTGGCTATTCCTCGAGTCTTGACGAACCCTTTAATCTCTTCTTTAAATCTTTGTTTAGAACTTGGAAGGCCAGACAAGAAACCCTAGAGATTTCTAGCATGCGCCACTGTACCTTCTCGCAACGTTTTTCATGGAAGGGTTTTTATCACAAAGGGTCCCTGAAATTTACCCTCACTTTCAAAGGAAAAGGAAAAAGGCATAGTCACATGTAAGAAGCTTGAATACCAATAATTTCATTTTTATAAAAACGATATTCTACACTAGATATAACTAAAATAGTACTGGAAGGAGAGTCCAATCTCGATGCAGTAAAAAAAAACATAATGATCTAACCAACTTAACACGTCTGTGAATATAGATATTATTTTGCTTATTTGTGAAGTTTGAACAGGTCAATGGAGATGGAAACAAAAACTATGAAAGGGAGAGATGAAACTATCGAATGCTTTTTTTTTTTTTTTTGGGTGGGAGAGGTGTCGAGAGGAGTAGATGAGGAGATAAGAAGATTGTCGTGGCATTGGCGTCCACATGTCTTTGTCTAGACTATATAGAAACCCATGTGGATTGGAATTTGAAGGTCCCTCTGTTGCGATGTTTAATTTTCCTTTGTATTTTGGCTATTCCTCGAGTCTTGACGAACCCTTTAATCTCTTCTTTAAATCTTCGTTTAGAACTTGGAAGGCCAGACAAGAAACCCTAGAGATTTCTAGCATGCACCACTGTACCTTCTCGCAACGTTTTTCATGGAAGGGTTTTTATCACAAAGGGTCCCTGAAATTTACCCTAACTTTCAAAGGAAAAAGAAAAAAGCATAGTCACATGTAAGAAGCTTGAATACCAATAATTTCATTTTTATACAAACGATATTCTACACTAGATATAACTAAAATAGTACCGGAAGGAGAGTCCAATCTCGATGTAGTAAAAAAAACATAATGATCTAACAAACTTAACACGTCTGTGAATATAGATATTATTTTGCTTATTTGTGAAGTTTGAACAGGTCAATGGAAATGGAGACAAAAACGATGAATGGGAGAGATGAAACAATCGAATGCTTTTATTTTTTATTTGTGGGTGGGAGAGCTGTCGAGAGGAGTAGATGAGGAGATAAGAAGATTTTCGTGGCATTGGCGTCCACATGTCTTTGTCCATACTATATAGAAACCCGTGTGGATTGGAATTTGAATGTCCCTCATTTGCGATGTTTAATTTTCCTTTGTATTTTGGCTATTCCTCGAGTCTTGACGAACCCTTTAATCCCATCTTTAAATCTTCGTTTAGAACTTGGTAGGCTAGACAAGAAACCCTAGAGATTTCTAGCATGCACCACTGTACCTTCTCGCAACGTTTTTCATGGAAGGGTTTTTATCACAAAGGGTCCCTGAAATTTACCTTCACTTTCAAAGGAAAAGGAAAAAGGCATAGTCACATGTAAGAAGCTTGAATACCAATAATTTCATTTTTATACAAACGATATTCTACACTAGATATAACTAAAATAGTACTGGAAGGAGAGTCCAATCTCGATGCAGTACAAAAAAAACATAATGATCTAACCAACTTAACACGTCTGTGAATATAGATATTATTTTGCTTATTTGTGAAGTTTGAACAGGTCAATGGAAATGGAAACAAAAACTATGAAAGGGAGAGATGAAACAATCGAATGCTTTTTTTTTTTGGTGGGAGAATTGTCGAGAGGAGTAGATGAGGAGATAAGAAGATTGTCGTGGCATTGGCGTCCACATGTCTTTGTCCAGACTATATAGAAACTCGTGTGGATTGGAATTTGAAGGTCCCTCCTTTGCGATGTTTAATTTTCCTTTGTATTTTGGCTATTCCTCGAGTCTTGACGAACCCTTTAATCTCTTCTTTAAATCTTCGTTTAGAACTTGGAAGGCCAGACAAGAAACCCTAGAGATTTCTAGCATGCACCACTGTACCTTCTCGCAAAGTTTTTCATGGAAGGGTTTTTATCACAAAGGGTCCCTGAAATTTACCCTCACTTTCAAAGGAAAAAGAAAAAGGCATAGTCACATGTAAGAAGCTTGAATACCAATAATTTCATTTTTATACAAACGATATTCTACACTAGATATAACTAAAATAGTACCGGAAGGAGAGTCCAATCTCGATGCAGTAAAAAAAACATAATGATCTAACCAACTTAACACGTCTGTGAATATAGATATTATTTTGCTTATTTGTGAAGTTTGAACAGGTCAATGGAAATGGAAACAAAAACTATGAAAGGGAGAGATGAAACTATCGAATGCTTTTTTTTTTTTTTGGGTGGGAGAGGTGTCGAGAGGAGTAGATGAGGAGATAAGAAGATTGTCGTGGCATTGACGTCCACATGTCTTTGTCCAGACTATATAGAAACCCGTGTGGATTGGAATTTGAAGGTCCCTCCTTTGCGATGTTTAATTTTCCTTTGTATTTTGGCTATTCCTCGAGTCTTGACGAACCCTTTAATCTCTTCTTTAAATCTTCGTTTAGAACTTGGAAGGCCAGACAAGAAACCCTAGAGATTTCTAGCATGCACCACTGTACCTTCTCTTAACGTTTTTCATGGATGGGTTTTTATCACAAAGGGCCCTTGAAATTTACCCTCACTTTCAAAGGAAAAAAGAAAAAGGCATAGTCACATGTAAGAAGCTTGAATACCAATAATTTCATTGGTATACAAACGATATTCTACACTAGATATAAATAAAATAGTACCGGAAGGAGAGTCCAATCTCGATGCAGTAAAAAAAACATAATGATCTAACCAACTTAACACGTCTGTGAATATAGATATTATTTTGCTTATTTGTGAAGCCTGGGCATTAGTAGTATTTTGCTTATTTGTGAAGTTTGAACTGGTCAATGGAAATGGAAACAAAAACTATGAAAGGGAGAGATGAAACTATCGAATGCTTTTTTTTTTTAGGTGGGAGTGGTGTCACATCCCGACCCGGGGCGGGTCAATTTCCGGGCCCGATCCACCACCGTAACACGATATTGTCCGCTCTGGGCTTACCATTCCCTCACGGTTTTGTTTCTGGGAACTCACGAGCAACTTCCCAGTGAGTCACCCATCCTGGGAGTGCTCTGGCCCCCTTCACGCTTAACTTCAGAGTTCTTACGGAACCCGAAGCCAGTGAGCTCCCAAAAGGCCTCGTGCTAGGTAGGGATGAGAATATAGATTTTAGGATCACTCCCCTGGCGATGTGGGATGTTACAATCCACCCTCTTAGGGACCCGACGTCCTTGTCGGCACACCACGGCCAGGGTTAGGCTTTGATACCAACTGACACACCCCGTCCCGAATGAGGGCATGCCGTTATTTCTGTTGTGAGAGCAAATAGATTGTTATCAAAAGGTTGCCAAGGATACCTAGCTCATGTGGTGTTGTAGGATCGTACTCCTAGTATTGTGGATGACGTACGAATGGTGGACGTTTTCCTAATGTGTTTCCGGAATGATTTACCTGGATTGCCACCAGACAGAGATGCGGTGTTCTGACAGAATTCACAAAAGTAGGATTCACCCTCGAGTGTTATATCTTAGTAATTGTATCTTTAAAGCTTCCAAACTGTGTAAATGGTTACGTCACTCTCACGTGACGGCCTGACGCACTGGGAAGTTGCTCGTGAGTTCCCAAAAACAAAACCGTGAGGGAATGGTAAGCCCAAAGCGGACAATATCGTGCTATGGTGGTGGAGATGGCCCGGGAAGTGATCCGCCCCGAGCCGGGATGTGAAAAGAGGTGTCGAGAGGAGTAGATGAGGAGATAAGAAGATTGTCGTGGCATTGGCGTCCACATGTCTTTGTCCAGACTATATAGAAACCCGTGTGGATTGGAATTTGAAGGTCCCTCCTTTGCGATGTTTAATTTTCCTTTGTATTTTGGCTATTCCTCGAGTCTTGACGAACCCTTTAATCTATTCTTTAAATCTTCGTTTAGAACTTGGAAGGCTAGACAAGAAACCCTAGAGATTTCTAGCATGTACCACTGTACCTTCTCGCAAAGTTTTTCATGGAAGGTTTTTATCACAAAGGGTCCCTGAAATTTACCCTCACTTTCAAAGGAAAAAGAAAAAGGCATAGTCACATGTAAGAAGCTTGAATACCAATAATTTCATTTTTATACAAACAATATTCTACACTAGATATAACTAAAATAGTACCGGAAGGAGAGTCCAATCTCGATGCAGTAAAAAAAACAAAATGATCTAACCAACTTAACACGTCTGTGAATATAGATATTATTTTGCTTATTTATGAAGCCTGGGCATTAGTAGTATTTTGCTTATTTGTGAAGTTGGAACATGTCAATGGAAATGGAAACAAAAACTATGAAAGGGAGAGATGAAACTATCGAATGTTTTTTTTTTTTGGGTGGGAGAGGTGTCGAGAGGAGTAGATGAGGAGATAAGAAGATTGTCGTGGCATTGGCGTCCACATGTCTTTGTCCAGACTATATAGAAACCCGTGTGGATTGGAATTTGAAGGTCCCTCCTTTGTGATGTTTAATTTTCCCTTGTATTTTGTCTATTCCTCGAGTCTCGACGAACCCTTTAATCTCTTCTTTAAATCTTCGTTTAGAACTTGGAAGGCCAGACAAGAAACCCTAGAGATTTCTAGCATGCACCACTGTACCTTCTCGCAACGTTTTTCATGAAAGGGTTTTTATCACAAATGGTTCCTAAAATTTATCTTCACCATCAAGATGGTCCCTGAAATTTACTCTCACTATCAAGATGGTATCTAAAGTGAAATTGGCGATATGTTTGCAATGGCATAATAAATACTAAATAAGATACAAAATTTACGAGATTTCACAAGTTATGCCTACATCCTTAAGGTAGTAATATACAATGAAATAAAGAATATAAGGAGTTTGGCCATGGGTTTTTAGCCGTGCCCCCTTTTTGTATGTGGTGTATGGATTGATGAATCTTCTTCCCCTTTTATAGGAAAAATGGGTGAAGACATAATGATGTCTCTTTTCCATTTCCTTTCATTTTTCATTTTCCTTTCGGTGCATTTCCCCTTTGTCCTTTTCTTTTACCCCCCTCCTTTTCGATGCAACCATTCCTTTGATTGTCTTTACCATTATTTAATCTTAGGAAAAACTTACGTGTCAGCTCCAAAACTTTTGAAATTATTTTTAGCTCTACACTTAAGATTGAATTTAATTCGTGTGTTTGTTTGGGTTCATAAACTTTCATTGGACTGGACTAGTTGTTAGTCCAATCCCATGTTTGTCAAGCCGCGGGATTAAGTTAAGTGGGACTCAATCGGACTCGCTCCGACTATCCAATCCCATGTTTGTTAGGCAGCGGGATTAAGTTAAGTGGGACTCGATCGAACTCGCTCCGACTATCTCTTTCGTTAAGAGTTCTTAGTGAGCACCCCCAAATATGACGGGATTGCTAAGACCTGATGCACAGATACGGCACATCGACCACATATCACGTGTAGGATACGCAAATGGACACGATACGCCTCTGATACGGTCGGATATGCGTTGGATATGTATCTGGATCAATGGATACGACGTTTGACAAATGGATATGGTTATCCGACGGTTTAGACATGGGTATCCGACTGTCTGGATACGGATATCTGCACCATGGCCTTTGACACAATTTCGTGGAAGAAAACCTCATGATGAAGATGACGCAATCTGATGGAAGGACACGTTGCAAAGAAGATGACGCGATTTGATGGAGGAAGGCATCGCACGGAGACGACCCGATCTAGTGGAGGAGGCTTCACGAAGAAGATGACGCGATTTGACAGAGGAAGGTGTTGCACGGAGACGACCCGATCTGGTGGAGGAGGTTTCGCAAAGAAGATGACTGTTAGGTTGACATGTCGTTTGTTTGTTTCTGTAGTAAAAAACAACACCATAGTTTCTTTTTTCTTTTTTCTTTCTTTTTAAGGTTTAAATGAGACTAAAGCCCAAAACTACATAGCCCACCGAATATACACCACTACCATCCTTTCTTTTTGAGAGTTCGAATAATATAAATTAAATTTTGAGTAATTAATTTTTTTATTGTTATTTAAAATATATACTTATTATATAAATTGCCATATGCATGTCGTATCGTGTCTTTATTTTTAGAAATTTGACGTATCCTCGTGTCCGTGTCCGTGTCCATGCATCGTAGGCTAAGACCGTCTTTGAGAGAGTTCGCCCGTCCTACTACTCGTCTTCATCTTGTAGGTCAATGCTTCCATTAAGCTGCCTGCTGATTACACTTCTAGAGTTGTTGCGTTTTATGCGAGCTCATCCTGTTTTTCTATTTGATTAAGGTTTTTATTTTGTTTCCCTCTTTGTGTTGTTGTATGATTATATGTAAGGTTGTATGATTTTATTGTCAACAAAATAATATGACCCAGATTTTAACTTCTCAATTTTATAGTTTAGTAAGGATTCAATCTTTATGGTTAGCTAATTAATCTGAAAATTTTTTGATTTAAATTTGGTGGTGTGGAACCCAGAAATGTTCTGGATCTATCAATATCCCAAGTAAAAACATGTTTTCTCAAACTTCTTGGTGTGAACAATACTATTTTTATTATCCTGCTTCTTAGTCTTAGTCTAACACTGCATCAAACGTTTCACTAAATCAGTCCAGCTTAGTCTGGTCCAAGCTAGTCTAACTTCCTGAAGCTAGTTCAGTTTGAGATAATCTGGTAAAGCAAACGCACCCTTAAACCTTCTGGCTTGTAATTAACCTTCATGCATTAATATATATATATATTGAAATTTTCTCTCTAATTTGGTGAATTTTAGCTTTAGGAGTCCTGGGTTTACGTTTCCATCCATTTACTACGCTTGTTTGGTGTTTTTGTTGTGGAAAGGGGGGGGGGTGTTCACTCGGCCATTGATTGTAGCATCCTTTTGCCTCTTTGAACTCTTGTGAATCTAATCATGCAGCATACTGCTTACCATTTTAATTAAGAAAACCAATGAAAATGACTTAAAATTTTGAATTTTAACGATAAGGACAAAATAAATGGTAAAGTGAATAGTAGCAAGTTTGATTTTTTAGGGTAAAAATGTGATTTTTCGTTAAAGTGAATAATACCGTGGACTTTTCCTTAAAACTCCCTTTTAATTATATGTTTTTGTTTTTTTTTTGGGGGGGGTGTCACTCGGGGATTCACTCGGCCATTGATTGTAGCATCCTTTTGCCTCTATGAACTCTTGAGAATCTAATCATGCAGCATACCATTTTAATTATCTATTTCCCTGTAAGATTAAAGAACCCATATGCCATTCAAATGTGCTAGCATGAATATTGAAGAAAGTTAGAATTTCATCATAAAACCAATTAGTAATATGGAGAGTAGCTCAACTTCTTATAAGCTCATACAACGGAGTGACGTGGAGCATATGTGGCCATTGACTTCACACGTGGGACAACCTACTTTGATAACATGAAGAAAGTTGGGGTTTCACCATAAAACCAATTAGCAATATAGAGAATAACTCAAGCCCATGTAGGGTTCCTCAATGTAAGACTCATTCTTAACAACTATAACATTATTCACCCCATAAAATTCCAATGTACTCTGCTAGAATCACTCCCCCTAATTAGCACGTGAGACAACCTGCTTTGATAACATGAAGAAAGTTGAGATTTCACCATAAAACCAATTAACAATATGGAGAATAGCCAAACCTCTTATAAGCCCATGTCAAGTCCCTCAATGTAGGACTCAATCTCAACAAATATAACATTATTCACCTGATAAAATTCCAATGTACTCTGCGGGAATCACTCCCCCTAATTAACACGTGGAACAATCTGCTTTGATAACATTAAGAAAGTTGGGGTTTCATCATAAAACCAATTAGCAATATGAAGAATAACTCAATCTTTTATAAGCCCATGTAAGATCCCTCAATGTAGGACTCATTCTCAACAAATATAACATTATTCACCCGATAAAATTCCAATGTACTATGAGGGAAAAACTCCCCCTAATTAGCGTGTTAAATGGGACCCCTTAAATTAGAGAATGTTTGACAGATGCTTACCTTTATAAAGGCAGGGAGGAAGTTGATGCAAAAATAAATAAATAATAATAATAATAATAAAAAGGGTTTGAAAACTTTGAATTTTAATGATACAAAATAAAAGGTAAGTGAATAGCAGCAGAATTGATTTTTTTAATGTAAAAATATAGTTTTTCGTTAAAATAAACAATACTAGAAGCTTTTCATAAAAGTTAAAAAAAAAAAAAAAGGGAGGAAGAAAAATGGAAATTGACAGACCAAAAACCTATGGGTGTGCCTGCTTTGTGACTAAAGTTCGCTCCGCTTTTGACTAAAGGCTCCTCCATGCCTTGTGAAATTTCCAATCAGCTTCCAGCCGCCATAATACGGCACTGTATACAATGCACTACGCTTAGTATTGTATCGTTATACCTATTGTTTGGGCCCAAAATATTAATTTGGGCCGAGTATAGAACCATTCTCGGCCCGGAAGGCTTGGCAACAAGGAGGCTTCGGGTCGGTCAGATCGTGGGCTTCTGAAACTAGGTCGGCTAGGTCATTTGCGAGTTGAGTCCTAATGCAACAAGGAGTCTCGGCAAGTTTGATAACCAGGAATGGATCCGACTCAAGAAAGGACTAGGTTCACAATCCTAGTGAGAATAAGACTGGTCGAATTGGTGTTGATCCGGAGAGGAAGTCCTAGTCCGAGTAGGGTCTTAATCCGGATTCAAGGAGATCCAGTGCTATAAATAGGGGTGATTGTGCAACGTTCAAAGCCTGCAAATCAATACAAAATTGCCCTGCGCAAACTCTCTCAACAACTTTGAGATTTTTATTTTCTCTTTTCGCTGACACATCTTCCGTTGGCATCAACAGCACTGTGAAAGCAACCGGTGATATCTTAAGTCGGCATAGATAGCTCTATCACCGTAGAATTGGCCGAACTCGCAGTACCTTCCGTTGGCATCAACAGCACTGCGGCGGGCACGGTCGGTTATCTATCCAAGTCTTGGTCGAGGAGGACGTCCGAGTCCTTATCGATTGAGGTCATTTCATCAGCCTTCCCGGCAAAGTGAAGTGTTACCATTTACCGAGCTCGGCGCATTGCACGCCGAGTTGTTTTATGATTGGATACTCTCAAGTGGGGTTTAGAGTTCGGCATTCAGACGGCCGAACTACGTTCACTATAAAAACTTATATTCGCTTTGAGTATTTGTGTCCTTACACTTTGGTGTCGATTCGGCGTGAGTTTACTCTGACGAATACCATCACTGTGACCGAATCCGACGACAGCGATTTGTGAACTTCGTGATAATAGTAACCTTGTCTTCAGGTTTGAGAACCCAAGAGGTCGAGACGCGTTCCTTTCTCGGCCGCAATCGCACGACGCAGAAGTCAGTAGCGCGACCCAACACAACATCAACAAATTTACTCCTCGGCCGAGCTCGGCCGACGAGTTGGCACGCCCGCATTCACCAAAGGACGTAGTTAGCTTTTAGATTATTCGGCCTGCGCGCCACGTAGGTTTTGTAGTTTTTAGGGTCAACATTTTGGCACGCCCAGTGGGACCTAGTGCTAAACTACGAAGTTCATGCCAATTGAAACGCGATCGGTAAAAAAGAAAACAGCTATGGGAAAGTCAACAGCCGATTTGCCGATTCAGAACTTAGGACAAAGTGTGCCACAGGCGCAGAATCCCTTAGCGCCGTGACACCCGAGTCCACAAGCGCAACCCGCCGAGAGAAGGAAGTTAATCTCGGCGGTCAACTCCGCGGTCTGGAAATCCCTAACAAGAACACCTGCGTTCTCAACGAAGGGATATTGGAGGATTGTGACGAGGATGGCGGTGAAGGATCCGACCCACCAACAAGGTCGTTTCTTCGAAAGCGACTCGACGAGCAGTCTCGGTCAGTTGAGCAGACGTTTAGTCGAGGCATTGATAAGTTACATGACGTGATACTCAGTTCCAATGAGCAGCAAACTAGGTTGCTCGAAATGCTGGTTAATAAATTCAGTGACGGCAGACCTTTCGATCTTTCCCAACGCTTGCCACCAAGAAATAATCCGTTACCAATTGTACAGGCCGAGCCAATTCCTGCTCGGTTCAAGCCAATTGACTTGGAAAAAGGAGGAGGGTCGAATAGTAGGTCAGAAGGAATCGACCAGAGGGTCGAAGCAACACCTGTTGATATGACCGAAGTTCAGCGGATGATCGACTCGGCCTTGAAGAAGGGGCCGAAGTTTCCTAAGTTTATTCATCCGTACCCAGCCTACGTAGAAACGTTCGGATACCCGAAAGGTTTCAAGATCCCAGATTTTAGCCTCTTTGCCGGTGAATCGTCTCTGTCTTCGTTGGAGCACGTGGCTCGTTTCACCGCGCAATGCGGAGATGTTAATAGTGATTTCCATAAGCTACGGCTGTTCAACTTCTCGTTGACCGGCTCGGCATTTGCTTGGTATATCAATCTCCCTCCTAATTCTGTCCAGAACTGGGAAGAGTTGGTCGAAAAGTTCCACGAACAGTTCTATCGGCCAGGGATGGAGGTGTCGGTTTCTTCATTAGCAAGGATGGCTCAGGCATCTGATGAGTCACCGATGGATTATCTTACCAGATTCAAATCATCCAGGAATTGGTGCCGAGTGCCTTTACCCGAAGTCGAATTTGTCAGACTTGCTCTAAACGGCCTCGACGTCGAATACAAAAAGAAGTTCTTGGGGGCAAACTTTCGGGATATGTACGAATTAGCCCAACATGTCGAACAGTATGATTATTTGCTCCGCGAAGAAAAGATTTCGAAGGCTCCATCTCGGGGGACGATTTACAAGAATCCTACTGTCAATTATGCATCGACCGAGGATGAATGCGTCAGCGTGGACGCAGCCGAGATAGTGATAGACAAGCAATACGTTTGCAAGGCATTGACTCAAGTTGACTCTAGGGAAGTCAAAAGCCGTTCGGCCACTGAGGGAACGTCGAAACCGTCAAAAGTTTATACCTTTGATATTACGAAGGCTGACGCAATTTTCGACCAACTGTTATCAGCAAGAATCATTAAACTTCGGCCCGGTCACAACATTCCCAAGGCCGAAGAACTTAAATGAAAGGTGTATTGCAAATTCCACGATTCAAGCAAACATACGACGAACAATTGCGTCGTGTTTCGCGACAACGTCCAAAGCTGGATCGATAGTGGCAAATTGAAATTTCCAGAGAAGAAGATGAGTGTCGATACTGACCCGTTCCCCACGGCAACGGTGAATATGGTCGATGCATGCCTCCCTAAGGACAAAGGGAAAGGGAAGGTCGAAGTTGTTGAGGCACAACGTTTTCGTAATCAGAATTCTCGGCCACATCTCATGGCCGATTTTCGTTCAAACAAACCACCAACAGCTTTAACGGGGCCCGCTATTGTTAAACCTATGAGGGATTATGGCACCAATGAAGACAGAGGGACGGCGGCTTTGTGCAATAAATGTATAACCGAGGTCGGCGGTAGGCCAGAGGTGAAGCCTTCTTCGTTTATAAAGGAACGACATACGGTCGCAATCCATCAAAAGGTAGCCAACGTGAGCCGGCATCAAGGGGTTTTTGATAGGCTCGGCCCTAAAGTACGGATGGACGAGACACCCCAAGTCAGGCGGCGCCTTGATTTTGATACTTCGTTTTATGATGATGACTACTATAAACGTAATTCTAGCAGTTCAGAATCGTCACGGAGCCAAAAAACTTTCAAACCTCCCGAACCTAGAGATCAACGTTGGTATACCTATCATTCTTCAAGAGGCGTCTACACCGCACTATCCAAATCCCAGAAACGCCGGCACCAGAGGATAGATTGCATGGCCCGCCGACGGGCAGCCCAGGAAACTTCGGTTCCTAAATGGCGGCCGAAAGACATAATTACTACTGATAATAAGCAATCACATCCGGCTATTACGACCGCGTCAGTGCAAGAGAAGCAGCTGGTCGACCAAGATGTCGAAACCATGTTTGAAGAGGCTGATAAACGGATAAAACTTCTTATTCGACCAGGGGAGATGAAGGCGCGCCTTGAGCATTTCAGGCAAGAGGCCGAAAGCAAATTAGCTCCGCCGGTTATACAAGAACCTCTAATCAAAGTTCGGCGGAATTTGCATCCACCGTTCCTTGGGGAAGCTTTGGAGTATATGCGGGAATTTCACAAGAAGCATTCGGCCAACGACCTGTATGGTTTGCCGAAGGCATGCCAGGACACCATTGATCTGGTCCTGGTTTGTCCCGATGCCGAGCGAGTCATCCAGAAAACCTCAGACCCAGGGTTGAAAGCAAGGTTCCAGCACATACGAGAAGCCCGCGTCCTTGGATTTGAAGTCGACCCATATACTGATATTGAAGCAGCCGAACTTCCTTTCTCAATGGAGGACCTTCAGTATTTACGACGTCACTTCGAGGTATTTTCGGCTGTTTCTCTCTTCGGCCTTACGACCGATGAAACGGCACGTGTTGCACGTTTGGATGCGTATCTCGATACCAGGGATGCACGGATACACTACCAGGAGCAAGTTCGGATCCTGACCCCAAGCCCACTGTCGACTTCACCATCACCTGAGGCAGTCTCGCAAACCCAACAAGCTGCCGAAGCAGCACCGCCGGATCAAACCATTGAGGAAGGAACAGAAGAGCCTTTTTGTCCGGTTTTGACAAAAACGGAGCCCGTAGTCGCTGACCAAACGAAAGATGAGGATAACGAGGAGGATTCCAACCCAATGGGCCCGTCGATCTTGGATAACATGGACATTAGTATGGTCCACGTATTACCCGCTGATTTTCAATCAAGCACGGCTCAACCGAATTTCCTCGATGGCGATGTCATCGTCGAAGACGCAGGCCATGTGGATTTTGTATCTGTGGTCGAAGGAGAGTCAACAGCGAAAGATGAGCACCTAAAGGCCGCCTTAGCCGAATTGTTCCCTCGTTCATCAGCAGCTGCACTTCACCATTTAAAGCCATTGTATGTGACGGCCCATATCGAGGGATACCCGGTTTCTAAAGTTTTTGTCGACTGTGGGGCTACCGTCAATATCATGCCTCTGACTATCATGAAGGCCTTGCGTCGCTCGAATGACGAACTGATTCCGTCAGGTATCACAATGAGTAGTTTTGTTGGTGACAAATCCCAAACCAAAGGTGTACTTCCGTTAACTGTAAATATTGCCGGTCGCACTCACATGACCGCTTTTTTCGTGGTTGATTCCAAAACCGAGTATAATGCACTGCTCGGTCGAGATTGGATTCATCAAACCAGTTGCATTCCTTCATCACTATATCAAGTGCTTGTCTTTTGGGACGGTAAATCGGTCATTGTTCACCCGGCCGATAGCCAGCCCTTCGAGGCTAACATGATCCAAGCACGGTATTATGATGACCACGTCGGCTACATTACTTTGCACGGCTTCAATGATGAAGGACGGCCGACTCGGATTTCTGTGCAGAAAGCTATCGAGGTTGGCGCCGAGACTGTCCACCAGGATTCGGCGAGACTCGGATTAGCTACCTTCCTCTCCGACACCGATGTCTGACATCGATCGGGAAACACGTAGGGCCGCGGTTTCATCCACGATGGAACGACTGCTGGCCCATTGGTATACCATATCTAGACAACCAAATTCGGCCGTTAATCTCGTGGAGTTCCTTGCCGAAGGGGATAATGGTCCTGTCTTATCTCTTGATAAAATTCAAGCAGCCCCGGCCGAGCTCGAAGATCATCGGCCCCAAGTAAAAGACCCCTTGGAGGAAATTAATGTGGGGACGCCCGACGACCCACGGCCTTTGTTTATTAGTGCCTTACGTCCTCAACAAATGAAAGACGAGCTTCGTGCCTTGCTCACAGAGTTCAAAGATTGTTTTGCTTGGAGCTACCATGAAATGCCCGGCTTAGATCGTACTCTTGTCGAGCATGAATTACGTATTAAGCCCGGATATTAACCTTTCCGTCAGCCGCCGCGTCGGTTCTCGACCGAAGTACAACTCAGCATCAAAGACGAACTGGTTCGGCTGTTGAAGGCTGGGTTCATTCGGACAGCTTGATATGTTGAATGGTTGGCGAATATCGTTCCGGTTTTGAAGAAAAATGGTGCACTGCGCATCTGCATCGATTTCAGAAATCTGAATCTGGCAACTCCCAAAGATGAATATACAATGCCGATCTCGGATCTGTTAATCGATGCTGCGGCAAACCACGCGATTTTATCCTTTATGGATGGACATGCCGGGTACAACCAGATATTCATTGCCGAAGCCGATGTGCACAAAACTGCTTTCCGTTGCCCGGGGGCACTCGGCACTTACGAATGGGTTGTTATGCCATTTGGCCTTAAAAATGCCGGCGCCACATACCAACGGGCGATGAACACCATCTTCCATGATTTAATTGGAACCATCGTCGAAGTTTACATCGACGATGTTGTCATCAAATCTAAGCGCCGACAAACACATCTGGACGACCTCCGACAGGCTTTCCTCCGCATGCGTCGGCACAACCTCAAGATGAATCCTGCCAAATGTGCTTTCGGTGTGTCAGCCGGAAATTTCCTTGGTTTCCTCGTACACCACCGTGGGATTGAGGTCGATGCAAACAAGGCACGCGCCATCATCAATGCTTCACCTCCAACAACGAAGAAACAACTCCAGTCCTTACTCGGTCAGATCAATTTCCTCCGCCGATTTATTGCTAACTCGGCCGGTAAAATGAAAGCGTTCTCCACGCTTTTGAAACTCAAGGACTCAGATAAATTCGTGTGGAACGACGAGCATCAGGCAGCATTCACGCAAATCAAAGTCTCCCTCACGAAGCCACCTGTCCTGGTCCCTCCTCGGCGCGGTAAACCTCTTAAGCTTTATATCTCGGCGGCCGAAGAGTCCATTGGCTGCCTCCTTGCACAAGACAGCGACACCGGTCGAGAGCAGGCCATTTTTTATCTAAGTCGCAATCTTAGCCACCCAGAGGTCAATTATCCTGTCGTCGAGAAACTGTGTTTGGCCGTATTCTTCGCCGCATCCAAGCTTCGGCATTACATGCTCCCGTCGGTCACCCAAGTCATTGCCCAGACCGACGTTATTCGGTACATGCTTACCCGACCCATCGTAAAAGGCCGAATTGGAAAGTGGACGATGGCGTTGTCCGAATTTAGCTTGCAATACGTGCCTCAGAAAGCTGTCGAAGGCCAGGCGTTGGCCGATTTCCTTGCTAAACATCCATCCCCCTACGGTTTTGGGGATGCCGATGTCGAAATCGGCATGATTACTACACGCGACAACCATTGGACAATGTACTTTGACGGCTCCAGTACGTCATCCTCTGCGGGCGTAGGTATTGGCATTCAGTCCCCAAATCACGACCGATGGTATTTTTCGCTTAAGTTGGATTTTGAATGCACCAACAATCAAGCCGAATACGAAGCCCTAATCATCGGTCTTGGAATCCTTCACGACCTGCGGGCGACCCGCACCCTCGTCCTTGGCGACTCCGAACTTGTGATTAACCAACTTAATGGTTCTTTTCGTTGCATGAGTTGTACCCTGGCGCCTTACCACATGGTCGCCAGCTATTTGGCCGAGTCCTTCGACGGTATTACATTTAAACATATTTTGCGGAGTCATAATACCGACGCGGACGAATTGGCTCAAATTGCCTCCGGTGCACAACTCTTGGGGGGCAAGCTAGGCCGAGAGATACCCGTGTTGCGACAGGTATACCCGGCCTTGGTTAACCAACAAGTCCTCCAGCGTGACAACGTGATACGTACACGAGTTATGTCCTTACCTTCGTTGCTAGATCGAGACGACCTCGTAGACGTTTGCGCCGTCGAGGCAATACCGGATGATTGGAGGATGCCGATTATGCAATACCTCAACAATCCCAATAATAAACACGATCGCAAGACAAGAGTTCACGCCACGAACTATGTCATGTATCAGAGTGAGTTATATCGAAAAGGCGAAGATGGTTTGTTATTATTGTGCCTCGGTCCCCAAGAAAGTGCTCGGGCGATTTCAGAAGTCCATGAAGGGATGTGCGGAGCTCATCAATCCGGACGGAAAATGCGATGGCTACTTCGACGGCACGGTTATTTTTGGCCAAGGATACTAAAAGATTGTATTGAGTTCGCACGAGGGTGTGTACAATGCCAGATACATGGACCTATACAGAGGGTCCCGGCCGAATCATTGCATTCGGTCATAAAGCCATGGCCGTTTAGAGGATGGGCCATGGACGTGATCGGCAAAATTACGCCGTCTTCTGGAGCCGCTAAACACGCATGGATAATAGTCGCAACCGATTACTTCACCAAGTGGGTCGAAGCAAAGTCATATGCCGAACTAACATCTAAAGAAGTTTGCGACTTCGTGGAGGAACATATCGTGACCCGATTTGGCGTGCCAGAAACGATCATAACTGACAATGGAACAATTTTTACAGCCGAGAGGTTTAAAGAGTATACAGCCAATTTGAAAATTCGGCTCGAACAGTCTACACCGTATTATCCGCAAGCGAATGGGCAGGCCGAGGTAATTAATAAAGTGTTGATCGGCATCCTCGAAAAAATAATAAAAGAAAGGCCTGGCATGTGGCATTTGAAGTTGAACGAAGCATTATGGGCATATCGAACATCGCCCCGATCAGCGACTGCGACAACCCCGTACGCATTAACTTACGGACACGATGCAATGTTACCAGTCGAGCTAAGCATAAATTCGTTGCGATTAATCGAACAAAGTAGTTTGTTTAGTGCCGAATATAATCAGTCCATGAGACAGGAATTAGAAGATTTGGAAGAAGCACGACTTGACGCTTATAACTTATTAGTGGCACAAAAACGGATTGCCGAGCGAGCCTATAATCAAAATGTACGACAAAAAACATTCGGCGAGGGTGAGTTAGTGTGGCAAACGGTGTTGCCCGTTGGACTGAAGGATCCTAGGTTCGGCAAATGGTCGTCGAATTGGGAAGGACCGTTCGTTGTACATAAAGTATACGGCAAAGGGGCGTATCATCTTAAAGACCAGACCGGTGTGGTCCACAGGTTACCAATCAATGGGAAATTTTTGAAGAAATACTATCCGGTCACATGGGAAATGCGAGAATAATAAAAAAAAACCAATTCATTAAAGATTAATAAGCATTTACAAAATAAGTAGGTCGACCGATTTACAGTCAGATACATTTAAGGTGAAGAAGGTAGAAGAGTGCTGAGTAAGGCCTTCAGCTCCAACCACCGCACTTCGCCCATGATGACCTGGGCCTGCCGATTCTTCTTCTCCAGCTTCAACTGCTCAACCCGCCTTGCATTCGCCGTATACTCGGTTAAGCAAGCCTTGCCGCCCGACTCGAAGTCTTTGGCAAGATCAGAAGCAATGGCGGATCTCCTTTTCGACAACTCGGCCATTTGACGGTCGAGGTCGGCCAAGACATCCCCTTTAGCCTTCAGAGCGTCAATCTTCGGGCGAAGGGTCTCTTGAACGGCCATGGCAGCCTGTAGGTCTTGCTCGGCCCTCAAAGCACTCTTGGAAACATTGAAAGTTTCTCGAACGCGCTCCAAGGCAGTTGAGGCCTGAACAACAGCCTCGCCGCTCAGTTGACCGTCGGCTCCGAGGTCGTTCAGACTCTCACCCAGCCGATCAAGACCTTTGCTCTCAAGAACTTGCGACGCCGAGAGCGACAAGACTTCTTGCAGCCGAGTCAGAGCAGTTGAATCGGCAGGTTCGGTCGCGGCGGCGGAATGACCAGCCCCTCCAGTAGTACCGGACAGAAGAGCTTTGAATTCGACCTCCCATGACGCCTGCACACACAAATCGGGTTAAGCTCACAGAGAATAAAAAAAAATGGCGTGAAGGTTTCGTTTCTTTTAACCTGCTGAGATGAGACTTCGGCCATGTCCTCAGGATCGTTGCTTGAACCTAAAGAACTCAATGGCCGAGCCTAGTGTCTCAGATTGCTTCTCAGTTCTCGCTGCCGATGGAGGTTATCTACGTTCGATGGCCACTGAGGCGGCCACGAAATATAGATAACGCCCTTCGGCGCGTAGAACTTTCGATGAAAAGAATGTACAGGTACCTGACAGTTTTTTTGGGTTTAGAGTTTTATGGCGAGAAAATAATCAAGGAAAAGATTTGGAGGGGACTTACGAAGGCCGAAGAAGCTTCCTGCAATTCTTGGACCGACCACCGAAAAGTTTCTTCAACACGCCTTCGACCGGGACGCCAAAGAACTCTTGGGTGTATTTTTCCCACCACTCGCCGAATGTATCGGTGCTGAGCGCTTCTGGAGTGGTCGGTCGAAGGTGGAATCCCTGGCATTGCTCCTGGAACTCCCTCTTGGCGGCATTACATTCCTGCTCCGAGGAACCAGGCTCGCGTCCACGGGTCAAGACAGTTCGCGAGGAGAGGAGGGGAACCGGGCAGCCTTGGAGGTAGCCGAGTTGTCGAGCTAAGAAGTTGGGATGGTACACTTCCCAGCCTGCTCGCTTCGCGTTACAGCCGAGAGGGAGGTCGCGAGTAAGCACGAACGACCCCCAGGATTGACGAAGGTCAGCATCTTCGTCCGCGCCCCACATGGATGTGGGTAGCCTGATGGAAGAAGGATAGTCTCGACGACGACATATCAGGAGCTCGTCGTCGGAGAGGTCGTCCAGAGCGAAAAGATACTTAAAAATCTCTTCAGCTTGGTGAGGAGGTGTTGGTCGCGAGGCCAGCTGGGGTCCAAGCGCTTCTGTTGGGGAGAACTCGGCGATTGCCGGCCGAAGGGAAGCGAAGTAAACCTGCAGCCAAAGTTGAAAGACCCAGAGTGGGCCGTTCTGGTAGGGGTCGATCTGGTGAAGGGTTGTCTCGGCTAGACAGCGGAAGAGGTGGGCAAGAATGTTGGGACTAAGGGACAGGGCGTGACCACTGGCCAGGGCTTCTGCCACCGGCATGTTCTCGACCAAGCATTTGTTTGATTTGGTACAACAAATATACTTGTTGTACCAATAGAAGAGGAATGCCTCATGTTCCCCTTCTCGCGGAGCCTCCTCCCCTCGGCCGGCGAAGTGGAGGTAGAGGGTGTTGTAGTTGAAGAAGTTCTTGTGGAGTTTGTGAACGTCCTCTTTCGAGGGTGTGTGGCCCTCACGGCTCAACGTCTCAAAGGCCCGTTTGTCGAAAAGAGTCTTCATGTCGAGGTTCGACGGGTACCCAGAGAGAGCAGAATCGATAGGGATCCCAGAAGCCGAAGTTCCCAATATGGCAGTGATATCGAGAATGGTGGGGCCAATGGGGCCGAGAGGGAGGACCATGGTGTTGGTAGCCGAACACCAAAAGCATAGGGCTGCTAGGAGGAGCTCCTTGTCGAGAACGACATCCATTGACGAGAGGAGAATGGCGTCGTAAATGCCAAGGGCTTTCCATTGCTCACCGAAGAGTTTTTCCATCCGAACAACCCAGGCCACCCAGGTTGTTGTGGTCGAGGGCCAGGAGCCTTGGGGCCTTGCCGCATCCCATCGCGACCATTCAAACCCTTGGAACAAGGGTGACAGGCAGTGCTCCTGGAGAAGTGCAGTAATGGCGGATGGTACTGCAGCTTTGAAAAGTGGACCCAAGATTTGGTGAGAAGTGCTCATGTCACTTTCAAACCGAATGGTCTTGATCGAGCTTCGATCAAGGATTTTCTGGCACTGATCACATTCCTTGGAGATCTTGGAAATAAAAGAGGCCATTTTAGGAGATTCAAAGGTACGGTGTAAAAAGAAAAGTTTTCTGGGTTGAGGGATTTAAGAACGAAGACCTGGAAGAAAGAGATGCAATAGAGAGAAATGGCAAGAAAGTTCAGAAAGTTTTGAGAGCGTAAAGTGCAAATGGGAAAATTCCGGTATTTATAGAGTTGGGGAAGGAAGTGCAATCGTCCGAAATTCAAAATAAAGGGTAAAATCAACCGAAGAAATCACTGATCATGATGAACATTCAGGGAATGCAGTTGAGAAGACCGAAGGTCTCGGATTTTGGGGACGCACGATTGCGTGTGACGGCGAAAATGATGACAGAAGACGTTTCGACGCCTGCACGATGACAAGTGACCCACGGATTGAGGTAGTGGCTCGCGGATTGAGGTAGTGGTTAAGTTCAGCCATAAAGTCATAATGGCAAGACGGTTCAGGCAGCCGCACGCCTCAGACGTCATTATTAGGAAGTGGCCGAGTCACAGGCTGCCACGTGGTGTGGAGATTCGCAGGACCAAGATCGTGCAATCGTGTTCAATAAATGCGCCTTGAAAATAGAGTACTTGGGTTCTGTGAATTAGATTCGCTTCTTCAAGGTCGAAACTCGGCCAAAGAATTCGGGCCGAGGACCTTAAAAGCGAGGGGGCAATGTTTGGGCCCAAAATATTAATTTGGGCCGAGTATAGAACCATTCTCAGCCCGGAAGGCTTGGCAACAAGGAGGCTTCGGGTCGGTCAGATCGTGGGCTTCTGAAACTAGGTCGGCTAGGTCATTTGCGAGTTGAGTCCTAATGCAACAAGGAGTCTCGGCAAGTTTGATAACCAGGAATGGATCCGACTCAATAAAGAACTAGGTTCACAATCCTAGTGAGAATAGGACTGGTCGAATTGGTGTTGATCCGGAGAGGAAGTCCTAGTCCGAGTAGGGTCTTAATCCGGATTCAAGGAGATCCAGTGCTATAAATAAGGGTGATTGTGCAACGTTCAAAGCCTGCAAATCAATACAAAATTGCCCTGCGCAAACTCTCTCAACAACTTTGAGATTTTTATTTTCTCTTTTCGCTGACACATCTTCCGTTGGCATCAACAGCACTGTGAAAGCAACCGGTGATATCTTAAGTCGGCATAGATAGCTCTATCACCGTAGAATTGGCCGAACTCGCAGTACCTTCCGTTGGCATCAACAGCACTGCGGCGGGCACGGTCGGTTATCTATCCAAGTCTTGGTCGAGGAGGACGTCCGAGTCCTTATCGATTGAGGTCATTTCATCAGCCTTCCCGGCAAAGTGAAGTGTTACCATTTACCGAGCTCGGCGCATTGCACGCCGAGTTGTTTTATGATTTGATACTCTCAAGTGGGGTTTAGAGTTCGGCATTCAGACGGCCGAACTACGTTCACTATAAAAACTTATATTCGCTTTGAGTATTTGTGTCTTTACACTTTGGTGTCGATTCGGCGTGAGTTTACTCTGACGAATACCATCACTGTGACCGAATCCGACGACAGCGATTTGTGAACTTCGTGATAATAGTAACCTTGTCTTCAGGTTTGAGAACCCAAGAGGCCGAGACGCGTTCCTTTCTCGGCCGCAATCGCACGACGCAGAAGTCAGTAGCGCGACCCAACGCAACATCAACAAATTTACTCCTCGGCCGAGCTCGGCCGACGAGTTGGCACGCCCGCATTCACCAAAGGACGTAGTTAGCTTTTAGATTATTCGGCCTGCGCGCCACGTAGGTTTTGTAGTTTTTAGGGTCAACACCTATACGAAAACTTTGGGTACTGTTTACCAACAGTGATTTCACGAAAATACCTTTCGTTTTTCTTCCCATTACTGCTTTGCTTTTTGATGTTAAACAGTGGATTTACAAATTTCCCCTTACTATTTGTTGGCTGGGGGTGCCACCACCTCTTTAAAGAGACCAGTTTGTTCCAATTGCGTCCGGAATCTCCCCAGTTCTCTCTCTCACAAATCACGAACCAAAAAAATCCTCTCTCTAAAAAGACCACGAACCCCAGCACAATCTCTCTCAAAACCTCTTAACCACGGTCCACAACACAATCCGGTCCCGATTCGAAGAAAGCTTTAAGCCCAGAAAAAGTTAGGTTTCGTGGTGAGCTCTTCTTTTTGTTTTTGTTTTTGTTTTTTGGTTTTTTGTTTTGTTTTTTGTTTTGTTTTTTTGTTTTTTTTGTTTTTCTGGATAGCATGCAGTCTTTTCTGAGTTAATGGTCGAGGGCTTTGTTACAAAAAAAATAAGAAAAAGTAATGGTTGTGTGTCGGGTATGAGGTTTATTCAGGTACTCAAGATTCTTGGATTCTAGATGTGTTGAATTTGGTTTTGTTTTTCACTAATTGCATGCTTCATAGAATTAATACAAATAAAAAATGGAAAAATGATTTTTATCCGTAAATGAGATTCAAATACTTGAAAAGTTTGTTTTAAATTGGGGTTTTCTGATTTTGAAACTGTTGTTTTCAGGCTCCGAAGCCTTTTAAGGGCTTGTTTGATATTATATTAAAAAAAATTCATCATTTCTCAAAACATTTTTTTAGGAACATCTTTTAAAAACAATTTTTTTAAGACTCAAAATCTTATTTAGTATGAGATATAAAATTATTTTTAAATCTTAGATAAGATTGCTGAAATTAAGTTTGGTTGCTTTGCAGGGGGGTTTGTTTTGATTTTTTGTGGAGGAATTCTAGTTTCCAGCGCTTTGTTTTCTTAAATTACAGGTATTTGAATGTTGCATGTGAATTTTTTTTTTTCAACAAATAAAGAAAACCCTTTTGTTGGGTTGGGCGAAGCCATATTGCTTCTATTGGCATTAAACTATTCCCACACAATCAAAGTATGCAGTGGTTTGATAATTAAGTACAGAAAATCTTCAGCTGATATCCTTCTTCTCTTTGCGTGATAAAATCATGTTTTTTGGATTATGATGCTTATTCTGATTCTTATCTGTAACCATTGATGATATAACATTATAGGCTTGGGGTAGTAGGTTTTGTAGTCTTTTTCCTCAAATATAACTGAGTACATCATAATCGTTGCATTCCTTGGTTTGTGATTTTGTTGCTCGATTACTGAGGTTTATCTATTGGTGTTCTCTGATTGGTTCTCACATTTGAGTCATCTCACCAAATCATTGATGTAGATTTCCTCCTGAAATTTTAGCTTTGGAATAGGTAGGTGGCGATCTCTGCTGGGCTCTGTCAGTTGATTCACATAACCTAATAATTGAAGTCTTCTTTTTCTTGGGTCGGAAAAATCATTAGAGAGTTAGCATTTCCTATTGAAATTAACTTTGCATAATTGCATTAACATAGACAATAATTCTACTTCAGTTGATACTTCTTAAAGGAAAACTAATTAAAAGGATTTCAAATCTTTACATTTAAATAAAAAATCATTTACTAATTTTATTTAATGATAAGGACAAAAGAAATTTATAAAAATAAAAAAAACATAAAAAAACCAACTTGCGCTGGGCTGGGCTCGTCCCCCAACCCCACCTTCCACTTTTTGCTCCCATTAAAAAGATTTCAAACTGAATTACATTCCCCAGTTTTATATTTGTGGTGTTGTTTCCCAATAGTAGTCAAGATGATGAGAATTTTTTTATGTGCCCGGTGAAGGAAATTTTGTGAAAAACATGTTCATTTGAATAACATCATATAGCATGCAATTAACAATTAAAGGCGGAATCATGCTTTCATGCATTCAAAAACAAAACATCTACCATGAAATTCAAAGCCTAGTAGATTGGTGAACCTTGACTCAACTTAAAAACAACAATTTGTTAGTTGAGAAATATTTACCTTTGTAGATTCCTCTTTGCATATGCAAAGGATAATCACCCAAGAGATAGGGCCTTCATTCCTTGCTTCTTAGCTCCATGGATTTGGTTAGAAGAATAGGTTCTCCAAGTTCCCAAAATTGAGAACCTCTAAAGATTCTACACCAAGGTTGGATTGGAGAGGAAATGAGTGACCTTGAGGAAATAGAATTGCTAGACAATATCCCCCAAGGTGGTTGGCCTCTTAGAGAGAAATGGAAGCTTTGTGTTCTCACCAATTTTCTCTAAAATCAACAACTAATGAATTTTAGGCTATAAAGTTCTTTATATAGTCACTTCTTTAAATGACCTAAAGAACCAAAAACCCTAATTCAACACTAAATGGATATGGGCTTTTGGGCCTTTGTGAATCTTTATTCATTAAGTTGTCATACAACTTAAGTCAATGGGCTTTGACGTTCGAAGCCCATTGGGCCTTAAGGTCCAAAACTATCCCGAGGTCTTTAACGAACTTATTCGTTTGATTAATTAACATATTAATTAATCCTTGCCATAAATAATTAAACCATTTAATTCATCTTCTTTGTTTCTTCAATCTCCACCTTATTTGGTGTACGATACATTAGGTTCCTTTTAGCGAGGCAGTGGGCGATTAAAACCATTTTACATCGATTGTGAATTGAAACTTACTTTCAATTCTCCCTTTAGTGATTACACACGTTTAGGGCTTCCACAAACCATGAGTGACACCTAGCAGCATATCATGGCTACCCAAGCTAATCAGAAGAGGTAGAGAACCTATTCAGTTTAGGATTACAAATGCAATACGGTCTTTCTCTAATCTAATACTCTTGACCACATTGTTTGGTTTGATAGTTTATTTATTCATGTCTACTATCCAATGTGATTCATTTGCATTTTATGATTACCTTGAATGTGATTTGGAACGCATTCCCCAATCTCATTCATACTCTGGCCAGAGATTTTAATCATATCATAGAGTATTCTCCCTCAAGCCAATTGAAGGTTAGAGATCCCTTGTTGCGCATTCACTTGTCTCCATGACTAAGTGGCTTAACCCCAATGATGTCGTGGACACCCCGATGGGGTGACTTTGGCATAATCAAAGATCAAGGACTTAACCACAAGACAACAACTGTGATGCCTCAGGTCAAAGGACTAATTTGCATTATCCCAAACATGAGTTCTCATGTGACATGAGTATGAGAACTCCTCGTTGATCGTGTTCAGTGAACTCATTCTCTATTGAGCACCTACGTACTTGTCTTGATGTCACACACACCAATGACTCGAGACTAGTCACTCTCCCTGAGAGAAGACATAGCACGTACTGATCTTATCGGACTGTCAATGCCCAATTGGCAATCCTATGATCAGGAACGTTTAGGATGTGTCTACGAAAGAATGGTCTCATTAATCTAACTACATTAGATTGCATTCTTCCAATCACATATTCCTTGGACTTTATCGTTTAAGCATATAACATTTATATGAGACGCCTCAAACAATAATGTTTTCCTTTTATATGTAAACTAGATTAGTTTAACATGTGAAATATCCGTAAAGTATCATCATATGAATGGCTTTAGGGCACATTTCCAACACCCGGAGCACGGGATGGTACACCATGTGTCTCTATACAAGTTGTGAGATTCTTGTGTTAAAAAATTAATAACACAAAAAATAAAATTTCTAGCTACTTACATAATAACACGTGCTGTATCACTTGTGTTACGGGCGCAAGGTAAAATTTCTCCAAGATGACACTCAAGCTCAAAAAATTTGAAGGAGATCTACATTTATTTTTGTAGGTATGTAAAAAATGTGAGGAAATTTTAATTTAGTAATTGAAAACAACTTTTTAAATATAATTACTGAGAACATAATCTTTTCAAGGTTTTGATCTAAATGATCACTTCTGGGTTCATCGTCTTCGGCGCAATAGGTGCTTTTACAGGACCAAAAAGAGTATAAGTTTCAAACCTTATGAAACTGAACCAAGAAGTAAATACTATTTATAAAAGTTGACCAATTAGTAAACACTATTCATGAAACTAAATCAATAAACAAACACTATTTATGAACGAAAACAAGAATTAGGCACTATTTTTAAAACTAAACCAATAGATGGAAACTATTTATGAAATTGGACTATACAATATTTAGGAAACTGGACTAAGAATTAGACAATATTTATGAAACAAGACCAAGAACTCTGCATTATTTATGAAAGTGGACCAATAACTAAGCACTATTTATGAAACTAGACCAAGAAAGAGACACTATTTATGAAATTGTACCAATTACTATACATTATTTATGAAACTGGACCTAATAACTAGGCTTTATTTATAAAACATGACCAAGAACTAGGCACTATTTATGAAAGTGGACCAAGAACTAGGCATTATTTATGAAATTGGACTAATAAATATTGTAGTACCATTCAGATAGTGCAGTTTAATACATAGTGTTCGGTTTCATAAATAGTGCTCAATTTCATAAACAGTGTTTTTGATGGACGCACGAGCTCACGTGTTAGGTTTTTTTTTTTTTTTTTTTTTTTATATTAAAACTGTATCATTTTCATTAAAATTTAAGTTATTTTGTCATTTTTATTAAAATTTAAGGGTTTTCATTATATTTAATTCTTTTTCGTTAAATAAAGTTATAACATGGTTTTTGGTTAAGATAAGGCTTAATCCAAGCATTTTTCATAAAAGTTCCAATTTCTTAGTGAAATAAACTAATAGAATAATTAAGTCCGTTTGGGACCACTTTTGCGCTGTTTAGAATCACTTCTAAATAAAGCACCTCCCACTTGTAAACCTAGAATCACCTCCCAAAGAGGCCCTAAGCAATACAAGATCCAAAAGCTTTAAATAATCATTTAAGTTAATCCACCTGCTAATTAGGAAGAAAAATAATCAATTTGTAAAGTACTCTAATAACAGTGGTTGTGGAAAATGGAAAAGGATTCCCTCCGGATCCATTACGTGGGGTTCCTAGAGATCCTCACATCTCAGTCATTCATCGTGTATCGTGCTATTAGGAATCATTTGATTTTTATTATTTTAAATTAAACACAAATAATACCTGACAAAAACTGACTGCACGATAGACGATGATTGGCTAAAACGTGGATCCCCACACAATGGATCCGGAGGGGATCCTTTTCCGTGGAAAATTAGTATTCGATCCCTAGTTACTAATATTTATTGACTAAGACCTTATTAGTTTTCAGATTTGGATTAAAGTCCCTACCATTAATGTATTAATGAATTTAGATGTCAATTATATATTTTTTTAAAATAAAAATTAGTAATTGTTTTAGGATTTTAATATTCACACCCTTAATTTTCAATTCAAAATATTTCCCAAAAAAAAAAAATATTGATTTAGTTTGCACCCATTAATTTTTTTTTTACAAATATTTTCAATTTTTAATCTTAAATGTAACCATTCATATAACTTTTCAATTTTTTTTAATCCTAAATGTAAACAATACTTTTTTTAGTATAACATGTACCCATTTCTTTTTATATAAGATCCATTCAATTTTTTTCTAATCTATATTTTAAACTTATATGGGTATATTCTATTTCATTGATTTAAGAATGTATCTCCGTCAAGTTTAATCAAAGAAATTTAATAATGTTATTAAGTCTTTTTTTTGTGGTTTTGGAAAATGTACCCATGTTCTGGTACAATAATTTTTTTATTATTATTTATGAATGTACCTATGTTTATATATACACAATATATTTGAAAGTATAATTTATCCTTTAATATTTTTAATTCCACAAATTATGGGTTTTATTTAAAATCTCATAAATATAAACTACTATAACTACAAATTTCAATTTTCAATTTAAGAATATAATAACCTACATATAAATACATTATTTTATTAATGTCAAAGCCTTCAATCAAAAGCTGAAAACCAACAAGTTTCAGTTAAAGAACATTAATAGTTAGAGACCGCATCCAAACTCTCCCCTTAGATAGTTATTATTCCAAGCAATGCACATCTAAAACTATGATATCTCATCTTATCAATCTTAGATTTAGATAGTGACTAGAGATTACAAAGAGAGATGAAAACAAGTTTAATGACAATTAACGATTCTGTTATTGCATGATTCAGTGAGTTTCTTACTGAATAACATCGTAGAGGAGAAATGATCACTTGTAGGAAAATGATTCGATAAGTTTGTTACTAGATAACATTTGATTCATTTTTTATTTGCTCAATAAAACGATTAAAAAGAAATTAGAGTGTGTATAAGTAACAAATTAATGAGAGTTTGTAAAATGTAAAAAGAAATGAGAGTATGTAATGGGATCATTAATAACATAATCAAGAATAATCATTATGTTTATCTCATTGAATCAGCATTTTCTATTTGTCAAAGAATAAGACAAACATAATGATGTCTAAATTCAGAAGGTGGAATACAACTATGATTCATTGAGTTTCTATTTGTCAGAAAATGTAAGTTGATGTCTACCTTCAGAGTTGTATAGCTATAGGGTATGCTATTTATTTCATCTTATACTCCATATTTGTGCTTAGAGATAAGCAAAATGATGTATTAGAAACTTCATCAAGCAGCCCTTTTGTTTTAATGGTTTTCCGGTTGATGTTTTGTTTAATGGTTGCTCTTTTGCGACTAAATTGGTGGTTTCATATATTAAGTTCAATTGTTAGAAAGTAGAATTTTTCTTCGGTTTGGACGTGATTTTTTTCATATATTTAATTACTTACAGGACTTGATTGTCTCTGTTTCAACTCTGTTTGCGTTATGAATAGCAACTCTTTCCAAGTTTAACATGGATTTATTTTAACAATGAAATTATCTACAGAAAATTTCTCTAAAGATGCTGACAATGGAGGGACACTGATTCAGAACACAGTATGCAAGTCTTTACAAGCTAATTCTGCAGGTAATAGAAACTACACATTTTCTCTCTGCTTGGATGCTTTTTAATTGAAATTGTATTTTAGAATTAGCGTTCTTTTTTATGATCAATTGCCCGGTAAGGGTTCTTGAAATTGTATTTTAGAATTAGTATTTTTCTTGATTCAAAACAAAAGGTCTATAATTTCCTTCCTACATTCCATGTATGTACATAGTATTGCCTATCGTAAATATATGTACAAATTTTACATGTTTTATACCGTTTTGAAACCCTCAACATAAGGGACCTCATTTTCATATGTGTTTATTTTTAGAACACTTCCAGCCCAGCCAAGTCCCCTGGGCGATGAGCTCTGGAATCCCCCTACCAAAAAAAAAAAAAAAGCTAAACCCATCCCAATGACCTGGGCTCCAAGGGAACCCCATTTTCCCCCCAGGTCCGAATTGACTGGCCCAACCACTGGATGGTGTGACATCACTCTCACGTTAGCCATGATTAAAAAAACTACAAAAATTAATTAAAAATACAAAAAATTATAAAAAGTGAATTAAAAAATATAAAAAAGTTATAATTTTTCTATAAATATCTAACTGTTGTAGACATAATTTACTAAACAATTATGGAGGCCATATGGAGAGAGGGTGCGACATATAGAGAGAGAAGAGAGAGATGTGTAATTGTGGGTGTGTGTTATTTCACATCATTGTGTCTTTATTTATAGTAGTAGGGAAAGTTAATTCCTTACTCTTTATGATTACAACATTTAATAGGTAATTTACTCATAATAGGAATATAAGATACATTCTCATATATACTAGGATTTACACAATCACATTCCTATTTCAATAGGACTGCAACTCTCCCCCTTGAGTGTAAATACTCAAGTAAATGGTGCATCAGGTTTTCAGTGATGAAGCAAGTACAGTTAATGAAGTCGTCAGCACAATGAGCAAATGCGAGTCTCAAATCAACGGAAGAATGCATAAAAAGTAAAACTCACAAAACCTCTCTATGGTAAAATCTAAGGTGGGAGAAAAACCCACAATTCTCAAAAGCTTCACACTCTTGATCAAGACAATGTGAAGCAAAACCAATTTATGGTGCCAACAAGAGTTTCATCAATGGAGCGTAACCACAATTCTCAAAAGATTCACACTCTTAATCAAGACAGTGTGAAGCAAAACCAATTTATGGTACCAACAAAAGCTTCATCAAAGGAGTTCAACCACAATTCTCAAAAGCTTCACTCTTGATCAAGACAGTGTGAAGCAAAACCAATTTATGGTGCCAACAAGAGCTTCATCAATGGAGGGCAACCACAATTCTCAAAAGCTTCACACTCTTGATCAAGACAATGTGAAGCAAAACCAATTTATGGTGCCAATAAAAGCTTCATCAAAGGAGTTAAACCATAATTCTCAAAAGCTTCACTCTTGATTAAGACAGTGTGAAGCAAAACCAATTTATGGTGCCAACAAAAGCTTCATCAAAGGAGTTCAATCACAATTCTCAAAAGCTTCACACTCTTGATCAAGACAGTGTGAAGCAAAACCAATTTATGGTGCCAACAAGAGCTTCATCAATGGAGGGCAACCACAATTCTCAAAAGCTTCACACTCTTGATCAAGACAGTGTGAAGCAAAACCAATTTATGGTTCAAGACTGTTCAAAGCAAATTCAATTTATATGGTTCATCCAAACCTTCGACTACTGCAAGGTGTGGCTTGCATCACAATCTCTTGCTCAACAGTGTGGAAGCAAATTTGTATATGTTGTTTTTCCCACATTTTCAAATTTCTAGTTTCCCAAAAAAAAAAAAAAAATTCAACAAAGCTTCATCAATGGAAGACAACTACAAATTCTCAAAAGCTTCACACTATCTTGATCAAGATAGTGTGAAGCAAAATCAATTCGTGGTACCCAACAAAGCTTCACCAACAAAAGCTTCATCAATGGATGACAACTACAAATTCTCAAAAGCTTCACACTATATTGATCAATCAAGATAGTGTGAAGCAAAATCAATTCGTGGTACCCAACAAAGCTTCACCAACAAAAGCTTCATCAATGGATGACAACTACAAATTCTCAAAAGCTTCACACTATATTGATCAAGATAGTGTGAAGCAAAATCAATTCATGGTACCCAACAAAAGCTTCAACTCCAAAGCTTCACCTACAAAGCTGCAACACAAAAGCGTCACCCACAAAAGTTTCAACTCCAAAGCTTCACCTACAAAGCTTCAACTCTAAAGTTTCACACACAAAAGCTTCACTCACAATAGCTTCATCTACAAAAGCTTCACCCATAAAAGCTTCACCTACCTACAAAAGCTTCACGCATAAAAGCTTCAACTCCAAAGCTTCACCCACAAAAGCTTCACCCACAATAGCTTCACCTACAAAAGCTTCATCCATAAAAGCTTCACCCACAAAAGCTTCACAAAAGCTTCACCCACAATAGCTTCACCTACAAAAGCTTCATCCACAAAAGCTTCACCCACAATAGCTTCACCTACAAAAGCTTCATCCACAAAAGCTTCACCCACAACAGCTTCACCCACAACAGCTTCACCTACAAAAGCTTCATCCATAAAAGCTTCACCCACAAAAGCTTCACCCACCACAAAAGCTTCACCTACAAAAGCTTCACCCATAAAAGCTTCACCAACAAAAGCTTCACCCACAAAAGCTTCCCCCACAAAAGCTTCCCCCACAAAAGCTTCACCCACCACAAAAGCTTCACTCACCCACCACAAAAGCTTCACCTACAAAAACTTCACCCATAAAAGCTTCACCAAAAAAAGATTCACCCACAACAGTTTCCCCCACCACAAAAGCTTCCCCCACCATAAAAGCTTCACTCATAAAAGCTTCATCCACCACAAAAGCTTCAGCCACAAAAGCTTCACGTACAAAAGCTTCACCTACAAAGCTTCAACATAAAAGCTTCACCTACAAAAGCTTCACACTATCTTGATCAAGATAATGTGAAGCAAAATCAATTCATGGTACCCAACAAAACTTCACCTATAAAGCTTAAAATATATATATATTTTTTTTTTTCGAAAATTCGAAAATTCGAAAATTCTTAAATAAAAATTTTAAAAAAAAATCGAAAAAAAAAATTGCCTAGGCCTCCTCTTCTTTGGGCCTAACAACTTTCATAATAAATATATATGAAGGATGAGTTTTGGGCTACCACTTAGAAAGGAAAATGGTGAAGTTTTGTTACTTTGGAAACTTGGCTACTAGCAAGACACCTCATTCGTCAACTCCTTCGACCGGAGACTTGGGGGACTCCTACCATATGCTACTGCATCTTGATACTCAGAAGTCTCACGACCACTCAGTGACTTGGATTTTTTCAAGTCTCCAACCGAGAAGTTTTCCTCACTCGGGAAATTAAGGGAGCACTACCTCAACCTACATGCTTCACTCACAAAGCTTCAACATACAAGCTTTAACAAAAGGAAAAATTCAAAGAATTTAGTGAAGAAGGCCTTGGTGTATTTAACACAATACGTTGAAATGAAGCAAATCTTGTTTATTGATATCTCCGATAAGTTACAAATATGTACATATACATGAATCAAAATAAACAAACAAGAGGGAGCCTTCATAAAGGTTGCTCAGGAGAAGTCTCAGCAGTCGGCAGAGCCCCAGAAAGAAGAGGCACCAGAGGGTGATTATTCGGAGCCTCAGTACTAGGCAGAACCCAGAAGGAGGAGGCACCGAATGTTGATTATTTAGAGCTTCATTACGCGTTACAGCCCCAGAAGACGAAGGCAATAAATGTCTTTGGAACAAACGTACAAACCTCTGATGATCAAGTAAAATCTGACCATCAGATTCCTGCAGCTGGTTGAGCTTCCTCTTCATGTTTGTAGCATAGTCATGTGCGAGCCTGTGCAACTGTTTATTCTCATCCTTGAGCCCTCTTATCTCCTGTTTGAAACTTATCACTTCAGCCGCCAATAATTCAACTTGGCGGGTTCGAGCAAATAGGCGTTGGGCCATATTAGACACAGAACCTGCACACTGAACACTGAGAGCCAGAGAATCCTTAACAGCCAACTCATTAGACAGTTTGGAAAGTAGTCTGTTATCTTTGGGAGTAAGAAGGTTCCTGGCCACCACCGCAGCGATCATATCATTCTTCATCACAAAGTCCCCAACGGTAAGAGGACCAGTATGGGATAAGAAGGATGAGCGCCATATGTTGTCTTGAGAAGGCATGCCTGCCTCTTCATCAAAGTTCAAGTCAAAACGACGGTCGGATGGGCCAGACATTCTCAGAAATGATGAAAGAGAAATTAGGTGCAATAAATCTCTGAAGTAAGAGGAAAATTCTTACAAGCAATAACTCTCTGAATGTACTTCTTGCACACAATTGGTGCCCTTATAAAAGAAATGGCAACAGGGCCGTTGGTTCAAAAATCGAAGAGGCACCACTCTCCGGATTCCGAAGAGGCACCACTTTCCACACGCAATATCAGCTCATCGAGTACCACAGATAACTTTGCCAAAGATCTCTGACAAAGTTTAGACACATAAATTTTGAAGGTCCAGCTACCCTACTATTACCCACAAGGGTAAAGGAACATCACCACTGCTTGATAACTGGAAAGTCCCTATATGTGTCAACCTCCGTGCTCCGGGGCAAGGCAAACTGGCAAAAACGCCCAACCTTTACTCATATTCGAGAAAACACTCCCAACAAGATTGCTTGCTCAAAACTCGAAGAGGCACCGCTATCCGAATCTCCAGAGCCAGACTCCAAAAAATCGAAAAGGCACCGTTCTCCGAATCTCGAGAGCCAGACTCCCAACATGATTACTTGCTCAAAAATCGAAGAGGCACCGCCCTCCGAATCTCAAGAGGCAGACTCCCATCAGGATTGTTTTCTCAAAAATTGAAGAGGCACTATTCTCCGAATCTCGAGAGCCAGATCCCCGACGGGATTGCTTGTTCGAAAATCGAAGAGGCACCGCTCTCCGAACTTCGAGAGCCAGATTTCCTTGGATAAAGGTTGTCTGCAATCTTCACACGCAAATTAGCTTTCCAGATACCACAGACCACTTTTTCAAAGTGCTGACAAAGTTAAAACACGTGAAGCTTACAGCTCCCACTACATTGCTATGACTAAGAAGGGTAAAGGAATAGCATTACTACTTGTTGTTAGGGAGACTCCTATATATGTCGACCTCCATCCTCCACGGACAGGCAGACTTGCAAAAATGATCAACCCTTCCTCATATCTGAAAGGGCACTCCCAACGAAGCCTCTCGAAATACTCAGCTTTCTTCCCCCTAATAATACCTATGCAAACCAGCCACACCAAAGCAAGAGTATCTCATATCATCAGGGTCAAAAGCAAGAGTATCTCATATCATGTTTTTTCCCTGTCTTTTCCTTTGCCCTTGTTCTTACCTGCAAGACAAGGAGAAAGAGAGCAATCAGTTAGCACTTGGAATCAAGCTTCCAGTCAAGAACTGACTGCCTGGAACCCCTTGCCTGATTACTTACCTGTCATTGCTCTCGAGTACTCATCTTCAACATCTTATGCTTCCAGAGAAGATACCACATCTGCCTGAGGAACAGATAGGGCAAGTGAGAAGGATACAAGGAAGCATGTGGAGACAAACGTAACAAAACACGTGTCGATGCATCCACTACTTTGTCAACAGCAAAAGTATTTCATATCATCAGGGTCGAACATACTCTAGATTTGATGGACTTGTTTTGACCCTCAAATTCTTGACTCGGCCTTATACTCTGGAGGAAACCAGAAAACCTTTCAGCCCAGTTCAAGAATAAGCTTTTGGAAAATTACTTCTTCAAAAGCAAAAGTATCTCATATCATCTTTTCTCCTTTTTCTTCTCTTTATCCTTCATGATGCCTGCAAGATAGGGAGAATGAGAACAATTAGCCGGAACTCGAAATCAAACTTCTGATCTGGGACTGATTGCTTGGAGCTCTGATTGTTTACCTTGTCTGTCACTAAAGGAGAGCTTGAACCTATGTATTTGTGTAAACCCTTCATAATTAATGAGAACTCCTCTACTCCGTGGACGTAGCCAATCTGGATGAACCACGTACATCTTGTGTTTGCTTCATTGTCCCTATCCATTTACATACTTATCCATACTAGTGACCGGAGCAATCTAGCGAAGGTCACAAACTTAACACTTTATGTTGTACCAAAGTCCTCACTGATTTTGTGCATCAACAAACATGATAAAAAACTAGGCACTATTTATGAAAGTGGACCAAAAACTAGGCACTATTTATGAAATTGGACTAATAAATATTGTAGTACCGTTCAGATACTGCAATTTAATACATAGTGTTCGGTTTCATAAATAGTGTTCAATTTCACGAATAGTGTCTTTGATGCATGCACGGGTCCTGTGTGTTAGGTCTTTTTTATTTTTAATTTATATATATATATATATTAAAATTGTATCATTTTCATTAAAATTTAAGTTATTTTGTCATTTTTATTAAAATTTAAGGATTTTTCATTATATTTAATTATTTTTCATTAAATAACGTTATAACGTGGTTTTTGGTTAAGATAAGCTTAGTCCAAGCATTTTTCATGAAAGTTCCCATTTCTTAATGAAATAAACTAATAGAATAATTAAGTCCTTTTGGGACCGCTCTTGCGCGGTTTAGAATCACTTCTGAATAAAGCACCTCCCACTTTTAAACCTAGAATCACCTCCCAAATTGGCCCTAAGCAAAACAAGATCCAAAAGCTTTAAATAATCATTTAAGTTAATCCACCTGCTAATTAGGAAGAAAAATAATCAATTTGTAAAGTACTCTAATAACAGTGGTGGTGGAAAATGGAAACGGCTCCCCTCCGGATCCATTATGTGGGGATTCTAGAGATCCTCACATCTTAGACATTCATCGTGTATCGTGCTGTCAGAAATCATTTGACTTTTATTATTTTAAATTAAACACAAATAGTACCTGACGAAAATTGACTGCACAATAGATGATGAACGGCTGAGATGTGGGGATCCTAGGATCCCCACATAATGGATCTGGAGGGGATCCTTTTTCCGTGGAAAATTAGTATTTGATCCTCCCTAGTTACTAATGTTTATTGATTAAGACGTTATTAGTTTTCAGATTTTGATTAAAGTCCATACCATTAATGTATTAATGAATTTAGATGTCAGTTATATAATTTTTTGAAATAAAAATTAGTAATTGTTTTAGGGTTTTAATATTCACACCCTTATTACACTCCTAATTAATTTTCAATTCAAAATATTTCCAAAAAAAAAAAAAATTTAGTTTGCACCCATTATTTTTTTTGTTTAGAAATATTTTCAACTTTTAATCTTAAATGTAACCATTCATATAACTTTTCAAATTTTTAATCCTAAATGTAAACAATACTTTTTGTTAGTATAACATGTACCCATTTCTTTTTATATAAGATCCATTCAATTTTTTTCTAATCTATATTTTAAACTTATATGGGTATATTCTATTTCATTGATCTAAGAATGTATCCCCGTCAAGTTTAACCAAAGAAATTTAATAATGTTATTAAGTCTTTTTTTTGTGGTTTTGGAAAATGTACCCATGTTTTAGTACAATAATTTTTTTACTATTATTTATGAATGTATATACACAATATATTTGAGAGTATAATTTATCCTTTAATATTTTTAATTTCACTACTTATGGGTTTTATTTAAAATCTCATAAATATAAACAACTATAACTACAAATTTCAATTTTCAATTTAAGAATATAATAACTTACATATAAATACATTATTTCATTAATGTCAGGAACTTAGATCAAAAGCTGAAAACCAACAAAATTTCAGTTAAAGAACATTGATAGTTAGAGACCGCATCCAAACTCTCCCCTTAGAAAATTATTATTCTAAGCAATGCACATCTAAAACTATGATATCTCATCTTATCAATCTTAGATTTAGATAGTGACTAGAGATTACAAAGAGAGATGAAAACAAGTTTAATGACAATTAACGATTCTGTTATTGCATGATTCAGTGAGTTTCTTACTGAATAACATCGTAGAGGAGAAATGATCACTTGTAGGAAAATGATTCGATAAGTTTGTTACTAGATAACATTTGATTCATTTTTTATTTGCTCAATAAAACGATTAAAAAGAAATTAGAGTGTGTATAAGTAACAAATTAATGAGAGTTTGTAAAATGTAAAAAGAAATGAGAGTATGTAATGGGATCATTAATAACATAATCAAGAATAATCATTATGTTTATCTCATTGAATCAGCATTTTCTATTTGTCAAAGAATAAGACAAATATAATGATGTCTAAATTCAGAAGGTGGAATACAACTATGATTCATTGAGTTTCTATTTGTCAGAAAATGTAAGTTGATGTCTAACTTCAGAGTTGTACAGCTGTAGAGTATGCTATTTATTTCATCTTATACTCCATATTTGTGCTTAGAGATAAGCAAAAGGAAGTATTAGAAACTTCATCAAGCAGCCCTTTTGTTTTAATGGTTTTCCGGTTGATGTTTTGTTTAATGGTTGCTCTTTTGCGACTAAATTGGTGGTTTCATATATTAAGTTCAATTGTTAGAAAGTAGAATTTTTCTTCGGTTTGGACGTGATTTTTTTCATATATTTAATTACTTACAGAACTTGATCGTCTCTGTTTCAACTCTATTTGCGTTATGAATAGCAGCTCTTTCCAAGTTAACATGGATTTATTTTTACAATGTAATTATCTACAGAAAATTTCTCTAAAGATGCTGACAATGGAGGGACACTGATTCTGAACACAGTGGGCAAGTCTTTACAAGCTAATTCCGTAGGTAATAGAAACTACACCTTTTCTCTCTGCTTGCATGCTTTTTAATATTGAGAGATTGAAATTGTATTTTAGAATTAGCATTCTTTTTTATGATCTACTGTCTGGTAAGTATTCTTGAAATTGTATTTTAGAATTAGTATTTTTCTTGATTCAAAACAAAAGGTCTATAATTTCCTTCCTACATTCAATGTATGTACATAGTATTTGCCTATTGTAAATACATTTACAAATTTTACATGTTTTATACGGTTTTGAAACCCTCATAAGGGACCTATGTTTCATATGTATTTATTTTTAGAACACTTCCAGCCCAGCCAAGTCCCCTGAGCGATGAGCTTTGGAATCCCCCTACCAAGAAAAAAAAAAAACGGCAGCTCCATCCCATTCCAATAACCTGGGCTCCCCTGGATCCCCCACTTTTCCCCCAGGTCCGAATTGACTGGCCCACTTTGATGTTAGCCATGATAGAAAAATATAAAAAATACAAAAACTTATAAAAAGTTAATTAAAAATATAAAAAAGTTATAAATTCTTTCTATAAATATCTAGCCATATTTTTCCACTTTACACCCCATTTCAATATTTTCAAATACTTTTCAACCTATTTTTTATTGTCATTTGAAATTAAAAATAAATTATTTATTATTTTATTAAAAAATATTTGGTGGAGAAACAATTGGACAATTACTGTTCACTAAAAGCGGTTACTAACTTACTATTCACTTTGACGGATTGGGCTGCCTATAGCACATGGGGACATTTAGGGGTAGAGTTTGTCTAAAAAGTGCAGTTAAAGGCAGTCGACGAGAAATGACTCCAAACGCATCTACTTTTGTGTTAAATATAATAAAGTCAGTCTTTGTTTAATATCAATCCAATAACTCTTGGTTTGAATTAGTTTATTTGTAGCGAAAACTAACCATGGTTTTCGTTACATTGATATTGCTAGCTAATTTGTGATTATCTTCTCCCAGCAAAACTCAATTCCATTTGCAAAGAAGAGATCGATCATGGCGTTGGAGGTGGTAGGTGGAGCCGCTCTCTCAGGTTTCTTCCAGCAAGTATTTGTGAAGTTGGATTCTCAGGAGGTCAAGAACTTCATTAGAAGAAAGAAATTGACTGATGGGTTGCTGGAGAAGTTGAGCATCGAGTTGATGTCTGTCGATGCTGTTTATTATGATGCCGAGCAAAAGCAATTACGTGACCCAAGGGTGAAGCAGTGGCTGCATAAGCTTAAAGAGGCAGTTTTACGTGCTGAGGACCTACTGGACGAGATCAAGACAGAAGCGTTAAGGTGGAAAATTGAAGCAGAATTTGGAAGTTGCACAAGCAAGGTACAAGACTTCATATCTGCTTCTTTCCATGCTTTTGATGAGTCTGTAGACACCAAGATAGAGGAAATTCTTGAGAGGCTAAGCTCCATTTCAAAACATAAAGATGTCCTCGGTTTGAAAGAACGTTGTGGTCACAGAATCTCACAAACATTGCCTTCAACTTCTTTAGTAGAAGACTCTAATGTGTTTGGAAGGGATCATGACAAGGAAACCATCATTCAATTGTTGCTATCAGATGATGGTACTTGTAATAATATTGGCGTCATTGCCATCGTGGGCATGGGTGGGGTCGGAAAGACCACCCTTGCTCAGCTCTTATACAATGATGAGAGAGTGAAGCAGCGTTTTGAGCCCCGAGCATGGGTATGTGTTTCTGATGAATTTGACATTGTTAAGATCACACAAACAATTTATGCATCAGTCACTTCACAACCCTGTGATTCCACAGACCTAAACCAGCTTCAAGTCAAACTCAAGGATGCTTTGGCGGGGAAGAAGTTTCTTTTTGTTCTTGATGATGTTTGGAACGAGAATTACAATATTTGGGATTCCTTAAGGCACCCCTTCGAGTCTGGAGCTCATGGAAGTAAGATCATTGTCACCGCAAGGAATGGTGGTGTTGCATCTACGATGGGTACTCTTCAAACCCACTATTTAGAGCACTTACTTGAGGAAGACTGTTGGTCTTTATTTGCAAAACATGCCTTCAGAGATGCAAGTGTTATTGTAGATCCAAATCTTCAGGTAATTGGAAGAAAAATTGTTAGCAAGTGTAAAGGCCTTCCTTTAGCTGCAAAATCTCTCGGTGGTCTCTTACGCTCTGAATCAAATGTGGAGGAATGGGAAAATGTGCTCAATAGTGACATATGGGAGTTGTCAGATGCAAAGATTGACATTTTGCCGGCTCTATGGCTAAGCTACAAGTACTTGTCTCCGGAGCTGAAGCGTTGTTTTGCTTATTGTTCGACATTTCCCAAAGATTATTTATTTGACAAGTCTCAATTAATTTTGTTGTGGATGGCCCAAGATCTTATACAACCCCAAAAGAAGACTAGGTTGGAAGATGTTGGAAAGAAATACTTTGATGATCTAATCTCACGGTCATTTTTTCAATACTCGTCTTCAAATGATTGTTTCATCATGCATGATCTGATGCATGATTTGGCGACTTACGTATATGGGGAATTTTGCATTAGATTGGAAGACCCCGACTTCTCATTGGACGTGAGCAAGGGTCGTCATTTTTCTTATATGCAATATTCATCTAATGTTGACTATGAGAGATTTGACACTATTTATGAAGCTAAGTATATGCGCACCTTCATTCTTGGCAGTCTCTATTCATCGCCCTATTCATCGCCGAATGTACGACTTGATCTCCTTTTAAAGCTACAACATTTAAGAGTTCTCAAACTCCAAGGGGATATCAGCGAGTTGCCTGATTTGATTAGCAACTTGAAGTATCTACGGTACCTCGACTTGTGTAACACTAAAATCCAGAAATTACCGGACACGGTATGCAGTTTGTGTAATTTACAAACGTTGTTGTTGTCATATTGTACATGTCTAGCTGAGTTGCCCACCGATTTGAGAAGACTTATCAACTTGCGCCATCTTGATTTCAGAGGTACGAAAATAAAAAAGATGCCCCCCCACATGGGCAAGTTGAAAGATCTCCAAACATTTGGAGGTGAGTTTGTCTTGAGCAAAGATGCTGGGGGATACATTGATGAGTTAAAGGGGTTTCAGCATTTGAGTGGAAATCTTCATATTTCAGGGCTTCAAAATATCAAACATGCTGAGGATGCTTTGGAGGCCAAACTGAGGGACAAGAAGCTCAGTGAAATACATTTGAAATGGGAAGGTGACACTATTGATTCTAAAAACGATAGCCGAGTGCTGGGCAACCTGCAGCCCAATACAAACCTAAAGGTGCTGGCTATAAAGGGATACGGAGGTATAAAGTTTCCAGGTTGGTTAGGAGATGAGTCTTTCTCTAATCTCATCACTCTCCGACTTGAGAATTGTGGATATTGTTTCTCCCTGCCAGCATTGGGGCGACTAACGTCCCTCAAAAGGCTTAAAATTGATGGGTTGAATGGAGTGGAATTAGTGGGGTCTGAGTTGTATGGGCCTGCATTTAAATCTCTGAAGTTTCTGAGTTTCCGCAATATGCGGGAATGGCAAGAGTGGTGTTTCCCTGGAGGTGAAGAAGAAGAAGGCGGACATTTTCCTAATCTTTGCTGGCTTAGTCTGGTGAACTGTCCCAAACTAACGGGGAAATTACCGTTATACTACTTCCCAAGACTTGAGCGGCTGATTTTGCAGAAAGTTAATATCGAATCCCTTGCTTGTTCGCAAGAATGCAATAAATTCAATATTGAACTCCCATCCCTCCGTGAGTTGGAAATATCAGATTGCCCGAATCTGGTATGTTTTGTGGGTGGTGGAGTGCTGCTTGCGCCCAACTTGAAGAGGATATCTATGTGGAGTTTTAAAAACTTGTGGTCAGTGCCAGAAGATATGCAAATCTCGCTCCCATCTCTTCCATCTCTGTCCATAGAAGGGTGTAAAGAATTTAAATCATTTCCGGAAGAATCTAAATTCCCATCCCTCATTGGTCTGATTATAAAGGGATGCCCAGAATTTGTGGGTTTCCTCTATGGAGGAGGACTGCAAGCGCCCAACTTGAAGAGGATGGAAATCAAAGAATGTAATGAATTCAGGTCACTGCCAGAGGAGATGCACGCCTCTCTCCCGTCTCTTCAGTCTCTGTACATACTATGGTGTAAAGAATTTAAATCATTTCCGGAAGAATCTAAATTCCCATCCCTCGTTGTTTTGAAGATAATGAATTGCCCAGAATTCAGGTCACTGCCAGAGGAGATGCACGCCTCTCTCCCGTCTCTTCAGTCTCTGTTCATAGAAGGGAGTAAAGAATTTAAATCATTTCCGGAAGAATCTAAATTCCCATCCCTTGAAGTTTTGAATATACGGGATTGTCCAGAATTGGAATCATTTCCGGAAGGGGGATTGCCGTCTAAATTGCGTTCACTCGGAATCGGGAGTTGTAAAAAACTGATGGCAAACCATATGCGGTGGGGTCTACAAACACTCACCTCTCTCGAAAGGTTGAATGTCGGCTTCTACGACTGTGAAGAAGAAGAAATTGGCGAATCATTTCCAGAAGAGGGGCTGCTGCCAACCACTCTCACTTCTCTCGGAATCTCCTATCATCCGAATCTGAAAACAATTGACAGCAAGGCGTTAAGACACCTCATCTCTCTCAAGCAGTTGACCATTGAGTGTTGTCCTCGACTCCAGAGCTTGCCAGATGAAGGGCTACTCACTTCTCTCGAGACGTTGTCGATTTCTTATTGTCCTCAACTCCAGAGCTTGCCAGATGAAGGACACCTCATCTCTCTCAAGCGGTTGAACATTGTTGATTGTGATTTGCTAACACAACGGTGCCAGAGAGACACGGGAGAAGACTGGGCCAAGATTTCTCACATCCCCAACATAATGATTGATGGCCGAAAGATATGATTTGCAATGGTACGTAATTCGTCAACGTGCGTTTATGTGTTTATTTACGATCTGGCTGTGTAAATTTTAAATCATAAACATGTTTCAAATGTTAATGTTCACATAATAACAAATTTTACAGGTACTCTTGTCCCATATAAACTTGAAAGTATTTGCGATAGAAAGATACGGAGCTACAAAAATTCCAAATCGGTTAGGAGATGACTTGTTCCTTCTCTCATCTTGTTACTCTTCGACTTGTGGATTGTGAACATTGTTTTTCAATGCCAGCATTGGCACAGCTACCATCTCTCAGAAGGCTTGAAACTGATGGGTTAAATGGAGTGGAATTGTTCCTCTTTTCTTATTGTGTCTTACGGTGGTTCTATTATACGATAGTTTGTTGTATCGAACTAGTCTTCGGTGAAAAAGGAGCTTCAACAAGTCTATGAGCTCTAGTTTTCGAATTTCCTTTTTCAAGTTTGTTTCCAAATTATGTCTATTGAGAGGTAGATTTTGGTACTTTGTAGAATTCGAATTCAAATGTTTGGTTTGTAAAATATGGATGATGATTTCATTTCTGTGGAACTGTGAATCTATGATCATGCTTGAATGTTGTCAGACCAGAGTATCGAAAACCCTCTGTTGTTTACTAATCGATCTCAAGCGGTCTAGATTCGATTTGTTTAATTAGTACTGCAAGATGATCTTATCTACTAATCATGTCTTATCAAATGATTACCATTTCATCATGCCCTTAGGGATTGCATAGAGCTTCAAAAGTTTTCAAGTTGCTGCGCATGTGTAGGTTTGAAGTCGTGCAATGATATGTACACGAAACTTATGAGCAAACAAAAGCAAACAACTCTTATACATAAATGTCGGCCGCCAGAAAATCTCAGTAGTACCAGAGAAGATAAGCTTGTAATAAATTTCTAATTCTCAAAACAGAGGAAACAAGAGAAAGAAGATCTACATATAAGTACCCCTAGTTGGCCGGCACACATGATTTCTTTTACGAGCATGTTCTTCATTATGGTGCTGTGTCCGACATGCATATCCATACCAGCAATTTTCCCTGTCTGATGCCTCTGTGGGTAGATGATATTTGGGAATCGAAATCCAAAACCAGTACAAGAGGAAGGAGATCAGCTTCTCATAACAGTAATTGCACGTAGGTGTCCCAGAAGTTATTGCCTCAGCATGATTCAGGGGCATCCTTGTTCGATCAATTTCTCTGTTGTTCAACTTTGCAAGCCATTCTGCAATAACATCCTGCGATGTTCTCCCCAACTGTACAATACACTTCTCAGTGATCACTTGTTCATGTCGATTGTTTTCATGAGTTGAAGTAGGGATTCCAGAGATGGTCCATTCTGAGATTGGTTTAAAAGTCTCGCGACTGCACACATGGTGAGTATCACTTTGTGAAACCCCTCGCGCATGCCAATATATACTGCAAAATGCCTTATCACATCCTAAACAGTGTTGAGGTACACTTATTGGTGCACGAAGGCATCATTCCTCCGCATGCTTGACATTGCAGATGGATAGTGGTTTGATTGCTGCAGAACCCACCATATTCAGTACCACATTGAGGGCATGGATTTGATGATTATCAGCTTCTTCATCCACCTGGGAGCAAGCCCTTTTTCTGCGAAGATGTTTTCCAGAGTTTACGACAAGATTAGATTGTATTGTTGCATAAGAGTCTAAAATTGCCACTTCATCATTGGTGCGTTTTAGTGAATAGAAGAGAACAAGATCTCTGAGCAAACTACAATCTCATATGAAATAATCTCAACATCCGGATATCTCAAGTCTGATGGAACGAGCTTGGCCCAGAATTCTTCACAGGGTTTTGCACCCGAGCTCTCTCCAACTTCTGGCATCCCTTGAATATATTCACAAAGGACCCAGAAACCTTTAATTTATATCTCAAAGATAAGTAACCGGCCATTGTTATGTTCATTTAAAAAGAAACAAGTACTTATATATTCAACTATTTATGACCAACAGAGCAATTTTAATTTCTAATTATCAAACAAAATCTTTACCGCTAATTAGATAATTCATCCAAGTACGAAAAGAAAACAGATTTGCACTCAAACAAGACAGATTCATGAAATATGCTATGGTAACGCCCCTAACATTTCAACACCGATAAACATATCAACTTCATGTTTCAGACATCCTACAACTACATATATTGGGCCGTAACAATTCCAACTAAATGTAAAAGCTCTTAACTCAAAGCATAACGACATACTAGCAAAATTCATGGAAGATAGTAAGTGCCAATTAACAAGAGAGTCAAAAAGGCTTGAGGAGAAGGGGTCCCCAGCAGCGGCATCATTTCTGGCCGGAAAAGGTTCATTCTAGTAAATATAATATATACCCGAGAACACATACAAACGGATTTAAGGGGTTTTGTAATTCGTGGACGGGTGGAGACACAATTGTCATTCTAAAAGAGACACTTTCTCAATTCTTGAATTAAAACCTGGACTCCAAGATTGCAAAACCACAGAATGTGGTGATTCCCTTTAGAAAATGTATATCATGTTTACTCTATGTTCATAGTTTGAAGTTTGAACCTTCGTTTATGCAATCTCGCTCTTGTTTTTGCTCTCTTGTATGACCTAATTTTCACACAAATCTCACCGGAAAACCAATAGAAATATTTATGAAAAATTGATAGGTCTCACTTGGAAATTGTTTCAAAAACCCTAACAACAAAAATGAAAAGTTGGCAACGTTGGCCAATAAACAATCAAAGGTGAAAAGAATTTGAAACTTTCACAGGATTCTTACATATAAGAACTATTAAAATATATATTAGTTTAGGAATAATTGGCAGGTTTTTCATTAAGGAAAACTGGAAACAATAGCCAAAATTTAACCCCTAATCATGGAAAATCAAAGAAAGTTTGCAACTTTAGTCAAAGTTTGATCCTTTAACCCCCTCCCAGTAACATTTGAACCAATTCGAGCAGTAATTAACCTCACAAATTCTAGAGAATGTTACAAGTGAACAAGATTTACCAAAATTTCCAGACTTGTACACAAAATATCCAGGCATAACAGGAAATCATAAATACCAATAATTTAATAAACAAGAAAAAAATGATGAGAAAAAAGAAATACCTGTTGAGAGGAAAAAAAAATGGATGGGATTCAGACCACTGACAGAAATACCTGTTGTGGGATTCAGTGAAAGTGCCACTGACAGATGCCGAAGAAGGCTCTGTTTAAAGAGGAGATGATGAAACTTGTTCAGCAAAGTGAGCACGGAAGAATGCTCTGTTTAAATTAATAAACAATGAAATTTAAAAAGAGAGAGAGAGAGAATTGAAGAGTGAAGGGCTTGTTAGGACTCGGCCGTAAAAAAAACAGACTGTTTTCCCGGTTTCAACATATGACGGCGCTGTTCGCGAAAAGTTTGAAGGGCAAAAGCAACAATGATTACTAGGGTTTCAAAATTTGCTTGTGTATGCCATTACCTTTAGTTTTGGTTTGGTTAAAACGTGAAGTAACATTCCCATCATTGTTATGATCCCACATCGACTACACTTATGGGGGTGTAGGGGTTCTTAAATCCTTGGGGTCCTCCCACCTATTGAACTAGTCTTTTGGATTGGACTCTTCCCTTGGGCTTGAGTACCTAACATTGGTATCAGAGCCTAGGTTCCCGACGCTACGGAGGGGGCGACCTAGAAGGGGCTACCTTAACGGGACGACCAAAGGGTGCGCTGCCGTTAAGAGTGAAAGCCACCAGAGTAAGGGCCGTCGTGGGCGTCGGCTTCCGAAGGGTGGTGTAATGTTATGATCCCACATCGACTACACTTATGGGGGTGTAGGGGTTCTCAAGTCCTTGGGGTCCTCCCACCTATTGGACTAGTCTTTTGGGTTGGGCTCTTCCCTTGAGCTTGAGTACCTAACAATCATCTAATATAATTTACAGTTCCTAACATCAGATCTTCACTTTTATCAAACTCACATTATTCGTACAAAAAGACAACTCACCTCAACTCACGACTAAAATTGCTAAGGAAAACTTGAAATATATTACAAACCAGATTCTGTATGCGAGCAAAAAACGCATTCAATTATCAACGAACGAGGACTCCGCCAGATCAATAGCGCGAGCAAGAGCAGCAGCTTTGTTCTCGCACTCCCTCTGCTCATCGGCTGGATCACTGTCAGCAACAATTCCTGCCCCGGCTTGGAGATGAGCGACCCACTCTCTGCGCTTGTTTGCGTCCTTGTATGAATACATTGTATCATACCGAAAGCTAGTTGGAAAAACAATAGTTCTCAGAGCAAGGGCAATGTCCATGTTACCAGAAAACGAAATTCCCCCAAAGCCACCACTGTATGGACCACGTCTAGTCACTTCTAGCTTATCGATCAGCTCCATGGCTTTCACCTGCATTGCAGTAGAGCTAAGAATGCAGAAACTCGAAAAATTAATCCTAAGCGAGTCCATATAAGATAGATTAGGAAATCATGACATCAGGTTCCATATATCAACCAATAGCGGTGTAATAAGCCGTTTCCTAACTAATTAGGTTAATCCTCAAGGTTTGTACTCGCAGGATTATACAGGTTAATTAAGTCTAGGATCAATTTAGCTAATTAATAAGAAATAAAACAAGAATGCCAACAAACAAATTAAAAAGGGCTCATGAAGAAAACCTTCGGTGCTCCACTGACTGTCCCAACGGGCAACGCAGTACGAAGAACATCCCAGCTAGTTAAATCATCAAGTAACTCTCCAGTAACCTACAATTACATTAAAGTTTCGTCCCTTAATTCAATTGGTTGTTGAGTACATACATTACACTCATGAAAATAGATATAGACCCCATGAGAAAATAAATTCTGAAACTAATGTCTACAGATGCGCGGATGTGTCATCAATCGTTATAGATATTAGGTTACTTATTATGTGTATTACCCGAAAGGAGATACTTACTGTTGAACTTATGTGCATGACATGGGAATAACGCTCAATGTTCATGAGCTCCTCAACCTTGACAGAACCAGGTTTTGAGACCTGCATGAACAAATTATCAATCGCATTATTATGGCCACAATATACTAAATGAAAGAAACAGATTATGATAAAAATCTTATAAATATTGTCACGTAAGCCATGAACAGACAAGGCACCAAGTGTGAACTTATGAAGCTAATGCTGAAATATACATCAGTGAAATACTTTTTACCCGCCATGGACTGAAAATAGATACCGGGGAGAATAAAATTTAGCATATGCATGGTATTACACTCTGGAGAATAAAGTTCAACATACAGTAATAATCATACAAATACGAGAAAGGAAAGATTACAAACCTTCCCAACATCATTCCTTCCCAAGTCTACAAGCATAATATGCTCTGCACATTGCTTTTCATCATTCAAAAGCTGCTTTTCCAGCATTAAATCTTCTTTAGGTGTTTTTCCTCTTCTAACTGTCCCAGCAAGAGGCCGGTTGGTGATCGTTTTCTAATAACAAAAATAAGAAATGCAAATCTCAGCAATTTATTGCTAATGACGACTACAACACTATAGTAGGAAAACAAAAGGGACCAAAGAAAACATAAAATGTAGGACATCTTGTAGGAACCATCGTAGAGGTTTAGGAGCTAGCAACAGAATAAGACGAACACTCAGATGTTAAATTTTTTGGACTTCCTTTACTCACCTTCTTGACACGTGTCAGAATTTCTGGACTTGAAGCAACCAGAATACAGCCTCTAGCCTGATCATGGAAGTATATACTCATATAATCTCAGAATTACAAGGTGAACAAGTAAATTGGAACCAATGACTCACTGAAAACGAGGCAAACCTGTAAATAAGTCATATATGGACTTGGATTAACTATCCTCAATGCTCGGTAAATTTCAAATGGGTCTGCAAATGTTCGCCTCTCAAAACGCTGGCTTAATACAATCTGAAATATATCCCCAGCTAGAATGTGCTCTTTAGCTTCCAAAACTGCCTCCTTATATTCCTCACTTGTCAAGCTTGAGTCCTCCAATTTAGTACCAAAAAGTTGAGTGTTGAACTCTATTGAACCTGCAGGCAGCCTAGGGCTGAAATTGACAGCCGGTACATTTTTACATCAACCTTAAGTTTTTTGTTTTTAAAAAAGTAATTAACAAGTATGGAGAACTAATTCCCCCAGCCCTGAGGCAGCCTCGAGTTGAAATTGACCTTTGAATAATTTATGATTAAAAGTTAAAACTGGTATTAAAGAGGGAGGGATGAGTAAGAATATAGGAGGGGAATAGAAACTCAACAAAAAAATAGAAGAGAAATGTGAAAGAAAGGAGTTGATTACTCACGTGATAATGTCATGCACTCTAGATAGCAATGTTTCCAATCTATTTATTCCATCATTGAAGGCCTCGTCAACAGAAGAATATTGATCTAATTGCACCCAGTGAATTACATGTGCTTTCTATAGTAGACAAAATTGAAAAATAGAAATGGTTATAGCCACAACAGTAGCACCCTATTTGTTAAAATAAAAATTTACAACCCAAGCATGCAGTTAACTAATTCCCCTAGTTCAATAATGGAGTAGGATGCAAATATTTTGATTCAACGTGGCGGAAAAAACAAACAAGAACTTCGAAGAAAAAGAATAAGCATAAGAGCGAGTAACTAGGAAGAAAAAAAAAAAAAACTATTTTAACAGAAAAAAAGCAGATGTCATTATGCTGACATGCATTTGAATCAAAGTGTCTCCAATTTATATATTTTCTTCACTAAAATCTTCCATGAAAATCACAGTACCTTGTCCACATGATCGAACACTATCACATCGTCATAAAGACCAAGATGAACATCAGGAAGATTTCTGTCATCTGGTGGTGCACTCGGAAATGGCAGCTTTTTCTTCTCAACATAACGTACTGTATCATAAGAGAAGTAACCAACCCAGCCGCCTGATAAAGAGAATGGATGTTGTTAACCACCAACTAGTGACTTCGAAAACCTCAATTTTTTAAGACTGAATTATACAATAATACGAGAATAGATTTATGGCAATTTTGTGACAAGTAAGTCTTTTGCAAGAGTCCAGAATATCACACAATACTTAGTGTCAACACAGTACATCTACAACCTAAAAATGTACAGGGAAATATGAGCTGTACTGACTGATAGCCCACAGTTCTACTTGCCTAGTCCAAAACTTTGAGACAAAAGGAAAAAATTAAGCAAAGCGTGGTCTTCATTTTTATAAATAACTTCACCACAACTTTACGAGTCTAAGCTTTGTTAACAAACCACGTTTAAGGAGTAAATAACTTCACCACAACTTTACAAGTCTAAGCTTTGTTAACAAACCACATTTAATGAGAAGTGGTTTACTTTGAACTGAGAGGATTAAGATAAGAGTACTACTAAAAATATTTAAAGCATGTTATTTGTGTACTGATCATACCACAAAATGCTTCTGGAAGTTCATCAAGAAGTTGGGGTGTCCATCCCTCCATGATTCTCCGAGGAACAGTCATTGGATCCTCCACGATCTCCTCTGTCCTACAACCTTCTCTGTGGTCCATAATGGTAACCATGTTCTCCTTAGCCACGATTTCAATGGATGGTTGGGCACCAATAACACTGTACCGGCCCTAACAAATGATTTACACCAAAAATTTGTAAGTGATTAATTATTGTCTAAAGTCAGATGCAAACAAATACAAATGATACAAGGGGCTGAGGACGCTTACAACATTGGAATCGTTGGAACCCGGCTCAACTGACTCAAACAGAAAACTTGGAGCATCTCTATCATCCTCCTTAACCAGACATCGGTAAGCAAGAACAGGAGTTAGATGATCCGAGAATATGCTCCGAGACAGAGGAATTAAATTCCCCTTCTTTGAGGCTTCTACAAACTTCTCTGATTCGTCGGCTGCAGTAAAATCAATCGTACAAATCAAAACTCGCATAGTATAACCAATTCAGTTCCTTACAAACAGACATTGCCTGACAGAATCAAATTTTGAATTCTAAAATTTGGGCAGATTATAATCATATAATGACCACCACTCTCATTGTTCGGCTAATCGAACCGAAATTAGCATTTTACAATGTAAATCAAAACACAATTAACTAAAAGCCCAGAAATTTATTTTCTATATTTTCTTCCAGTAAAACAATCATAGAACTCAAATGTAAATGGCAAATACTCAATTATCCACCCAAAGTTCCACATTTTCTCGGAAACCAAACACATCCCAGAAAGAAAATGTAGTTTAATCAACTGCTCCAGAAGAAAAATTGAAAATTTACCCAATGAGGCAGATGAGAGGGCCGAGCATCTCAGTGTGAAGACACGGGGCGTGGCGCGAAGCAGAGACAGAGAGCTGGAAACTCTGTTATGAAATTTAACGGAGACCGTTGACAGCGTCGGGAGAGTTGACGGCAGTTGACGGGAGCCAAAACGGCTAGGGTTTCCAATTTCCATGGCAGAAGAAGAAGAAAGCAGGTTGGTTTCGAGTTTGAACAGACGAAGTTGCCGTGGTGACTTCTGAGAGGCTGAGACTGGAGAAAGACTGAGCCAGACACTGCTTATTGGGCTTTTGACTTTGGGCTCAAATATCCTAATAACTCAAATTACTTAAACTACGCGTGTCAAGAAGCTTTTGTATAAAATAAAATGAGTTTTAAATAAAAGTTCGTGGTACTGTTTATTTTAACAAAAAATCACATTTTTACACTAAAAAGTCAAATCTGGTACTATTCATTTTACCCTTTATTTTGTCCTTATAGTTAAAACTCAAAGTTTTCAATCTATTTTCATTAGTTTTCCTTAAAATAAAAGACGAAAAAAATAATTTAAAGATAGAAAATAAAATGAATAAATATTTTCGCATAAGCTTTTTTTATTTTATGAACATATTTACTTATTTATGTTCGTTGATTTTACAATTATCAAAGAGAAACTTAATATGCATAACCAGCTGGCTGGTCGATCTCAGAAATCTTATCGGCCTACAAACCGAAGACGGGCAACCACAGATGGATTGGCCGAACTTCGCCGCTTGGGCCTCTAAGAGATCGACCTCTGGCTACACATTATGTTTTCTATTTGTACTTCTTTGGCAATAATTGGTATTTACTTGTTATTGTATTTACAAATTTTCTTATATCTAAAATCACGTAATTCTAATTTAAATGATATAAATGGGGTGATCAACAAACGTATAATTTAAGGTATAGTATCAATTTAATAAATATGCATGTTATAGCATGGGTTCATTGACAAAATCATGCGACAGTGATGCTATTTCACCAAAAGATTAGTTAATTATCACATCATTTCATGTGTATTTTCACACATAATTGCTAGGAAATAACGAGAATCGAATCCTTATCATGAACGTGAGAGATCATAATGCTAGTTCTATAGTATCTTAAAAAGAAATCTTTGTAACAAAAACATGAAAATAAATAAACATTATTATCCTTTCAGAAAGAAGAATGTGTTACATTCCTATGTTTATACAAAATAAGTTACATCTTTTGAATTACAAGTATAACATATACTAATTCAACAACCTTCTCTCGGTTGTTTTCCTTTGTATCATCTTTTTAAAGAACGAAACAGCGAAATTGAACTCTTGACGGAAACTGGTCTGAAATTAGATGCTTCTCGTCGCCGGAAATCTGCATTCGAACAGTAATATGAAACTGTAAGAGATAAAACGACCCCTGACGGAAACTGGCAAGATAAATATTGATGAGTAAATGTTCAATACTTGGCTTCCAAGGCACATTATCTGCAGGAAAGTTTTCACTGGACACATATTTTATTTCAACTGTGCAATGAATATTCTTTTTACCCGCATGTTGCTAACCCTATGTTAACGTCTTCGTTTGTATGGTTGAAGCATTCAGTTCAAAATATAAAAGCGACCTCAAGCTAACAAGGCTCCCCGCTTTGCAAGGATAGAAGAAAACGTCTATCGTACGCAGTCTTACCTTTGCTTTGCAAAGAGGCTATTTATATAACTCGAACCAGTGACCTTTTAGTCACAAAGGAGCAACCTTTCCATTGCGCCGAGGCTCGCCTCATGCAATTCAAAATATGAGATGCACAATTCGTAATCAATGCAATGCATTTCGAGAGAACTGTAAAAGGTAAGGTTTCGGACCTTGTATTTGAATTTTGAAGCAGGTGGGTAATGGGAGCCGCCGGTATCAAGCATAAGAAGAATCTGGAGTACATATTCTTTGAATACAACTACTGAAGACAGTTCCGAAAGAAACGAATTCCCTGTTCAAACATAAAAGAGGTAAACATCAACAAGCTGAAAGAAATTACAAGATTATATCGTAAATGAAAACCGGAGTTTAAAAGAGGCTTAGATATATTGTGACCACACCTGTAGTGCAAAAGTGATGTCTGCTTCATCTGCTGCATTCATTGTCACTCTTTTAAGTTTTTCGTCTCGAGATTGACCACCCAACTTCAGGAGGCCCTGCACGTAGATTATGCCTCAGTAAGTAACTTGTTTCTCCTTTACCAAGTTGGTGAACTCGTATTAAAATCTAATAACGTATTGTCAGAGAACCCCGATACAAGGAATGTTATATTAACAGATGTATTTGCTTACCTGGTCATTTAGCACTCTGCACATACTTGAAAATTCAAAAATTCCGACTGGTGGAATTAATGTTGATTTGCAGATGTCTATATAAGATTTATTTAGCTGCAAATATGTGAAAAGCACAGAAATCAGCAACGTAAGTTTTACATGCTTGTGTTATCGTTTATCATCAAACAATGGAAAGAAAACATACCTGTGCTACAGTTGAATCCTTCTTTTTCCCACGGAAAAGCCTCACGGCAGAGCAAAGTATAATCTGCCGTGAAATAGGGCACTTGCATTAAAATTAATGATAGGATGCCAATCTATATGTTCGTTTCATGGATCGGAACTAGAGTAACTATTTCCGAAGAATTGTATTACTCAAAAGCCTCACAGCCTACATTCAACGAGTACATGTCACCAGAAAAAGGGCTACCTGTTGATGTTGCGGAAGACTTTGTATGGTATCCACTACTGGTGATTTGAATGTCTTTGACAAAGCAGAAGCCATATGACCAATTGTCACCTGCAATACACAAGTGAAAATTTAGAACGTAAATAGATCAGAAAATGAAGTACGCATTGTGAAACTTTTAGGTTTTCACAATTCAAAGTTTTTACTTGAAACTTTTGGAGTTAAAGAATGAATCAAATAAAGATAATGGAATTGGAAAATTTCTGAAATCTTCTTGCACAAACAAAAGAATGAACTGAAACGAATGCATGAAATCTGTCAGTTTGGTGATTCAGATAAGTTCTTAAGGCATGTTGGGTCAATGGTGATCGCTTACAACATCAGTCTCCTGTTTTTTCACAACAGGAGCTGGAGCAGGAGCCGTCTGCTGCTCAAAGAATGCATCCACTACTGATGATGAATTCAAGTTCCCAGCAGATTCTTTCACCTCTGCTTCCAGAATCTCAATGGCACTCCTGGAAAAAAGTTTAGGAAAAGTTACGCTCATAACCCCACGCAATGCTCCTACAAATAGAGTCAAAAGTCACCGGATATATAGACGAATTCTCTGACATTTATATGACTTGTAAGGCATTTACATTTTCTGATACATTGATGAATCTAAGGTGCTTGTTCCTTTCTTACACCTTTTCAATTGCACAGTCCATATCTATTCCAATTAATCCGAATCGTCAAATTAAGACACCTTTCGTACAATTTAATAATTTATCATGCAACTCAACAAAACTAACCTGCAAATACAAAGAGCTTTCCTCATATCTCCAGATGCGGCAGCAACTTTCTGCCATTTTTCATTGTTAAGTACTCAGCCTATATGCTTTTAACATAAAGATTGGTAACATCTAAATCCACTTAAGGATGTTCTGGAAAATATGATAACAATAGCACACTTACTCTGGCACAAAGTTCTAATGCTGGTGGTTGAAAGACGGTGTAAGGTAGTGTCTGTTGGAACACAATAACTGTTAGTACTCGGTAAATATACCGAGACAATAAGAAAGAACAACTCGTATATGAATACTCCACAGCAAGGGAGAAAAAAATATTCCTAATTCAGGCTCGTGATTAATTTATAAATGAAGGCATGAACTTACAATTAACCTCTGTTGAAGAATCCTGAGAATCTGGTCATAAGAGTATGCCCGAAAAGTAATAACCATAGGTTTGCCTAGAACATGAACATAATACGTAAGCACACTAGTTGCTAGTAAATTACACTCCAAATACAGTACAGCATCTCATTGAAGAAAAACGAGTTAACAAAGCTATTCAACTCACAATTTAATGACTGAAGTCTTGGAAGAAAACGATCGGCCAGGTCTATGGCATTTGCCACTCCTGCAAAAGCATAAATAGTATGAGAACTTCACATATTACTACAAATTTGTAACTGAACTTACCTTATGTTAACTAGATTTAGTACCTATGAGTATGCATCTCGAGAATTGGTACGTTGTGAGCATAAAAAGATCATGAAGCACCACCCGGTCTTTAGTAATTAAGAAGTCCAACTCATCAGCTATTACCAGCCTGATGGAATAGAAACTATTTTAGTATAACCACTCTTTATTACATTCTGTCAAACATTGCTCAGATCGTGTTCGAACGAGGATAAATTACTTACGTCATCGTCCTTCTAGAATACAAAGGCTTTTGAGAGTACAGATTTTGGAGAAGCTGCAGGGATGAGGTTTTGCTTTTAACTTCCTTCGGCGTTTGGTCTTTACCAAGTATCTGCCATTGCAAACCAAATGTGAGCACATCATCGGTCATAACTTACAACCAACAACAGAAGAAGCGTTCGAGTTTCGTTACCTTAGTGAAAATGTCAGAAGTCTTTGTTAGAGAAGAACAATTCAAAGCCAACACATCCGGTTCCTCAAACCCAGCCTACCAATAAGAACAATTCCCAGTGTTAGTTAACAATTTGTATCGAAATAACACATCTTTCGGACATGGCGGTTAATCAAACATGTAGTATACATTCTAAAGATTCTATGATATTTGTACAATTAAGCACATAAAATCATTGAGGAGCAATTCGCTCACCTCTCCTGCCCAATCAACCAAAGCCTGCTTCACTTTCTCAATGGACAGAGATTTTCCGGTCCCCGGACACCCACAGACGTACAAACTCCCAGCCTTCTCTTGCTCTATGCATTGTTTCAAGAACTCCAAAACCCTCTTCTGCTCGTCTTCCCGGCACGAAACAGTTGAAGGCACGGTTGAAACGTGCAATGCCTCCTTCACCTCACTGATTTGCTTGACATCTACAAGTCCAACCAAAACAATTTCCCAGTTCAAACACCAAAGACACACATTTTCCCATAAATTAAATTAATTTCGCTTGAAAATAGTCACCTTTCGGGTTCCATTTTGGTTTCTCAACTGATTTTTCGACTGATTTGCACAAAGTCTGGACCTTCTTTTGGGTGAAATACTTCTCAATTCCCTGAAATTATTTTCAAATTAACCAACGAGATAAAATCGATAGCTTTATCAATCTCGCAAATTACTTCACAGTTACAACTTATCAACAATAAAATCCAATCTCACATTTGCCTGAGCGTTAACGCAAGTACTGAGCCGCTTTCGAGGCGAACCCAATTTCATGGGCTTGGAGATCGGACTCAGCTTCATCGGCGACGAGTTGGATCTGAGCTTCCGCCTCGGAGGCGTGGAACGGCAGGCGGATGAGACGGCATCGGGCGTACTCTCCGATTGGGTGGCCATGATGTCTTCGTTAAGTTCGAAGCTGCGTTTGGCGATGGCGGGCATTGTGTTTGGAGGGAAAGGAAAATGGCGTGCAGGCGGGCGAGGCTTCGAACACGCGGGAAGAAACGGGTGGGAGATGTTGATAAAGGTTAAACTTTTAGCGGGAAGAAAACTTGAGTTTGGCGCGCTGTCGCGCGCGCGGTTGCCAAATCTGGGCGCGGGACAAAAGGTGAGCTGAGGTTAAGGTGTTTGATTCAAATCTTCAAGAATTAAATATTTACAAATATTCTTGGTTGAATTTTTTTTAATAATTTAAAAAAGAAGTCAGATCATCAATCGCGGTTTATAAAATATGATTTAAGTAGATAAGTCTCGACCATTATCCATTTGAAAACTCTCATATTTTGGTTACATTTGACTCAATTGTGACTTCATCATGATAAGAACCAATATTATTTTATTGCAAACTACGAATATTATTTAATTAAAAGGAACAAAATTCTCGAGACAGCTACAAATTGAAAACTACATTGTGACTGACTTCATAATAAGAAATTCATGTGAATTAAATCTCTGTATATCCAATATGATTGGAAAAAAAAAAAAACCTGAATGTATTAAGTGGAGTTAATAGAAGAACAAATGAAAGTAGAATATTCACACCCCCTTGAGCTAAGAAACCGAATGCGTTGGTCAGCGTTCATATTCAGTACGTGCCTTGCTTCTCTTCTCTCCTCCCTCCAAACTCAATGCATCCACTTCATATCTCCCTCTCACATCTATGCATCTCTTTGTTTCTCATCTTTGAATCCCACATAAGGCATCGCTATCAAGAGATAGATTCGTTTGCAAATGGAGGTAGAACACACATAAAATTGGGTTAAATTCTATGTAGTTTGATAGGACTGGGTTCATATCGAAAACAATGTAGAAACACAAATTTAGGATTTTGATATCTCCTCCAAATGTTGAATTGAGTCTAGATTATTGCTATGTCATTGTTCGACTATTGACATGCTATCGTACCCGCGGACCTCTCATTTTTCCTCCCATTGTTCAACTGTTGAGACGTGTACCATAGATCGCCCTCATGGCATCAATTGTTCAACTGTTGATATATCCTTGTTTTAACATTGTTTATCATCATTGTGTGTATTATAACAAGTCATTTCAACCCACTTGTACAGTGAAAATTCTCTTACATTCTAGACGTCCAATTTTATCCAACCGTCTGCACACGCCTCAGAATCTGACCCCTTATCCAACAACTCTCATCGTAAGCGCTCCCTACCTCAAGATAAAGACACATCAAGTTTTTTTTCACCAAAATATGTGTATGATGATGATCTCTCATTTAATTTATTTACACATGGAATCATTTTGGACCTCACTTAGTTGTAACAAGTAAGACTATGGTGAAAAATTGGTGCATGTCAAGCACTGTTTGTATTAAGGGCTGTACACTTACAAGATATATATGACAGTGACCGGTGGCCCGTGACCGGATATAAATTTTGTTTAGATATGTATAAGATAATATAATGTTTGAATGAATGTATTTTAGCATCATGTACATCAATAGGGTAGGGCTCTGCAATGTGGTCCGTACTCTTCTTCAAAGGAAAAAAGGCATCTGTTTGATGAGTATGTATATGGTGATAGAAGGTGTTAATTTCATGTCCTATTTGGATAATGGGTCCATACTATATGTAGTGACAAAATGGACAACTCCAAGCCAACAAAGTTTCCGTTTTGTGAGTGTTAGAGAGGAAACATCTATCGTATGCAACCTTTTTCTTGCTTTGCAAAAGAGGTTGTTGTTTCCACGACTCGAATCTGTAATTTTCTAGTCATAAAAAAACAACATTTTCGTTGCACCAAGGCTATCAAACCAATAAGACTCATTGATTTGTGAATTAAGAGGAACGTCGACTATCGTATTGGTCAACTATACAGTGACACCACCAAATAAATGCTTAGCATATTAGCTTAGTTTATGCGGTTAAGATTGCGCACTAATAACTGTCTTTAGTGTGTCGCGGCTCACGCCCACTCAAATCAAATCTTGTGGTGTTTGCAGCTAAGACCAAGCATTGTTATAGCATAAGCTATTCTGCCTTCGTTTGGCGAAAATTGTTAACAATTTGTCGAGAGAATCTCTCAACTGCAATCCAAAGAACTAGTGTAGAAGTGTAGAAAATCTTCATCTTTTGGATAAGGATAATACCTTCCTTATTTTCGGAAAGGAGAAACGTCTTCATTCCTTATTAACGTGGTCCGTACTCTTCTTTAAAGGTTTAAAAAAAATATATAGATATATATATGCACGAACGTAACTTTGAAATAATTTTTTTAGAGATGATATTTGGATGACAATAAGGATGATAACATTTTTTTTTGGGTAAATTACACAAAACTACCTCAACTATTGGTGTCATGACACTTTCATACCTCATCTTTTAAAATTGACAATGTCAGACCTCATCTTACAAATTTGTACCAATATCAGACCTCCGTTAATTTTTCTGTTAAATGCTGACATGACCAGAGACGGGACCACTTTTTATTAAAAAATTATTAAAAACTAAAAAAAATCATTTAATATTAATAAAAAATTAAAAAATTAAAAAAAAATAAGAAAAAAAACCTCAGTTCGTCCCTTCCCCCCTTCTTCTCTCTCTCGGCTCTCTCTCTTTTCCCTCTATGCGCACCTACATCCCCAAAACCCATAAACCTTCCCACCCGTCCCTCCCCCCCCCCCCAACCTTCATCCACCACCCTTTCTTTCTCCTCTCTCTCTCGCCTCTTTCTCTTCTCTCTCTCTCTCTCTGGGCACCTGCATCCCCAAAATCCCAAAACCCAGAAACCCTTCTCACTCGTCCCCCCCCCAACCTTCCTCCACCACCCCCTTCTCCCCACCCGTCGATCCTCCGTCCGCGCCCCACCGAATCAGGCCCTGCATCCTCGTCGCCTCGCCGATCTTGTCCCAGGCCAGACGGACCTGCTGCAAAAAAAAACAAAAAAACAAAATCTGGGTTTTTTTGGTCCAAATTTTTTAAATATAAAGGTGAAGAATGGACGAAGGAAGAAGGTGAAGAATGGCTGAAGGTGAAGGTGAAGAATGAAGGTGAAGGTGAAGGTGAGAGAGATAGGAGAGAGAGAGAGATGGAACGCAGGGGAGAAAGGGAAGAAAGGGAGAGATGGGGTCGGATTAGGAAGAAGGAGGAGAGAAAGTGAGAGAATTATTGGGGGTGGGTCCCACATGTTTTAAAATAAAAATATTAAAATAATTTATTTTTAATTTATTAATATTTTTATCCATTTGGCTAGGAAGTGGGTCCCGTCTTAAGCCACGTCAGCATTTAACAGAAAAATTGACGGAGGTCTGACATTGGCACAAATTCATAAGATAAGGTATGACATTGTCACTTTTAAAAGATGAGGTATGAAAGTGTCGTTCGATCCATAATTAAGGTAATTTTGTGTAATTTACCCTTCTTTTTTTCTTTGAACAACCTAAGATACTCTGCACCAAATTTATCTAAGCTATATATGGGGAGGGGAGGAAGAGGGTTTGAACCCACCTGATGCAATGAATTGAAGAGAAAAACCCTATCCACTATGGCAATTCACTACTTGCGAGCATGGATGCTTTTGATTATTCTTATTGCACAGTAAACTGATGTTACATTAGTGGAAATTGAGGATGTTTGTACCATATTGTATCGATCCTGAAACCTCCAAATACCGATCAACTAGGAAACCTCGTGAACCATCCGAATGGACTCTGCTGAGGCACCCATGTCGAAGCACACAAATTAACCTCACAACAAGTGAGAACCACAACTCGTGGCTATTCCCATAGCTAATTAATGGGAGATCTCCCTTCAACTTGAAGGCCAATCACAACGCAACAAGTGACAACACCAAATTAAGTGCATTCAATCTCACATTGACCTAGTCTAGAAATCATCCCCAACTTTGCCTCTTTAAAAAAGTAACTTCTACTCCCTTCAAAAGGTTAAACATCATTACTACTTAACAGTACTATATTACCACTAAACTCATCCATGCGCGTGATGCCTCAAACATATTTTGCTATTTTAAGCATCAAAGGCTCTTAAGCAGGTACCACACTGGTGCCCTTCAACACTTACTCTACCTTCCTTGTATCCGTCTATCTTGAACCGAAGTTCCCTCGTGATGATCTCTACATCACACTTTACATTGACTCAAGATCCACCCGATTTTGTGCATCAATAGAGAACGTTAATTTACAGAGGCATAATAGCTAGAAACTGAAACCGAAATCATATCAACAAGTGATGAACCGAAACCATATCAACAGGTGATGAAACCTTCTTGAGCCAAATTACAGAGGCATAACAATGTGATATACAAACTAGGGAGATATTTTTAATTAAGGAGAGATGTTTAGCTTTCATATGTAAACACCTCCCACACCTTCCTTGGTAATATTCATGCATAGTGTTGTCAAGGTTGTCGTAGGCTCCATTCATGCAGTATTACCAATATATACTTTGGACAACCAAATATGCATTTGCAAGTTGAAATCCATGAACATCACAAACTAACTAGAACGATCCTATTTGCAGAAACCCTACTGGTGGTATTCGCCTTCGTGTTTAACTTTATGCACAAAAGTAGCTAGTCAGACGACCAAATTTGGATTTCATTTGAGGTAGACGATAAACCCTAGAATTCTGCATGTCCAATCACAACCAAAGAAAACTAAGGCATCAAATATATAAATGATCCACAAGGCCACATTCACATCATATCTCATTGGCCCTTCTCGTGTAAATATTTATTTATTATTTAATAAAATAATATTTTGTGATATATTTTTTGTATGGACTTGAATGTCTCGTCTCAATTAAAGGGCTCGATGTGATCAGAAATCATTTCAACGATCAAACTTGAAAGTGGCCCCTGCACAGGGATACAATCCGCGAAGGCGAGGCGACCACTTGCATGTCGAAAGGGACCGGTACTAAGCCACGACGACAACTTATATATTTCTGCATGCACATATATGCATCATATTACCAAAATATCCTCTCCCTTCACACAACAACCATGCACACGTAGTGCCCATAATATGATTAATTAACCAATTAATAAATTAATCATTCCTTGTACAGATCTCAAAGATTAACCAAATGAAATGTTTATCTCCCCCTCACACCTTATCAAATTACAAAATTATATAACTTTTCAGGAACGATGGGGATCCACGCGTCTTTGGTAGGCTTTTCGTTTAAGTAAAAGTTCGGACTATTTATCGAATTATGTTTGTTATCCTTTGCTTGTGCTTGGCCTACGTACTATAATCTACTTTATATCGCTTTAGGCTTACCTAATGTCCCTTGTTGGCTTCTTATAGGACATGCGTGTTTAACTTATGGTATAATTTTACTTTATTTTGATAAATGATAGGATATTTAAACTAAATTTATTTGCATCGTAAACAGGAATTTTTGAACTTGGAGAAAATGAAGCAAAGTAGCCACCTTGATTAAACCTAATAAACAGGTACATGACACTTTAGTACTCATACACTCCCCTATTAAAAATGGAGACAAAATCTTGGTCTTACCCTGGTACGTTTTTGTTAGAACTCATCTTAGATGAAAACTGAAGTACAAAAAGAAAAAAGAAAGATGTACATGTATTTATATATAGGCACATCCAATGATAAATGTGGGTTAATGTATTTCAATATTTTTAGAATAATCTCTCATATATTAGGCATAATAATGAAACTAATTCCTCAAAAAACAAGATAAATTAGGCAGAATAATGAAACTAATTTCTCAAAAACCTTTGCTTATGAAACATGGACATATATTCTTTAATTTCAAAGGAAAAAGAGAAAAACGCATAGTCACATATCATTAAGAAGCTTGCATATCAATAATTTCATTTTTATACAAACGATATTCTACATTAGATATAATCAGTGGCGGAGTCAGCATGGGGTCATTGGTTGTCATTGACCCCAACAACTTCAAAATCCTCCATGTATTTGTTTGTATATTGTATTTGACCTCTATAAACAGCTAATGCAAACAAAATTACAATTTTCTCTTCATACTTCTTCTATTTTCTTCTATCATAATTTCTCCTCCTATTCTCTATTCTTGTATGAATACTTTAGTTGAAAAGCTTCGGTAGTCTTCAATATTACTCCGCATTATTCTGCATCCACTATCGACAAACCTCTATAAATAATAGTAGTTGTCGACATATGTTGGCATAAACTTTAGGCATATGTTAACAAGGATTGGCAGGTGCCTACTAGGTGATTGACAAAATGGCCCAATAAAGCTTTTTTGGTTGATATTATGACCCCATTATTTAAAATCATGGCTATGCCACTGGATATAACTAAACTAGTACGGTAAGGAGAGTCCAATCTCAATGCAGTAAGAAATACACAATGCTCTAACTAACTTGACTAAGAACACGTATGTGAATATCAATATTATTTTGCTTATTTTTAAAGCTTGGGCATCAGTAGTATTTCGCTTATTTGTGAAGTTTGAACGGATCGGTAGTAATGGAAATGGAAACAAAAACTATGAAAGGGAGAGATGGAACTATCGAATGCTTTTTTTGGGTGGGAGAGGTGTCGAGAGAAGTAGATGAGGAGATAAGAAGATTGCCGTGGCATTGGCGTCCACATGTCTTTGTCCAAACTATATAGAAACCCGTGTGGATTGGAATTTGAAGGTCCCTCCTTTGCAATGTTTAATTTTCCTTTGTATTTTGGCTATTCCTCGAGTCTCGACGAACCCTTTTATCTCTTCTTTAAATCTTCGTTTATAACTTTTAAGGCCAGACAAGAAACCCTAGAGATTTCTAGCATTCACCACTGTACCTTCTTGCAACGTTTTTCATGGAACTGCATGCGTACGCGTGTTAATTACGATATCTCGATTTTCAATCAATATCCTTCCTTTGGTCCACTCCTAACTTCATGTTTGTAAAGGTTCAGTGCACTTGTAAGCATTCGATTGGTTCACATGCAAACAATTTTTTCCTTTTCTTTTCTTCAAGAAAATAAAAACGATAACGTTCCAAAAACAAAAGGAATTTGCTTACAAACTCGTACACTGTTTACAGTTACCGATTAGTATTCTGGAGTTTTGTTTATATCACCGTTCCATATCTCAGTGCAAAAACTTATAATGCAACTAAAGACCTACTACTTAACTATTGGAAGATGGCAGAGTGGAGGTGCCGGGATTAAATGTTCCCTCTCCAAATGACAAAGAAAGTATATATATTTGTGTGTGTGTGTGTGTAACTGAGTAACGTAGGTGTCAATGCACTTAATTAAAGTAGGTTGTATAATTTATAGTTTATCGTTTAGATTATATCACAAGTAGTATGAATTCTGCAATTTGGATTTATTATATATACGTCTCAGGTACTTTTTGTTTGAAAATAGGGATCCCATATGGATCATATTACAAAATAATATACAATTAATATATAGAAGTTTCCACTCATAATATTATTGGGATCTTTTGTGATAAAACCTAATACCTGATAATAGGTGGTTAAGTTGGAACAATATCAGTAATGTTGTAGTTGACCATGATAAGCCTGAAAATGTTTATCATGATAAGCCTGAAATGTTTATTATGGTATCATAGCAAAGTGTTCTTTTGGCACATCCTGAGCCCAATTTACTAGGCTTGAATTTGCTTTGCGCTAGCTCCAGCTTAAAGCTATTGAATGAATGGGCCCTCAAAAACTTGTTTTGGCCCTAGTCTCTTGATGATGATCGAGCTCTCAAAAAGTTATGTTAGTTTCAACATAATGACTTGTTAAGTTCCCTATAATGTGGGAATTGGTTTTCCTTGTGACCTTGTGTGGGCCCACTAGTGAGGGGGGTGTATTGGAAAATAGAATACCACATCGGTAACATGACAAAATATACAATCAATATATAAGAGTTTCCACCCAACCCTAATATCACTAAAGACCTTTTGTGATAAATCCAACGTCCAGTAATAGATGATTAAGTTATGACACCTAAAAGTTTATCACACTTTTTTATGAAGTGAAAATTGATTCATAACTTAGCTATATATGACCAATTAATATAAATCTTGAAAAGATATAGCTCAACAACATCTAAATAAATAAGGTACTTCTTCCACCACAAGGGAGCCTGATTAAACCAACCCCATATCCAGAAAGCAAACTTAAAACAACAAACTCTCATAGCTAGGGAGAAACTACACATATTAAGTTGCTCCACTTATGTGGACTCGTAAGTAGTCGAACAAAAAGACTAACTACAACAATTATGGCGGAGCCGATGCACCTCGAAAATATTATGTGTCGATATCCTAGAGAGATAGACCAGAGATCTGGTTGAAATGCATCCTCCACCTAACTATTGAGTTAAGAGCACATTTTATGTACCTTGAGTTAGAGTATATTAGCTATGTACCTTGAACAATATATTTGTCACGATTTCAGATAGATGGATTAGTGATCCTACTATTAATTATGTTAAATAATATTCCTCACTTGCATAGTATCAGTCTTCTCATGGTCCAAACTCAACGGTGGCAACTAAATGCAAGAGTTGCGCTCGTTGCGGGACTTAACCCTTCACACCCAATGTCTTCCTATAGATAGTAATGGTGTCAACTCATATGTCCGTATTCTACCTACTGACATATAGCAGGTGTGGAATTTATCACAAAATATATACTTCGATACAATTAGTTAGTAAAACCATTTAATTTATAATGTTATTCATTTTGTCAATGGCTCAATTACAAACTGTTTGGGCCCAAAATATTGGTTTGGGCCGAGATTTATTCTCAGCCCAGAAGACCTTACAAAAAGGTTTCCATGGACCGTTTAAGTTCATAGGCTTCCTAACCTAGGTCGGCCAAGTCATGCTGCGAGATGAGTAATTGAATAGTGGCACAATAAAGAGTCTTAGCAAGATATGGATATTGGTAAACCAGGAGTGAATCCGGCTTGATAAAGGATTGGGTTCAAAGTCCTTATGAAAATGGGATTGGTCGAGATATTGTTCGATCAGAATAAGAAGTCCTAATCCGAGTAGGATTTTAACTCGATCTAAAGAGGACCTGATGCTATAAATAGAAGAGGATGTGCATCGTTCAAAAAGCCCATTCAATTCAACATACAACTGCCCTGCGCAAATTCTCTCAACAACTTTGAAACTTTTTTCCTTTTCTTTTTCGCCGACACACCTTTAGTTTGGATAAACAGCACTGTGAAGGCAACCGGTGATATCTTCAGTCGGCATAGATAGCACTGTCACCGTAGAACCAGCCGGTCTCGCCGTATCTTCAGTCGACATAGATAGCACTGCGTATAGGGTGACTGGTTATCTATCCAAGTCTCGGTCGAGAAGGATTTCTGAATCCTTATTGGTCGAGGTCATCTCATTAGCCTTCTCGACGAAGTGAGGTGTTACAGTTTATCAGGCTCGGCACATTGCGCGCCGAGTTAGTTTATGATTGGATACTCTCAAGTGGGATTTAGAGTTCGGCATTCAGACGGCCGAACCACGTTTATTATTAAGACATATATCCGCTTTGAGTATTTGTGCCCTTACACTTTGGTGTCGATTCGGCGTGAGTTTACTCTGACGAATACCATCACTGTGACCGAATCCGACGACGACGATTTGTGAACTTCGTAAGAATAGTAGCCTTGTCTTCAGGTTCGAGAACCCAAGAGGCCAAGACGTGTTCCTTCCTCGGTCGCAATCGCGAGACGCAGAAGTCAGCCGCGTACCCAGCGCAACATCAACAAATTTTACTCCTCGGCCAAGCTCGGCCGACGAGTTGGCACGCCCCGCATTCAACCGAAGGACGTAGTTAGCTTATAGATTACTCGACCTGCGCGCCACGTAGGCTTGGTAGTTTTTAGGGTCAACACAAACCCAATAAAACAGTATCATATTCATTTTAGTTAACATCTTAATAAAATTCGGTTTTTGCATGTAACAATAACCATATGAAGTTTGATATGTAGTATGAAAAAGATCACCTTTTTACAAGTGCCATTTGGTTGGCACTTCCTGTAGCTAGCTGCATATACTTGGCAGGATCTCCTATCAAACATCAAGCAACAAACTTTCACATGCTCCATGTGGAGAGTGTAGGGTAGCCATGTCCTTAATATGGAACACAATCTGGGCAAGTACCATCTCCAAAGGCACTACAGTTTGAGCCTTTAGGTACAAAGGTAAAGCACAATATGTACATATCATTGTCACATTTCCATCTTCATTGGTCGTGATAACTCCTTGCTGCTAGGAAGTGCCTGCTGATTGGTCCACACCTCTTGTGCCACCAGCAAACGTGTCGAAAGCCCTGTGCAACACATGGACATCGACGCCTAATACTGCAAGTTACAAGCACTCTTTCATGTGACGATCATCGCCCCCTTTAATACAGCTGGTGGCAATGGAAACTTTTACCATCATACATGCAGAGCATCCCCAGTGAAGGGTTCTATATGGGGCTGAAAAAATGGAGGATATAGCCCATTTTAGAGCTCTGATGAATCTTTGGGGCTTTATAAAAGAATCTCTTCCAATGAGAGGCTATATCTTTCGGGCTTTATATGGGGCTATATATATTTATTTATGTTGTAATTTGATTAAGCGATGAATTTTTTTTTTTGTGTTAGCTTTTCTTAAGTTGATTTTTGGATGTGCTATCTTAAATTTTTTTTTGTGAACCCGTCAAGCTAAAAAGTTCAAATTGTGACAAAGTTAGATTTCATCACTTATGAATCGTTAGTTGGATTAGATTCCCTTATCTCAATGTCATCCGTTGAAAGAAACAAACCCCCACTTCGCCCTTTGAAATAATTTGATTTTCACGTATAACACAACAATTTACCTAACACCAATTGGTAAATTAGTATCATACAATTTTGAAAAAAATTATTTGAAAATTTCACCCATCAATGCCCATGAACGTTAAATCAATTTGAAATTTTAATTCTTATGGAATTTAAAACAATCATTAATTGGCCAAATTGCAAGAAAAATAAGTAAGAAAAAAGAATTTAAAAAATAATAAAAGGAGAGTATAAGTGTATTCGCAAGTAGAGGTAGAGTGATAGAATTTTGCTCTCATGTGTTGCTACTTTTTTTGTGGGATCCACTGTTTTTTGGGGCTAGATGTAGCCCAATTTTATGCTACTCAAGAAAGGAAGTTGCTAGCCCCAGTGGCGGATCTAACCCCATTTTCCGGCTCATTGGGGATGAAATTTCTCGTTAAGGCTAGAAATGTGGTAGCCGCATGGAGGATAAAGCCCCATTGGAGATGCTCTAATTATTGATAGGTCACATAATTTGTTTGGCAGACAAGGCATAATTTGTTTGGCAGACAAGGCATATGTGACTGGAGGAGCAATTGAACATGTTTGGGGTCCATGGGAAAGTGGTTTGGCCAAAAGCTCAAAAGTTCAGGACTGGGATTAGAGTAAGTTTAATGCAATGAGAAGATTTGTAGCAACCATAACACAAGTTGGGATCAAATGGAACATGTTTGTTAAGCATGTGCTTGTAGATATATGACCTAATTAATTAAGCTTTTGGTGTACATACCAATTTTCCATGTTACTATGTTAGTATTGGAAATCGTTTTGTCTAGCAAAGGCTGGTTTTGTCTTTTGGAAATACCATTCCCAATCATGTGCAAGTTTGTGAGGAAGGTGTGAATGATGGGGAAGGTGTGAATGATGGCTTTTTACTTGCCCTTCATCTTAATTTTGGGGTTTCTGTCAAACAAACTGATCCGATTCTTTTCCTACAACTTTTTTCACTATTGGGTGGGTAAAATCTTTGGTGACATAGGCTCCCCAAGTAGTTACAGTCCCATGTTTGTTAGGTATTAGTGGGTTACTCTCTATTACTTTCTTTTGGAATACGTACAAGTGATTGTTCTATTTTACTTTTCTATGGTGGAATTTGCTTCTTGCGTGGGTTTGGAGATGCTTATTTAATATGTATTTTTAATCAAAAGGGCTTTCAATAAAACTGCTTTTACTATAAGTACATTGAAACTTTTAATAAAAATGCAAGTGTTTTTTTTTTTTTTTAAAACACTTAAATGTTTTTTGAAAGAAGCAATGAAATGTTGATTTAATTACAAATATTTTTAACTTTTTAGAACATCTCCAAAGGAGATGTCAAATTTTGAACCTAAAATTTAAATTTGACAGCTTATGTGACATTTTGGCATATTTTCATGTTTTGCTTTCTATCCGATATGTCAAATTAAACTATTATTTTATCTGTCTTATAATTTAAATTTTTCATATAAATAATTCATAATAAAAGTCATATTAATTTCTGAGCCTTCGGAGCATCAGCGTTGAATCGTAATCTGAACCCCCCCCCCACTTTTCATGGTGTTGGAGTTGAGCTCCATGGCGGGTGGGTCTTCGTCATTGAGAATCTGGGTGGGGAGCCAAAACACAAGGTCGTCTAACGTATCAGCTATCTGGGTAGTCTTTGAAATAGCTGAGAATAGCAGAGAGAGAGAGTGAAGTGGAGAAAATAGTAGAGAGAGAAAGTGGGGTTTTATGGGTTTGAGATATAGGGGTTTTGCTGCTTGGTGAAGGTATAATAATGGCGAAGCCAGCTGGGTTTCATGGTCCTACAGAGAGACTTACAGGGACCCAGCAGATGTGGAGAAGCATAGGTTATTGAAAGTTGAGAACGAGATAATGGAGGATGAAGATATCTCTGGGACGATGAGAGGCTTTATTGAAAGTTGAGAGGAAGCCCCTAATAAATGACATTAAAATATTAATAAAAGCTTTTACCAAAAAAAAAAAAAATTAATAAAAGACATTTAATAATTAGTTAAAAAAAATTTAAACTGTTGTCAAATTTGACAACAATGAGAAATTTTTCAGGATACCTGTTACATTAGACATCTGGTGTACCACCAATAAATATCTGATATGTGGCAAATAGTTTACTATTAAATCTCTTGTTTTTTTTTATTAGAAAAACTAATGAAAATGACTTGAAAACTTTGAGTTTTAACGATAAGAACAAAATAAAGGCTAAAGTAAATAGTACTAAGATTGACTTTTTAGTGTAAAAATACGATTTTTTGTTAAAATGAACAATACCAAGAACTTCTCGCTAAAATTACCTTTTTTATTTTGTTTTGTTCAAGATGAAGTCTATTAACAATACATTTCAACGGTTGGAAAAAGAAAAAAAAAAGTTTTAACTCCATTAATTTTTTAGTCTGTTCATCTTCTTCTTTGGTAGATTTGTAGATTCACCCCTTTCATCTTCTTCCTTTGTAGAGATTCGCAGATTCACCCAACTCCTAAACATACTAAACCCTTTTTCTTTGCTGGGTTCAAGCCCTTGTTGGTGTTGCACATGGCGTACAGCACGACCGAGGACTTGACAGAGAGCGGGAGACCAAAATGGAGACGATGCGGTGCCGTCGATTTTAGGCTGGTGAGGAGGGTGGGAATTTTATGGACAACAAGATCTCGCCGTTGATTTGGCGATGGAAACTCTTAAGATGGCGATGTTGGGGGATTTTGAGAGTGCACAACCGACGGGATTGGGAATTAACTGTGAAGAAGGTTGTGGAGTTATTAAGTTCAAATCAGACCGTGAAGAAGGTTGTAGACGAAGAAGATGAGTTTCAAAATTTTTAGAATGAGTTTTGATAAAAATAATAAATAATGAACTACTTTTCAACATTTAAAAAAAAAACAATCAAAAAGCGAATTTAAGTGGGAAAAAAAAACAAAAAGCCACGTTGCATATGCTTATTGGTTCGGTACTCCACCTGTCATGTATGAAGTGGAGTTCCAGGAACATGGAAATATTTCTCGAGAGCAACCCCCTTTGCTGTCATTCCATGTTATGCCACATAGGATTTGACATTTTGGTTGGAAACAATTAGTGGCTGTCTTTTTTTACTGTTATAGCTTATGTGGATAATTTGGCATATCCTTTGAAGATGCTCTTAAGTATTTTTGGTGGTTTGAAAGCATTCTAAATGCATTTAAAAGCAGATCGCGGAACTTAATTTGGGCACATTAATTATAAGATTCTTATTTCGTCAATAAGGTCAATATGAATCATTAAATCATTAATTATGTTGATTTCTTCCATGAGATTAGGTATATATATATATATATACCCCTCAAGGTCACGACATCTATTCGAGACCCTTTTTTTTGGTAAAAGAAGTATGGAGAATTATTATGCTTTTTGTTGCTCGTGCATTTTATTTAGCAATAATGGGTATAATTCCAACTACATTAAGACGAGAACACTTCTTATCAGAAGTAGACACTACGTCGTCTCTGAATTTATGCAGACGGAAGTTTGTGGCACTTTCACGGTGGCCCAACTTAATTGGACATTCCACCGTCACCCACATGCATGAACATGTCTAATTAAGTTCACCAGACAGAGAGAGAGAGAGAGAGAGAGAGAGCATTGACATACATGATAAACTCCATTAACTAATTAATTTGTTCATTCATCCTGGATCTTGGTTTTTTCTTAATACTATGTTTTATATAAGCATCTAATTACTTGGCGTTTTCTATTTGCAAGCAGTCTCTCTTTTGTTTGGCATCATGCTCATTGTCTTGGTCTAGCCAGCCCTTGTGGGTGCGCTTCACTTTAACTTGACAATGCGTTATGGAAGGTCTCCCCTCTCAGTCGGATGCTATTTCGGTTTACAATATGATCGATCTGGCACTTGTCTAGCATGAAAGGAGGTATTTGATTTCATATTGACAGTTTAATCACATAATATGTCAGAAATTGACAATTCGATCACAAAGCATGCTAATCAGGATGAAAGTAGAACGTAAACAGAAATTGAACTCACCGTGTTACTGGAATGTGCCACAAGGTGCCAGATTTTTTGAAAAAAGGAAAGGTTTGAAGGTAACTTGGTGTATCATTGAAATAAACAGCAGGGCAAGAAACATTTGCATATATTGCTTGTTTGACTGTCCATCTTCATATAGTAATTGGTTCATCGTCTAATGCATGTATAAGCTGTAGGCTACTTAACCAACTAAACTACATTTACGCCATCATTTCTAGGACCAACATACATATTAAGTCACAAGTGTATTTTTCTTTCTAAATATAGAAATGATAGAGTGCAAAATGAGAATTTTGGAGTGCCTATAGCAATTATATATATATATATATATATATGTGTATATATATATATATGTATATATATATATATATGTATATATATATATATGTATATATATTTGGGTGTTGTATACACACCCATTTTTGCCTTCTCCGAAACCCCTATCAATTTTTGGCCGTCGAGTCGAATGAATTGAAAAAGATCAAGAAAAAAATTAACATGGTGTGTGTGGAAAGTAAAAATGATTACTGTGGATAGCACCATTTTTTTTACAAGAAGAGATAAAGTGACGTTTCATTAATAGATACATAGGTGCCAATTGGGTACAATGCTCCAATGACCAAGAAATTGATATAGAGTGAATATGCTCAAACAAAAAACTTAACTAGACCCCTCATTAAGCGGCTACCACATGCACAAAAAACTACAATTGCCACCAACACAAATTTGTCACAAAGACGATAGGCACAACTGATCTTCATATCAGCAATTACAATTGGTCATCGCAGAATAATGAGGCCACACAAAGTCATTTTATAAGAGTGAAACCACGTAAGATCATCGTTGGTAGAAGAAACCACATACATCAACACTCAAAAGTGCGAAAACCACATCATGTCATTACTTTAGCGCGATCACATCACTGTCTAGCGGAGACAACAAACTATCATACGTCGATAAGGGACCTACCAATCAGCTCGTCGAATGTTAGGGGACTCAGACCACAGTTACATGCAACCTCACCGTTCTAGTGGAGTATGTCACTGTATCAGTCAGGGTGATCGGAGGCACGAAACCGCCAATACTGAAGCTCAGGGCAACGGAGCTACCCACTCCAAAAGTCCAAGTACGTGTGAAGATGCTAGCTTCCATTACCTAGGATAACGCTTCCATCGAATCCAGTCACCTAAGCCAATCATCTGCCAGACCTGGGGTCATATGGCCGCTAAGTTGCCATGTTGGTGAAAATAACCAATCTCGTCGCTCAGAGCAGCATGAACACCATAGTCAGGGCCGGTCCAAAGATTTTTTAGGCCCAAGGCAACGCCAAAAAATGTGCCCTCACTTTATATAAAAAAAAATTATTTGTTTTTACACGTAAGACATCAATAAAATTATATTTAGAAAAGCATTTCAAACTCAGTAATTTAGAAACATATAAAAACTAATGGGATACTTTGGATGCGGTCCCTAATCCTTAACATTCTTTGACTAAAACCTTAATGATATTTGTTGATGCACAAAATCAGCGAGGACTTTGGTACAACAGAAAGTGCCAGGTTTGTGACCTTCGCTTGGTTGCTTCGGTCACTAGTGAAGATAAGTACGTAAATGAACAGGGAAGCAAACACAAGATGTACGTGGTTCACCCAGATTGGCTACGTCCACGGAGTAGAGGAGTTCTCATTAATTGTGAAGGGTTTACACAAATACATAGGTTCAAGCTCTCATTTTGTGAGTTCTAGTGAATAGTTTAGTACAAAATGACATTAGAGATTATTGTGGGAGAATGATCCCTATTTATAGAAGAGAGTTTCTAGTTTTGTTCTGACATTGACATGTGTCGTGTTGTGATTGGCTTCTGATGTTGACACGTGTCGCGCTGTGATTGGCTTCTGATGTCGACACGTGTCGCATTGTGATTGGCCTCCTGGTTGAAGAGAAACTCTTCTGGGTCCTTGACGGTATAACGTTGACCGGTGCTCAGTAGTTTCGGGATTGGTCAAGTATGGTACAAACAGTGCTCCCCTAAGTTCCCGAGTGAGGGAAGCTTCTCGGTTGGGGACTTGCAAGATCCAAGCCATTGAGTAATCCTGAAACTTCTAAGTGCCAAAGTGTGGTAACACTTTTACTTGCCTTATCTGTCTTATACGTAGATGTGGCGTCTTCTCTGGAAGTACTTTTCCTCCATCCAGGGGTGGTATCTTTAACCGATGAAGATGCACAAGGTAATGTATCAATTTCACTTAAAGCTTACTTGTTGTTTCGGGCTTGGTTAAGTGCGATACAAAACCCTATAGTAGGAGTCCCCCAAGTCGTCGAGCTAGGAGATTTGCTGAAAGAGGTGACAGACAAGGTAAGCAATCAGAGCTCCAAGCAATCAGCCCCAGATCAGAGATGTGATTTCGAGTTTCGGCTGATTGTTCTCATTATCCCTATCTTGCAGGCAGCATGAAGGATAAAGGGAAGAAAAATGAGAAGATATGATATGAGATACTTTTGCTTTTGAAGAAATAACTTTCCACAAGTTTATTCTTGAACTGGATTTGATTCAGGGTGGTGGACACTTGATCTTGAATCGGGCTTGTGATATCTTTAAGGTCCGTTGGTGGCTTGATCTTTAGGGATTTGATTCAAGAGTGGTGAATCGGCACGTGCAGTTCACGACGCCTTAGTGAGTCGACTCAAGAATTTGAGGGTCAAAACAAGTCTATCAAATCTAGAGTATGATCAACCCTGATGATATGGGATACTCTTGATGTTGACGGAATAGTGAATGTGGTATGGAAATGTGTCGTGCTGTAGTGATCTGTTTCAGCTCATTGTTGAACCTTCTGCTTCAATCTTTTGCATGGAAGAAGTGGTGTGCAACCTTTGCATTTAAATGGTCATTCAGAACATTCCTTCATAGTGACTCATCTACGCTTGGCAGCTTCAGTGTAAAGAGCCAATATCTGATCAACTGTCATGATGTATTTGCCGGAGGAATTCATGACCTTGACAGCAGTTGAGGATGAGTACTCGAGAGTAATGCTAAGTAAGCAACCATGCAAAGGTCCCAGGCAGTCAGTTCCAGATTGGAGGTTCGATTTCAGGTTCCGACTGACTGCTCTCTTTCTCTTTGTCTTGCAGGTATGGACAAGGATAAAGACAAGGACAGGGAGAAAGCATGATATGGGATACTCTTGCTTTTGACCCTGATGATATGAGATACTCTTGTTCTTGGTGTGGCTTATTTGCTTTCGAGAGGTTATGTTGAGGGTGCATTCTCGAATGCGAGAAAGGGTTGAGCATTTTTGCAGGTTTGCCTATCCGTGGAGGAGGAAGGTCGACATATATAGGGATTTCCCAATAGCAAGTAGTAATGCTATTCCTTTACCCTTCTTGGTCACATCAATGTAGTGGGAGCTGCCAGCTTCACGTGTTTTAACTTTGTCAGAGCACTTTGAAAAAGTGGTATGTGGTATCTGGAAAGCTGATGTTGCGTGTGAAGATTACAGACAAGCTTTATCTAAGGAAATCTGGCTCTCGAAGTTCTGAGAGCTGTGCCTCTTCGGTTTTCGAACAAGCAATCCCGTCGGGGATCTGGCTCTCGAGATTCAGAAAACGGTGCCGCTTCGGCTTTTAAGAAAGTAATCCTGTTGGGAGTCTTTTCTCGAATGTAAGTAAAGGTTGGACGTTCTTGCCAGTCTGTCTTGCCACTGAACACGGAGGTCGACACACATAGGGACTTTCCAGTTGTCAAGCAGTGATGCTGTTCCTTTAACCTTGTGGGTAATAGTAGGGTAACTGGAACTTCGAAATTCTCGTGCCTAAACTTTGTCAGAGATCTTTGGCAAAGTTATATGTGGTACCCGAGGAGTTGATGTTGCGTGTAGAGAGTGGTGATTGAACAGTAAGATTCATGTGCTTTCTACTTCACCAGAAATCTTCGACAGATTGCCCGTGATTTCCCCAAAGTTGAGTGTGCATATGACAGGTGCTGACGAGGCTGAAAAAGCAGGTGCCTCTTCGATTTCTGAGATCGGCTTTCGTGGTCTCTGAGCAGCCCAGCTTTTGAGAAAGCAAGCGCCTCTTCGATTTCTGAGATCGGCCATCGTGGTCTCTGAGCAGCCCAGTTTTTGAGAAAGCAAACGCCTCTTCGATTTCTGAAGCTCCGTCGAGTGCAGATTTTTATAGAGGCTGGCATTAAGTTCCACAGCACACTTGAATCTCCACCAGTAGAAGCTCCATTCTTGCACTTCTAAGATCTTGATTTGTCCGACCTCTTCTCTCTTCAACACCTTTGAAAATGTCTGGCGCCTCCGACCGTCGTTTTGACTTGAACCTTGGAGAAAAGACAGCCACGCCTTCTCCAGACAACATATGGCGCCCATCCTTCATATCCCCTACTGGTCCTCTTACCGTTGGGGATTCCGTGATGAAGAATGATATGACCGCTGATGTGGTGGCCAGGAACCTTCTCACTCCCAAAGATAACATACTACTTTCCAAACGGTCTGATGAGTTGGCTGTTAAGGATTCTCTGGCTCTCAGTGTTCAGTGTGCAGGTTCTGTGTCTAATATGGCCCAACGCCTATTTGCTAGAACCCGCCAAGTTGAATCATTGGCGGCTGAAGTGATAAGTCTCAAACATGAGATTAGAGGGCTCAAGCATGAGAATAAACAGTTGAACAGGCTCGCGCATGAATATGCTACAAACATGAAGAAGAAGCTTGACCAGATGTAGAAATCTGATGGTCAGGCTTTACTTGATCATCAAAGGTTTGTGGGTTTGTTCCAAAGGCATTTATTGCCTTCGTCTTCTGGGGCTGTACCGCATAATGAAGCTGCAAATGATCAACCTCCAATGCTTCCTCATTCTGGGGTTCTATCCAGTACTGAAGCTCCGGATAACCACCCTCCGGTGCTTTCTTCTTCTGGGGCTCGACCGACTGCTGAGACTTTCCCTAAGCAACCTTTGTGAAGGCTCACTCTTGTTTGTTTGTTTTGACTCATGTATATGTACATATTTGTAGCTTATCAGAAATATTAATAAATAAGCTTTGCTTCATTTCAACGTGTTGTGTTAAATACACCAAAGCCTTCTTCAAAAAGTTCTGTGAATTTTTTCTTTTGTTGAAACTTGTATTGTTGAAGCTTTGTGAGTGAAACATGTAGTTTGAGGTAGTGTTCCCTTAATTTCCCGAGTGAGGAAAACTTCTCGGTTGGAGACTTGAAAAATCCAAGTCACTGAGTGGTTGTGAGACTTCCGAGTATCAAGGTGCAGTAGCATATGGTGGGAGTCCCCCAAGTTTTCAGGCGAGGAGAGTTGTCGAATGAGGTGTCTTGCTTGCTACTAATTTGTCAAAGTAACGAAGCCTTGTTTTGATGTCACACCTTCATATATGCCTTATCCAAAAATATTTCAAGCTGGTTTTAGCTTTGCGAAGGCCCAAAATTGTTGTGTAGCCCAAAGGGAGTCATAGTAGAGGGAGCGGTAGCTCTTCAATATAACACCATCCTCTGTAGCTCAAATCGCAAAATTGTCCTCATAAAAATTGTTCCTTAGCGTGTGAACTACAACATACCCAAATTTGAGATCCATCGGAGTAGTACAACTCCAGACATTCAGGTATAATGAATAACTGTTCATCATTTTTCTGTTAACCCGTCAGACTTGTTGTGAGCTTCGAAACTCCATTTTCTCTTGTTTAGATCAACATACTTTCTTCATAAAAGTTGTTCCTCATCATCTCTTCCATAGCATATCAAAAATTCAGAACAAACTAACGGTTGAATATTTCCAGATCTTCGAAACATTACGGCAGCTTTGAAGCCTGCAGAACTCTGACCGTCATGTTTGGAGCTTCAACACTCTAACTTCCGTCGCTCAAATAGAAACATTTCCTTCGTGAAAGTTGTTCATCTGCTCAAGAACTATAAGATGTTCAAAATTCAGCTTCACTGGAATTAGCTTCGCACTATCTTGATGAAGAGTGTGTGAAGTTTTTATATGTTTTGGTGTTGAAATTTTGTATTGTAGGTGAAGCTTTGGGGTTGAAGCTTGATAGGTGAAGCTTTGGTGTTGAAGCTTTATAGGTGAAGTTTTGGTGTTGAATGGTTGAAGCTTTATAGGTGAAGCTTTTGGTGTTAAAGCTTTATAGGTGAAGCTTTGAGGTTGAAGCTTTATAGATGAATCTTTGGTGTTGAAGCTTTATAGGTGAAGCTTTGGTGTTGAAGGGTTGAAGCTTTATAGGTGAAGCTTTTGGTGGCACCATAAATTGATTTTGCTTCACACTATCTTGATGAAGATAGTGCGAAGCTTTTGAGATTGATATTTGTCCTCCATTGATGAAGCTTTTGTTGGCACCATAAATTGATTTTACTTCACACTATCTTGATGAAGATAGTGCGAAGCTTTTGAGATTGATATTTGTTTTCCATTGATGAAGCTTTTGGTGGCACCATAAATTGATTTTGCTTCACACTATCTTGATGAAGATAGTGCGAAGCTTTTGAGATTGATATTTGTCCTCCATTGATGAAGCTTTTGTTGGCACCATAAATTGATTTTGCTTCACACTATCTTGATGCGAAGCTTTTGAGATTGATATTTGTCCTCCATTGATGAAGCTTTTGTTTGCACCATAAATTGATTTTGCTTCACACTATCTTGTTGAAGCTTTGTTGAATTTCCCAATTTCCAATTTCCTTTTTTTTTTCTTTTTTTTTTTGGGAAAACTAGAAATTTGAAAATATGGGAGAGACAACGTATACAAATTTTGCTTCCACACTGTTTGAGCAAGAGATTGTGATGCAAGCCACATCTTGTAGTAGTCGAAGGTTTGGATGAACCATATAAATTGAATTTTCTTCAAACATTTTTGATTAAGAGCGTGTGAAGATTTCTATAAGTTGTAGTGTTTACATTGTTACAGAGGAGAAATGTCTAAAGCAGATGCAAGAGGGCTGAAGAGCTTGATCTTCGTATGCCATGCACTGAAGCCATTGTTGGCTTGCATTAAGACTTTGTTGGTGACTATAACTCTTGTTAGGCATAAGTGCTCCCCTAGTTGAGTTGTAAAGCTTGAGGGTTTTTTATTATTTGTGAATGCTAGGAGTTCACATGTACAAGTTGTACCACTCGTCTTCTGGTTGGTGGAATGAATGGTGGGTTGCTTTCATCACTTGGTTGGCGGTACAAATGTGAGTTCCTTAATCACCTTTCATCACATTTCATCACTTGGTTGGTGACATGAAGGAGAGTACGCGTTGTACATTTCATCACCTGGTTGGTGGCATGAAGGAGAGTACGCGTTGTACATTTCATCACCTGGTTGGTGGCATGAAGATGAGTTCCTTCTTCACCTGATTGGTGATAAGAGTGGCAAGTTTCCAAATAATATTAGAGTACGGGTTGTACATTTCATCACCTAGTTGGTGGCACGAAGGTGAGTTCCTTCATCACCTAGTTTGTGAGAATAAGGGCAAGGTGTCGAGGCACATTGTGGCAAATGTCGAATGACACAAAGTGTGTTGAACCCTTTCGAAGCACAGTTGGCTTATGTATGGATGTGTTGGAATGTATGATGTTTATGTATGAATGTGTTGGAATGTATGATGTTTATGTATGAATGTGTTGGAATGTATAATGTTTATGTATGAATGTGTTGGAATGTATGATGTAGATCCTTTGTATAGTCTTGTTGACACATACTTAGATTTTGTTTTGTATTGGAAACATTTGCGTTGAAGCTTCAACACTTGAGTGTTTCATTGCTCAGAATGTAAAAGAGTTTAGGGCCGAGTTGGCTAAATCACCTCTTTATTGAATTCATACCAAATGGTCTTTGTTACATAGGATGTCGAACGGCTGTAGCTTAACACTTGTACAATATGAGTCTATTTGTAATAGTACCTCAAGTGGTCAGCATTCCATGGATGGCCAAGGGTCTTGTTGTCGGAGCTTCTGAGCTTATAGGAGCCAGGGCGGCTGATGCCGACGACCTCGAACGGTCCATCCCAGTTAGGACTGAGTGTTCCTTCACTCGGGACTCTATCACAGAGTAATCTTTTCTTCACTACCCAGTCTCTCACTTTGAAAGAGCGAGGTTTGACCCTTGAGTCGTAGTAGTTGGAGATAAGCTGCTTGTAGGCGACATTCCTCAGGTGAGCCTGATTTCTGTGTTCCTCGACTAGATCCAGGTTAATGGTGAGTTGTTTGTCGTTCTCACTCTGCATGTAGTTCTGGATTCGGTATGTTGCTTGCTCAAGCTCAACCGGGACAACTGTTTCTGTACCAAAAGCAAGTGAGAATGGAGTTTCTCCTGTGGAAGTCCGATATGAAGTGCGGTATGACCAAAGAACTTGGGGTACGAATTCTGGCCAACAACCTTTAGCTTTGTCCAAGCTAGTTTTCAAAGTGCGCTTGATTATTTTGTTAACGGCCTCGACTTGTCCATTAGACTGGGGATGGGCTGAAGAGGCAAAACATAAGTTGATGCTGAACTTAGAGCAGAACATCCTGAACTTCTTGTTGTCGAACTGCCGCCCATTGTCCGTGACTATCGCATTGGGAATGTCGAATCTGCAGAGGATGTTCTTCCATACGAAGTCTTCTATTTTTGCCTCATTAATGGTTGCCAAGGGTTCTACTTCAGCCCACTTTGTGAAGTAGTCAACTGCAACGATTGCATAGCGAACCTTGCCCTTCCCTACAGGCATTGGGCAGATCAAATCAAGTCCCCATTGGGCGAAGGGCCAAAGGCTGATCATAGGAGTGAGCGGCTCGGGAGGGGAGTGAGGGATAGTCGTGTAGCGTTGACACTTATCACATGAGCGAGATATTCTGATGGCATCTTGGTGGAGTGTTGGCCAATAGTATCTTTGGCGGAAAGTCTTGTGTGCTAGGGATCGAGACCCAGCATGATCTCCGTAGACTCATTCATGTATTTCCCGAAGGACAATTTCCGCCTCCGCAGGTGTAAGGCATATTAGGTATGGCAGGTTAAAACCGTGCTTGTAGAGTTGGTCATTAATGATCAGGTAGCGGGCAGACTTGTATCGAATCTGCTTAGCTTGGACTTTGTCAATTGGGAGGGTGCCATGAGCAAGGAATTTATAAATTGGGGTGATCCAACTATCCCCTTGTTGTAAATTGCACACTTCTGCGACCAAGGTGCTTGGTGCTGCCAACAATTCGACATGAATTTTCCTCCCAATCTTGTCTTCCACTGCCGAGGCGAGGCGAGCCAAAGCGTCTGCATGACTGTTTGCCGCTCGAGGAACTTGGGTGATCTGGTAGTGGAAGTGCTTGAGCAAAAGTCGCGTTTGCGCAAGATATGTTGCCATGAAGCTATCCTTAGCATCAAAGTTGTTCGTGACTTGGTTGACCACTAATTGGGAGTCACTGAATATATCAATTTGTTTAACCCCGAGGTGCTTGACCAAACGTAAGCCTGCTAGAAGGGCTTTGTATTCGGCCTCGTTGTTCGATGCCTTGAATTTGAAACGAATAGCGTATTCCATCGCCACTTTGTCGGGGGTAGTGAGGACTAATCATGTTCCGCAGCCCTGTTGGTTGGATGAGCCATCAACATACAGACTCCATACTGGGGTTGTTGATTCTATCTTCTGAGTTTCCGATGGTAATGAAGCTACTGCTTCAGGTATAGAAGCAATGTCAACATGATATGTGAAGTCGGTGATGAAATCTGCTACTGCTTGATCATTTTCGGCTGGTTTTGGTTGGTAGGAGATGTTAAACTCACCCAATGCTATCGCCCATTTGATCATTCGCCCAGACGTGTCAGGACTCTGGAGTATCTGTCGAAGAGGGTGATTGGTAAGCACGATGATGACGTGTGCTTGGAAATAAGGGCGAAGTTTTCGAGCAGACATGACCAATGCTAGAGCTAATTTCTCAATGTTGGAGTATCGTGTCTCCGCATCTTGTAGGGCCTTGCTAGCGTAGTAGACGGGCCGTTCGACCCCACTGTCAATTCGAATAAGAACAGAACTGACTGCTGAAGCCGAAACCGATAGATAGATAATGAGAGTGTCACCAACTTCTGGTTTGGAGAGCAGATGGGCTTTACTCGTGTACTCTTTGAGGTTCCTGAATGCCTTGGCACATTCCTCCGTCCATGTAATGTACTTCTTATTTCCCTTGAATGCTTTGAAAAATGGAGCACATCTGTCTGTGGCCTTAGAGATGAATCTGGTTAAGGCTGCCACCTTGCCAGTAAGGCTTTGGATGTCTTTTGAAGTTACTGGCTCTTTCATGTCGAGGATTGCTTTGATCTTTTCGGGGTTAGCTTCAATGCCTCGTTGGCTAATCATGAAGCCTCAGAATTTGCCAGAGCCCACGCCGAAGGCACATTTGTTGGGGTTCAACCTCATTCGATACCTCTTCAGAATGGTGAAGGTTTCATATAGGTTGGTGATATGCTGGTCGGCATGTTTGCTCTTGACTAACATATCGTCAACATAAACTTCCATGCTCTTCCCGATTTGTTCGGTAAACATTGAATTAACTAGCCTCTGATAAGTTGCCCCTGCATTCTTTAGACCGAAGGGCATGACTTTGTAGCAATATAGTCCCCTGTCAGTAGTGAAGGCTGTGTGTTCTTGGTCTGAGGGGTTCATGAGGATTTGGTTGTATCCTGAATAAGCATTCATGAAGCTCAAGAGCTCACACCCTGCCGTAGAATCTATAAGTCTATCAATGAGAGGAAGGGGGAAACTATCCTTCGGGCATCCTTTGTTTAGGTCGGTGCAGTCGACACACATTCTCCACAAGACCTTTTGAAGCAGAAGACTTTCCTTGGTCGGATTTTTCTTAACAATGACAACATTTGCTACCCATGTTGGGTAATTGACTTCACGGACGAAGCCTATGTCCTTGAGGTTTTCAACTTCTGCTTTTATCGCCTCGTATCGTTCAACATCATAAGATCTTCGCTTCTGTTTTACTGGTTTGGTCTTGGGATCAATACTCAAGTGGTGACAGATGATATCGGGAGAGATGCCCGGCATATCTTTATATGACCAAGCGAAGACCTCGGCGTTCTCTTGCAAAAAGGAGATCAGCGATAATCGAATGGGTGGTGACAAAGTGGTGCCAATCTTCGCCATGCGATCTGGATGGTCTTTGGAGATAGAGACATTCTCGAACTCTTCAACGGGTTGTGCTTGCTGGGTGAATGAGTCATCTCGAGGGTCGTCGGGTTGACTGTTGCCATCATGAAGATCCGAGTTGGCTTTATCTGGACTGGTCTTTACTACCTGGTTATGTATAGAGAGGGTCTCCTTGGGGACATGCATGTGTTGTTGCTTAACTGAAGTGTTGTAACATGATCGGGCACTAAGTTGATCTCCCTTGATGTATCCATTGCCGAAAGGGGTTGGAAACTTCATCAACAACATATGTGTGGATACCATGGCCTTGAGGTCGTTGATGCATGTGCGCCCAAAAATGACATTGTATGCCGTCGGGCAATTGACCACTAGGAAGTTAGTGGTAATAGTAGCTGTGTAGGGGCCTGTACCAATGGTGAGGGGTAAATGTATACTCCCTAAAGGTTGTACGATATCGCCAGAGAAGCTTATCAGATGAGAAATCGAGCGATCGAGCAAGTGTTCAGCTACATTAAGTGCCTTGAAAGCTTCAGCAAACATGATATTGACTGAAGCACATGTGTCTATCAGAATTCGTTTCACATCAAAATTTGCTATGTGAGCCTCCACGATCAGCAGGTCGTTGTGAGGGTAGATGATACCTTTTTCTTCCTCAGGGTAGAAACATATTGGATCCCAGTTAGGTTTTTGATACTTGCCTCCCCTGATGTCTTCCACGTGAAACACTTGATGGCCATGTCTCAAAGTTCGTTCACTGTTTTTCATGGTCCTATTGGAAGATTCAGACATGGGTGTGTCGCTGCTTATGGAGTATATCACATTCACCTGGCGTTGGTTACGGTTATCCCTTGGAGGGTGAAGGAGGAACTGATCAATTTTTCCTTCACGTGCCAAAGCTTCAATATGATTACGGATGATGATCAAAGAGGTTAAGGTGTTCAATCGGGTCTTCCCTTCCAGTATAGAGTTGTAAGTCAAGCTTTTGTTTTGTCTTTGCTTGGAGGGGGTGTTGAGGATCCTTCTTGTGAGGGGGCCAGGCCTGGGTTGGTTCCAGTCAGGTATCTCGGCTTGACGTTCAGCCTTCAACTTGTTTACTTCCTCTAGGAGTTGTAGGACAATGAGGTCCTGAGTTGAGTCGTGCACCACTGAAGTTTTATTTGGTAAGTCCCCATCGCCTCTTGGAAGTAGGAAAGTTTGATCAAGATAGCGTGATTTTTCCTTGGACTCGCCACACTGACTCCTAGAGTGAGTATGTCGGAATATTTCTGAGTCCCCTGTATCTTCATGTTCTTCTGGAACTTGTTGCCCATTCCCTAGATTGGCTGCTGGCCTGAGTCGTGGAAGATGACCGAGTCTTTCAGAAACTCTTGGGTCATTGATCTTCGAGCTTATGTGGATGAGATTCTCTCGACGTTGCTGTAGGAAGTCTCGACAATCGCGATAGACGACTTTTGATCATTCCACTCCCTCTGTGAATATGTGTTTTCCTCTACTTCTTCTGCTTCGGGTTGAAGCAGCTGGGTTGAGAGAAGTCTCATGTTGATTATCACATTGATGTGTAGCTCGATCCCTATCAGGGATGTCCGTGTTGGATATCGGTGACCCTCCGTGTTGGGGGGCATTCCGATGATTGGGGGCGACGAGCTTGTGTGTTTGAGCATGCCTATCCTCGTGAAGCATCTCGAAAAGTTTTTCATATTGTTCCTGGATGACCTCATTCTTCATTGCTATCTTGTTATTCTGAACCTCTAGCTCATCGACTTTAGCTTGAATAGTAACTCTATTTCCTTCCTGCTTTCGTTGCTTCATACTAGGTCCAAGGGGGGTGTCATTCTGTGTGTTATGGCTTCTTTCGCTCCCCATGTTGGAGATAGATGCTTGGCCAAAAGAAAGTGTACGAGCGGTGGAAACCAGCTTGACAAAGCTGAAGAGAGTGGGAATAAGTGTCGTTCCCACAGACGGCGCCAAATGTTGATGCACAAAATCAGCGAGGACTTTGGTACAACAGAAAGTGTCAGGTTTGTGACCTTCGCTTGGTTGCTTCGGTCACTAGTGAAGATAAGTACGTAAATGAATAGGAACAGGGAAGCAAACACAAGATGTACGTGGTTCACCCAGATTGGCTACGTCCACGGAGTAGAGGAGTTCTCATTAATTGTGAAGGGTTTACACAAATACATAGGTTCAAGCTCTCCTTTTGTGAGTTCTAGTGAATAGTTTAGTACAAAATGACATTAGAGATTATTGTGGGAGAATGATCCCTATTTATAAAAGAGAGTTTCTAGTTTTGTTCTGACATTGACACGTGTCGTGTTGTGATTGGCTTCTGATGTTGACACGTGTCGCGCTGTGATTGGCTTCTGATGTCGACACGTGTCGCATTGTGATTGGCCTCCTGGTTGAAGGGAAGCTCTTCTGGGTCCTTGACGGTATAACGTTGACCGGTGCTCAGTAGTTTCGGGATTGGTCAAGTATGGTACAAACAATATTCAAAGTTTGATCAAAGTCCCTTGACTTTGAACACATCATTATATTACAATTAATATTTATATTTTTATAGTTTTGACATTAATTGTTTGATATTTTATGAGATTTATAATCCTATAAATTTAAAATCCCTCATTATAATACTATCAGAAACGGTTACAATAAAAAAATTCAAACATTTTGATTTAATAAATGGATAAAAACTATGTAAAAATAAGAAATAATAAATGGCAAAAGAATGTATCCATAGTGTTAAAAAAATTGGTACATTTCACATATAACAAAGTGGTACATTAATAAAGAAGAATGGGTACATTATAAATAAATTAGGGTACATATAAAAGATTAAAAAATTATGAGTAAAAGTGAATTTTTAAAAAATATAGGTGCTAAAAGAAATTAATACATGGGTACAAAATAAAACTAAAAAGAAAATACTACAAATTTAAAAAAAAAAATTGCAAATTAAAAGTGGGTACAAACTAAAAATATAAATATATGATACAAAATTTAGGCATAAAACATAAATATACCATATGTAATTTTCCTATCATTGATTAAATATACAATGTCATGTGACGGTATACACATGGGTACAAACACAAATAAAAATAGGTACAAATTAAAAATAGGTACAAACTAAAAATAAAAATATATAATAAAAAATTTAGTCATAAATATAAATATACTATTTGTAACATTTTTAACACTAAAGGAATATATTTAAAAATAATTCAAATAATTAATGATGTTATTAATATCCAAGGACCTTGATCAAAAATTGAAAATGAATAGGATCTTAATCAATGGAGTAGCAAAAAGAAGGATGTGAACCTAATTTCTCAAAAACTAATTTATTTTGTATCAAGAGAAGGAAACCAAAAACTTCATGCTTACAAGTAGATAGATTATGTGTAACATCCCACATCGCCCAGGGGAGTGATCCTTAAATGTATATTCACATCCATACCTAGCACGAGGCCTTTTGGAAGCTTACTGGTTTCGGGTTCCGTAGGAACTCCGAAGTTAAGCGAGAAGGAGGCCAGAGCACTCCTAGGATGGGTGACCCACTGGGAAGTTGCTCGTGAGTTTCCAAAAACAAAACCGTGAGGAAATGGTAAGCCCAAAGCGGACAATATCGTGCTATGGTGGTGGAACGGGCCCGGGATGTGGTGGACCCGGTTCGGGATGTGATATTATGAGTTTTGTCTTCCATCTGAACTTTTAAAGTGTTTTTGTATAAATCATGAGGTGTTTTTTCTTATTTACTAACCTCGTCAATATAAGACTAAAAAAATAATGATATTTTCGAGTCTTTAAGGATATGTATAAGTAATGAATGGGCACCAAATTAAACCTTTTGATGACACGTTATATGATTTGCAAATTTGGTCTAAAAATTTAGTCTACGCATTACCATTTGTTGAAGATTAGACTTGAATTGGAACAAATGTTTTAAAATAGCAACCCACATAATTACTAGCTAGTAATTAAAAATAAATTAACAACCAAACAAAAATTCGTAAAAATTGAAAAAAATAAGCTTGCACATAGCATTTCGAACTTATGACCTCTCATTAATTTTAAATACAAAAATCATTGCTTCTAATTTAACTTCTCATCATTTAGCAAAATTTTATAAATTTATACTGTTATGAAAATAAATTTGTAAAAATTGAAATTTAATTAAGCACACATGGTGTTTTGAACCCAAGACCTCCTCATTAATTTCAAACAACAAATCACCAATTCTAGTTAAATTTCTTTATCATTAAGCCAAATTTTAAAAAATTTATACTCTTACGGTACGAGGCGGCATAGCCACAGAGCATGTCGAAGAAAGCCTCGTAGCAGCCCTTGCTAAACACCAGCTAGGTTTAATTGGAAAAGGATCCTCGCCGGATCCTTTTACTGGGGATCATAGGGATCCAGTGATCGTGACCGTTCATCGTGCGGTTAGTTTTTGTTAGATACTATTTATATTTAATTTTAAATTTTAAAATGATTTTTGATCGTACAATATACGATGAACGGTCATAATCACAGAATCCCTAGAATCCCTATAAAAGGAATCCGAGGTTTAATTCAACAAACCTCGCCCCCCAGTATAAAAGGTTAGTCTACGGTATTTTTTTTTTCTTTAAAAAGTACCGATACTCTTAAATTTGAACAATAATTTTGATGTCATCGCATTCACGTATAGTATCCTATCTTATAAATGTACGAGGTCGGCGGTTCACAATATAAACCTAGTTAGTCATAAGACTCACAATGTTAATTGAGCTTAAAAGAAACGTGTGTTTTAAATTAATTTCTTTTAGAGTAATGCTAGGCAGATTAAATTTGTAAACTAAATGATGTGTCACCAAAAGGAATAAACATATTTATCAACGTTTAAGTAATAAATTAATTATCAACTTTCATGTCCTTTAATTTTTAAAACTTTATCTTTAAATTTAATCTTCCTAGCATTATCCTATCTTTTAGATATCGTCTAAAACACACGTTTCTTCTTTTTTCAACAAAAGAGATAAACCCAAAAGATAAAAGCCAATTTAGCTTTATCCACTCTTGTGGTTGAGAGTGGGAGCCCTTTTCGTGTAAAAATCTTGCTGGCGTGGCGGCTCAAAATTATCAGCACTATCCCTGGTGCATGGAGCTTTGGGGACAGTACTCTCCTCTGTTTAGGGTTTAGGGTTTAGGGTTAGCTGGGCCATCCCGACCCTACATTTCATACAATTCTCATTTATTTAATGGAAGCAGATTCTCTTCCGAACCTAAGAATCAAATAATTTTGCTCTTTGAAATTTATTCACGGGATTAAATATTATTGTAGTTTTTAAAAGACAGTAAAAATTTTAATCGTGAGATCAAATTTTAAAAGGCAAAATTATTTGATCTCTAAGCTCCGCATGTGTAAGTCCGGAAAGGATCTGCGCCCATATATAATGAGCAAGAGCAGTACTATTTGACTGGTTTGGACGGCTAATATCAAAACAGATGGACTAATCTAATTGTACAAGCTAAGAACAAGTTGAGGCAAAGCCACCAAAGCTGATTGAAAATTGATGATAATCCGCTTTCTAAACATTAGTTTATTCATTCGTCGACATGGTCACTCATGGATTTATATACAACTGCCGTCAACTAAATAGAGATTTGGATCACAAATTAAAGCTGAGTGGTTGTCGCTTTGAAACTAGTCACTCACAAATTAACAAACCAAAATTTTAACTTGTCACCATGGAATTTGACACGATTGGCCGATCGACGATAAGATTTGTACCAAAGTCTAGCTCATTTAACAATATTATCTCCTCTTGTACTAGTGTGATTTGAAACTCAACCATTGATATTTTTGGTTTTGTAATTTGAAACTCAACCGTTGATAGTTATATGACATGATTACATATATACATGAGTTAAAACTTAAGCTTGTAATTTCGTTTTCTCAAGTGATCTTGTTGGACCGGAAGAAATCGTCTTTCAATTCTCCAACAAGTAATCATGTAGTTTTGCTGAGAAGCAACATGAATGACACTATTGCCATCAACGAGAGAGCGAGAGGAGTACTTGAAAGAAAATACTCCATCAACGATTAAATTAGTGGGTGTTTGATATGATTGTAGAAGAATTTTAGAATAATTTCATAAGTGCACCCTCAAATAAGTCTACTTAAGTTCCATCATTATACTACTTACGAAATATATGTTACAGTCGTTGATACATCATTCTACATGTGACCGTTCATCCTAAAACACTATAACAATGAAACAATCACCAAATTTATTTATTATACGTATGTTACTCGTTGAATCTCAAACCCTAATAACTCACAAAGTATTTTATACTCTGAAGCACTATAAGATAATACGATCAAAATATCTGATTGGAATCATAAAATGAAGACACAATTAATTGTCGCAGAATTAACTATTGTCGTCCAAAAGATATGAAGTAACACAATTTACTGCCGTTGAAAAGGTGGTGTCGCCATCGTACCTATTGGTTTCTCTTCCCCTGATGGCAACATCAAGCAAGTTGTCCTCCAGCTTACGACTCACCCTTTTCTGAGCTTTCATTCTGAACCGCTGGTTCCTCACCCCCACAACATTCAACTTGATCTGATTTTTCTTAAATTCTTTGTCCTTATGAGGACCAAAATCAAATAAATAACAAAAACAAGAAAACAACAACTCCTGGGAAATATAAAAAAGGGAATAATAAATAAATTAAACGACACCCATGTTTCTTATAGTATTATTTAGACAACTTTAACGAAAAGCTCACAGTACTATTCAATTTAACAAAAAATCACATTTTTACACTAAAAAATCAATCTTGGTACTATTCACTTTACCTTTTATTTTGTCATCGTTAAAACTCAAAGTTTTCAAGACATTTTCATTAGTTTGCCTTATTATTTATTGGAATTTGATCCCGGATCCGCCTTGTAGGAATCTTAGAAATCTTCACATCTTAATCATTTATCAGGTATTGTGCGGTTATAAATCATTTGATTTTTTTATTTAAAATTAAAAATAAATAGTATCTGAAAAAAACCGATCGTACGATATACGATGAACGATTAGGATGTAGAGATCTTTAGAATCCCCATAAAATGAATCCAGAGGATTCCTTTTCTTATTTATTAATTAAATGAACGAAGATATTATTTATTAAGTTAAGTAGGGAAATGGACGCACAAGGACCCACTATAGACCCTCGCTTGGAATTTCAATGATAATTGGCTGCCTCTCTTGATCAAAATGTAAGCACATGTCCATTTTGTGCCTAAAATGACCAAAAACACCCTAAGAATGTTTAGGGTTCAATTGATGTTAACTCAAAACATTTAGGATGTGTAAGGATATGTATTATGGTTTTTGGGATCTTTTGTTTAAGGATATGTAGTTTTGATGTTGGTAAGTGAAACCATTACTTTGTTTAAGATTATAAAGAATGACAATTTGTCAAATAAACAAGTAAATTTCAGAATTTTTATATACGATAGACGCGTGAATGGAGACTTGACTGCACGCTTAATCTCAAAATAAGCTAGGTTTAGTTAAAATGGATCATTTACATACACGGTACACCTGAATGATCTTGGATCGTTGAGTGTAGACCTAATGCAAATTGAGAGCACGTTAGTACTGTTCATTTAAGCACATGCAGATAAATCTAAACCCTTAATCACGCAACGTGACTTTTTATCACACCAGCATTTCTAGGTTCTTTTTCTCTATGGATTAGATACAGACCAACTTAATTGTTATACCTAATTAGGGCAAAGGCATTGTTGGTATTAAACTGATCATGATAGATGGGACATGGATCATGATAGGACATGGATGCACTTGGCTTTCTGACTTGCAATATGTTTTCATACAAGGCAGAATTTGTCGTCTGAAGAAGGAGTAAACTGCCGATTTGCCCCCTGAACTATCACCCAACTTTCGATTTGCCCCCTGAACTTTTTAATTGGAAAATTAAGGACTTAAACTAATTTTTTTGGCCAATTTGCCCTCTGCTGTTAATTTTTCATTCATTCCATCCAAATTTCTGTTAAATAGAAGCATATGAACAACATGTGTGGGTAGTTCGGTCACTTCATTCTTTAAAATAATTGAAAACCTTATATTTTTAAAATATAAAGCTATGCAAAAATGTGTGATTCTATAGCTTTTCTGTCTGAATGTCTAGTGAAATGACGCTTTTGTCCACAAATGAGAGTTACGTGGTTTGCACATGATAAGAGTTAACGTTAATTTGGATGAAATTTATGAAAAACTAACGGTAGGGGGGAAATCGGCCAAAAAAATTAGTTTAAGTCCTTAATTTTCTAATTAAAAAGTTCAGGGGGCAAATCGAAAGTTGGGTGATAGTTCAGGGGGCAAATCGGCAGTTTACTCTTTGAAGAAGTTGCTTAAACAAAATAGTTGCATGAAGTGATCGTCTACGGTACGTGTAGTGTGAGCAATCATTTTCTTGCATTATTGTATGGAAAATGGGAGTGGGATTCTCTCATTCCAAATTTCTTTCTCCTCATGATGTTTTCTATTTGAACAGTTACGATTAAGTTACATTTATATTTTGTGTTGATTTATTTATAGAGAGAAAGAAAAAGAGGAGTGTTGATTTATTTATAGAGAGAAAGAAAAAGAGGAAAGTAAGAGAGGAGGGAATGGAAGGGGAGGGAATGGAAGGGGAGGGAATTTGGAGGTGAGAGAATCATGCTCTAAAAAAATGATGTACTTTTTATTGCAGGTTTGAGCTCGTTTAGCATGTGATTCAATATCCAAGTGGATAGAGTGTTTGGTTTTCACCAATGCGTTTCAGGTTCGAAACTGTCTTTTCTCTTAAATTAGGGTAAATTACATAGTAGCCCCTCAGGTTTAAGGTCTATTATAACCTCATACAACGTCTTTTAAAACATTTCACTTTCATACATCATGTACCATTTTATTTCAAAATAATACCTTCGTTAGATTTTCCGTTCATTGATCCGTTAAGTGCTGATGTGGCTGCCAAATGTGTGCCACATGGCAAAAAAAAATTATTTATTTTTTTTAAATCTGAATCTTCTAAAAAAAAGCCTGAAACCCATCCCTCCCTGCTAGGGATGGGCAATGGTTATGCGGGCGGGTAACCGCGGTTAATTTACCCATAACCGTTTATGCTCATACCCGCATAACCGTTTACCCGTTGGGTAATTGCCAAAACGGTTATACCCATACCCATAACCGTTTATAAACGGTTAACCATACTCATAACCGCATACCCATTTAACCGTAACCGTTTAATACCCTTTTACCCATTTATCATTTTTAACCCGTTTATCTTCTTTTTTTTCACCCGTATACATGTTTTTTAACAACTTGAAAAGAAAAAAAAAATTGTCATAATTTTTTTTTTTGACAATTAAACACCGTTATAGGTACATTCATCATACATTTCCATATTTTAATTTTTTAAGTCCTTATACCATTCCAATAATTGAAATAATAGTTTACGGACGATATTTTTAACTGTTACCAATGAAGGTAAATATAATATTTGCTAAGTATTATTGGGTTACAAAAATTGTTTAGAAGACATTTATGTCAATTTCACGGTTACCCGCAAGGAATTTAAATTAATTTGGCCAATTCCTTGATGATGAGAATCATCATTCCTGTAGTAGTGTTATTGAGACGATCGATTAATTCCTTGCTAATTTATTGGGTGCTAAGTGTTATTGGATCGAGAACATGGTTTGTGTTAGTTTTACATATATAAAATAAATGGGTAAATGGTTACCCGTTTATAACCGTGGTTAATACCCATAACCGCCCATTTAAATTTCACGGGTAAACGGTTATACCCATAACCGTTTATTTATCTAAACGGTTACCCATAACCGTAACCGTTCAATTTAAATGGACGGGTAACCGCGATTACCTATAACCAATGGATATTTGCACATCCCTACTCCCTGCAGCCCCCCACCCCCATCCCAACCTACCCACGCCCACCTCCACCTCCCCTACAATCCCCCACCCCTCCCCTCACCTTCCCGAAACCCCCAATTAAAAAAAAAAAAAAGAAATCCCCGACCCATTTCTCCCTCTTCTTCACTATCTTCACCTCCCCTTCCTTCTATCTTCCCAGATCAACGCCGCCCTTTCCCCATCACCACCGCAGAGCTCTTTCTCTGATCCCTCTGCTCCTCATGGAGGTCATTCGTCACCACCCGATCTCGCCGTCGACCGGGGATTTCTCATCGTCACCCTGCTGCTCCTGCTCGTTGTCGTCTTCGACGACGAAGATGATGCGGGGGAGGATGACGTCTTTGCGGTTCGGGGGGGATATGGGTTTCGCGCCGGGGGGGGGGGGGGTGGTAATGGGATCTGGGTTGTTCTCTGGTTTTTTTTTTTCCTTCAAAGGTGCAGGTATGGGGTGGGGGGGGGTGGGGTGATGGGATTTTGGATTTTCTAACTTTTTTTTTAATTTAGAAGATTCAGATTAAAAAAAAAATTAACAAATTTTTTTTTTCCACGTACACGTGGCACAAATGTGGCAACCACGTCAGCACTTAACAGATCAATGGACGAAAAATCTAACGGAGGTATTATTTTGAAATAAAACGGTACATGATGTATGAAAGTGAAATGTTTTAAAGACGTTGTATGAGGTTGTAATAGACCTCAAACCTGAGGAGCTACTATGTAATTTACTTCTTAAATTATTATAAAAATTTCGAATTCTCTCCCTTTCTTTAATGATAATCAATTAAAAAATAGGTTTGAGCTTGTTTAGGCAAACATGATATTTTTAGAAAATACTAGAGAGAGAGAGTAACGTCGTAATTGCAGAAATATGTGAGGGCATTTGTGACATTTAGTACTGATCATTAAAGTGGTCTTTCATTGTCAAATGATTTGTTAACCAGTACTTAAGCTCCATCGTTCAGTGCAGTATAATCACAGAAAAATCCAAGGCTGATTTCGTAAGATTAGTACAGAGTGCCACCTCAGCAAATCTATGCGATTTGGTAGAATCGATCTACATATTTTTCTTTAGTCTACCTGTAATACAAGTCTTTTATTTATGCGTGAGACAAATATTAGTCTCAACACCCCCTCATATCTCCAATCACTCGAGCTAAACTTATATAACTATCACATATGGCTCGTTTACATATACTTTTAAAATAAGATTGAAAGTATTTTCTATGAAATTGGTTTTGAGTTTCAAAAGCACTTTAAATGCTGTTTTAGGATCCACTTGAATTTTACTAAGGATTGTTTAAAAAAAATTCACATAAAACGTTTTCAATCATTTTAAAAGCACTTTTAAACAAGTCCATGTTGGTTAATGTAAGAACACACATAATCATTAGACCTAACACGTAAATAACGTACTCTAGTACCATATGTTGTTATTGTGTAAAGTATTCACATGCAAACTTGCCCAATACATTCAATTTCTTTATTTGGAATCCAATTAATATCGAGGATAAAAGAACGAAATATAAGAAGTTTACAAGTAAATACTCTTAATTTATTCAGTTGGTGTTAGAATCTTGACTTCTATTAATTAGCTAAGTAGTATGAAAACTAATCCCATTCGAATCTAACCTTATTCATGGAAGCATACCAATTAGCTAAATATTAGGAAAAACTTGAAGCAACCCAGAATTATAAATCAACAATTAATTGATTTATTAACCATCATTAGCAATTTGGCATTAACACACCATTCATCAAATTTCGATCTCTTCTTATTCAAATGGCAAGCATACACGTGTCACCCAGTTAACAATAGTAACGGTCGCAGATCACGGTTTTCAAAGAAAAGCAAAGGTGTTGGTCGGTGTGAACACGTGGAGCACGGAAAGCAGCCAGATCGGATCGGGAACAGTCCGCGTAAGTTGAGCACGAAATTTGACCGAATATGGATGGTACGTTTTTATTTTGTACTGGTGAAATTTTTTATTTTTTTTATATACATATGTGACCGAATACAGATATTACATTTTTATTTTGTACCAATGGTGAAAATTTTTATTTTTTTAATATACATATCTACAGTAACATAACATATAATTCTTTGTCCGATCACACTGAAAAATCTCTGAAAATGTGAGCAGCTTCGCACAAAACCCCTCCAAATTGCAAGCTGACTTGGACGTCAGACCCCAACGAAAGTAAATATCCAAAATATCCCTGTAACTAACCGGCCACCGGACCTCCCGGACTCCCGTACCGTATAAACTTACGGTCTAACTACCTGTATACGCTCCGAGATTTTTTCACGAAGTTTCTCACAGAGCACGTGGTTTGTATATATAGTACACCAAGAGTGACGCTTTCTCTCCGAAGCTACCCGTTGTGAGCTTCTCTACAAGTGCCTCGCCGGAAAACTCATCATTTTCTCCCGACCTTGAACGGAAAACGCACCGGATTCCGCCGGAAATTGAACAAGTGAGTTCATTTTTCATGGAAATGCTTTTTTTTTTTAACTGCCTAGGGATCTAAGTTTTTGCGGTTTTCATGTGAGATCTTTTGAGTGGCTTTGGTATGCGCTTTCCGGATCCGATTTTCCTGGAAAATACAATGAGCGGCATGAGAACTTTCGATTTTCCGGGAAATTTTTTTTTCACGTGCATGGCTGATTTGAATTTTGTATGGTTTTTACAGGTTGAAGAGCGAGTCGGAAGCAAGAAAGGCAGAGACTTTTTGCAGATCCGATTAAAAAATTTGAAGCTTTTTGCAAATTTATCAAATTTCTTTACCATTTTCTCTGGTCTGAAAAGCAGAGAGAAATGGCAGTGGAAGTTGCTTCGACCTGCTTGCACTGGTCGCAGCCGATCGTTCCTCGCTCGACGCCGTCATCTCAAACCCTAGCCTCCTCAATCGCGTCTCCTTCCTCAAAACGACGTAACAGAGGAGGTGGCGGCGACAGCGGAGCTCAGTTATGTCTCTACGTCCACAGCTTGAACAGGTCGGCGTTGTTTGGTGCTCCGTCGCCGAAGCTGAGCCGGTCCCGGTCCTGCGGCTACCAGAAGTCGGGATTCCGGTCCATTAGACGAGCTTGCAGTGCCAACCTGGACGCCTTCTCAGACGAAGAGTTCTCAAAGAAGATTCAAGAGCTTGCTCTCCGATTCCAGCTCTCCGACAATTTTGACGGTGAAGATGACCTTAACGTTGACGGAAACGAGTCGGATTCGGAACCGGAGGCGGCGAATTCTGATGACAATCACGGCGTCAGTGAGTCTGCAACGAGAATGAGATTTGAACAGAACCAAAGCCGGTTCCAGTTGCCGCTCGATCTAGAGCCACCGTGGCCGAGCGATTGGCAGCGGAGGGACGAGATTGTCCCGGAGGCGAGCATCGAGCGGAAGGCTAACAGCTTCGACCTTCCGCTCTCGCTCCGAATCATCAAGCGGAAGATGCAGTGGCAGGATGGTTTCCGAGAAGCAGGGGAATCCGCGTGCTGCTCTGTAAAAAGGGCCTTCTCTTCCCTGGTGTTCATAATCCGGGAGCTCCATAGCTACTCCTTGCAGATGAGAGAGATTCTGTTCTACGAAGATTTGCAGGGGATTTTGAGCAGGGTGCAGAAGGAGATGCAAGCTTCGTTCGTCTGGCTATTTCAACAGGTCTTCTCTCAGACGCCGACTCTAATGGTGTATGTAATGATCCTCTTGGCGAATTTTACTGTCTACTCATTAGGCCACAACGCCGCCATTGCGGCCGCTCCGCCCGCCGGGTTGTATGCCAGTGCAACCGAGACTATTTCAGCGGAAGAAGTTCAGACTCAGAACGATAAATTGGATAACCCCCAATTTGATTCTTCCACAAGTAAGTCGTTTTCAGTGACCGGCAACGGCAAGACGACATCCGTAGGCGGGAACAATGGCGGTGGAGGGAAGGTCCGACCGGTAGGAAGCGGCACAGACGGTGATGGCCGGTTTGACCGGACGGACCAGTACCGGACAATAGTCCCCGACGGGGCTTCCCAACTGTCCTCATTAGGGACAACCACAGAAGCAGACTCGGTTTCGGGGCAAGAGAGCAGGGAGGAGGAGCTGGCTCTGTGGAATTCAGTAGCGGAAGAAGCTCATCAAATGCGGGGCGTAGAAGAATCTCTGGATCACGAAACGATGCAGAGATTTGTTTCGCCGGTGACGGCGAATATCGAGGCGGACGACTACGCCGAGTACTTCAAAACTGAGCTTCTTTACCAAAGGGAACTGTCCAAGGAACCTAGCAATGCTCTGCTTCTTGCTAATTACGCGCAGTTCCTCTACCGAGTTGCTCATGATTACGATAGGTACTGTTCCATTTCATCGAAAGTCTCATAGTTTTAGTGCTTAATTCTAATTTTCATGTCTAACAAATTGACTTCTCTTAGTTTAAATGTTCATGTCCATAAATTTGTTGGGTGATTAATATTAATATATCATGTTACGAACTAAAATTTATGTGCATTCGGTCTTTATGGACTCTCTATAATACAGTTTAATATTAATTTTCGTGTTAATATTATAAAATATGTAGCGAGTTCTTCTTTTAAAAGAGTTTCCGTACTATTTCTGTTGTTACGATGGTACTGAGTTCAAATCTGATGGACGGAAATTTATCTTTTTTTTTCCTTTCATTTGTCGGGGTGTTTAAATTTGGTGATGGTATGATAGTGAAATGTGTGGCAGTCTTTCCCTTATTTAGCAAAAATCATTACAAGTTTGGTCAGCTCACGCGTTTCACATGAAAATTTTTTGCTTTGGCTTCTTAGTGATTAATTGATAATTACGTAAATTAGTCTGAGCTTAAAGTACAAAGAGTCGAATAAAAGTGTTTGACTTTTCTTGGTGATTTGTTTAATAAACAGAGCTGAAGAGTACTTCAAGAAGGCAGTAGGGGTGCAACCGCCGGACGCGGAGGCGTACAACAAATACGCGACGTTTCTGTGGAGGGTTCGGAACGACCTGTGGGCGGCAGAGGAGACATTTTTGGAAGCCATTTCGGCTGACCCAAGCAACTCCTTCTACGCCGCCAACTATGCCCATTTTTTGTGGAATACCGGTGGCGAGGATACGTGCTTCCCTCTCAACTCCGCTGAGACTGATGCCATCGAAGATGCTTAGTAAATAAAAGGAAAAAAAAAACCCCAAACAATAAGAGAAAATAGTATAGAAGAGAAATATGGAACAGTGAAGCACAAACTTTCATGCAACGGGAAGTTTACTACGACAATATTCTAGACCAAATGCATGACAATGCGTATTGAATTTGTCATGTTGATATTCCCAATGTATGTAAGTTTCTCTCTACAACAACGCTGATGAGAGCAGCCACCTTCCGTTCATTTCCAATTTTACTCGGAATTTGATATATTCGAAAACTGAAAAAATAAAAAGAAAAAAGAGAGGAGAGAAGTCTTTTTATTCTTATTTGTGTTTTCGTTTTATTATTCCGCAAGTTTTGGTGGGCGGTGGCAAAATGGGGTGGTGGCGTTTGGGGCGGAGGGGAAGCACGTGGGCGGGGACGCACTCACATGCGCGGCTAAACGGCAGCAACGATTGCAGTGTGTTTGGCTGATGAGCGGGAAGCGGTCGCGATTGCTTTTGCACAGATCATAATGTCTATTTTGTTAATTGTATATTTTTGGGTTGACACAATCACATGGCAAAAGTGTAATTAGCCACCTTGTTAATATATGTTTTTTTTTTAAGTACATCGGTATTTTTAAATTAAGACGAGATAAAGTTCAGCTAAACCACACAATGGGTAATTTAATTTGATATCGAATTTGTCATTTACAAGATTCGAACCTAAGACTTTTCACTTTCAAACTTTCACATAAAGAAGAATAACATCAGATCATAATACTAAGTGACAAAATATGCCATTTTTAAGTTTACTACGATTTCTTCCAAATTTTAAATATGACTGTCGATGAAAGCACGTGTTTCTCGTGCACTTTGTTTACTAGTATCGGCCATTGACATCCTCCTCCTCCTCCTCCTCCTTTTTGTCATTTTTAAGTTTACTACGATTTCTTCCAAATTTTAAATATGACTGTCGATGAAAGCACGTGTTTCTCGTGCACTTTGTTTACTAGTATCGGCCATTGACATCCTCCTCCTCCTCCTTTATCTTATGAAGCTCTGGAAAATTCTGCGATTCACTTTAATTTTGGTTAGTGAAGGTACCTTTTGTCTAAAGAATGATGCCACAACCCCACAACAAAAGTGGCTAATGATGCATGGGAGATTGAAAAAGAGGGTCAAAACACCCTGAAGTGCATAAAATATACGATATATAACTACTTATTACATTATATAATTTGCAAGAGAGATTTTGTTGTTAAATTCAGAACACACTTCTAGTTCTATGTAAGAATATTCACTAGTGAATTCAGAAATCAAAACTTTGAGAGGTTTCAGTGTTAAATACAAGTTTTTTTTAGATAAAAACAGAGCCCGAAGCGTGTAATTTTTTTTTCAGTTTTTACACTGGGGCATTTCGTCAAACACTTAGTGGGTTTATTGTTGTCAGTCAAATTATGTTGTGCATATGTTAACATATACCGACATATGTCGATACAATTTGATGAGTGATAGAGATAATTTATCGAATATTGTCGACGCAACCTGTCGATATATGCTTAGTAGACATTACATCAAACAATTGCTAGGTATAAAAAGAACTTGTATCAAATATTCAGATGATTATCGGATGACCTTCACATATATGTTTCTCATACTTCAAGTGGTCTTGGGATCCGCCCTTGAGAATATCCCTACGCACATGTTAATCATGTAATCAGATTTTAAGAGAAATATTAATAAATTCTCACAGAATGAAGATTCTAGAAGACAACAAATAGACTTTGACGAAAGAATTATGAACACAAAACAAAGCAATGAAGAGTCATCTTGACGATGCATACATTCATATATAAGGACATGTTTTTTCAAAGTTGATAATATTCTTTGCAAAGATTGGACGTGTATGTAGTAGCATATTCTTCTTCTTTTTCTTCCCTTTTATAAAAGTATAAACCATGTGAACTTTGGCAGTTTAGAAGGATTTGGATCCTCTCCTGAGCAGAGGGTCTGAATCCTGCTTATCAAGCAACATGGATCATTGGATCAAAATTCAATGGCTACAAACAGGAAGGCCCTTTAAAAATTATAATAATTGTAGCCGTTTGATTAAAATTCAACGATCTGTGTTGCTTGGTAAGCAGAATTCGCACCATCTGCTCAGGAGAGGATCTAATTTAGAGGGTGCATAAACGTCAACGCGTACTGGGAAGTGGAAGTGTGCTTTTAGAAAGGCAAATCTGACTAGACATATATAGTATGATAAATGGGAGATATGGTATGGATGCATATAAGAAGAAGCAAAGTAGGGTGGTTTGGGGATTGGGATTCAAGGGCAGAGCCAAGAATTATTTGTTGGGTGGGTTAAACTAAAATTATTACTACGAAATCAAATGGTTAAATTTTTTTGTTACTTACCTGAAGTTACACATAATAAGCCTAAAAGCAACAATTTGAAGTAAGAAATTATATTAGATGTCTGGTGAGGATCATGAGGCTGCTCAGTTGATACTGGTGCGATATCATTAGATGCAAAAGGTATATCACTCTCTAATTTATCACCATCATCTCTTTTTCTAAAGAATGAATCAATAGTTTTTAACTTCTTCATTGAACAGACGTTGACCTAACAAATTGAAAAACAATAAACAAGTTTAAATAATAAATTATATTTCTAAGAAATCTATTAGAAAAAAATATATTAAATTTGAAACTGAACTTTTCGAGTACAAACTCTTAAAATTCAAACAATAAACAAATAAACTCATCAAGAGTTAAGAATAAAATAGTCAGAAACTTACATATTGACGAGAAAAATCAATAAACTTTCACAATTGTAGGCTCAATCTTTGTGAATTGTACACGAATGTCACCAAAGCTTTCTGAAAAGTGAAAAAAATCAGCTACTGTTATAGCCTTCAAAAGCCGAAAATACAATCTTAAGAAACATGTAAGTAGGGGTGGGTTCAAAAAACCGAAAACCAAACCGAATTCTTTTGGTTCGGTTCGGTTTTAGTGATCTAGAAACCGAACCAAACCGAACCGAACCGAATTAATTAAATTAAAATTTTTATTTAATTATTTGTTTTGGGTATTATTTTCTAAACCCAATTTGTAAGTTAAAATGTGCTAAACCCAATGTGTTGCCAAACTTTAAGCTCAAAATATTAAAAAAGGTCTATAAAAACTCTAAACCCTAACCTATTATTTCTCCCCCATATAAGGTTCCGGAATCAAACCTCCTCCTGAAGTACTTACATCCATCTCCATAGCACTGTCTACTTCTGCCCCAGCTTTCTTTTCCAAATCTACTCTCATATAACATGTAACAGAATCCATAAACATTTATTTCGGGTAGATTACTTGCGTAATTTGTGATGGAAAAGAATCCAACACACACTAAATAAATCTACCCACGCATTACTTTTACTAATCAAGTTGTCAACATGCAGTTACAATCAAACAACCATGATCTTTGAACAACATCATACAATTTAACTTTTCTAAGTCATTTGTACGATTTTTGTGTTGTGAGGTTGTTAGTTTGGACTTTGGAAGACTTGATTAATGATTTTAGTTCAACTTTAAATGTTTATTTTCATTGTCTTTGATTCTAGTTAGAATGCTTATGTTATGATTGTGTTGGAGATGTTAAAACTTAAAATTTCAATGTTTTTCATTTTTTGAAAAAAAAAAAAAAAAAAACTGAAACCGAACCGAAAAAAATCGAAAAAAAATGAACTGAACCGAAATTTCGGTTTGGGTTCGGTTTTGGCAAAAAACCGAACCAATTTGAACCGAACCCACCCCTACGTGTAAGTACTCATTAAAATGAATAAAATAATCTAAGTTAATAATTACTCCTAAAAACCTAGAACCGTACGTGACTACTCCGGATGAAACCTAAAATAATAAAATACTAAAACCTAGTTTTTAAAACCGTGTGACTACTCCCTCGGAAATCTAAAAATAATAATATATTAAAACCTATAGACTACTCCCTAGCAAACCTAGGAAGAGTGTTCAGAACTTTCACTAAAGTAAACAATTTATTTAATATTTTTAAACTCTTTCTTTTTCTAAAAGTAGTCTTACTGTTAGAACTTTTACTTATTAGGTGAGTTATAATAATTAAAAATAATAAAATGGTCTAAACTATTAGTATTTTTAAGCCCAAACAATTAAAACTCTCCCTATGCCCACCCTAGCCTTGTTATTGCCTCTGTCGTTGTTGGGATTAAGTTTAGACGTCCAAGCAGAAAATGATTGTACATCACGTGAACTGGAAGGTGGTGTTTAGTTAGCCTAGCACAACCGTCCGGTATACCAAATATCATAATATAAGTGGTATAATTTTTTATTTTATTTTATTGAAACACTTGCATTATGGCACTTGTTCTACTGGACTGTGTTTATGAAACATTGAAAAATCTCTCCTCTCTCATACTCTCATTCTTCGGTTACCAATCATATGGGTTTTGGAGGGAAATTGTGTCAATCAAGAACTCTTAGTTACAACATACATTACTAACGCAAATTAGTCTTTAAATTTGAGGTACTATAGTTACTTTTATGATTATATTGTTTATCTTTCGTAATACTATATATCATGCATGATCAAGGACGTAGCTCAAGGTATTCGTCGGGATCGAGAAAGATATTCTGATCATATATATTATGATTTCTGTTATTTTTGGCCGATGTGTTTGAATATGATCGGAAAAATATGTCGATCATTTCCATGGTAGTTCACTGAATGCAGCTCGATAGCATTGAATACGGTAGCCCGACAGCACTAGAGTTTGTTCTTCTTGAGAAAGTCATTTCCTTTGCGTTGTAAGAGCAAGACCAGCAGTCTCAAAGTTAGCCATTACAATTGGGTTAAACTGTCTTTGGGCCAAAAAATCCAGGTCCAGCAGTCCCAAAAGGGAAGGGCAATTGGACCAAGGGCTTGTGCTCGTTGGACTGCCTTTGCAATTGACTCCTGGACTTCCACCCACTGGCAGTTGGAATCGACCCAATGGCTCGTTTTTCCTCCAAGCTGAGCCATTGGATTTCAAATGGTAAAAAAAATTTGCAATTTGATTATCGTTGACAAGTGGTGCAATATGGGGCATCTAACATAAAAAATTTGAAATTGAACAACTAAGATTATTATAATGGTTACCCAACTATCTTCTGCATTCCACACACTATACGACAACTCAATATTTATTTTAATATATTTGGCAAGTTGTAATGCTTCGCATTTTCCTTGTATTTGAAATAAATTAGACAATCATTTTATTTTTATGGAACAAACTTACAAAGCATAAAAATTTTAAAAATATATTTGTGAACATTGCCCTTGCCCTTGCCTTTCACAAGCAGGTAGGTTTGTACAAGGGCAATTACTATTTAGAGTGAATAGTAAATGACACATCCCGACCGAGATCAAGGCATGCTGGTCGTCACGTGAGGGTGACGTAGCCATGTGCACAGTGCGGAAGCAATAAAGATAAGAAATATACGAATATTTAAAACCGAATTACTAGAGTGCACTACTAAACAAGAAGTGGTAGGAGTAAGATACAAAAGTAAATACTCATAATCAGAGCATAAAAAGTCTAGGTGAAGTCCAGTAGGACAAGTACTAATTATATAGTACCATAAGATGTCCTACAATTATTCGGATAAGTCAGAACTGACGAAATCCTCAAGGCCACCGACAGCAAGCTTACCTAAAACCTGGAGGGGCGCAAAACAGAAAACGTGAGTGGGCAAAAACAAATGTTTTCCAAAACCATTTCATTTATCAATATTTCTAACCCCTCGCTATAAAACATGTATAATTTTTCTCAGAATCAGAAGATAAGCATATACATAAATATATATGTAAATATATCAATTCAAATCATGCTTCACAATATCATATTCATATGTACGCCATGCCAAGATATAACAGAGTAAGCAATTCAGGTGAGAATAATTTCATATAAATATAACATGTTAGCTGGAACCCCTGTGGTAGTCTGTACGGCTGAATTCATAGCTCGAAAGTCAATCTAGCCGGAGTCACTACAATGACCTATATGGCATTATACTGCACAAGAGTCGGAACCAAATGAAAAGGTCTGTACGACAATAATGGGTGTAATATAATCATGCTCAATACTACTCACACATAATAGTTGGGCGATAAATCGCTAGTCACCTACGAGTCGGAACCACCTAAGATGGTCTATACGACAGGACTGTGCACCTAAATTGGATCCAATATGAGCATATGGTGCGGGAGATGACATAATAAACAGGTATGTGCCATATCTCTGGCTAAATCACAAACACCCTAGGTGCAGTTCTACGAGCTCAACATTATTCAATCACATATCGCACCATTGATAATTCACATAACCAAACATAACTCACTTAAGCGTCCACAACACCACAATTATATATAATGCATCATATATCAATTCATATACGAATTATAAATTTATATGTATGGCATTCAGGACATATTTTCATTTAAACATATTTTCTGGGAAAATATCAAGTATATTAATATATACTAAAAACCAAAAGCCCACTCACTAGTATGTCGAAGGATCGTAGCCCCCGAGTCGCCCTTGAACGCGCTCGTCCTCGGGATAAGTCTCACCTATATGCGAATTAACTATAAAAACGTTATTTAAAGCACATAGGCAGAACTAGCTAATAACTTCTCATACAATGCTCAAATGGGGTGTTTGAATATACCAACGTGATCTACACAACTCCACGAACATCCCCATATTTTTAGAATAATTTTCCGACCACACACGCGCCAGCCAAGGCACGTCAATACTCGCCCTCACGCGCGGCCACGTGACAGGCATACTGACGGCGTTAGTCAACGCCTTTAGGTATATATCGGGAATATTCCGTTAAGTCTTAACGGAATCCGTCCAAACTAAATGACGGCGTCAGAAGATTCCGTCAGACTTGACGGAAGATTCCGTCGTTTTCTACCTTTGAACTCCGGCGACCGTCGTCGGTGCCGGAAAACTGGAAAATTTTTAAACCGTGATATCTCAGCCATTTTTCACGATCTTTATACCAAAATGAAGTGCATGAAGAATAGAACAAGTTTATACCTCTTTCAAGCCTCAAAAACCACGGGATCTCGCAGGGAAAATTCGAGAAAAACCGGCCAAGGTTGAAACTCACTATCCTGACGTCCAAAACACTCCAACGATACACCCCGAGCTTCGTGACAACCTTCTAAAGCTCCTTGTGAGCTTGAAATCCCCTAAAAACCTCACAATAATTAGTGCATGAACAGTACTTCATTCGGGGTTTGAGTTTTCACGTGATTTCAAAGGTGTTCTTACTTGAAAATGGTACCTTTGAACTCGTATGGTCCTCACGAACACAATGGTGTGCTTCACACCCTCGATCTGTCACATTTCAATGGGTTTTGGGTGTCGTCCGTACAAAGAAGGAGGAGAGAGAGAGAGAGCACGGGAGAGAAGAGAGAGAATGAGGTTTGTGTGTGTGTGTGTGTGTGTCCCACGTGGTCACCAACCAACCAAGAACATGACATCCAAGTACCAAAATATGTCACACACACTTACACTACAATTTCAACGTCTAAGGATAAAACCGTCCTTTCACATCCTCGAGAATAAAATAATACATATCTCCGGGACGGGCTGTGACAGTAAAAACAAGTTCATTACCTTTACTTTGCCTTTGCCTTCCTAAAACGGGTGAACTTGCTCCATGTCTTTGTTTACTCTCTTTTTACAGTTCATGTTCTTTAAATGCTTGAATGTTTAATTCTTATCCTAAATCCAACACTCGAGAGCCACTCTCGGAAAGGGATTTCTGTTGTGCAGACTTTCACCACCATCACAAATCATATAGACTTTAGAATTTCACCGTAAGGACTTCACACTAATTTTGTGCTCTTATAACGTGATCAAAACCATTGAGTTAGAGATAGACCGTATTGTAATGCAATTCAAATCGATAGGTTCTTTAGCTTGGGTAGTGTTAGATTATCCTTAGTTAATTCGGAATCATCTATGTGATTGTAGCATGTGTAATAGGAATGTAAGCTCCAATTAAAATTAGTGTAGCCACTTAGTATTACTGTCTAGTAGTATTATTCTTAACTTGTGAGTGAGAGTTCTTAGGTTTGATTCTCGTCAACGGCGAATTTGAACCATATTATTAATGCTAGTCTATTGCGAGGCTTAGCCTACTCCTTCCCCCTAATATCGTTTGTTCTAAAAAAAAGTGTAAGATTCCTACCTATATAAAAATTGATATAACTCAATATATATTGTAATATTTTTCACACATTAATTCCAAAGTCATATTAGTAATGTCATACTATTAGGCGTAACTTATAAATCAACAAACTTGAGTTTGGGATGCCATAGTTAGTTGGGTCAGTCAAAAACGTCTTAAAGTTAGTTTCGGGTTTCTAGACCTATTCAACTTTGACTCATTGGACTTTTACCTTAAGTTATGCATATGACGAAATGTGAAAAGAAGAAACCCAAAAAGCCCCTAAATAGGCCGAAAATAGGCATGCATGCCGTAGTGAGTTGGGAGAATACAATTGAAACAAGACCATGATTTAAAAGAAGAGCAAGAAAAAACAAGATATATTTTTCTCAAAAAAATGAAATGGGAACCAACAACAACAAAAAGCAAAACGAAACAAAGATGGAAATCGTGAAAGCGAAAAAGGATAACTTAGCTGATTTGTTGATATGTTCTAAGAATGCAAAGTGCAATATTTCTTTCATTGAACAAAAGGCATTACAAATATATATCATGAATAAATCGGCCCTCAAAGAGTCTTTGCAAAGTAGATCTAAAAATATTACAATAAAGTATCACTAATTGCAAAACAATGAGTAGACTTCAAGCATTCATCCAAGCTTATCAAGAACCACAAGCTTGCACAGATGAATAAAATTGGTAAACCTCGTGTTACACGGAGATCATGTGAGAACAAAATCTCAAATCATATATTGTGACAGAGAGTACAATGCCCATGGGTCGATCATATCACCTAATCACCACTACGATCACAGAATACCAAGTGAAATAAATCCAGTAAATCAAACAGCTTCACCCTTCACAAATAGATCCAAAAAAGATAGCAAAGCAAAACGAAAATTAAAATCAAGCAACTCTCTTATAGGGAGCAATCAAACTAGCAAACTCTCCTAAAAAGAGAAATCAAAACCAAACTCCAAGACAATTTTTAAAAATTATTAGATAGAAACAAAATAAAAGGATAAAATCATGTCGCCCCTTCACATCCTTCTAACATCCGGCTTCACATCCTCCGAACATCCGAAAGCTATATCACCGCACAGAATAGACCCATAGTGTCGTTCTAGTTAAACCCAATCCCGACTCAATCTGACAGCACAAACCTTTTCAACACTCGAGGCTAGCCACCTAGAGGATATCTTGTCACTTGGCAGCACAAAATCCTCATCCTCATCTCTTCACGGAAGCTTGGTTTGATGACTTTAGAGGTCTTGCTCTGAGACTTCTGGAGAGCCAAGAAGAATTTGGATAGAAGGCTTTTTTCAACAAAGGTGAAAATTTTAGTTTCTATCAAAGATAGCTAGTCATCATGGGTAGTGTACTAGTCTTCTATTTCATCCTCTTTAATCTATAAATGCAAACAAAGAAACGTACCCAAACTCATGGCTGGCGTACCACAAACATATCTAAGCTCATGTAAATTAAACTTAAAAATGCTGATGTGTGAGAAAATCAAAGCGCCTTAATCAAAATTTAAACCACATATGTTCAGTAAAAACGAAAATATGTTGGATGACGGGTGGATTCAAATTTGCATTTTATAGGCTGCAAGCCAATTTGGCAAAGGCCTACGAGACCCCAAGCATGACCATGTGAGAAGTTTCCCACTCACATGACACACACTACCACATGGTAATGTCAATTTGTCCTTTTATAACACGTAAATTTATTTATAAAAATTAATTGTGTCATTTATCTATATTGTAATAAGTAAATTAATGAAATTACGTGACGGTGTGATCGTCATTTACAAATTCTCTCTATATAACCGAGCTCAATCTTAGGCCTAATAATGTTCGTTTCTAGCTCAACTATGTCAAAGCTCGTTTGTTATTATAATTACTACTAGCATATGCCCCACACTTTGTGTGTGAAAATATTTTTTATTTTTGTTTTAAAATGGAAAGGAGATCGAGAGGGAGAAAAGGAGGAACGTGGAATTAGGGAGAGACATTTTTATTTTTATTTTTTAAATTAGAGGATGTTAAGGTCATCTTTTGATGAGGCATTGAAAAAAAACTATAACATTTAGTTTGTGTGAATTTACTTTACTGCCCAAAATTTTAATTTGTGGTAGAAGATTAAATTGACTTTTCATCATCTTTTGGTTGACAAATGGAGTTTTATTGATATGTAGTTTAAATTATTGTTATTATTATTATCAATATTATTTTGACAAGTTTCTATTGACTATTGAGTTACTCCATTGCATTTCCAATAGCCTTAATCTAGATGATACTGAATATAGATAAATGAGGAAGAAAACATGGTTAAACCAAAAAACCAAAAAAATATGGCTTTTCCTATAAGTCAAGTCTTGTGATTTTGATCATCTGTTTAGAATCATGGTCTAATATCCAAAAGTTGTTAATTATGAATGATGTTATTGACACTTCAAAACTATTATTTTGCATAGACAAATGTTCTCGTTATAAATTTAGAGTGCATGATAACTTTTTCAGAATGTTAATAACAATTTTTTTTTGTAATTATTTGCGTAGTGATATTATTTTGGCCGTTTTGCTGCCATTTCACTTGAAAGCCTAATCAACCAATTGATGTGAAACGACACTTATAGGTAATACTTTTACGCGCAAGGACGGAGCCAATGCATGCTCGTGCATGCCTATGCACGTTTCTTTTCTCACGTTTTTAATACTTTTACGCGGAGGGGCGGAGCCAGTGAAATACCGGCACATACCCATGCACGTTTCCTTTCTCATGTTTTTAATATTTTTACCCGTAGGGGCGGAGCCAATGCATGCTCGTGCATGCCTATGCACGTTCCTTTCTCAGGTTTTTAAGAATTTTACGTGGCGCGACGGAGCCAGTGAATGCCTGCGCATCTCATGCACGTTTCCTTTCTCATGTTTTTAATACCTTTACGCGTAGGGTCGGAGCCAATGCATGCCTGCACATGCCCATGCACGTTCCCTTTCTTACATTCAATAACAGAGCTAGGAATTTTTTACCGGATGGGCTAGTTTAAAATTTTAAATCTTTTTAAATAAAGAAACTTGATACCCTATTTCTCATAGTATCAGCTAGCTTAAAAAAATTCACAAGGTGAGCCAAAAACGTGTTAAAATTAAACAAATCCAAATTTGTACATGTACAAGAAGCGATGAGAAAAATAATGTAAGAAAAAAATATGGTTTGCAAACTGTATTATATAATTTTATATAGTTAAACCTAGAGAATTCGAATTAGCGACTAAATATTTGGTGGGCTACATTCGAAAATCAATCAAAATTACATGTAAAATTTTATTTTTCACCACAAGCTACCTGGGCTACAGCCCAGGGCAGCCCTTAACTTGGCTCCGCCATTGCTTACATTTTTATTTTTATTTTTGCTATATTAAGTTTTTACAAATAATACATAACTGGATAAATTATATTTTACCCCATCAAGTTTGAAGTGAATTACCTCCTTTTTTTTTTCTTTTTTTTTTCACTATCATGTCCGAATCCATTTTGAATTGTATATACTTATTTGTATGAAGAAGTGTTGAATTATCTTATTGATCAAAACATGAACCACAAAGCAGCGAATAGGAAACCGAAGTAGGAAATTTTACAAATTAGATTGATTGTCACTAATAAAAGAGCTCGAGTTACCCCAACCTGACAAGTTTTGTTAGGTTCCACCTCTTACTCGAATTTCTAACTCTGCTTACGCGTGAATGATTTCATAAAATGCTGAAAAATTGAAAATTTTACTAAAATTGCTAACAAACATATGTAAAATTATAAATCCACATGACATACCTTATCAAAACTAAAGCAAAACAAAAATATTCTTCTCACTTTTCTTTCATCTTAATTTCCATTTAAAGTGACACTACAACAAAAATGGCTACTGCACACAATAAATTATATGTGCCTTTTGAGGCCAAAAAGCACCAACAATTGTGCTCATAGACCAAGAGCAACAGTGCATCTACTATCTTTGTGTATGTGCCCTATGGGCGTCATCATTGCTGATAGCACACAATATGATGTTTTGTGCTCAAGGAGGCAGGCACAAATAGACCACTATTTGTGTCTCGTTTCTGACAACTAGTCAGACAACCTTTTCCAGACACGTTGGCACTTCATATTGTAATTGTGCCAACATGAATTAAATATTAAAAAAAAATTGAGGAAATGAAAAGGCCTACAACACATTCCCAATCTCACAAACATAATGTAATGTTACATATTTTATCTCTAATACAATAAAACTTGAAAGCACATATTTTTGGACAGATGCATTTTCCCCAGCAAGCCTTGCACCTCATCAGAGGGGCCGTAACAAATATAGTCGAATTCAAAACAAAATTAGTCCAAAATAGGAAGACCAGCTTGTCGGTGATACTTAAATCTTCAAAGTGTGGAACGTCCAACTAGGAAGGCCAGCTTGCTGGTACTTCCAAATCTCTGGTAACAAGACAAACACACAAACAAAAGCCGATACTCTTTAGTCTTTAGTAAGAATAATTAAAGAAAAAAGTGCATCTTATATACAATTCCAAGAAGACATAGTATAACTATAATGCAAAACAGCAAACCCCTCAAGCCATTTCTCCTTGCAGAGATTGATAAAAGCATTTGTATATCTTCTAAAGATACCATCCAATCGATCCACCAAAATATCAATATCTTGTAGTTCAGGCAATTAAACTATGGGTAGGGCAAAAACAAGCTTTTATGATTTAGTTCTACAAACTGATTCACACAGACAATGAAACCAATAATTCCTAATACCATTTGAATTCGTCGGACGCCAAACAACCTTCAACCACCACATATAATATAGTATTGACATCCCCTGCTCTGATAGCTTCTAAAAAATGACCATGAGTAAGAAATATATCAAGCAGTAAAATACATTATCACATTGGATATCGCTGAAAAAATGAACTATAAATTTAGACTACCAAGAAGCTCTTGAAAATGAAGGTGACATCATTTACACAGAGCATCAAGAATGAGTATGTAATGGCTTCCAAATTTTTAAATCATGATTCCCTTTCTTTACCTGATCAAATGCTATATATCATTCCTCCCACAGATTAATTGGTGTAATTCTGCTATGTATACATGCACTCGTTCGTGATTGAAACATAATGACTTTTGCCAGACACTTTAGTAACATTTTTAATTTCTTCATGCATGGCAATCAATCTTCACACAGATTAACACATGAAAAAAGCAATCCACAGTCCCAATAATGCGACTCTACCTCTTTCGAATGTAGAATAAAAGAGAGATGCAAAAAAAAAATCTCAAAATAGGTCATTTCCTACAACATATAACAAACACGAATTTTAGGAACTTAGGAGATAATTAGTAGTTGGTTTGGAGTTTAATTGACATAACACATAAGTGTAATGGAAAAAAAATGCACATCTGGTCATGGGCATTGCAATTAACTATAAGACATCGACAAATTTTCATATTCAATGATAATGACGTTATCCTATAGTCAAATTCAAACTTCCCCAAAAGAAACCTAATGTAAATTACCTAAATCAAAGTCAGATTTGAGCAAAAAAATTAGGGAATATCTTCTATAGTCAAATTGAAACTTCCCCAAAAGAAACCCAGTTAAAAACAGTCAAGAAATGAAGATTTACATAATTTAATTACCACATAAACACCAGTCAGCGATCATGAATTCGAAACAAGAAATACTAAAACAAAGTACTACCTAGAAACCAAAACACATTAAAATTGAAAAATCTTATCTTAGAAAAAGATTACCTGATTTTACCAACGCGATTTCCGATTCAGGCTCTACATCCACCGATCTTCCCAAACCCGACCCACCCCCTCCACATAAGTGTTCATGCACATAGAGAAATTGCATGTAAACATACAATATTGTAAATTTCGTATAATTTTATGAGAACCACAAATCAGACACAAATATTTACTTATAAGTTATTATGAGGGGCATTCTTAGCTTGATGGCATATAGAATATATTTTTACTATATATGAACACTTGGAATTTACAGGTTACCCACATGCACAACACATTCATCAACTACCATCATGCATTCCAGGACAACAAAGTGGAACCAGGCGCCCCAAACGAAAATAAGACAATTAACTACTTCAAGTTTAAACGAGTAAAACGGATGTGAATCTTTTCATAAGCTCTTCCATAAACTTTCAGAAGCTACTTGTAACACTAGGATGAATTTAAGCAAAAAGAAAATCCAATCTTTGATATGCATACAAAAAAAAATCCATACGTGGGTGGGTCTAATTCTTCTCGGCCCAGGTTGGAAACAAACTTGATTCACCTTCCTTGTCCCAATCTTTGACATGCATACAGAAAATGGATTTAAAATTCAATCTAGAATCGACCCCAAAACTAAAAGTTTTTATTTTGGAAAACAACTTACAGTGGAGGACAGCCCACAAGGAGAGGATCATTTTTACCTCTTGGGTCGAGGTCCGATTCAGGCAGGTTTGGCCGAAAATTTGTTGGAAAATCTGCGGCCGCCGCTTCTTATATCTAAAATTGACGAAATTTGTCTACGAATTTGTAGAAACTAACTTGGGGGTTGGAAAGAGGACGTGAAGAGGATTCTGGAGGTTTAATTTGATGGTCGTTGGTGACTGGTGGACGGCTTGCGTGAAAAAGGAGAGAGAGAGAGAGATAGGACGAAGGGGGAAGGGAGGAGGGGGAAAATGAGGGGAGAGAGAGGAGTTGGACGTTTGTGAAGGGAAGAGAGATTTTTTTTTAAGTTTTTCATATTTTTTTTATAAATGTGTTTAACTTATCCTATCTGAAATTTGAAGGCAGGTACAATCCAAACCTCCTTTGGTTTCCTTGCTTGCCCCCATAAAAATCCCAAAAGTAAATATCTAAGGACACAAAACTTACTTTTTATTTAAATATATTAAACTAAACGGCACAATAACCTTTGTCGTGTTTTTGCAAATTAATAGAAAATTTCCAAATCTGACACATGCAAAGGCTGGATGGACATATAGCACTGCAGACAAACATATTTTACAGACACAAAATGCTTTTTGTGCCCATCTTAAGTAAAAAAGTTTTTTCTTTTTTTTTTAACATTGGGCACCATAGATGGTGTCTTCTATGGAATGAGAACTATTTAAGCTTTTTGGTGGTCAAACTAACACAAAATTCTCAATTGTGCCATTTGTTTTGTACCCAAAGCTTATTTTTGTTGCAGTGTGAACTGAAAACAGAAAAACGTGATCACGAAATATTGAATCGAACAAAATGCATGGAGATGGAATTGTGGGCAAAACCATTCCACTCTAACTCTCTTTCACGTCCACCGACCCAAACTCTCAAATCTATAAAACTCGTACGTAATCAATCAGAGGCGGTTAGGAAAAGCAAAGAAAAAGACACAAATAAAACTGAAAAGAAACTTGATAGTTCAGCTGCTATATATACAAAACGAAAACCCACACATACCATTTGTTCAGTTACACTCCCATAAGCAACTAAGCCAACCAACACCATATTGGCAATTTCAAATCCAGACAACAAAAAAGAAAGAAAAAGGACAACTTAGGTTACACAAATTTCTAAGGTGACCCATTACTTATTAGTTCCTTGTAGTTCTTCAAAGGTAGAACGAAGTACTAGGTTAAAGATCAGAAGCTGGTTCCTTGGGTACATTGAGAAGCAGACACCATCTCTACCAAATCCATCTCTCTCTTTTCGTTCGAAGAAGCTGCAGCTTGAAGATGATGATCCTGTGACGCCAAATATTCCATGTTTGTGTTGTAAAACCCTAAGTGAGGATGATGATAATTTGAATTATAAGATGATGAATTGTCTGCTCCATTTAAGAGGTATGAGAGGTAAAGGTCAGAATACAGAGGAGTGGTAGTAGTAGGACTGGGGCTACTAGTTGTGGAGGTAGTAGCAAAATCGTACATGTTTGGATTTTGTGAGGGTTCCATTGGACTAACAATTAGTTCAACATTGTTGTCAGTGGAATTAGAAGGCTGTTGAGGATGATTGAGATTGTGAGGGTTGTTGGTGAAGAAATTTTGCATAAAAACAAGTTCATCATAAAAAGAGTCAGCCAAATTCAGTGGAGAGCCAAAACAGTTGCTAGTAGTGGACTGATCAGATGGCTCTGTGACCAAAGTGTTGAGGTGGGTTTTTGATGGATCATTTTGAGAGAGAGTGGAAGAGCTAGTAGGGGTACTAGTGGAAACATTGGAAATATTGGAGGAGTTGCTCATGAGATTCTTGCTCCTGATGTAGTTTTGGAGAATGGAAGAATGAGGCTTGTTTTTGTGGTTTCCATTAATGTTGCCTTCAGGTTGCTTGTTCTTTCTCTTTGAAGTCTGCCTCCTTTTTGTTGCATTCCAATGGTTTTTAATGGCGTTTTCGGTTCTTCCAGGAATGCGTTTCGCAATCTCTGCCCAACGGTTTCCAACTTTAGCATGAGCATCAACAAGTACCCTCTCTTCCTCTTCAGTCCAGCCATCTTTCTGAAAAATAAAATTTCACCAAGAAAAAAAATATGGAACATAAAATTATGTACTACAAGAGAAAAGCCAATGAATTCTTATTTTTAATCCAAATAATTAACCTTATAAAACATTTTCATTTTTATCAACACCCTATAAATCTATGTAAGCGACAAAAGGGAGGGGGGAGGGTTCGATGAGATGGAGATGAACACCCTATCCACCAAGACAATTCTTCACTTGCGAACTCTAATTAATATTTTAAAAATGAAATTTGATTACAAAAAACCTACGCAAAATAAACATTTACAAAAATGTTTACTTCTAAAAGGAAGATGAGATGCTTAAATGTTCTTGAGCTAGAAGTAGAACTAGGGTTTTGACAACGAAATTTGAATCCCCAAACGGAAAGAGAGGAGATCTATGAGATCCACAAATAGATCCTTCACAATCTAAATTTGCGCCTTTGACTTTTAGCTATATCTTTGCCATAGATCACAATCCAGGCAAAAATATAGCAAAATTTGGATACTTTTTCATGGTGAAATTCTAACTTGTAGCTAATTAATTGTACAAATATAAAAATGTATCCAAGCAGCAAATTTTTGTTCTTGGTTTATGGAGATCTAAGAACAAATCACCTTGATATCAGGGCGCAAATGATTGTGCCATCTTTCTCTACACTGCTTGCCAGCCCTACCCACCAACTTCTCGGCAACCTGTGCCCATTTTCTCTCTCCACATTGCTGCACCAGCCTGATCAACTTCCTGAAAATTTCACCATACGAAAACAAAGCCAAACAAAAGATAAAAGAAAACCCATTTAAGTTTACCTGAAATATTATTTGATGGCTTCGAAAAATCGATCTATCAACAACAAAACATGAAAAATCGATAAACTATAAGAAAAAACCCAATTAATTTTACATGCAACATTGTTTGATGATCGATCGACACTGAAATACAAAAAATCCACAAGCTTTAAGAAAAAAAAGGGCAAATTAAGAGAACCATCACAAGGTTTCTTGTTACAGAGATATATATCTCTATATATAATCTTACCTGTCTTCTTCAGCAGTCCACTGTCCCTTTATTAAAGTAGCAGCAGTTAAACCCTTTTTAGATCTCTTTCCGACCGCTTTACAACTTCTTTCAGAAACCTTTCCTTCTTCTCCGAAACCACCTGTGGTATTAGGGTTTTGCTCTTGAACCCAACTCATCATCAAGGCCTCTCCTTGTTCAAGAAAAAGTTCATCCACAAAGCTTGGCTCTTGGAGATGATCAGTGGTACTATAATTATTAGGCCAAGAAGCTGCTGCCTCATGGCCAAATATTGCACCACCACCACCGCCAAAAGAAGCAAAACCACTCAACCCATTTGAGAAAACCACCTTCTGATGATCTATGTTGCTTGCATTGTTTTGGCTTTGATGACTTCCCCACAAGAACCTATCTATGGCTGTCAATGGAGGACCTGCTTTACATAAATTGTGATGCTGGGGAGGATCTTGTGTGTTGTTTGTAAATCCATAAACACCATAATCACCATCACCACCACCTCCTCCGCCTCCTCCTCCTCTACCTCCCTCCATGAAAAGAGACATTTGAAAATTAAGACTGAGAAAATGCAAGAGGAAAGAAAGAAATTCAGGATATTAATTTAGGGTTCAATTTTGGTAAGCTTTTCTTAAGGGGTTTTTCTTGTTTTCAGTTTGTTCTTACTTCTTCGAGTCAGAAAGAGAGACAGAGAGAGAACAACCTTGAAACGAGTGCTTGACAATTAGCATGTACTCAGCCTAGTAAAGAGCCACATGTCACAATGACCGTCGATGCGGAGATGCATCTAACGGTTCAAAATGTCTTTGGCTGTGACTCCTGAGCTTCCCTTCTTGTAGAAAGTAGAAAGAGCTGGAAGAGATTAGCGCGTTGGTTATAAAATCCACAATTATTAAAAATACATTTTATTACAAGATTTTTTAAATTTTGGACTAACCCTCAGGTAATGATTTGGGCAGCTACCAACTGTTAATCACTTTGGCGCCCATAATGACGGAAAGACATAATTGCCCCCATATGTACACTCTTAGCTCATGGCACATAATGAAATGAGAGGGTGTTTTGGACCATTTGATACCATAAAAAAATGAGGGACATAAAAGATTGAAAAATGTTTTGACTGTCTGAGTTAATTATGAATTAATTATAATTAATTAGTAAGAGGAATTCTGGCAAAACTTTAAGCCCCAGTTTTATTGCTTTGTTTAGGGCTTATGAATGCTTAGCCAATTGTACATATTCCATTTTCTTTCAGATTAATCTCCCTCATTATAATTTTATTTTATATATTTTGTTTCAAATTTTTTTTTGGACACCTCGATGCTTATTTTTGTGGAGCGATTTTTTGAGTGTGCTAGGAACATGACCTGATACACCAAATTTTATAACATAAGTGGTTGAAATTTTTTTTTCTTCAAGTATTCAATTACTTGTATTATGACATTTGTACCGGGTCATTTCATGACACACTGAAAATTTTCTTATTTTTATGGATGACTTTGACTTAGAGAGAGGTAGGGTTGAGAATTTTGACACGAGAAATTCAAAGAAAATATTAAGCTCAATTTATCGATTTAAAACTTTTGGAAAATTATCTCAAGCCCTGGTCACTACATATTTCCGTTACTGGAGTAGATGAAGAAGTTATAAAAATTGAAATATTGGTAATTAATATCTATGAGTGATTACCTAAAATCTAAATTTTATGCTAGCAATGTTTAAATTTATTATTATTATTTTTTGTCCAAAAGCGATACTGAACTTTAACTAGTCTGGTCTCTGAAAGAAGAAGGAACATGAACTTGAGTGCATGATGAGAAGCACACCGGTTGTAGCCAATACAGCTACGTCCGCAAAACAAACGTTAAAAGGTCTCCTTAAGGTAGTACCATCTTTTAAGAAATGAATCTTTTTATTCAGGGTAATTGGTCTAGCGACATTCATTTTCCGCTTTGTTGGAGGAGATCCCGACTTCAAATCTATAAAGAAACAATTATAAATAAACAAAAGGTATCTATTTTGATTTAGAAGACTTAAAGTAGATAAGATGAAACACCCCAACCCTTCTTAGGGTAATTCAACGTTCTAAATCCGTTTCCAATGTCCGTTTTCCCAAATTCAATTTCTATTATATAGTTTTATTTATTGGACTCTTTATGTGCTTAGGAACAATTATTGTGACGTTTCCGTCTTCGCTAGTGGCGCAGCTTTTGGCGGCGAAGTACTGTGAGTGGACCCCTTCTAAAATTACATGATTTATTATTTAATTGCATAAATGATTAGCATGCCTACGAATTTGGTGAATTGATTTATATCAATCCTGTTTACTGAATTTATGGATTTCGTCTCGTGTTTTAGTGAGGAAATAATTGTTAGCTTATTTTGAGCTATATTTTAATATATATCATATTTTCTATAAAAGCCATGAACTGGTAGACTATCTGATAGATGACGATAGGATGCTAGAACATGTTTTTGAACCCCTCTTTATAGTATAGACGATGATCGGTAACCTATGCTATGAAGTGGTTATTTATGAGAGACGTAAATATTTGTGCGTACCTAGTAGACACTATGCCGCCTGGGGCGAGGATCTAGTGTTGGCATGTAGGCCGGGAGAAATAATCCCTAGCGAAAGGCTGAGGGACACGGAGACAGGCATTGGGCCGGGAGGGAGTTATCTCTGGCTACGGGCACAGAGACTGAGGTGCAGGCACTGGGCCGGGAGTTATATTTATTCAGTGATCTTTCTAGCAGCACACCGCGTTTACGAGACGATTTATGATGCGTTTACTGTTTTGATTTCCGCGATGCGTTTCCGCGATGTGACTTTTGAGATATTTTGGCATGCTAGGATTTTTATTAAATCCATCACTTATTATGCTAGTAGTTTTCATTATATAAACTTTGGGGGTTAGTACGTTGATAACTGTTTTATTATTATATATATATAAACTTGGTCCACTCACCTTTGTTTTGCGCCCCCATTCAGGACTTAGAATCAAGGCACCTAATCCCGGCGTCAAGACACTTCTGCAGCAGCATCTTCGGATCCTCTTGAATGTAGGACTCACTCATTTATTCATTAAATTTTATCTTAATTCTTCTTAGTGATTAGGTTTAGTTGTATGCTCTAAGCACGTTCCTAAAATTATTAATTCATGGTATTTTAAATTTCTAACCTTTATTTATTTCTTATTCTTAGCTTTTGTATCAATTAATGGCTTTCGTCACCCCCGGGTGTCGGCCAGCACGTGTCGGTCCTGGTATTCGGGGAATATCAGGGTTGGGGCGTGTCAGATTGGTATCAGAGCGTGGTTTGTTCAGAGCATACTTAGGATTCTTTTCTATTCTCTTAAAGTTTCGGTTTTGACATCATCTGGATGTCAGGACTTCTAGATTTGGTACCATTCGGCGCAATTGTGCAAATCTTTCTTTGATTGAATTGTCACCTTCTGGTTGAAATTCAAGAATTCGTGTCGGAATTGTGCCTCATCGGTGACGTGTTTGATTTGTTGGACGACTTTAAACATCGGATCGATACTCAGCGACGTGTTTTAGAAATCTCAATTTGAGGAATTCTGGTTAAGACCAGCTGTAGATTCGAAATGGCGATGCCACTCTGCAACATGCGTTCCCTAGGAATTGCGGGCGGAGTCGGCTCAACATCGAAATCTTTGGAAACTTCTCAGTAGCAGACGCTATTATCATCAATGTCCAAAATGAGTTGCAATTCTCGTTGTTGTTGTAGTTGGATTTGGATGATGAATATCCAGTCTTGTTTGGATAAGCAGATTCCTTGAACTTCACCTGGGTTTGGTACTTTGTGGTAAACCCTAGCTCATAGCCTTCGTACCTTTTCAGTGGAAGTGAGTTTAGCCTCTTGTTTGCCACCTAAATGTTCAGCCTTGTAATTTTTAGTGTAATGGCTTGAGACTCTATCATATTCATCATTGTACGAAGATCGAGCTTTACTCTGAACTTCTCTGGACTCATTGAGCCTTAGTTTGCCCAAGAGCATCACTTTAAGGTAGCCAATCGTGTCACTGCATGCATACACAGGTTGCTTTGCATCTTTCTTCTTCGTCATTCTGCTGATTCAGAGGTTCTATGTTTAATTTCTGAATTTTTAAATGGCTTTCACAAAGTATTGTGAATCTCGAAGTGTTTTTGGCCTCGTCAAATCTTATTAATAATTCTTAACTATTCTTGAGCTTAGACCTATTTCCTTTTGGCTAAGAAACCAGTTGACCTTACTATGATGATTTACCAAATAATCAGAAACAGTGATTTCTATTTCTGCATCTTTATCTTTCCTTCGCTTGTTTGTTTCTCAATGTGAACTGGATCACGCCGGGACATTATACGGAGGGTGAAAAAAAAAAAAAAAAAAAACGTTTGTTCTCGGCATGGTTTCTAGTTCAAATCTCGATATCTTGCACTCTGGATTGTAATGGAATTATTTTGACCCTTAAGTTCTTAAGTGTGCTTTCCGCCTTTTCGACATGGCTTCTCGCCTAATCAGTGAGAAATTCACGATCGATCGTTTCGGTGAAAGTGGGCACCCAGTTCGTGTTGATTCGGACAGGAATGGTGGGAGAATAATCTTTTCACAAGCTTACCAGACTTATCATAAAGAGTTCATCGTGGGTGTGAAGTTTGAGTTGTCCTTTGGTAAGAGACTGGTGAAGATTGTGGTACTGAAGGTCAGCATATTGTATCACCATCTTACTAGAATTCATGGGCATCACATCGGTTATTTTCCATCGGTTATTTTCCAACGATATGGGTTCGTCTTGACGCATATTTCCACTGCTTCACTTCCGAACCTTATTGTTGTGAGTACGTGGTTGTTAAAACATTTCTAGCAGATCTGTTTGGTGCATTCTGGAATGGCACTACAGGACGGTCGAAGCGAGAATTGGATAATCGTTACGCTTCTCTCGAAATGTGCGTGTTATCTTTGGTTGTTAGGATGACCACTTGCGAGTCGTTCTTCTTTCCACCAACTTTGACCTTGTTTGACTAGAAATCTGCAACTAAGCAAAAAATGGAGAGGTGGATTGAGCGCTACAACTGTTCCCAAGAGATGCTGCGTGTTAAGGAAGATGACTTCTCGTTTTCTGCTTGCTTGGTTCGAGTTTTTGGGTCTACTACTAACATGGTAGCCAATTCTCTTGAATCCCAAGGTACAATTTTCAAATGGGTTGTTTATTGGCAAAATTTTGGAGTAGTTGGTCACAATTGGAAGAACTGAGGAGAATATGATGCTTGGTGCTGGATAGAGTTTTACGACGGTAGTTTCTGTTTTATTTGGTTTGGGGTATGGCACTTTTGCGACATGGTATGAAAGTTGCTATATGCAACATTGGTTGATAGAGGAGTTGTGCGAGCTTGTATTCGGAGGATCGAATTTACGACGTGTGAAATTATTCATCCTCAGGAAATTACTACTTGCTTATCGAGACAACAAATGTGAGGTCGATATTACGGGCTGCAGACTGTAATATCGATAGCTTATTTGTTGGGTTCACTAAGTAAGTGGGCATGAAGATTCGTCTACAGCAGCTGATGCAGATTTAGAATTGTTATTCTTGGGACTCGATCCAAAGACACATCTGTTCTTGGAGTACGTGAGGTTACGAATTCTTGGGCGAGACCCACTTCCATTTTTCAGTTCTGGTTTTCAGTATAAGTATTTCAACTTCCTTTACTTTAGTTATTTGTTGTGTTGTCATTTCAAATGTTTTGAGGAAAGTGTTTTCCGTTTTCAATTTTAATTTCAGCTCGAATTTTCAACCTATATGTTATTACATATCTATTTTGGCGTTATCTGGCCTTAAATTATTTTGTGTTTTCAACTGTATATTTTATTAAAGTATGTTTTCTATTTTTACACAGATGGGGAAAGAAAGTATGAGCCTGGAGGCACGAAAGATGGAATCATTGCAGCCGATCGCGACGGCGTGGCATTTTCCCTTTTGTGCAACCGCTCTGATTTGATTTCTTCGTTACGTATATATATGTGTATCCTTTCTCGTATTTTCGAGTTTTTCAGTGTAGTATGTTATTTTAAATTTCGAGGACGAAATTTTTTATAAGGGTGGTAGATTGAAACACCCCAACCCTTCTTAGGGTAATTCAACGTTCTAAATCCGTTTCCAATGTCCGTTTTCCCAAATTCAATTTCTATTATATAGTTTTATTTATTGGACTCTTTATGTGCTTAGGAACAATTATTGTGACGTTTCCGTCTTCACTAGTGGCGCAGCTTTTGGCGGCGAAGTACTGTGAGTGGACCCCTTCTAAAATTACATGATTTATTATTTAATTGCATAAATGATTAGCATGCCTACGAATTTTGTGAATTGATTTATATCAATCCTGTTTACTGAATTTATGGATTTCGTCTCGTGTTTTAGTGAGGAAATAATTGTTAGCTTATTTTGAGCTATATTTTAATATATATCATATTTTCTATAAAAGCCATGAACTGGTAGACTATCTGATAGATGACGATAGGATGCTAGAACATGTTTTTGAACCCCTCTTTATAGTATAGACGATGATCGGTAACCTATGCTATGAAGTGGTTATTTATGAGAGACGTAAATATTTGTGCGTACCTAGTAGACACTATGCCGCCTGGGGCGAGGATCTGGTGTTGGCATGTAGGCCGGGAGAAATAATCCCTAGCGAAAGGCTGAGGGACACGGAGACAGGCATTGGGCCGGGAGGGAGTTATCTCTGGCTACGGGCACAGAGACTGAGGTGCAGGCACTGGGCCGGGAGTTATATTTATTCAGTGATCTTTCTAGCAGCACACCGCGTTTACGAGACGATTTATGATGCGTTTACTGTTTTGATTTCCGCGATGTGACTTTTGAGATATTTTGGCATGCTAGGATTTTTATTAAATCCATCACTTATTATGCTAGTAGTTTTCATTATATAAACTTTGGGGGTTAGTACGTTGATAACTGTTTTATTATTATATATATATAAACTTGGTCCACTCACCTTTGTTTTGCGCCCCCATTCAGGACTTAGAATCAAGGCACCTAATCCCGGCGTCAAGACACTTCCGCAGCAGCATCTTCGGATCCTCTTGAATGTAGGACTCACTCATTTATTCATTAAATTTTATCTTAATTCTTCTTAGTGATTAGGTTTAGTTGTATGCTCTGAGCACGTTCCTAAAATTATTAATTCATGGTATTTTAAATTTCTAACCTTTATTTATTTCTTATTCTTAGCTTTTGTATCAATTAATGGCTTTCGTCACCCCCGGGTGTCGGCCAGCACGTGTCGGTCCTGGTATTCGGGGAATATCAGGGTTGGGGCGTGTCATAAGATCATTCAACCAAAAAAGAATGTTAATACTTCATCAACAAAACTTTAGCTACAAGTATTACATTTGGAAAAATAAATTGGAAGTATGCTCACCGGCTTGTGATTTTTCTTGGCTATTAGTAAATGTAAATGGAGCTGCAATTTCCAACTCCTGTAACTCATTGATGCTATATGTTTGCAGGAATAAAATCTTTGCCTTCTTCAACAAGAAAGGAAAAGACTTCACACCAAAAAAACAAAGCAAAACCAAAAAGAACTTAAGCCTAGAAACTGTTATGTGCAGCCAGTTTCTTCAATCTGAGCGCGAGTCAGTTCCTTCATTTCAATCCTAATACGAGCGGTCCGGATCAGGAAATTTTGGCCCTGGCAAAGAATATTCCGGCGAATAAACCTGGGACAAACAAAAGTTATTAAGATGAGAGTAAAACACCACAAAATCACATTAGTATTTCAATGTCTTCATTGTTGATTGTGTTGATTACCAAATAGTATACTGAAGAGGTTTAGTAGGCTAAGGGGCACCCTGAACAGGACTAAACCAGCACGCGAGATCGGAATCTTGTTTAAGGAACCAACGAGACTGCAAAGCAGAAGAGTATCTTTAGTTCCTGTATAGATACTCAAAGAAGTTTTCGTGTTGAGCTTAAAGTATACATCGATATTACCGATAAGTGGTTGGGCCAGTATGATGTAAAAACCACATGGAGGTGAAGCTGATGGCAAGTCCAAGCAATCCACTAGCTGTTGCAACAACCCAAAACATTGGCAATTTGATCACATCTCTGCAATATAAAAACCAAAAGAGTAAGTAGAACTGAAGTTAATACGTTTCCACAAAGAAAAGGGCATGAAGTTATGTCAAACTTTGAATTAGGGAGATACGCTTACACGTTCATTATATATTCCCATTCATCAAACAGAACAATCAAGAAGGCAGCAAAAGGTAGAGATAACAAATTATTCAGCAAGACCATTGAAACTTTGTTGAGGGATCCAGATCTTGTGTACTTTTTTGCCTCATCCATGACTCGCCGTAGAGTGAGCAGTCACAAAGAGATAATATTTGCACAAATTATAAAATGATCTGTGTAATGCACATATAAAGTTATAGGTCTCCCAAACAAACTATAATTTACATGCATCCAAAGCATAGTAATTACTACTTACTGAGTAGCTTGCTGTTAGTACGCAATTCGAAAGCTGCCATGCGTAACCTACTGTGCCAAAGGAGATATCTGTAATGCCACTGCTGATAGAAGAGATAATCTGCAATACATACAGAAAAGATAGTGCTCTTTCATAAAATTTATGGGGGAAGAAACAAGTAATTATATTTCATCTACAGAGCAATGAATATGATATGGGAATCAAAATGCTGGCAGTTTCCTGCAACACGGTAAGTGTAGAGTTGATTACCATCATAAACATGGCAGTCCACACTTTCTGATTCTGATGTTTCCGGAACAAATATAATTCTCCGAGTGCTGTTAAAATATTTGTCACATTCTTCAGAATGGTCACCATTGCAATATTTACATATTTCAAACTGAAAGAAAAAACAAATGAAATACAGTACGTCAAAGGTTTGTACCGTATGTTAAGAGTATCCTTCAGTAATAAACTTTATGTAGCATCAAATGAACCACAGTACATTAAGTAGTCCATAATCCATATATGTTAGAATACATTTTAGTAATGAACCATATATGTCATCACATGAAGAGAAGTGTATATTTAGATGTTATAATTAATATTCTCTTCACAAGTTGTCGTTGTTCAATTTACCGCAGGTCAGAACAGTAAGCTCCAAACTAAAAGGAGAATAAAAGGCCCCAAAATATGTAGGCCTACAACTTACCTATACATGCCTGATACAAGCATGCCAATGAAGATTACATTGACAGGGATCCAGACCCTAACCAGTTTCCAATTCAGCTTTTCCACTTAACAACTCCAGAAAAACCCAGGAGGACAACAATTATGGTACTTATCAAATTCTGCAGAGAAGCGTACAGAAGAAATAAGTTTTTGCTATGACTGCCTAAATTAAAGGAATTGCAAAGAATTAAAGAAACGATCATCAAATTAGTGACGAGGGATCAACTATCAGCCTAGAAAAATCGAAACCTTTGTACATGTTTCGTCCTTATTCAAAAGAAAGTCGTTTGGAAGGGCATTACAATACATGCTTGATAAAACATCAATGATACGCCTGCATTGAAGTAATAACCGGACAGAACAACTTTGTTCAGCAATATCATACTACAAGAAGAAATGCAATAAGCTGTCCCAAACAACAGTGGTCCAGATTTCCTTGCTGACCTATGTTCACGCTTTTCATCTCCACCGATTGGTATAGAGACAATCTCACCGTGCCCTCCTTGACTCCCTCTAAACAATCTGCTTTTAAGAAAGTACCCGAAAAAAGGGGACAATGTGCCAAATTAACAATGTGTCGATATAACCACAAAGCAACCATATTCTAAATGCTCAGCTCATTCCACAATACAACATCAACATATGAATACAGCCAGAAATTGTCATTATTCTAGGACGACTCATGGGATAAACGCGACCACCTAAGACGACTCATGGGATAAACGTGACCACCATTAACAAAAATCCGTAGTGTTCATCAAAGTTACTTCTTCAACTTAAATAAGTACAAAAACAAAAACAAAAGACAAATTTGTTTTGGAGATTCAAAGCCTTCGATCAACAAAAAGTAAGAGTAACTAAGGAGTCTACCTGTCAGTCAATGTCACAGCTCTTCGTTCCGGAAGAATCAAATGGACTCCTCCATTGATAGAGCCAACTTCTGGGTCCTCACTATCATGGCCCCTTACTGCATTCAACTTGAAATCAGATGACAAATCACCCACCTGCAAAAGTAAAAAAAAATCAACAACCCAATTGCAAAATAAGCTCAAATTTTCACTTCCTGAAGCTAAAAATCGTATCTTTTATACACCCAGAGAGAGAGAGAGAGAGTCAGAGAGAGAGAGAGAGAGAGAGAGAGAGAGCATTAAGAATGGAAGGAACAGAGTGGGAGGGCGAGATTCCAGGCGACTGTCATAGAAATTGAATGATATTTGGGAATGAGGAACACTACCACATGCACCCAAAGTCAAACCCTTGTGCGAATCATCTTCCTCCATCTCTCTCTCTCTCTCTCTGTAGAACATTACGAAGAAGGTCAATGAAGGTGTACTACTTCTTCTTCTTCTCTTCTGTGAATCGAATCAGGGACGCCGGAATCCGGAATTTGGAAAGCAATCACTTTTGGGTTTCGCGTGAAATTTCAAACGGTCTGCTTTTTGCGCGGAAATTATGGATGGATTTTGGGGCTTATGGACTATTTATTGATCTGGGTTTGGAGCAGAGTTCAGGATATTGAAAGAGATTTGTCAACGAAGCCCATCAGGCATGAAATCTTTATCACAACCAAGCCCACCATGAGAATTTTTATTTTCATTTCTGTCCAACAGCACCGAGTTTTGAGGAGACCGTTAGAGCATCTTCAACATGCAATGTAAGTGGTGGATTGCTCTAGTAGTTAGGATCTTACTTTTCAATCGATTGTGTTCTGAGTTCAAACCTCCCCCTCCCGTTGATTATGATATCGTTATCTGTAGGTTATCATTATGTCATTGTTCAACCATTAATATATTAGCTAACTTGTTGTACATATGTCATTTTTAGAGTACGGGAATCGGTTAGGATTTTTCTACATACTGGGCTAGGTTTAATTTATTAGTCATGTGGGCTTTGGTTTCTTGTAAAGGCCCGGAATCGAATTCCATCCGCATCCACTTTGTGGGGATCCTAGGGATCTCCCCATCTTAGTCATTCATCATGTATCGTACGGTTATAAATCATTTGACTTTTTTTATTTAAAATTAAACACAAATAATATATGACAAAAATTGACCGCACAATATACAATAAACGGCTAGGATGTGGGGATCCCTAGGATCCCCACAAAGTGAATCGGGAGATGATCCTTTTCCCACATATATCTCTTGTATGCCAAGTCACGAATGTGTATCCAAGTGTAAACCTCTACATCCGTACAATCATTCAATTTACCAATTCTACATGGTATCACTCGTCTAGATTTCTCTATAACTCAAAACCCTAACCTTCTTCTCTCTTCCCTGAAAACCTAAAGATTCTTATTTCCTCCATGGCTTCTGCTGCTGTCGTTGTTGCTTCCTCCACCTTCGACCCTTCTTTTTCGGTTCCCAACGTCGCCCACTTTCTCAAGCTCACTAACTCCAACTACCTTAAATGGTTGAGTACGTTGATGGCCTGCTAACGCCCTCATCGCCAAACTTGGCCGGCCAAACCTAATCCTTTGTTTTTTACTTGGTTCCAGGCTGACCAATTGGTCTGTATTTATCTCTCTCTCGTTGTCAACAAAACTTTGTCAAAAGCTACTTCGGACTGCCTCCGCGATCACTTCTCTCAAGTTTCCATCGCTAATGCCACCAACCTTCGATTTCAGTTGCTTGATCTCACTAAGGGCACTAGCACCAAACTCACGAGATTGTTCATCGTGTATCATGCATGTTCTCATACTTCCCAACAAAATAGTTTGGTGGAGTGCACATTAAAATACCCTACTTTATATGACGTTACAAAATTAAATCTAACAGTTTATGCATGGTACAAAAAGAAAGATAAAATATAATTAAATTGGAAAAAATACAAAACAGATAGTTTTCATAATGCAGAATATTAATAAGCAAAAATTTACCCCAAAAAAGGCTTAGAATCCATTACAGACTACTCCAATTGACACTATAGGTAGGAAAGCATATACCAAAATTAGAGTTTAATAATTTTCTTAGCATTAAATAAATAAATAAAATGCACGACAAGTAATTAAGGAAGAATGCAGCCCTAGGGGGGCCTTATTCGCCTTCCACCTAAGCTGCGCAGAAAAGGCTCAAAGATCATCCTAGGGAACAGTGAAGCTTCATAGGGTCTTTCTGTCCAGGTGTAGGTAGTCCGCATCTTCATAGGGTCTTTTTGACCGAATGTAGGTACTTGTCATATCTCATTAGCATTTCAGCGCTATGATTGTGTTGACCCTAAAAACTACCAAGCCTACGTGGCACGCAAGCCGAGTAATTAATAAGCTAACTACGTCATTCGGTTGTGTGCAGGGCATGCCAACTCATCGGTCGAGCTCGGCTGGGGAGTAAAATGTGTTGATGTTGGGTTGAGCGCGCTGCTGATTTCTTGATCTTGCCATTGCAGCCGAGGAAGGAGCATGTCTCGGCCTTCGGGTTCTAGAGCCTGAAGACAAGACTGCTAGTTTTGCGAAGTTCAATATCAAATTCGGCTTTTAATGTGCCGAATGTAGTAACCTGGTAACACCTCACTTCGTCGAGAAGGCTGATGAGATGACCTCTACCAACAAGGACTCAAAAATCCTTGTTGACTGAGACTTGGATAGGTAATTAGTCGACTTCGAAGCAATGCTGTTTATCCAAACTGAAGGTGCTCCGCGATCGACTGACTCTACGACAATAATGTTGTTTATCCAAACTGAAGATGTCACCGGTTGCCTTCTCAGTGCTGTTTATCCAAACTGAAGATGTGTTGGCGGAAAAAATAAAATAAAAATTTCAAGGTTGTTGAGAGGTTTCGCGTAGAGCGAGAGTTTGCGCATGGCAGTTTATGTGTTGAATTGGAGACCCTTTTAGTCATCTACCGCTCGGTATTTATAGAATCAAAACTCTTAGACGTGTTGTAGAATCTAAGTCGTGAACATCCAACCATCTTTGATGATAAATCACAACCATCCTTTATCCCAATCTCAATTGCCGCGCCATCAGGTGAAATCGCAATTGGATAAAATGACATATGCCATCTTTTATCCCATATTTCCACGTGCATGGGTTCATAAAATAAACAGCACCTTTATTGGCTAATTATCCAAGCAAGTTACCCCGTGCTGGATGAGTAACCCAATCTCCTCCACCTCGTTGACCGACCAACGATGGTCATCAGATCATCTTTATCTAAGCCAACTAACTTTGATCAAATTCCAATGATAAAACGATCTCATCTTTATCTCCATTGCATTTGTATAAATACATGAAAGATAGTCTGCCATACACTAACTCCATTCATGATAGTCATGTTATCTATTCACGAGATTGCAGCAGTATTAATTCACACGGCATCGTATCAAATCACCACGACTTTATCACACAGCTATGCTCTAGATAATTCAATACATTATTAAGAGATAATTATTATGATAAAAATCACAATATTATTCCTTAATAAATAATAAAATTTCCCTCTACTTATATAATAACACGTAGTGTACCATCCGTGCTCCGGCACAATGAAAATTTCTCCAATAAAAAGTTCAGGTTTCAACAAAGTTGGATTTTCTCAAATTTCATCGGTTTGTTCAAAATTGTACAAAAATCAAGAATTCGACATCATGAGATTTCTTCTCATCGTTGGATTATTAGAAAAGATATAGAAATTATAATCTTGATAATTATATTCATAGCACAAAAAATCAACTTTTTCGTTGCACTAAGACTCGTCCCTTATATTTTCACAATTCGTATACTATTTTTCCCCGTCCTTCCATCTTTCACATATTTTCTTTTAACTATGAATGTTTCGTAACAAAGGATGCAACGTAGACAGATGTTTAGTTGGGTGATACTATAAGAGGGCACCCCAACTTGCTACCTACGTATCTCTATCTAGGCCTTTTATAAGCTAAATTCACAAGCCCACCTTTGTCCTTCTGTGGATATCTTCGGTTTTTGGTAGCAAAAATGTTGTATGCACTCTAGTTTTGTCTTTCAACACCTTGCTTCTGTGAGCTCTGCTCTCATAAGATCCTCATTTTGAGAGTTTAGGTCCAAATGCTTAAAATTTTGACAACTTAATAAAGCAAGCAAGAAAATGAGTTTTATAATGATTCATGGATTTTAAGTTAGTTTTGCTTTATTAAGTTGTCAAATATTTTAAACCTTTAGATTTAAACTAATACAATCTTGTGGCTAATATTATTTGGTCCTCACAAGTCCTTAAAATGAGGACCTTAGAAGGACAAGATTGTACGCCTGTAAACACCCAATAATGTTGCTAACTCACAACTATTTGATTTTTAGAGAAATGCTTCTTATGCGCTTTTCCATAAAATTATTTAAAGTTAAATTTTGAAGTACTTTTACGGGAAATAACCTCTCATGTGCTTCTTTCTAGAAGCGATTCCAACCCTCCAAAATCATTCTTAAACGAACCCTCTGCACAAATCACTTTAGTAAATTGCCAAAATCACCTTCTATCTTTGTTCAACTATATTTTAATCTAAGAAGTGGGTGATTTAGATTAAGCTAACACTGACAAAAAAAAAAAAAAAAAAAAAAAAAAAAAACACACACACACACACACTAAAATGGGACAAAAATCCCACTCTCAATTGAGGCTTTGCTAATTAGCATACAAATTAACATGGCAGGATGCACCAATTACCAAATAAATCCATGCCAACTATCACATGTTAATTAAATGGGATAGAACAAGAAACCGACAAGGCCACAAAGGGTTGGAGCTCAACCTACACACTCCACACTAAGACACTAACCATTAACATCAACAATTCATCATCCTATTTATATATAATTACATACCAAAAAATAAATATCCACATACCTAAATTAGTAAATTAATAAGAAGATGATGGGCAATAGAAATTGAGGATTAGGGGCTGTGACATGTTTTTGGTCACAGGCTAAGCAAAAACCTGGAGTGGATCAAACACCATCACCACCACACATCACCAAAAAATCACAATCCTCGCTCTACAATAACGAGTACTACAAGTTCATATTTCATACATCAAACGCTCAAACTGTCACACTATCACACAGTATATATAATCACAAAACAAGGAAGCACAGCCCTCGGGTTATACACCAAAAGCTCCTCCTCGTCGACCTTCGAGTGTACCCCGCTGCCTCCTCGTCCCACGAGCGAGTCGAATCCACCGCCCTCTTTGTCGACGTCATCAATATCCTCCTCCGAGTCACACCCGACCCGACCCGCCACGACCCGGCAGACCAGCATAGCCCGCTTCACGTTCATGAACTTAAACTCCTCCTCGATATCCTCCGGAATCGCCACGTGTGCCCTGGAGCTACTCGACAACGTGGAAATTCCGTCCAACTTGGGCGAGAATCCAGATTTAATAATCCCGCAAATACTGCAGTACTCGTGATTACAAATCCCAGAATTCCCGTTGAGTCCCAAATCGCAGACGAAAGTCGAGCAGTGAAATCGGAGAAGCTCGTTGCCGTCGGCAATGCAGCGCTCGTCTCGCCTCCGGCAAGCGCCGTTTCGCGCCGCCTTCGACTTGACCAGCTCTCTGTACTCCTCGAACCTCGACAGGATTTTGCCGCTGTTGTGGATCTTCAGGATCCGGTGAATTTCGGGGGCTTTTCGCGTATCGGTCCAACCGGTTTTGAATATGATTTGGACGATGTTTTTGCCCGAGTCTCCGTCATGGAGCTCTGAAACGGCGTGGTGGATTGCCTGGTGGTGGTCGAGAGTCTCGGGTTTCGGGAAGATTTCGCCGCAAGCGGTACAGGGGAAGATATCGTTTCGGAGAGGGAAGAATTGGTGGGAACCGGCCGAGATACCGGATTCGGGGAATGACCCAGGTGGGTATTTGGTGTCTGGGTCGGGTAGGACGAGGGAGACGATGGAGTGGTTGGAGGAGCGGGGTGGCGTGGAGAGGTGGGATTGGATGATGTTGGTGCAGGTGATTTTGCAGGATTTGGAGGTGAAGATGCGTTTGAGATAGGACCAGGAGGTGGAGAGGGCTTTTTGGGGTTTTAGGGTGGTGGGTTTAAGGAGTTTACGGCGGTGATGAGGCTTTGTTTGGTGGTTGGTGGTGGTGATGAAAGAGAAGCAGCCGAGGTGGAGGAGGAGGAGAAGGAGAGAGAGGAACTTGTTGAAGAGTGTTGATATGTTGGCCATTAGGGTTTTGGAAAATGAGTGTATAGTAGATGTCGATAGCTATAGGGTATGCATGAAGATGGAGAGAGAGAGAGAGAGAGAGAGAGAGAGAGAGAGAGAGAGAGAGAGAGATGATTGGTGGTTAGGAAATTATGGAAGGAGGAGGAGGAGAGAGGAGTAGATGATCATGAAAGGGGAAGGAGATAGAGAGGGGGAGGAGGTGGGACACGGGAGCAGGTGAAGAAGAATAAAGCTAAAAGAGAGAAAGAGTAGGTGGAAGGCAACTTCATGGTATCTCTCTATCTACCTCTAGGGCTATCTCTATATCTCGTTTCTCTTAGATGATGGGGAGATAGTGAGAGTATTTTAGCTTTGCGGTTAGTATTACTGCGAGAGTATGAATCTTACGTCGAGGAAATTTTTTTTTTTTGTTTTTTTACATATTATTACTGTATAACATACTTTTGACTGAAATTAACAGTCTACCATTGAAGGGAATTTATCATGCATGCATCATATGTATAAGGGATGCATCATGCATCTTCAGTCAAAATTCGTATTTCATATGGAATTATGATTAATCCATACATACCCTTGATGAAGAACAATGAATTCGTCAATCTAACATTATATGAATCTTATTAACAATTTAATTAACAAATATATTGTCATCTAATTACCACACCGTATTAGCTAGTGATTAACATTTGAAGAAATTTATCAAGGACGTGTATTCAATTTAGATTCTAAAATATTTTAAAAGAGTTTAAAAGTATCAAGGTATTCCATGAAGATTTTAAGTGAGTATTTAAAATCATGGAGTATCTAATTAGGATTTCAAACGAGTTTGTGAAAGTCATGGAGTATCCAATTAGGACTTCTAATTAGTATATTCGATAAGGATTTCAAATGAATTCATAAAAGTTCATATGTAATAAAATAAAATAAAAATATTGATTTTAAAAAAATGTTATTCTTACCATCTATTTATACCATCATTTGTAAGAGACATGCTCCAAATTAATGATGCTAAAAATTGGATAGTAAGTGTAGCACTACTCTTGGTTTTAAAGAGTTTTGAATATTGTTGGATTTCATAGCTAGGATTTCGTAGCGAGTTAAGCCATAACAAATCTTGCCACATCCCCTAAGATTTTGATAGATTTCTATTTTTATTTTCCTTCTTTCATTCTTCTCATGATACCATCTTACTGACCATATCCACCAGGTGCACCACGATTTTTATCGTCATGTTTCTACCATCACAAAATTTATCTCTCCAAGTCTCCCCATTTTTTCATCTTTATGTTCAGCTCTTCAACTCCAATTCTCAATTGTAATTCAGCCACAACTGAATCCGAGTCTTCCAACTTAACTGAACAATCAAGAACTTTGCTCATCCCTCCGATCATTTAAGTACTAAACACAAAGCCATGGTTTTTCACCTTTGAGTTTGAAAATGGGTTAGACATCTCATACTTTAAATTTAATATTCTCTGATTGTTGAATGTTAATGCATAATAGAGATTTATAATCAAATTTATTGTTGGCATAGTCTTATTGGGTATTGGGCACCACATGTATTTTAGGAGGCGAAGATTTAGGGAGAAGAGAGAGTTCACAAATAAAAGTGGAACGCATTTTGAGTTTTAGGGAATAAAGTTATGACTTTTGAATTACAGATAAAGTGAAATCAAAATAGAGTTCCAGATGACTTAGCCATGACTTTTTTTTTATTTCTTGTACTTTTTACGGTTTCACATGAAGCATGCTTTTGTTTGGCTTGAACATGATACATGAACTTGATACACTCCGCATGCGTCACATGGATCTTACTTTTTCTGTCGCAACTTTAACCATAATTAGCGTTCCCTTACATATTTGAGACATACAAAACACAACTTGTCTGCTTGGGGAAATTTTTCTTTATGATGGGAACACGGATGGTACATCATATTTTTTATAGAAGTAGTGAAATTTTTTATTTTTAAGTTATTAACTTTTTAACACACATATCCCACTATTTGTATAGTAACACGTGGTGTACCACCTGGTGTACCGATCACACTGAAAAATCTCTCATCTGCTTGAGCTTTGCCATTACAATTTCCTTTTAATAAAAACTATGAATTAAAAAACAATCACTTATCACTACAATATATTAGTATTTATGAAGTGAAAATTTTAAGTTTAATTTTTATGAATAACAAGTTTAACTGTGACTTCATTCAAAATTTTCACACGTCTTAACATAAGTAAATCATTATATCAAATACGAAAACCCCTTTCGCATGCACTTCTCGATCATGAATTAAATACCTAATCAAAACTAATTAATCACCTCAATGATCGACAATCCAAAGTGCTTCATCATTGTCAACAATTAATTGAGGGAAACTAAGATTGGCATGTGGAGTTCCTTAAGCTCATCATTATTCACGATCACGTACCAAATTACCAATACATATATCTACTTGGAAATTAAAGAAGAAATTAACAAATTGGTCAAGAACAAACTCCTAGATGCGATACTACGGAATGGATGTGGTTCCACACGTGCAAGGCTCTCCCACAAAAGCGCCAACCCATTTAATTAAGTGAACTTTAACGAAAAGCTCTTGGTATTGTTCACTTTAACGAAAAACCACATTTTTACACTAAAAAGTCAATATTGATACTATTAACTTTACCATTTATTTTGTCTTTATCGTTAAAACTCAAAATTTTCAAATATTTTTCATTAGTTTTCATTTTAATTAAACAAATTTTTGATACATAAAACCAACAAGATAAATGGGGTTTAACATGCACTGCCATTTCTCAAAAAGAATCCAAAGCCTGCTCTTGCCGTTTAGTTTGTTTTTTCGTTGAAAGATATGAACAAATATGACACATGATTTTGTCTAAAATTGTAGGTTTTTATTTTTTATGACTAAAGAAAAGGAGTAATGCGACAAGATTCCATTTATTTAGGATGACACTGTGTGTGGAGGACCCCCAAGAGTACAAAAAAAATTCAGTATGTAGGAAACTGGTGTTAATACACCAAGTATCATATACAAGTGGTTGAATACTTGAACGTTAAAAATTTGTTAAAATTTTATTTTTCAAGTATCCAATCACTGGTATCATAATATGTAGTGTATCAGACTATCGTATTCGTGACACACTAAAAAATATCTCCAACAATTCATGCATGAAACTAATTTAATTTGTAAAAGTTAGTGAAACCAAACTTCGAGGGGTTAAATTGGGTTTAGTGCTGTACAGAATCGATTCTAATTTACAATTTTTCGAGTGCTGGTGGCCATGCATTTTGGAGACATATATGCCTCTGATTTACTTTTTCGTTATCAGCAGGAATCGGTATCTCCAGCTACCTCCATGTTATCATATGTTAAAGTATTAATATTATTTCCCTAATTTGATTCAACTTAGGGAAATTAACACTCTCAGAAACATTTTGTATATCATGAGCGTTGAGCAATCTAGGGTTACAATTCATATGGATCTTAATACATGTTTTATATCATTCTCTTCTCGTCTACTTGTATTATAAAATGTGAACTGGTAATACTTCGTAACTGCATTACAATCTTCATCTTACCACTTGAAAAACATTTTCCATGATGGTACGAGTTCTTCACTAGTTGGTTCCAAACATGCACGATAAGCTACGTACGCACATAGCTAAATAGTGTCACACTGTATTGATGTGAATGCAATAGTATAGCTGTGATGACTCACTGTTGTTTCGTCCGTTTATTACTTACCTCTACGTAAGAGTTTGGCTCTTGACCATCCTCTAAAAAGAGGAAGAAAAAGACCTTAGTCCATCAAATAATTTGTAACAAAAGCAGAGCAGATTAGCAGTTGGGAACCCTCATAGATAAAGATTGAAGTGAAGTTTTACGGTTTGTTTATAAGTGCTTTAAAATAATGACTGAAAATATTTTTGGTGAAATTTTTTTTAGAACCAATTCTTAGTAAAAACGCAAATGAAATCTAGAAAAGCACTTAAAGTGCTTATTGAAATAAGCACCAGCTACTGTTTGTCTTAAAGTGTTTTTAAAATAACTGAAAGCGCTTTTGGTGAAAATGTTTTAGAACCAATCCTTAGTAAAAACGCAAGTAAATTCTGAAAAAGCACTTCAAATACATTTGGAACTCAAAAATATTTTCTCTAAAAACGATTTCAGTCATTTTAAAAATACTTCCCCTAACTAAAAAAAAACTGAATGGATTTTGATGGATTCATCAAACAGAGTAGAAATCTACATCTCGTGATATGTTAGTTTATTTATCCTCTATGATTCTTCTATATGCCTCGGTCTTCATTATTTCATTGTGGGCTCTATGATTCCATGATTCTACAACCCTTATAATAGTTTAATGTGGGCCACATGGCCCACTTGACGAACAAGTCGAGTACTAGCTTTCGTTTTCGGTAGGCCAATATGATTCGTCTTTGGCTGATGAAAAATATTGTGTTGAAATCTCCTTGTCTGTGGTACACACCCCACTCCTATCTTATAATATGAGCTAATAATGGCACATAATTAACCTAATGACCCTAGGTTAAATGGGAAATTAAGTACAAAATTTATCACACTAATTTGTGGGATTTTTAGAGTGGAAATTACATTTTCGATTGGTCCATGTTTAGCCTTAATTTTATGAAAATTCGAAAAAAAAATTGAGGTTACACTTTTCAAAAACTAATTGACAATAGATGGATGACACAATTCTTCTCGTCTTATATATTTTTGTAAACCTTCACACATAACGCATAAGTTAACCTGCTTTATACAGTTCTCCTTTCTTGGTTCTCATGTAGCTAGATCCCCCAGAATCCCAAGAATTATTAGATACAATGGGATCTCTGAACGCACTGGAATACGATCTGGGACGGGAAGAAAAATACTTTTCTCTCCAAAGAAAGTTGAAATTCTTTCTTGAATCTAATTGAGATCACAACTCTTTCTAAAACCTATCACTAGTCCGATTTTTTAAACAATTTTCATTGTTCGAACTTTTACTGTGAATTCATCTTAGAGTCAACTTTCATTGTCATTTTCTTTCCAAACTACTCAGTAGTCTCGAACTATTAAAAAGGAATTGGCCAACAAGTGCGCTTGACTTGACTTTGATATTGTTGACTCGATGAAGTGAAAACACAGCAGACTAAAGGGTAAGAAAAAGAAGTAAAAGAAGCATCTTCTGTGGTGCTTTTCTCTTTTGGTAAAGCTTTCATTTTCACACCAAGAAAATCCTATTATTTCCTTTCTCCTTTGCCCCAGTCAGTAGGAGAAAGCTGCCGACATCGATTTGCTTTTAGATTAGTGGGTAATCATGGTGTGTATTCTTCTACTTATTTATTTCTACATTTGGTGGTGACCAGTGATAATGTGATGTCACTTGGAAAGGGCACAGCTTTAATTGGCCACCATTTTATTTGTTAATCATGCTTTGAAATAAACTATCTTATAATGATATAGTGTGAGTGAGAGTATCTATATATATGTATTTATGTAAATATATGTGTGTGTGTATGTATTATCCTCATTTGGTGAAGACACTTGTTTTCTCATTGTGGTGTAATCAGAATTTAGGATCATAATCATGAATTAGCAACTATGTGACCGTTCTAAGCGCGTATTGTTTATATCTTCGAAATCTGTATAACCATTCAAGATTGTTGAAATGATTAAGGCTAAGTCGGCTATAGCAGTATCTACGTACTCACCTTTTTGCATTCAAGTTTGAATATCCTTCTTTATAGTTTAGAATATGATCAAAATATTACTTTAATAAAATAAAGCTTCGAAGATAAATAAATGGATAAAAGTACGCACTCCCCCATTCCAATCTCGGGGCGTACCACCATGATTAATGGGGCTTCTTCTCTCATTATTCCAATTTTCCTTCAGAGCCCTCTCGCGGAAGGCTTCCATGATTTATATTCCTCCGTCATCCGAGGTTTGGACTTTACCCCATCCTTTATCATATCAATAACGAGCACATCCATCCTGCCATAAGCTCATAATCTCGTAGCGTGAAAGCCGTTGATCAATAGTTATACAAGGCGATCGAAGATTGCTACAGAAAATAGCTTTCAGAAGCCCAACGCTTAATTTCAAATTGCGCCATGAACTCATCAGATGAATTACTACAGGAAAGAAGACAAACGTGAGGGGTTGATGCATGTTGGCTGCGTAATTCATTTAATATTTCTTCTTTCTTTGTGGTGGGATCAAAGATGAAAAGTCTTATGTCGAAACTGAATGAGTCTTTTATCTTTAGCAATAAGTTTTCATTTTCTATAGAAAAAACAGAAAAAAGGGGTTCGATCTGAAACTCCAATTGCTTGACATGACTGAACTACAAAGCGTTTTGGTACCATCCACGTTATAATCATCATTGCAATTACTTGTATAATAACTGTTGACACTACGTGCAGTTTAGGCATCTTCTTGTGAAAGGTATCGGCTGAGTGACCCAAGAGAACAAATTCAAAGGGACACAAGTGTTATGAAAGTTATTTAGAGGGACAATACAGAAAAAAAATTCAAATAAAATCGTTCGTGAAATGTAGATTGGACCGATTTTGGAGAGAGTGTGTGTGTGTGTGCAGATCCTTTAACAAGAGGGATCCTCATTTTTCAAAAAAACTGGTGACACCCTCTTTACCATTAAATTTAACTTTAATGAAATTGTGTGGTTAAGATTGTGTGACCTGTGATTTAATTTCAACCACACAGTTTCATTAAAATCAATCCAATGGTCAAGAGAGTGTCCCTTTTTAAAAAAAAATAAATGAGGATCCCTCTTGTTAAAGGCTCTGTGTGTGTGTATATCTGTATTATACACATTACGTCAAAAAGTGTGATGCCACAGATTTGCTGCTATATATATGTTTGGATGGATAGGATATGTTCAATATCTCTAACTTTCTTTTCCTAAACATATATAACACTTGACGTGCACACTACTGTGGTATTGAAAAACAGTCTTATTCTATATACAAAGAAAGGTTATGAAGTAATGCCTAAGGGCAGGAATTCACTACTTTTCACGTGTTAAAGTTTGTGAGCCCGTCATCGCAACCAACAGTACGACTACGGTTTAAACCTTGAGGAAACCAAAGACACGAGGACACACCATTAGCCCAAGAACGAGCTTCCACTACTAATTGCTTGACTATTCGAATTGTACTTGGACGACTAAATAAATATGTTTTCAATGTTTTAATATCAAACAATGATATCAAATTCAAAAACGGGCGACCAAGTGACCAAGAAAACGAGCTTCCACCATCAATTGCTTGATACATTACTAATGATTAGCAGGCCCAAGCCCAAACCTTTTAATTGGATTTATCTTGAGAGCAGCCTCTTTAGATTTGAAAGACCAAGCCCAAAATTTTTAAATTGGCACAGCCCAGTGCATTTAGAAAAAGCATTAAATAACAATTGTCATTCAATCTTCAGTTAATTACTTGCCAACCCAAAAAAAAAGGGAAAAAACTCCTACCCTTACCCCTAACAATCCAAATCCCTTCCGTGCAACCGCCACGTGTTCTAACCACAGCCAGTGCAGATAAATATCCCTCCATCCACAGTTCATTTCTCCGAGAATCTTCCCACCTTATAGCATATGCGTCTCGCTCCTTGCGAAGCTGTGAATTGGTTACACTGACTCAGCGACTCAGCGAGTCGTTTCATGCTCTGGAAACCATGAACCACATAGCGCTTCTTTACTCCTCCTCTCCGAAACCCAACATCGTCTCGGCCTGCTCGAGACCCCGATATTTCGGCCACTAAGAGAAGTTTCGGCATTGATCACCTGAGACCCCTGTTAAAGTTGTTAGGATATTCTAGCAGTTAGGGTTAGGGTTCCTTGTTTTTAGGCTTGTTTTAAGTCATGCATAATAATCCCTATACTTGAGGGACAAGGTTATTTGTTTTTGACTTAGTTTGTACCACGATTCTAGGGCTGTTAAGTCGTGGGTTGTTGCTTCTTTTACGTTCAAGTTGTAAGACTATTTAATAGTCATATATGTTTTGAGTTCAATAAGAAAGTTCTCCCAGTAATCAAGCTTTGTTTAACGTAAACTTTTGTGTTCCCTTTCTGGTTCCAACATCTGGTATCAGAGCCCCATCACAGGGCCTGATCAAAGCTTGAAAAGACCAGGGTTAGAACAACCACATGGCAGCGGAGAGTAGTTTCGTGCAACCTGCGATACCTAAGTTTGATGGGCATTATGATCATTGTAGTATGCTCATGGAAAATTTCTTGCGTTCCAAGGAGTATTAGAGCCTCGTGGAGACCGGGATTCCTGCAGAAGCAGAATGAGCTGATCCCACAGATGCACAGAAGAAGACGATTGAAGATCTAAAGTTGAAAGATTTGAAGACAAAAAACTACATGTTTCAAGCCATTGACCGCTCTATCCTAGAGACGATCTTGAAGAAAGAAACAGCGAAGGACATTTGGGATTCATAGAAGCAGAAGTACTAGGGAACTGCACGAGTCAAGCGTGCACAGTTGCAAGCTCTTCGCAAAGAGTTTGAGGTGCTTCATATGAAGGTAGGCGAATATGTGAACGATTATTTTTCACTGACCCTCACCATAGCCAACAAGATGAGGGTTCATGGAGAGCAAATGAGGGATGTGGTAGTTATTGAGAAAATTCTGAGATCCATGACTCCAAAATTTGACTATGTTGTTTGCTCTATTGAGGAGTCTAATGATCTAGATGCCTTGTCCATTGATGAGATGCAAAGTAGCCTGCTGGTTCATAAGCAAAGGATGAGTCGACACATTGTGGATGAGCAAGCATTGCAAATCACTCATGGGGCGCAGTCAGGAGGGAGAAGTGGAGGTCGCAATGCTTATCGTGGAAGAGGAAGAGGAATGGGTAGGTCTGGTTTTGATAAATCCACCCTAGAGTGTTACAATTGTCATGCACTCGGACATTTTTAGTGGGAGTGCCCTAAGAAGGGAAAAGATTCCAGGGCAAATTATGCAGAGGCAAGTGAAGAAATGCTACTGATGGCATATATAGACACCAATGAAGCTGGTAGAGACCACATTTGGTTCATGGATTCAGGTTGCAGTAACCATATGTGTGGAAAAAAAGATATGTTCTCAGACTTTAACAGCAATTTCTGAGAGTCAGTGAAGCTGGGGAACAACTCGAGTCTTATTGTGTATGGCAAATGCAATATAAGAATAAAGATCAAAGGGATAATACAAGTTATCACATGAGTTTTCTATGTGCCAGAATTAAAGAACAATCTATTGAGTATCAGGTAGCTCCAATAGAAGGGACTTGCAGTGTTATGCAACATGGAAAATGTAAGATCTTTCATCCCGAGAAATGACTTATCATGGAGACTGAGACGTCATGTAATTTAATGTTCGCCGTGCTTGCGCGACGTCTATCAAAGGAGCAAAAATGTCTATCCTTGCTGACCACAGATCAATCCCAACTTTGGCATTGTCGATATGGACATCTTAGTTGGAATGGTCTTAAAATTCTCCAACAAAAGAAGATGGTTGATGGAATGCCTCAGATCAAAGCTCATTCGACAATTTGTGAAAACTATCTAGTGGGACGACAACCTCGAGATCCATTTCCAAAAGAGAGTCTATGTAGGGTGTCTGAGACTCTCCAATTGGTGCATGCGGACATATGCGGACCAATAAGTCCCACCTCAAACAGTAAAAAAAGGTACCTCATCACTTTCATCGATGATTTTAGTATAAAAACCTGGGCATTTTTCTTGGTAGAGAAATCAGAAGCATTTGTTATCTTCAAAACCTTCAAAGCTAAGGTTAAAAAGGAAACTGGAAGGTTTATACGAAGCTTGCGCACAGACCGTGAAGGTGAGTTTACATCACAAGAATTTACCAACTTTTGCGATGTAAATGGAATCAAAAGACAGTTAACAGTTGCGTACACTCCCCAACAGAATGGGGTAGCGGAGAGGAAGAATCGAACCATAATGAACATGGTTCGTAGCATGCTTTCTGAGAAGAAAATTCCAAAGACTTTCTGGCCCGAGGCAACAAATTGGACAATGCATATTCTAAATAGAAGTCCAACAGTCGCTGTGAAGAATAAGACTCCAGAAGAAGCTTGGAATGGACGTAAGCCATCTATGGAACATTTCAGGGTTTTTGGGTGTATATCTTATGTCCATATACCTGACAGTAAGCGAATTAAGCTTGATGATAAGAGTCTCAAATGCATCTTTCTTGGGGTCAGTGAAGAATCTAAAGCATATAGGCTGTTTGATCCTATTTCTCAGAAGATTATTGTGAGCCGAGACGTGGTTTTTGAAGAGAACCAAAGCTGGAATTGGAGTGACAATCATGATGAAGCAATTTTGGTTGACCTTGAATGGGAAACAGAAAGAGAAAACAGTACAGAAGTTGGCGACAGTGAAGAGGAACATGCAGTGGACATTATCGGAGAAGCCTTAGAGAATGAAGATTCAGTGCAAGAAACAGGTGAAAGCTCATCACGAGCCGGACGAACAAGGAGACCACTAGTTTGGATGAGGGATTATGTAAGTGGAGAAGTTTTTTCAGAGGAGGATGATGTGAATGAAAACTTGGCTCATTTGTCATTATTCTCAGATGTTGATCCACTTTCCTACGAGGATGCAGTAAGAAGTGAAACATGGAGACAAGCTATGGATGCAGAGATTGAAGCTATTGAAATCAATGATACATGGGAACTGACCGAGCTACCATATGGAAGGAAAACAATTGGGGTGAAGTGGGTTTAAAAAACAAAACTCAATGAGAATGGAGAAGTGGACAAACACAAGGCTCGGTTAGTCGCAAAATGGTACAATCAAAAGTACGGGGTGGATTATGGTGAAGTGTTTGCACCTGTGACACGTTTAGTGTAACACCTCACCCCCATTTTATTTAAAAATGGTTTTTAATTCTTAATTGGTGTGCCCAAGGGGCCCACCTTCTGTTTTTGTGTCCCCTATTCCCGTCACTCTTCCATCTCTCTCAGCCCTCTTCTTTCACTCTCCATCTCGCAGCTCTCTCTCTCATATCTCCCTCATCTCTCTTCTCTGCACCGCAGCACAGCAGCACGCACGCACCCATCTCCCTACGCGAGGAACATCATCATCACCATCCCGTTATTCTCTTTCCCTCTGTCCCGTGCTGCAAACCCGGAAACCCGGAGAGGAGCTCCGGCGGAATTTTTATATTTTCCGGCGAGGTAAGCTTCAAAACTTCCCTATTTCGTCCTACAATCTTGTGGGTTATGGTTTAATGGAGTTTATTTCATGATTTTTGGAGGTTATAGGACGAAATCGAAGCCGGGTGTAAGCACACCCAACTCCGGCGACTTTCGAGGCAATTTACGGCCAAACCACGGCGATTTGGCCGGCCTGAAAGGTATCAATCTCTTCGTCTCGCTGAGTACTACAACTTTCCTTTTTGTTTCACCCAATTTCGTTGAGTATTGAAGAAGTTATATCCATTTGAATCTTACCCAGTTTCCGGCGAGTCCGACGGCTTTCGAGGCGTTTTCCGGTCAAACCACGGCGAGTTAGACGTCGTGTGAGGTATCATTCTCTTCGTCTCTTCAAGGGCTACAACTTTTGTTTTTGTCTCGCTAGATTTCGATGTGTTTTGACAAAGTTATGGCCGTTTAAAGATTGTATAGTTTTCCGGCCGAATCCGGCCTTCTCCTTCGTTGGGTCCGGCGACCCATGAAACTGGTGGGCCAAAAACCAGCCCTTTTGGGCAGCCCAACCCTTTTACCCCTTTGAACCAAGCCCAAAACCCCCCAGCCCGTTTAGTTTTATTTTAATTTTATTGTTTTAAAATCCAAAGGCATCGGGCCTTTATGTTCTGGGCCTTCGGCCCGTTTGTTGTGCAACCCAGAAAACCCTAGGCTACCTTTGGGCTTTCCAAATCAGGGCCCTCGGCCCGTGACCCAACCCAAAACCTTTTTAAGGTTTTTATTTAATTTCTGTTTTAGTAATTTATGGCCCTTTGGGCCATCTGTTCTGAAATGGGCTTTTAGCCATTTCCCAAAACCTATAAGCCTTTAACCCAACCCAAAACCTTAAAGGCCATTCGGCCCAACCGAAATTCAAAGCCCAGTTGACTTTGACCTCTGATCAGTTGACTGTTGACTTGGTCAACCGTCAACGTTGACTCGGTCAATGGTCAACGGTCAACGTTGACTTTTTGGGTTTTCGTCCAAGACCTCTCCTAGGCTAATTTCGACGTCCTGGACCCGTTTCTGAAGTCCGTTTTCCCAAATTCAATCGTTTGAATAGAGTTTGACTAAAGGTGCTCCTTTATGTGAATAGGTGCAATTATTAATGGTGATTCCGTTATTCCTCGTTGGTATAGCTTTGCACCATCGGTGTACGGTGAGTGGACCCCTTCTAAAAATGCATGTTTTATAGTAGAAATGCATACATGAAAAGCATGATTTGATGATTACGTTTTATGAAACGTTTTGTGAGATAACATGCCTACTGAGGCTACTTTGAATTATTACTATTTTTCCTATAACCCGTGTTCTTATAGAATATCTGATGGATGACGATATGATATTTAGAACATGTTTCGAACACCTCTTTATAGTATAGATGATGGATGACTTTATACTATGAAGTTGTTTTTCAATATATATATGTTCAATGGTTTTGTACTTACCTAGTGGTCCTTTCCGCTACGGGACGTAGGGATAGATTCCGGTCCGTCCCGGGCGACGGTTTGGTGTTGGCATAGGGCCTGGAGTGTGTTTCCTCTGGCTATTTAGCACAGGGACGGGGAGCCGGCATGGGGCCTGAAGTGTATTTTCCTCTGACTGTCTGCTCAGAGACGGGGAGCCGGCATGGGGCCTGGGGGTTATCGGACATTCACTAGTGATTATTATATATGAGTTATGATTTGAGACATTGCACGACATGCTAGGTTTCGGAAAACCTATGTTTAACATTATATATGTGTTTTCATAAAACCTGGGGGATAGTACGTTGATAACTGTTTTATTATATATATATCAACTTGGTCCACTCATGTTTGTTTTGCGCCCCCTTAAGGATTTAGAATTGAGGTGTACAATTCCGGCATCCAGGCACTTCCGCATCGGTATCTTCGAGTCCTCTTGGTGTGAGACCCATTCTTTTATTCATTCAATTTTATATTATTCCTTTTAGTATTCTAGTTAGTCGTATGCTCTGAACACGTTCCTGAAATGCATATTCATTAGTCTTTTATAGTTATAAGTCGTATTTACTCCTTATTCTCAGCATTTGCACTCAATAAATGGCTTTCGTCACCCTCGGGTGTCGGCCAGCACGTGCCTTTCTTGGTATTCGGGGAATATCGGGATCGGGGCGTGTCATTTGGATACTATAAGAATCGTCATATCACTTGCAACACAAAAAAGTTGGACAATCTATCAGTTAGACGTCAAGTCTGCCTTTCTACATGGAGAATTGAGCGAAGAGGTGTTTGTCGCACAACCACCTGGATATGAGAAGAAAGGCCACAAACAAAAGGTGTACAGACTTAAAAAGGCTCTTTATGAACTTAAACAAGCTCCTCGAGCTTGGTACAATCACATAGAGTTCTACTTCGTACGAGAGGGGATAAATGTCCATATGAGCATACTTTATTCACCAAAACAAAGAATGGAGGTATGTTAATTGTTTGTCTCTATGTTGATGATCTTATATTTACTGGAAATGATGAGAGTATGTTCAAAGAGTTCAAACAATCTATGATGGTTGAATTCGAAATGACTGATCTTGGAAAGATGAGTTATTTTCTTAGTATTGAAGTATTGCAAAGAATAGATGGTATTTTTATTAGGCAACGGAAGTATGCTCAGGAGGTATTGGAAAGGTTTAACATGGATCGGTGCAATCTCGTGCACAACCCAGTGGTTCCAGGTTTCAAGCTTGTAAAGGATGAAGGTGGAGTGAGGGTCGATAGCACTCTATACAAACAAATGGTAGGAAGTCTTATGTATTTGACGGCTACGCGTCCTGATATGATGTTCGTAGTAAGCTTAATTAGCCGCTATATGGAGCGTCCTACTGAGCTTCATTCACAAGCAATGAAAATGGTGCTAAGGTACTTGAAGGGCACTTTCAGTCTTGGGGTGTTTTACAAGAAGTGAGGAGATGAAGAATTGGTGGGATACACCGACAGCGATTATGCAGGAGATCAAGATGACAGGAAAAACACTTCGGGGTACATATTCAAGATGAAGTTAGGAGCAGTGTCGTGGTCATCAAGAAAGCAACCAGTGGTTACACTTTCTACCACTGAAGCGGAGTTTATTTCTGCAGCATCATGAGCTTGTCAAGCCGTATGGTTAAGAAGAATTCTACAAGAACTTAAACATGCTCAAAGTCAGGTTACAGTGGTGTATTGTGATAATGTTTCAGCAATTAAACTTTCGAAGAATCCGGTAATGCATGGATGAAGCATGCATATAGATGTTCGTTTTCATTTTCTTCGAAATCTGATCAAGGAAGGAGTTGTGGATTTAATTCAGTGCACCACCCAGGAGCAATTTGCAGATCTTTTAACAAAGCCAGTAAAGCTCAAAGTATTCTTGAAGATGCGGGGTTTAATGGGGATTTCTGAATACCTAGGAATAAACTGATTGTCAGTAGTAATCAGTTTAAGGGATGATGTTAAAGTTGTTAGGATATTCTAGCCATTAGGGTTAGGGTTCCTTGTTTTTAGGCTTGTTTTAAGTCATGCATAATAATCCCTATACTTGAGGGACAAGGTTATTTGTTTTTTACTTAGTCTGTACCACGATTCTAGGGCTGTTAAGTTGTGGGTTGTTGCTTCTTTTACGTTCAAGTTGTAAGACTATTTAATAGTCATATCTGTTTTGAATTCAATAAGAAAGTTCTCCCAATAATCAAGCTTTGTTTTACGTAAACTTTTGTGTTCCCTTTCTGGTTCCAACAACCCTAAACGCCGGTTCGGTTCGGTTCGTTCACCGTGAGCAGAACTGCTGTTTCGTACGCGTTTCGGGCGGCGGCGGTAATCGGAGGAGTGGGAAAGTGTTTGCGGAAGTTAAATCGGTGGATAAGTTCGAGAAGGGGCTGAACGATGTCGTCTCGGGGAAGGAGGATTTGGAGGTGGAGTCCGCGGCGGAGGTTTCGTGGTTACGAGAGTTTCCGAAACGATGGGTCATTGTCGTTTTGTGCTTTTCGGACTTCCTTCTGCGCAACATGGACAGAGTAAGCTTAAAGCTTGAAGCTTTAACGACAATGAAATGTGTTGTATTTGATTCTCTGCCTGTACATACTTATACTTGTTATATGCGTTTGTTGGAATATTTGTGGCCATGCCCACTTGTTTTAAATTTGTGCATATCCCTATTTTAGATGAAGTTCTGCCGAATTTTAAATAGATTTTATTGGTTGATAACTTTAGTTATGTTTTTATGCATATTATGGCTTCGTCACCCATCCAAGGTGATGACCAGCACACCTTGGGGCGTTCACTGGACATCGGGGCCGGGGTGTGTCACGGAGATGATTGCTACATATGCAGTATCATCTCCAAGTTAAGGATGATGATCGTCTTTTTATTCGGTTGGATCCCTTCAATGACAATACCAATACTACTAATTGTAGTATTGGTGATAATATTATTCATCATAAACGGGAATTCGTTGTATTTGATTCTCTGCCTGTACACACCTGTTATATGCGTTTTTTTTTTGTAAGATATTGTGCCTTAAGTAATATGAAACCCGGATTTGAATTATTACTATTCTGTTTTGTAATAATTTGTATGTACATATGACTTTAAATCATAAATTCATCAGGCAGTCTTCCCTTCCAACATAGATGGAGGAAGATGGAGGAAGGCTGCTTATTTAGTTTTACACACTCACGAAAAATAAATATTCACAGCGTACACGCAATGCCCCGACCAACATAGATGTAGGAAGGCAGCTTATTGTATAGAAACTAAACAACTTAGGTTAGAAATTTAGAATGCGATGCATTGTCTCTCTCTTCAACCGGCTGCGTACACTTTGAGTTTCACCATCATGCAGGATTCCAGAAACACGTCGTCTCAAGGCTTTCCGTCCAGCTTCAGATCCCTCTGCAAGCCAATCACATAGAGTCTTTAACATAATTAGTTGATTATAGTACTTTGCTTGAGATGCATATGTGTTAAGCATGCATGAAATACATCTCAAGCTACGAGCTAATTAATGATTGCCTAATAGAGATGAACGGAATAGTGTACGAACTTGTCCTGCATTGCGAGAAGCTCGGCATCATTTTGCAACCATTTTTCCTTTTGAAGCTTGTCCTGCAAATTCAAACACATACGCATCTTAATCCTCGGAGTTGTTATGAAATCGATTCTCCTTCCCAAATGGGAATTTCCGAACATGAAAACTTGTATGGTACGTTTTGGTCTACCACATAAGCTGGATACAAACCAAAACATATAAGCAACTGACTTGCGACTAGAGTATGGACGACAATAAATTAAATTCAAATTCCTAGACATACCTCCGCAAACGCAGCTCCCACCAAGATGGTACCAAGCTGCTGAAGAAGATGATGGTGATGAGGTTGCAGTTTCGGTGGATGGCATCCCTATTTCCGGATCAGGGATATCTTTGATCTTGGGCCAATCACTGCCTTCCTTCCCATATTGTTCTATCAGCGAGGCGCAGCGTTGGATAGAGAGATGCAGGAGGGAGGTTGGTAGCCCACCCTCTGGCAAGGACTGGAGTGCAGGGCAATCCTCAATGTATAGATCATGGAGGGAGTTGAGGTTTTGGAGTGCATCCGCAGGGCCAAATGACTCGAGCCTTGCACACGAGCCAATACTCAAATACTCAAGAGATGTTGGTAGGCCTTCAACTGGCAACGTTACAAGCTCAGGACAATTGTGGATGGAGAGTGTTGTGAGGGAGGTGAATCCTTGGAACAACTTGTTTTCTTGGTTGGATAAATACTCAAGAGCTTTGCAGTCACGGATGTAGAGTGCTCTGAGTTTGGGGAGACCCCAATCTGGAAGACGTATGAGGTTTGAGATATTGGAAATCGTCAAGAACCATAGACCAGAGATGATACCAGGCCACAAACCCACTAATGTTTCAGCATCTGCAGAACATGTATCCAATGCCAAATGTCGAAGTTCCTTCGCTTGTACGGACTGCTTTAAAGAACCTCTTTCTAGCATTTTGATTACTGAATTGCACCCACCTGTTTCCAATTTCTCTAGATTGAAGCAGTTTGGCAACGCATGTAGCTCGGGGCAATTGATAATTATGAGTTCATTCAATATTAAGAGCCCACTTGAAAGCCCAAGCAGGTGAGAACTCCTTACAAACCAGCTCTGCAGAACAGGATTGTCAACAAGCGTGATATTCTTCGGGCGGACGAGGTAGTTTAATGTAAGGCTTACCAATGATTCACACCTTTTGATCTTCAGAAAATCAAGTCCTTCCGAATAATTTACACACCTTTTCAAATTCGGGCAGTTAGCTATCTTTAGCTTTTTGAGGGATTTAAACGTTCCATTCCAATCCTCCAACTCTAGCAAATTTTTGAGACGGAGCTCTTCAAGTTTCGGTAGCACCCCAAGATCAAGGACTTTGGATCTGTTGCAATTATTCAAATGAATACTAACCAAATTGGTGAGCAGTCCCATCCAACGTGGAAATTCAGTGCCCTTGTAGTGACAGATTTGGAGCTCTTTGAGTGCCTTTGGGTGAGGTTCCAAGTCTTCAAGTACCTGCTTTGCAGCGGCTTCATCATGAATATTAAGATCGTTATTGCTCCATTCATAAACCACTTTCTGAATCATTTCTTTCCCTTTCAAGTTGGCCTCCCCTGCATTCACTGCATTTTCCAGCTTTGTGATGTGCAACGTTCCTCTAAGGTACACCATGTTCTTCAATTCTTCAAGTTTGTATCCTGTTTCTTGGCTAACCTGAAGAGATATATATATTTTGTAAGACAGAGGTTTGACCCCACTCAACAACAAGAAAAGGATTGGAAAAATCAAAATATAAATATATTTGAAGATAAAAACAAAAAACAAACCGGAAATTTGTGCAAGTTGTGCAGACTGGTTAGACACCCCATGCTTCGTGGCAACATCAAGGCCTTGTACCAGAAAATTTCATCTAGCTCCAGATGTCTCAGGTTGACAAGAGCTTTGAATTTCTTGGGCAAATTGAAAATCCAAGGACAACGCAAAAGTTTCAGCGTCTCCAAATTGAGGAGGTTGCATACCGAGTCAGGGAGCTTTCTGATTTCAGTTGTCGATAAATCGAGGTAGCGCAAGAGCTTCAACCTCCCAATTGAATCTGGCATTGTGACAACTGTGCTTGAACTCAGGTCTAGCACACGCATATATGTAAGTGAATGAATTATCTCACCTTGTCCTTTCCCAAAGGCTCTCAGTTGCAAGTGTTGAACTGGAAGTAAAAGTGTGCGCAGCTTCTTCGATTTGTTGGCGATCTCTATTGCAGGCTTCTCAACTTGTTCTGAAAGCAGTGATATATGACGAGATTTTTCGTCAAAATCTTTCATATCATTCACTTGACAACAAAAGGGACTGGAAACTGAAAGTGCCAGATCATGGATAAGATCATGCATCCTATACTTTGTCTTGTCTTCAGTTGAGCATTCGAAGAAGAACCTGTCTGACAGCTCCTCGAAGTATCGACTTCCGATGTCTTCTATCCTCTCTCGCACTCCGTTCTCAGGTGGTTGTATAAATCCTTCTGCCATCCATAACTTGACCAACTCATCCTTCTCATAGAGATATGATTTCGGAAACAGGGAACACAACGAAAAGCACTGCTTGTGATCTGGTGAGGGCAGGTGATTATAACTCAGTCTAAGAGCAGGCCACACTCCGGTATCATCTCCTGCTCGAGCCTTCCATGTTTGACTTTTGGCAACATTTTCCCATTCTTTCAAGTTTTTCCCACGCAACAGACCTGCCATTTGTTTTATAGCCAAAGGAAGACCCTGACACATACGTACAATTTCCCGTCCACATTTTGCAAACTCCCGACGTTCGCTATCGCTCAAGTTACTATCTTCTTTGAGTGCCAATTTTTTAAACAACGACCATGACTCATCATCACCCAAACATTTCAGAGAATACAGTGACTCTGAATCCCTAATACTTGAAACATTTTTCTGCCGACTAGTCACCAGAACCTTACTTCCGTTGACCCCCACATTTAAGACATTTACTAGTGGCTGCAATTCTTCATGATTCCACAGGTCGTCTAGAACAAGTAAAAATCGTTTCCGAGCCAGAAGTTCACGAATGCGAGTTTGTAGTTGGTCCAAGGAGAGAGAGGTAAAGTCAGTATTCTCAGTACGGGTTTGGAATCGTTCAAAGTAGTTGGAGTAGAGACCATGAAGGATTTTTAGTTCGGGCAAGTTGAGAGGGTTGAGATCATTGGGGGAAGGTAGTTGGTTCAACTCGAGGGAACAGGCATCTTCAAACGAGATATTTAGTTTGTCGAAGATGGGAGAGTTGGGATCGACAGGGGTTTGGGGTTTGTCGAAGATGGGAGAGTTGAGATGGACAGGGGTTTGGAGTTGAGATTTTTTTTCATCTAACATATTTAGTAAAGACTTTATTGGTTTTGTTCTTTTCAAATTTAATGAATACATTAGAGAGACCAGTATTTCTGTGAAAATCCTCTTCATCTCAAAATCCTTCCCCACATGAACCCAAATTCTAAAACTGAAATACCCATCAACCTTTTCATCTTGAAAGACAAGTTGTGCAAGAGTTGTTTTACCCACTCCTCCCATCCCAACAATGGGTATAATTGAAAAGTTTCCCCTACTGGCTCCTTCATCTGTTATCAGCTGTTCTATGATGATCCTTTTTTCCTCTTCCCTACTAACAACTGAACTGTCTGGAACGGACCCAGTTTCCCGCGTTTTTTCATGTGTTTTTGAATGAATATGATCACTTCCTATCATTTTTCTGTAGAATTTTCCGTCTTCTTTAATCACATGTAGTCTTGCTGTAATTTCTCTCAACTTAGACAATGCACGATGCAGAAAGAGAAACTTAAAAGCACCAAACAGAAGATGGAATTTGTGTACCTGCTGCTGCTGCTTCTTCATCTTCCACCATTCACATTCTGCTGCCCAACAGTCGATCAAATCCTCAATATCATAAGATGCTGCTCGTAGCCTTACGAACCAATTCTTCAGGGTGGGAGGAGTAGAAGAATTCATCTGATGATTTCCTTCCAAAATTTTAAGCAAATCTTGAACTTCCATAAAAGAAAGTTTCAGCCTCTCTACCTCATCCTCGATATTTACGAATTCATTAGTAGCAACATTAGCCAATTTCTTCGTTGCAATCTCTACAATAGGACTTGCAAGGCTGATAAGTAAGTCAGCCATGTTGCTATTTTCTTCCGAATTAAAATGGAAAGCCGAAAACAACAAATGGACAAGAAGAAACGAGGGTGAAAGAAAGGAAACACAAATATTGTGTCATTTGGAGTCTGGAGAGACAATCCTGCTGTGTTTCTTGAATTAATGGATGATGCTTCGAAGAGAGCGATATATATAGCCGAGGCATGCGACACTTAAATTCTGGAACAATTTGATACTTTCCTTTGGTGAAAAGATTGGAAGGCTTGAGCAGCACCAGAAGAATACTTGACAACACTCAAAGAACTTTGAATACTTGAACATACAGAAAAATCAAGGAATGACTCAAGCAGAGAGGAGAACAAATTCCCGTCCTCTCTCTGTCATTGAACTTCCCAAAGAATTATTAGAATGTCATGGTAAGCAGATCTTCCGAGCTAGAACCTTAGAAATTCACAAAAACGTGGCTCACTAGAAAATATCAACGTTTCTGCAAGGAAAGTTTTCCTTGGTGCGAAGGCGAGGAATTTTTCCTTGCTTCTAACCTCGTCCCATGGAGATGCTCTAAAAACACTCAAAAGCATAAAAAACCAACCAATTCCAGATGCAGCACTCAAAGAATATAGTGCGAACGCATCTTTCACCAACAACTAGAAATATGTGGAAGGTCAGGATGTTAGTCGTTCCTCCTAAACTGGTATGTTTTAAGAATCCGGGACGAAGAGGTTCTTTACTCTTGCACTGTGGGTGAAACAACATAACCATGGAAGATTCAACAAATGGAGAATTCCGGGACTTCAAGAAAATGGTCAGTCTGATTTCAAGTTTGAAGCCTGAAGTTATTATTATTTTATATTTCTACTTTTAATCTTTTGACAGTAATAATCTTTGATTAATGGCATTTCCGCAAGTTACAAATAGAAAAGAATGATTCAGATATGCTTTCTAGACAATATATTTCTTAATCTATTTCTTGCATGACCTGTTAATCCGGCATGACCTGTTAACGAATCGAATCGTTATTGGGTCATCCGTCAAAAACTTGTTATCTTAACAAGTTTAACACGACACGACTCGTTAAGATAACGGGTATGATACAAAAACACGACCAGTTTGCTAAGCCTACCTAACACCATCTCTCACACATAGTAGCCACCGTGTGTGGACAGATCTGGACCATATAAGTGAATAGCCCTGCTGACTCACCTGATTAAATTGTAAGTGAAGGAATGGGTTTGGAGTCTTTCGGACCTAGGGATGGGCAATGGTTATGCGGGCGGGTAACCGCGGTTAATTTACCCATAACCGTTTATGCGCATACCCACATAACCGTTTACCCGTTGGGTAATTGCCTAAACGGTTATACCCATACCCATAACCGTTTATAAACGGTTAACCATACCCATAACCGCATACCCATTTAACCGTAACCGTTTAATATCCGTTTACCCATTTATCATTTTTAACCCGTTTATCTTTTTTTTTTTTACCATTACCCTTTTTTCACCCGTCTACATGTTTTTTAACAACTTGAAAATTAAAAAAAAAATTGGCACAACCCATTGAAGCTGCTTCTTTGAATTTGAGAAAATAACATACTTTTTCTTTGCTTCTCTCTCAATAAAACTGATAGCGATTTAAAGGAACGAACTTTAACACACAGAGAGATTCAAAGTGATTTTTGGGAGGTCGGGAGAGGAGGGTCAAATTGGAAGAAGAAGGAACCGACTCATAGAGGAGAGAGGATGGGGGTTATGTGTAGGCGCCGCAACCATGTTGTCCCTCTCTAAAGAAGTAAGGAAAATGACGAAATGATGCCGGCCAAACGCAGAGGCAGCCATTTATTAAAATAAATTGGTAAACGGTTACCCGTTTATAACCGTGGTTAATACCCATAACCGCCCATTTAAATTTCACAGGTAAACGGTTATACCCATAACCGTTTATTTATTTAAACGGTTACCCATAACCGTAACCGTTTAATTTAAATGGACGGATAACCGCGGTTACCCATAACCAATGGGTATTTGCCAATCCCTATTCGGACCACAACCTTCTGGAACCAAATATCTCCTCCCTGTTAGACATCCATTCTACTCTTGCGCTGTCAAGGACTGAGTTAACAACGCATATCAAACTAAGCTAACATAGATCAAGATGAGTCATACAAAGATGAAAAAAATCAAAGCTAAAACATGTCAAAAGAAAATAAACTATTACTCCGGAGGTCCACACTTTATGCTTACTAGTTATTGTATACATGTATGCATAGGGGAGAATTATTACTTTAGTCTAAAGAAGGCTTTTCAATTGCACTGTACCAATGAACAGTGTTTTGAACCACATTTCAGTTTATTTACAAGACTGCCACTCCGATGCTTTTAGCCAACTTTCGCTTTATTTACAAAAATGCCACTCAGGCTTAAGACTCGATTTTCAGCCGCCGCTTCTCAGGTTTTACTCGGGGAGAGAGAAGGGAGGGGGACAGAACGGGCAGAGAGGGAGAGAGAGCATGCGGCTTGCAGAATTACGATGATAGAAGAAGAAGCTCATAAGTCTGATACGCCAAGTCGGAGGAACCCTAAAAACCAGAGAAGAAGAAGAAGCTCAGAAATCGGGTGAGGATGTTGACAAATCAGCAAGCCCAGTTTCAGGCGACTCTGCAAAACCAACAACCTCACCTCTGACGAACGATGTTAGAGGGGATTCGTCAGATTCGAGCCGAACCGAGGCCGTCGTCGACTGAGAGAACATCATCGATCCCGACTTTTGGATCGACTCCCTCTACCTCCTCCCTGTCTGCTACTCCTGCTCCGTCTGTCTTCTTGCGAGTTCGCTCGGGTTCTGCTCCCCAGCTATTTCAAGCACAAAAAATTCTCCAGTTTCATTCGTCAGCTCATACATACGTAAGCTCTTCGCCTCTTAATATTTTGATTTAGGTCAATTGTTAAATTCTTGAAAAAAATTGAAAGCATTGTTCATTTTTGTCCCAAATTGGTTTGGTTCTGGTTTGGAAACAGAAATTAAAACATATACTCCATCTACGATTCACTTATTCCATTCCAGGTATTTCTCCATTTCTCTCTTAATTTCTTACTTTTTGATTCAAGCGTTTAATTTTTTATTAATTAAATTACAAATAAGTATTATTGACCTTCATTTGGTACCAATCAATCAAGTGAGAGATGAGTTGTTTGAATGTTTGATTTTACTTGAATCAGAGTCTCCAAGGAGGAGAAAGAGAAGGATCCGAATGATTCAGGGTTTAGGTCTTAGCGTGTGAGCAGGCGTATTGATGACTGTAATCAAGGTATCACTTAAGCTCTAATTGTGACTGGTCAATTTTGAATGACTGCTGGTTACTGTTAAAATCCCAAATGTATGCAATCCCACGTTCCAATTTGTTGTGTGAAGATGCGGACCACAATTGCTTCCTCTCAGCACAATTAGTTTCCATGATTACTCTTAAACCCTAATTATCTCTCCTCTCTCTAAAATCCATTTTTCGATTTCTGAATACGGTAAATGGATATTGTTTCTGTGTGCAGGTGTTACTCGGAGAAGTTTGAAGGGCCCTGGGACAATGAGGATTGCATTTCAGAGTAGCAGAAATACAAGGCCACCCTCTCTTTGTGTATCCAATCTTACCCTTCTCCTAAATTTTTATCAAACTATAGGATTTATTTTGCTGATTTTATTTTTTGCGATTTGAGTTTTTATCTCCTGCTTATTTTTTATTTTTTTGCATAGGTATTACTTTTCCTTTGACTGGAAATTTTAGTGTTTTTAAAGTATAATGTTATCAAATTCTATTTTTCTAATTTTCTGATTTTGGCCTTTTGCAGGGAGTGCTAAGATACTGAATTTTTGGGATTTTTTATCTTTGCATGATTTTTGGTCTTTGAAATGGGTATGTGCTGTTTTTAACATTTTGGTTCTCAAATGTTCCGTTCTTTGATTTCTGTTTTCTGCCTCCTTCTAGGTTGCTTCGTGATTTTCATTTTCCATTGTTGGCTTATGGAATTTATAAAAATGGTTGTAGTTTTGTGACCAAATCCCAGTAAGAGTATGCTGAAACACAGATTAGCATGCAGTGAACATACATTGAATTAGAACAAAATTTAATATATAAGTGAAGGCATATGCAGTTAACAAATAGCATCCCCGTATAGGAATAAACATCTGCATTTGCCAAATCAAAAGGACAAGAAGGCCCAACCTAAAGAAGACAAAGAAAGATGTTAGAAACGGAAGCCAAAATGGTGAAAGCCGAAGAAATCACGAGAGAAAAGGAAATATATACATCTCTTTCAAATGGCACACGGTCCTCGAATTGAGGAGGCCTAAACACTTCTTTCTTCTTATGACGAAAATTGACATCGTTCTCAACCTGAACACCCTCAAACGGTCGCTTGTTTGAAACTTGTTGACGCTGCTGCAAAATAAACCCATCTTCGTGCGAATCAACTTCATCTCCTGCTTCTTCAGAAGCATCTAGATGTCGAGGAGACGAGCATGGATGTTGAGGGATTAAAGCTACAGGTCTATCTTGCAAGGGAGCCGCACTTGCGCAATCAAGAGGTACCAGTTGCATAGGAACAACATGACAGCCTTCTCTCGACATATCATTGCCTGAGTGAGAAGAATTGGTACCACTTGACATCCCCAAGTTCTTATAATGTACATTTGACCACCAACGTACGTAAACACGGGTCACTGGATTACTCTTGAACTCGTTCTTGGCTGGCAGCGTGATAACATCATTTGTACATGCACAGGTACAAGACTCACAATGCATATACACGGCTTGAAGGATGCCGATTGGTTCTTTTCCTTCAGCTTGCCTGGCACGTTTTGGACAACCAAATTGCCTGCTGAAACGGTGGGGACTATATGGATGAACAATGCATTGATCTTCTTGCCGCAAAGAAACAAATCCCGAGCGAAGACTTATAAGATAAGACAAGTCTAAGAAGCGGAGATGCGAATTGTCTACGATGCCTCGCCGCACCGAGCCAGCTCTCGCTAAGGGGTCAATCCTCAAATCTTCACAACTTTTAAACAGCGCTCGCTCCTGCAAATCATCAAGGCTCTTCGCGGAGAGCACGCCAGAATATTTCGTCATCAAAGGCCCCAGCTTGGCTGCAATCGATGAAGAAGGCATTGACTTGTCTAGAGTCGACAAAGAAAAATGAGTGCCAAAGTATTCACCCAACCAACCATACACATAGTGGTAAGGAAGCACCACAACACGATCTTCAGTGCTTGCCGAGTTCGAAACAATGCTTAAGCCATTATAAATGTTGGCTAAGACTGGAATAGCAAGGCTAAAAGACTCACCTGCAGTCATCTTGCTAACAACTTTGAAAACTCCATGACGAACTAAGTTGACGTCGCCTGTTGGGAAAACAAACTTACAAAGCCAACAAGCTAAGAAAAAAGCTAGGTAAGACTCATCCACATGCTCTGATGCTATGCCAAGATCCTCAAACGCTCTCAACTAGTCAGAAGAGCGTCGCCTTGTTCAGCTAATAACACCGGACGAGTCTGAGTCTCCTTTTAGCCTAGTGGTCTTGTTACGACCACTTTTCTTCAAAGGCTTCTTATACCTCATGGCATTCCAGTACCAAAATCAGATCCATGAGGAAATCCTCATGCCTGATTTACCTTGAGCATTCTCGGCTATTGCAAAGAGAAAGTTCCTCCGCGTTGGAAACGACCTCGTCGTAAAACTTACCTTGGATCGGCAAGCCTCCTATCCTGTGAAGATCCCAAAATGAAATTGACATCTCCCCTTGCGCCGTGTGAAGTATGTTGGTCGCCGAACAACAATGCTCAAAGAACGCACGAAGGACGGAAGGATGACGATTATAACTAAACAAAGATGCGTACATAGCGTGGTAAAGGCCTAAGCACATTTTTAGATCGGCTTAAGACATCTTCAAGCCACTCCCAATAAAACTCATCAAAGACAGCCTCTACAGTAGTTAACAGGGTACCATTCCAAGCCATAACTCCGCTGTCGATGTGATCACTAAAAAGCTTAAACGAGGCCAGATGATTGTCACGAGCATGGTGCGAAAGATTTAAGATAAGAACCCTCGATATGCACGCCTTCTTCGTATTTGGTCGAACAGAGTCTACCACCTCCCAAGATACTTCGGAAGACCACAACTTAATATGCATGGAGTTGTCTTTCGCGAGAAGAACAAGCACCTTAGGACCAGTTAGTGGCGCGTAAAGCTTCAACGTTGTTCCCTTATCTTGCGAATCGCCGCCCTTCGCAAGAATGGTGATGTTGTTGCTCTTAAAACACTTGAAAAATACCATGACTGCAAGAAGAAAAAAATCAGCCACAAAACTTGAGCAGCACGGCAAATAGGGCAGCTACAGAGCGGTTCTTCAAAGCACGCTACACTGGCGAAGAAAACCAAAATGCTACGCAACCCCGCTGCAGGCTTTTGCACATTACCACACCTTCGAGCACACCTACATCCAAGCCTGCAAAACCCTCAGCTTCACTCTGGCCACCATGATCAAAGTCGGCGAAGAACTTCAGTGACCGCTGTCAAATGACTAGCCGGTCGTGAAACTCGACGCTTTGCACTACCGCCAAACTCGACTCCAGCTCTCCGTCCGTCTTCGCCCTTCTCTGAAAACTCTCACTCCATCCCTTATATATACATATATGGGGCGTCGGTGGTGCCTTAGCGCCAAGTGAAGAAAAGAAATTAAAAAAAAAAATTATAAAGGATCATGGTGGAATCCATCAGAACATTTTGAAAAGAAGAATAAAAAAAATGGAAAAGCAAACGAAGGTGGCCGTCCATCATTTATAAAAAAAATGTAAGGGTTTTGGGTGCTCCACGCCCATTTTAATATATATGATGGTGGGCGGCTAAAAAAAAAGTAACAAAAGTTTCTGGAGGTGCATGTGCACCATTCTGAAAAAAAAAATAAAAAAAAAAAAATGAAAAGCTGTGGAATGGTACACGGCAGAAAAAAAAAATATATAATAAAAAAAAAGATGGTAGAGCAAAGTGGACGACACCATACGGGAAAAAGAAAGAAGAAAAAATAAAAAATAAATGAAAAGCTTTGGAATAGTGCACAACATAAAGAAAGAAAATGAGAGACATCATGATAATGCCTTTTTTTTTTTTGGAAAGTAAAGGCTACTTTTTTTATTTTGTTTTGCAATTCATTTGTAAACACGGAAATTCCTGCGATAAATGAGACAAGAACACGTGTACAAAATAATATTTTGTGATTTTGATTTCGGGGTTACAATCTCTTTTACAACTTGATCCTCTGATTCTATCTTTGCAATGGGTAGATTTGTTGATGTGTTGTTGATCCAAGGGGCCGTCGGGGCTTGATCTTAGGATAAACAGTTGTGCGGATTTGTTGATGTTGTTGATCCAAAGGGCCGTCAGAGCTTGATCTAAGGATTGAACGGATGATGAATGATGAATATTTTCTTCAAGGGCCGTCGGGGCTTGATCTTGAATTGGTGGAAGTTCTTCAATGGCCGTTGAGGCTTGGTTTTGAAAGAGGATTTGACGAAGAACGAAAGGGCTTTCTTGATCCTTCGAGATTTGCTTGAGAGTTTTAGAGTTTCAAGGTTTTGGTGTGATGTGAATTCTCTTCCAATTTGGGAGTAGAGAATGTATGTAAAAATCCTCCTTAAAATGAATGAAATGGCTTCTATTTATAGAATTTTTCAAGGCCTAATTTCGAATATAATATTCAGATGAAATAAATCGTTTCTGCCAGGTGTTGACACGTGTCCTGTTTGATGACTTTTCCGATTTATTTTGATTTTTCGTTTAGTCACACACTACGTGTTAAATTTATGTGACGCGTGAGCGTTGAAATTGTAACTATTGGTCAACATTTATTTCACCGAAATTTCGATGTCTACAAACCCAAATAGGATATTAGTTGACTTAGAAACGATTCTAATGATTCTCCTGTTTTATCTAATTATTGTCCTATGAATTGTATTCTTCTGTTAAATAATGATTAATTAGAATGTCAAGGAAAAAAACTCAGGCATTGCAGTGTTTGAAATGATAATATAAATCCAATTTGGCCATTTGCCAGTCAGAGAACCTAATTTGGGAAGTAGGTTTTAAAGTTTCAATAGTTTCATTGTGTGTAATTTTTTGTGCTTTGCCTAACGGAAATCTAATAATCAAAGGCTTACTTATGTTTCTCAAATGGCTTTTAACTGTATGTTTCGTTTCTTTACTATTTTCAAATGATATAAATGATCAGTTATGTGATGCTGTTAAGAATAAAGGATCTAATATGTTTGATTTGTTGTCTACAGAAAACCAAGGAACTTGATAGCACAGATTTACTAAGTCAGTTTCTATCAAGATATTCATTTTCCTGCATTTTAAAGTTGAAAAGTGTAGTTTTTGGAGCCAACACAATGGAACAATCGAATCAACTTTCGTTTACCAAAGACCGGCTCCAACTTTGTTGATCAATTTCGTTCTCAATTTTATTCAGTTATCTACTTGAATCCATTTTTCTAATCCTAATTAGTTCATGCAATTAGCGCTCTTTCATGTTTAAATATGCTAAATACTTTAGAGTTGAAATTTTGTGTGTTGAATATCAAGATAGAGAAACTTTTCTCTAAAACACCATCTGTCCATTTATGCATTTGTTTCTAACTTTCTGTTATTCCTTTTATTGTTCCTCCTTTTCTCTGATATGTAGCTGTTTTCATTTATTTGTTAGAAATTGGAAAATTTGAAGTTAATGTGAACAAATGACAATTGGCTGTAATGATCATCGAATTCCCTCATCTGGGTAATATTGAATCGTATCGAGTTTTGCGTGGTTAGGTTTCTGGCTATCCTCTGTTTGGATGCTCGGAAAGTTTGGTGGGAATTGGAAATTCAGTTTGGAAATGAGAATTTGGAGTTGTTTTCTATGTCGGTTATGGGATTGACAATTTTCGGCTTAGTTTTGGCTAAGAAAGAATTAGACTGTTACTTATTAAGTTAGGAGGATTGCGGTGTCAAAAATTAAGAAGGGTTAGTGCTATTGTAATGGCACTTGCATTTGTTTTGAACCTAAAAAATATTTAGCCCTTTTCTGTACTGAGATCCGATGACCTGAGAGTATCGAAAAAGATCCATTTATTAAAGTAACAAAGCAATGGTGGTGGGAATAAGCGTTCTTAGGTATCTATGGATGTGATATGAATTAGGTGGATGATGTTGAAGCATCAGTCAATAAAAAACAAATAGGATCTCAAATATTTCACATTAATCCATACATTAGTGCTTGAAAGATTAGCTGCTGAAACAAGACCAACACACTTTTTTGGCTTTTTTGTTTAGTTGTTAAAACACGTGCCTGGCCTGCAGGACATATATTTTGCCATCTTAACTTGAAGGGCAATATAAGTGTTAAATGCATGTTGCTTCTGTATCTTAGGAAATAGAGCATTTTTTTTTGCAACTGTATCTTTTGTAATCAGCTTGGTTGAATGTATATAAAAGCCGAACTGCTCATCTTACAGACACTTTTCATTCATTTATCCTTTTTGTTCGTTCATGATTATGTTGAATTTTTTTTTTCAGGTTAAATGTCTTATTCATGTGGTCAAGTCTAGTGCATTCAAGTCCCGCAGCAACGCGCGGACATTTTTGCTAGTGAATACTAAAATGACATTCCGTGCCGGCGGCATTCGGCACAGATTTTATGTATGTATCTATATTAACATAAATGCTAGACTGATGTAGCACTCTGGCTACAAATGCATGGTGTTATACGCAAGGTCTTTAGCTATCTATCACTTGGGGGGTCCTCCATACTGTTTTTGGAATTGTTATAAAGAGACCGGGTATGGCGAATTTCACAAGCGGAATTTAACTCATGTCTTCTAGACGCCTACAGTTTTCAATATGACAAAGAGAATTTTTACGTCCTTGATTCACAGGGATGACATTGGGCGTACGCGACCTAGATGTCCGAGGACGGGTTCAAGATGTCAGAGCTCTCATCAGGAGTTGTTTATGAGATTGCCTACATTGTTAAATTAACAAATGGAGCATCCGGATGGGAACTCCCTGTTACACTCAAAATTAATCTTCCAGGGCAGGGCGGAACAGAAAATAAGCGCCGCTATAGTCTCCTCGAGAAGCCGAGAGGACTGTGGATGGAGCTTAGTGGTGGCAGCTTTCAGTCCATGGCAGGAGAAACTGGAGAAGTGATCTTTGATCGTTATATTCATGACAAGCCCTCCAAAAGTGGGCTTATCATTAAAAGTATCATTATCAATTGAACGGCTCAGGCCGAAAGAATTGAACAGATCTTCAATCCTAAATGTTCGATCTGTTAAGAACACCTACCAAAAGATTTGTACATAGAGGCACAGAAACTCATTTGATCCTTGAGAGCCAGTTCTTATGAAGTTACCATGGACTTATCATGTCGGCTGATGAAAACTTAAAATATTATATTGCATAAACTTGAATTTAAGAGTAAAGCAAATTCCATCAAACTTCGTATACGTACATGCACTCTCTTTAAAATCTCTTCAAATCTTAACTTGATTACACCCCTAACTGTATTTAGATTAAATAAAATTAGGCAAGTGGAAAAATCATCCTTTGGTTAGGATAGTTCTTTTAAGCACACTGCATTTCAGATTCAAATACACCTCATCACCCTGTCCCTCCAACTAGTGTAATTAAAGTAGTACTCTCCCTTGTAAAACCAAATAAACAATAAAAAATAAAATTTAAAGATTAAAAAACCTCAAAAAAAACCGGTGTGCAATCTGGTCGGCTCTGGTCCACGTTCCAAATCACTGTCGCGTCACTTATATCGGGCTTGTTTTCATGTTCTTTTAAAAATATTAAAAGTGTTTTTTATGAAAATATTTTTGGAACCAATCCTTAGTAAAAAAAAACGTGAATCATGAAAAAACATTTGAAGTTAAATAAAGCGTCGAAGAAAAAGAAATTGATAAATTCATGCATCATGCATATGTGAATGAATGTGAGGTGTTGATACATGTAGGCTGCATAATTCATTTAATAATTATTCAGTTTCCACCACAAAGTATTCAGTTTCCTTAGAGAGAGAGAGAGAGAGAGAGATAGAGAAACAGAGAAAGGCCATGCTTCTGAAACTCAAATTGCTTGACATGATTGACCTACAAAGCGTTTTGGTTCCGTCCACGTTATAGTCACTATTGAGCTTGAGCATCTGAAAGAACTGTGGACATTATGTGCAGTTTAGGCATTTTCTTGTGCAAGGTATGATGGGTAAGTGACCCAAGAGAACAAATTTCATTGACACAAGTCTTACCAATTTATCATAGTTATTTTAGGGGGACACTTAGAGAGAAATTTCAATTAAGATCATTCATGAAACAAAGATTGGACTGATTTTGGAGTCGCGGTAAGAGAATATTGCATACTATTACATATATTCATCTTTCTGTTCATACACATTACGTAAGAAATATCATGTCACGGATGGAAATATATTTATTAAAAATTCAAGTGTTTTACAGAAAATCCACTTGAAAATTCTTTTTAAATAAGCATATGGCATGTGGTTCTCCAAAATACGCTTCTATAATCCATGAAGAGTCTTAAGTCAGAAACACGTTTAATTGTAAATAAAAATTTATTTAAAAAAAAAAAAAAAACATTTTTCTAGACCTCACAAGAGCAGCCCCTTTCAAAGGCACAGCCCAGTCCATTTAGAAGAAGCATTAACTACCAATTGGAATTCAATTTTCAGTTAATCACCCGCCAACCCAAAACAAAGCGGAAAAAACCGTCCGCCTCCTACCCTTACCCCTAATATCCAAATCCCTTCTGTGCAACCGCCACGTGTTCTAACCACAGCCAGTGCAGATAAATATCCCTCCACAGTCCCTCTCTCCAAAAATCTTCCCCGACCTTATAGAATATGCGTCTCGCTCCCTGCGAAGCTGGGAACTCGGTACACTGACTCAGCGAGTCGTTTCATGCTCTGGAAACCATGAACCCCAGAGCGCTTCTTTACTCCTTCTCTCCGAAACCCAACATCGTCCCACCCGATATTTCGGCCACCAAGAGAAGTTTCGGCGCCGATCACCCGAGACACCAACCGCCGTTTCGGTTTCGCGTGTGGATTCGGAACCGTGAGCAGTACTGCTGTTTTGTACGCGTTTCGAGCGGCGGCGGTGGTAACCGGAGGAGCGGTAAAGTGTTTGCGGATGTTAAATCGGTGGATAAGTTCGACAAGGGGTTGGACAAGGTCGTTGCGGGGAAGGAGGATTTGGAGGTGGAGTCCGCGGCGGAGGTTTCGTGGTTACAAGAGTTTCCGAAACGATGGGTGATTGTCGTTTTGTGCTTTTCTGCTTTCCTTCTCTGCAACATGGACAGAGTAAGCTTAAAGCTTGAAGCTTTAATGGTTATGCAATTTGGAAATGGTAATTAAAAATGGAAGGTGGAAGTTAATTACAGCAGTAAAAAAGTAACTTTTTGTGAATTGTGGCAGGTAAATATGAGCATTGCAATACTACCCATGTCAGCAGAGTACAATTGGAACCCAGCAACTGTGGGTTTGATACAGTCTTCTTTCTTCTGGGGATACCTCCTCACTCAGGTTAATTACATTTATGCACTTCTTCTAGTTAGTAATTACATTACATTTTTTAAGTTTATATGTGATAGGGTCAATCGAGTTTAGTAGAGGGCATAGTACCCGCTCTATTGTACCCGAGTTTGTCAAATCATTTTTCCGTAGATCAGAGTAGTTCAGAATATCGTGATTTTAAATAAAATTAAGTCAATTACCAAGTCCTTTCCTTTTTGTCCCGTAACATTGATGACACATTCCTGATGTTCCATCAAAGATTCAAAAGTATAGCTTGTGAGAAACTTTTTGGCTTTTCTTTTAGTTACGTTAGAGGGAATCAAATTCTGGGCTTACCGTAATCTAATCTATTAATACGCCCTCCCTCAGGACTCAACGCTAGTGTTTTATCCTTTTTTTTTTTTGGTTAACTTATGACTGTGAGTGGCAGATTGCTGGTGGAATATGGGCAGACACAGTAGGTGGTAAGCAAGTATTGGCATTTGGAGTCATTTGGTGGTCCATTGCTACTATTCTCACTCCTGTTGCCGCTAAAATTGGATTACCTTTCCTACTTGTTGTTCGTGCATTCATGGGGATTGGTGAGGTTGGTCTTCTATAATTTATCAGTAATCTGTAGGAAATTGGTTGTTTATCGATCACTATTTACTATGATTATTTGTTAACTTTTGCTAATACTAATCACCATGGTTATTTGTTAACTTTTACTAATTACTATTCACTTAGTCTGCTTCTCTTTTCAGGGTGTTGCTATGCCTGCAATGAATAATATACTGTCGAAATGGATTCCTGTAGCAGAGAGAAGTAGATCTTTGGCTCTGGTTTACAGTGGAATGTATCTGGGATCAGTCACCGGCTTGGCCTTTTCGCCATTTCTAATACATCAATTTGGATGGCCATCAGTCTTTTACTCCTTTGGTTCTCTGGGGACGGTCTGGTTCGCTCTATGGATAAGTAAGGTGAGTGACTTTTACCCCATCTCAGATTAGTATTTCTTTTTCAGGAAACATGTGACTTGCTACCTAAGGTACAACTTTTTGCTATAAGTTTGGTATTTATAAGCAATGTCATTGACTTTTTTTTTTTTTCTTTACTGATGTATAAGTTTTATATTTGATTTATTTTTCGTGTGGCTGTTGATGTAGGCGCACAGTTCACCTCTTGAGGATCCTGAACTGCGACCAGCGGAGAAGAAGCTTATTCTTGCGAGTAGTATTTCCAAGGAACCTGTTAAACAGATTCCTTGGAAATTAATTTTGTCAAAAGCACCTGTTTGGGCCCTGATAGTGTCTCACTTCTGCCACAATTGGGGAACATTTATTCTTCTCACATGGATGCCAACTTACTATAACCAAGTAAGTCATCATTTCTTGCATTTGTTACCCTAGTTTCATGCCGCATGGTTTTCCTTTTAGTATAAAAGTTAACTATCTTGTGGCTTTGTCAAAGTAGATGGTACTACAAAATGGGTTTAATGCTTGTTGCTGCATAAGTGGCAAAGTGTTCAATCAGGCCTGAAATTGCAAGTTGAATACTGATTTTACCATTAATCCAACCATTAGGTACTGAAGTTCAATCTTACCGAATCAGGGCTATTCTGCGTCTTGCCCTGGCTAACAATGGCATTTTCTGCAAATCTTGGAGGGTGGATTGCAGACACTCTTGTCAGCAAGGGCGTCTCTGTGACAAGGGTTCGGAAGGTATCATATTTCATCATCTTTTTTAATCTAAACCAAACATTATTTGGGGAACAGTTTTCCGAGAGAGAAATCACATTTTCTAATTCAGCTGTCGCATTACTAATCTATATCATCCATCGCAGATTATGCAAACAATTGGGTTTCTAGGCCCTGCTTTCTTCCTAACACAGTTGAGCCATATTAATTCTCCTGCAATGGCTGTTCTATGCATGGCATGCAGTCAGGTATGCTTCGTTCCAAAGCTTGATACAATTGCTTAATATTTTTGTTGTTCATTCAATAATTAGCTATCATGCGCCTTATCTTGTTTTGTTTCTTTTGCTTAAATAGGGAACTGATGCATTCTCGCAATCTGGTCTATATTCAAACCATCAAGATATCGCTCCACGATATTCTGTAAGTATTGGTTTAGTTTCTGGTTTTGTCTTGCCCGTGCCAGTTTCTACTGTGTGTTAGAACCATAAATCATACATCTACCGAGTTCCAACATAAGCCTATCAGTCAATTGGCAATTGTGTGCTATTTGGATTTGTAGTACTGTATCTCAGAGTGAAGAGTGGGAGAAGACTGTGGTTCTAATGATCTTTGTTCCTTCTGTTTTTCAGGGGGTATTGCTTGGTATGTCAAATACAGCCGGAGTGCTGGCAGGTGTCTTTGGAACAGCATCCACTGGTTACATTTTACAACACGGTCAGTCTCCATTTATTGCAAATTTTAGTTTGCATTTCATGCGTTAGCAGAAATCAAATTGCCCGAATTTGTTGGCCATGCGGACATCAAATCATGACATCAAGTTGTAATCCATTGGCAACAAGCTGATTCTAACACCCCTCCCTCTCCACATTGATATTTTTCAGGTTCTTGGGATGATGTATTCAAGGTTTCGGTAGGCCTTTACCTGGTCGGAACTGTTGTCTGGAATCTGTTCTCAACTGGCGAAAAGATCATAGATTAGTTCACAGATAACTTGATTCTTAATAATCGCCGGCACTTCATTCCTGAGCTTTTATAGTTCAGAGTTAAATTGGAGGAGAGAGATAGCAAAAATGCCAAGAAATTGAACTTGGAAGGAAAGCAGTGTCATTTTATTGATAGTCTTGGACTTGCAGAAGAACTGTTACAAAGATTTTGACATGGAACTGGAAGCTTGAAATCGAAAGAGTGAGGTGCTAGCTAACTCTTCCCTGCCTGCAACATTTGAAGTTTCATAAACCGGCAGCATTTCATACAAATTTTTCATGAATGATGAATATATTAGTAAAATTAAATGATCCCCCAACACACAGCCATTTTCTGTAAATGTTGTATATTGTAATTTGTCTGTACATGCATTTCCCATTAATATACCCTTTTTTACTACTAAGCTTCATTCTTAGACATTGAAGTTTGAATGTACTTCTAAAATTGCTGAAAACACTTCCTTTAGAAGTACTTTTGGAACCAATCCTTAGTAAAAATACAAGCGAATCCTTAAAAGAAAAACACTTAAAGTGCTTTCTGCAGTGATGTTTTTTGTAGAAAACACTTCAAATGTTTTGGGAACCCAAAACTATTTTAACCAAAAACACTTAAAAGCACTTCCAATTCAAATGCGTGTTGGCATGGGCTCGTTTGATGTTTAAGATTGAAATCGAAAAGAGAGTTTACAATGTCCAAATTATGTTGAATGATTTGACCAACAAAAAAAAAAAATGCCGAATGAGCGAAATGAAAAAAGTGTGTCTAACTTGAAGGTGTCTCTCCTACAAGTTGGTTAGCTACAACTGATTTGTTAATATTGACTTACGGAAACAAGTCTCGCTTCTATAAGATTTGTACTCAACAATCCGATTAACACGTAATACACATAGTTATACTATATCAAGATTATAGGTTGCGATAAATGTTTGTCAAAACAAGAAGAGAATGATTAGGTTTAGACATAAATCAAAACTTAAAACTAAAGTAATACGATCAATTTATCCTTGCACCTGAGATTCATCCCGGCCTGGGCCCTCACCATATCACGGGCTTGACTCCGCCGTAGCACGATATTATCCGCTTTGGGCCCAGACCACGCTCTCAAGGTTTTGTTTATGGGAACTCACACGAGAACTTCCCAATGGGTCACCCATCATGGGATTGCTCTCACACAAATCCGCTTAACTTTGAAGTTCTGATGGAACCTGAAGCCAGTGAGCTTCCAAAAGGCCTCGTGCTAAATGGAGGTGGGAATGTACATATAAGGCTTAGAGAATCCACTCCCCTGAGCGATATGAGATGTTACAATCCACCCTTTAGGAGCCCGACGTCCTCGTCGGCACACTTCCGGCCAGGGATTGGCTCTGATACCAAATTATCACATCCCGAGGCCCCCACCACATCCCGGGCTTGACTCCATCGTAGCACGATATTGTCCGCTTTGGGCCCTGACCACACCCTCACGGTTTTGTTTCTGGGAATTCACACGAGAACTTCCCAGTGGGTCATCCATCATGGGATTGCTCTCGCGCGAACTCGCTTAACTTCGGAGTTCCGATGGAACCCGAAGCCAGTGAGCTCCCAAAAGGCCTCGTGCTAAATGGAGGTGGGAATGTACATATAAGGCTTAGAGGATCCACTCCCCCTAGGTGATGTGGGATGTTACACTTATGCTACTTATTTAAAATGTTGAAACAATTTGCTAATCTAGTTTAGATATTACATGTATAGAATATGCTTAAAGAGTATTAATGATATTTTATTGATAAAAGTATTAATTAAAAAAACCCACATAAAAATGGTATGGAATATAATTAACAATATAAGGACATCATCAAATCTTCCAACTTAGATGAGCAACCCTCACTCACCCATTCAACCCACTTTTTTACTTAACCCACCTTACCCAACAAAGCCAACAACATTTGACAACATTATACATTTTAAAAGTAAAAACAAATTAAATGACTTCTGTATCACCACCACCCCGGAGGGATTTTCAATGTGTCTAAAACACGAACACATACATCATACGTCATCATACAAGCAAAAAAAAACCTTTCTCTACTTGCAAAATAATTTATGATATATCGCTTCGTGTTTTCAATATGTTAAAAAATTTCTTCACACACATGCCAACAATCCCGAAAATACCTCTGCCTATGCTGAGGTGGCAGCCACATAACCTGGGCCACCACCAAGCTTACGTGGACGCAAATGCACCTGAAGCCCGCTCTTCATGAAGAGCGTGAGCGACATCTTCTGCTGGGCCCGGAAACCGGGAACCGGAGACAGCCGGTAACGCAAAAGCACGGCGGAAACCACCGATTTCATCTGCAGGTAAGCCAAGTCCTTCCCCAAACAAGTCCTCGGTCCACCATTGAACGCCACGAACTTGTAACCGTCCTTGGGCGGTTCGAACCGGTTCCCGTCGGCCGAGATCCACCTTTCCGGTTTAAACTCCATGCAATCCTCACCCCAAATGCTCTTCATCCTCCCCACCGAGTAAATCGAATACGTCACCGTCGAACCGGCCGGCACGAAAGTCCCGTCAGGCAGAACGTCGTCTTTCACGACGTATTTGAAATCCTCCGGCACGGAGGGGTATAGTCGTAAAGTCTCAGCCAGCGCCGCCTTCAAGTAAACCAATTTATCCGCCTCGTCGAATGCCAAGGGCTCCTCCGTCCATATCCGCGGATCATCACCACGTGTCTGTTTCAGCACCGTCGAGATCTCGGCGATGATTTTCTCCTCGATGTGGGGATTTTCCATGATGAGGTGGAAGAACCAGCTGAGCGCCACCGACGACGTGTCGCGGCCGGCGAGGACGAAGTTAAGAGCGATGCGCTGGAGGACGGCGCTTGGGAATGGGTTGCCGTCAACGTCGCGCTTGTTCATGAAGCGGGAAATGAGGTCGTCGGACGGTGTCAACTTGCGGGCGGCGACGGCGTCGTTCATGTAGTCCCCAACAACTTTGAGGCTCTTCTCGAGCTGTCGCTCGGCGCCAAGACCGAAGAACTTCTGGATTCTCCATAGGAAAGCGGGGTAGAGGAGGCGCTGGAGGGTGGCTTCAGTGGCGTTGTCGAATGCCTTTGCAAATGGGTTGTCGGGTAGATCCGGCGACAGCGTTTCCGGGTCCTTGCCTGGTGGGAAAATGTTAGTTTGAATATCGCCACCTAATAACTATAATAACTACCATGCACAGTTTTACAAATTTACCTTTTTTGAACTTAGATTTAAATAATTTTGCATTTTGGTCCCGACAAATTAAACATTTTCAATCTCATCTTATAGTTAGAAACATTTAGACCATTTGGTTAATTTGCCAAATTTTATCATTTCAATAAATTTGTCGAGCACGTAGATACAATTTTGAATATCAAAAGTATAAGGACCAGGACAATATTTACTGTAAACAGGGAGGAGAAAAGTGTAATTTAATTTATTTTTTTAAATTACATTTTTAATAAATTTTGAGAGTTAATTTTGAACATTACCGAATGTGAGTCCACAAATGTTGTCGAATGTCAAGCGAAGCAGAAGGTCCTGCAAGTCCACCGCGATGTGATCTCTCGCCGCCTTATCCAAAATGCACCAAAGCCGGTTCCTGATCGTCCGGTTCACCCACCGAGCCATGGCCTGCCTCAACGTCCGCGTCGTGAACTCCAAAGCAGCCGTCTTCCTCTGTATCAGCCACGTCTCTCCGTCGCTGTTGAATATCCCTTCCCCCAAAAGGTCATGAAAAGCTGCCTGCCACGTCGGGCCCTTGGGATAATTATCGAACCGGGTACGGAGAATATGCTCGATGTTTTTAGGGTTGCTTGTCACGGTGTACAACCCTTGCTTGCGAGCCACGAAGGGGAGAGCAAGCGTGCATGTTTGGTAGGTGGCGGAACCGCCGGTGGCGCGGAGGTTGCTCGTGATCCAATCGTGGATTTGCTTCCGATTTGAGTAGAGTAACGGAAGGCTGCCCACAACTGGCCAGACGCTCGGGCCGGTGAGTTTTCTAGCCAAGAGGTAGAACCAGAAGAGGTATACGGATGTGGCAGCAAATAGGGCGGAGAGAATCGGTAGGGCTTCCATTTTAGCTAGCTATATCAGTGTTGAGGTTATAGAATTGGGCGATCGAGCAGTATATACTAAGAGAAAAAGTGTGACGGGTGTATATATAAAGATTGATATAAATATTAATGGGAAGTTTTGTAGGAAGAGTTGTTGGGAAATTTGGGGCATTCGTACAAGTCGCTGCCCAATTGAACCTAATTAGAAAGGTTTAAATATTAATTTAAGGGGTTTATATTGTTAATCTGTAGCCGTTTGAGTAAGAGATATTTTTCACTGTGACCGTCACACGAAGTGGTACACCACGTATCCCTATAGAAATTGTGGGTTATGTGTGTTAAAAGGTTAATAACTTAGAAATTAAAATTTTCCACCACTTGCATAAAAACACGTGGTGTACCATCCGTATTCCTATCATAATTAAAAATTTCTCTTTGAGTAGGTGCATGGAAGATATTAGCTTATGGGGGGGGGGTGTTTAATTATCCGAAGTAAAATGATTATTTACTGGTTAATTAGGTAGGGTTTTAATTAACTTGCTTTGAACTGTCTTATTGTTGCTTTGGTGACTGGCCATAAGCAAATGCCACCTCCGGTCGACATGTTAACGTACGCTACCATTGATTTTAGTATCATTTTCAACCCTCGTACGTGGCATTGTCTTACTATATGGTTAATTACTTAATTTCGAAAGATGATGCTTACATGGTAATTTAGAAAGATCACGCTTACAAATGGTAACTTAGAAAGATGATGCTGGCATGAAATGGGCCTTATAAACTGGTTCTGGAAAGGGTTGTGATATCCACACACTCCATTTTATTTCTCACACACCTTTTTAATTTTTGGCCGTTGGATCAAATAAATTGAAAAAGATCAACGGACAGAAATTATCAAGGGATGTGTGAGAAGTAAAATGGGGTGTGTGGATAGCACACCCTTCTGGAAATATACTGTGTTTGATATAATTGAAAAGAAGAAGAAACTACTAAAATAATTGAGATTTAAAACACAACTTTGTTCTTGCTACCCAATTTGCGTCTTTTGACTTCTTGTTCAATTCGTTTTGTCATCTAATCTATGCAAACATGTGATTGTTACACTTTACATGTGGGTTAACTTGCTATAATACTATGAATGAAAGTTCAACCATAAAACCAATTAGCAATATAGGGAGTAACCCAACTTTTCATAAGCATGTTTAAGATTTGAAGAACTTCTAACATATAAGAGACAATTATTCACAGCCTCACAATTAAATAGATGATTAAAGTTCAAGGCCTTACTAGCTAGCGTTCTTATAAAACACTAACAATGGTTAAAAGAACATAACATTTTCCCTATTATTAACCATCAAATTTCATCTAATGACTTGGTTAACATTCAAAATTAGGAGGTTAACTTAGAGGATATAATTAGAATTAATAATAGGACAAACATAAGGATATGTAGTGGTTCACTCATAAACGGAGCTACATCCACTGTAGTTTATATATAATTGTATGAGGTTACAAATGTACATGAAATGGCTCAAAGCTTTCATTTGGCATGGAGAAACCAAAGAACAATAGATTTTCCCCATCCAAGCAGCACTAGTACAAAAAATACTTGCGCGATGGGGCAAATTACGTTGCCCAAGGACAGTTTGCGCAACGTTGACAACTAAGCGTCAAGTAAGGACATTTTGTGCAACGATACTTTGTCAACGAAGACTGTCGTCGCGCAAAATAGTTTTGCGCGACGAATCTTCACCTTTGTCGCGCAATGTTGGAAAAAAAAGCGGTAAAAGTCTTGGTTTGGCTCCAAAATCTTGCCCGACCACAAACCCCATTGCGCAAACGACCTTTGCACAACGTTTTGTTTCATCGTCATGCAAAGATTATCTGCGCGACACGGTTTATCCGTCGCGCAAGTTTTTGGCACCAAACCAGACTTCAACCTCTTTTTTCCCAACATTGCACGACGAAGGTACACTTTTGTTCTGCGAAACTGTTTGCTCGATGAAGGTCTTCGTTGCGTAAAATTGTGTGTATTAGTTTTTCCACATCTCTAAAGTGACGGTTGGATCATTGAATGGGTGATTTATCAACTTTGATCTTCATTAAAGGGAGTTATAAATCCTCTCTTTGCAATTTTTATTTTGTTTTTCAATTTTTTTTCTTTATGTGGTATTTCTATTTCTTTGCTTTGATGAATGCATTTCGTGTATTAGTTTTTGCAAACATAGAGGACAATGTTTCATTTAAGTTTGGGGGTGGGCACTTTAATTTTTGTGTTTTCATTGCTTTTGTTTTAAGAATTGTTAAAAAACAATAAACAAAAAAATTATTAGGTCTCAAGTGGGCATTACATTGGGGTATGCTGCTCAAGCGGTGATTTTTCTTCCACTCAAGGGGAAAGTAGTATGTGTTCTGTTGCTCCAGTGGCCACGTAGTCCGCTCAAGCGGAAGGTAGTATGTGTTCTGTTTTTGCACGACGTACAAACCAAATGCGTCACTCAAAGGTTGTTTGCGCGATGTACCAACCAATGCGTCACGCAAAGGTTGTTTGCGCGACGTATCAACTGTGTTTCACAAAGGATTTTTATACTTTCATTAAGTATAACATAAGATTTTGTGGTATCCACTAGTGTAAATATTTTAAATTGAAAATCGAGTTCATTCATTGAATTCATATAGGGTCAAAGAGTGTAGTTGTAAAAAATCATCAAAATCGAGTTAAAATAACCGTTAAATCGTGATTTTTTGTTTATAACTGTCGAAAAGTTTTGTCCCGTTACTTGATCTCTGAATGTTTGTTTTTTGTGATTTTTGGCATATGCGATCTCGAAGTATATACAAACAAGTTTGACGGTTGGATCGTTGAAACTAGTTTCGTAGAATACATATCGCATCAAAACAATAGATTCACTAACACTTAGAGTTTATTTATACTTTCATTAAGTATAATATAAAATCCACTAGTGTAAATATTTTAAATTCAAGATCTAATTTGTTCATTGTATTCATATAGGGTTAAGGAGTGTAATTATAAAAATCATCAAAATCGGAGTTAAAATAACTGTTAAATCGTGATTATTCATTTATAATCGTCGAAATTTTTTGTCTCGTTACTTGATCTCTAAATGTTTGTTTTTTGCAATTTTTGGCGTATGTGATCTCGAAGTATATACAAACAAGTTTGACGGTTGGATCATTGAAACTAGTTTCGTAGAATACGTATCCCATCAAAACAATAGCTAGATTCACTAACACTTAGAGTTTATTTATACTTTTATTAAGTATAACATAAGATTTTGTGGTATCCATTAGTGTAAATATTTTAAATTTAAGATCGAATTCGTTCATTGTATTCATATAAGGTCAAGGAATTTAGATGTAAAAAGTCATTTTGAGCGACGCAGGTGTTGTCGTAGCGCAAAATCATGTTATGTCTTCGTCGCACAAACCCTGCTTTCACGGACTTTGCGCGACGGTTTGCGCGCGACAAAGATGTCGTTGGGCTAATTTTCATGCAATGTTTTTTGACTTTGCGCGACGAAGGTGTCGCTCAAACTGTTTTTTGTACTAGTAAGTCATCCCATTCTGCCTTCTTTCCCTTTATATAGACAAAACTCCCCTCCCTACGGAAGGTCAAGTGGTGGTCTCAAATACAGAGTCATGTTACCTCTCTCTAACCACCTAATAAATGTCTAAAGAATAACAAATATCTAGTCTTGTTCAAGGGGTCTTCATTCAATGATAGTTTATTTGTAGAGCGCTCTGGAGATGTGGTCCCTTGGAGAGGTGGTCATCTATAGATCACTTGGAGAGGTGGTCATTTGTAGAGCACCTAGAGAGATGGTCTGGTGGTTTTAATAGATCACCTTGGAGAAGTGGTTGTCTGTAAAGCACTCTAGCGAGGTGGTCGCCTATAGAGCGCCTTAGAGAGGTGGTCGTTTGTAAAGCACCCTAGAGAGGTGGTCGTCTGTAGAGCGCCCTAGAGAGGTGGTCGTCTGTATAGCACTTGAAGAGGTGACCTATTGGTCTCAGTAGAGCACCATGGAGTGGTGGTCTCAGTAGAGCAGTATGGAGTGGTGATCTCGGTAGAGCACCTGGAAAGATGGTTGTCTGTAAAGTACCTGGAGTGGTTTGATCCCAGTCAAAGAGTCTTCTCTCACAATGGTGACATGGCAAGAGTGGGACTGTGTCCTTCCATAGATCCGCATTAACAGACTTATAAAATGATTGTTGTTTTAGACAATTCTTTTTATTTTTAAGATGGAAGGTGATTTCTTGTTTGCCCTTGCATTTGAGAAAAAACTTAACAGAGTTGACGAAAATGATCACTAGAGTTATATGAGTCCTAACTTGATGACCAAAATCTAATTAATATTCGAGTTCACGGACCAAATACAACGGATACTATAATTCAAGAACTATTGCTACATAATTAAAGCCAAAAAGAAAAGATTAAAAAAAAGTTTTAATCAAATCCCTTCACTAATGACTATAAAGACACTTATACGCTACTTCGACTACAACTTTTACTTGAGAATTAGGTAATGTACTTGGAAATTGGTTTCTAGACTTCTACTTGTGTGCATGCCAAATCTCTGAAAATTGTAAACTCACACAAGTAAGGTTATGGCTATCCATTTTCCATGGTGGTTGGGGACCATATATACTGATGAATTATATCTTTTAATACTTATTATTTCCTGCCAAGCAATGAATTTAATTCCTAATTACTTGGGTTCTACACAATACTCAAAAACACTTTCTTGGAATATGTATGCATATCAAAGAGAGCAAGTAATTCAGAAGCTTCCACAGAATCGATCTAAATACATGCATGGAAATTATGGTCGATTTCCTTGGCATTCTTGCAAGCTCAGCAAATCTCTGTGAGTATGAGAGTAAAGGGTGGGTGGAGTCGGTTGACCCGATTTAGAAAACAGGGAAAACGAAATCTAAAACATCTGTGTTTTCTAAGTCAGACAACTAGCTGATACCTAAGAGATGAAGCTCAGTTGACTCTCATTTGATCTGAAATATTACAAGTACTTTTAAGAAAAGATGGAGCTTTGCATAGAACAAATGGTCACGTTTTCCCTTTCTTTACGACACTTGCACCAATCCATGCTGCGTAGTTCGTCTAAACCTCACGTTTCACTGCAAAATTGTACTGCAAGTTAAGGAAATTCTATGCATGGTAAACTTTTGTCAAATAGGGTTGGTTGGTTTTTGGTTTTTGGTTTTGCTCACGCCAATCCACACGGCAAGGGCTTCCTCAATGCCCATTGTTTTACACACATATGGATATGATTTTCTTATTCACACCGTTCCCAATGGGGAATGGTTATTGGCGGTAGCCCACTCACGCTAATCTTCACGGCAAAGGCATCTTCATTGCCCATTGTCGAACTCACACAACAGGCTAGGGGACGGACTTCTTTAGCATGGGTATATAGTTATTGTGGCGTTTTGTGTCAATAATGCAATGTCATGAGGAGGAAAAATCATTACATATGACATTGTATGAATATTGACACGAGACACTACTATAGTGGTATACCCATAATAGGTAAGTCGTCTTTGCATGCTATGGCTTCTTCACTGCCTATTTATTAGCTTGGTTTCACCCACTGTTCTAGAAATCTCCGCCTAACACCTAGGCGACACTAAGTTGTTGACCACCGTCTCAATTAATCCATGGACGTTTGAAAATTAAGAAATGACGCCTAGACCTGCTTAGACCCGCCTAGGTTGCGATTCTCATTCAGACATAAAACAAATATCTTTCATTTTGCATTTTATTTATTTCAATAAATTGTAAGGGACTTGTTAAATACTTAGATGAACACAAATTATATGCTTGTTGCTCATGTTTTCATTATGTTCTAAATACTTTATAATCTATATGTCATTCTATTTTGCAACTTATGTATCTCAATGAAATTATGTACTTTATAAGTATAATCATACACTTATTTATACGATATATAACAAATTTACTTAAATCCTCCTAGTCAGCCTAGGCCCTGCCTAGGCGCTAGGTCTAAACCTGCCGCTCGACTAGCGTCTAGGTTCTTTTAGAACCTTTGTCTCATCTAGTTATTGTCGTGCCATTATCAGAACCCAAGTTAAATCTACTCTGACACTTAGGCCTGTTCGACTGCAGCTTCTAGAGAAGGTTGAACGAGTTCACCATTGTGTGGCATTTCAAGTTACTAATACAGGTTATGTGTAAAATTATCTCCATATAACTTTGTATAAGTGTTCCCCATACTTGACGTTCGGAGTACGGGAATCTCTATCGCTGTATTATATGTGAGCGGGCGCGAAGACACTAGCAAGTTACTAGGTATCTCACATCTTGGTTAGCAAACATGAAGTTAGGTGCAACCTACATCTCCATTGTAAGACTTGTTTTGAGTTGGGCGCGCCCCAAAGAAAAGACCACCTTACTATATATGTGCCTGTGTGGACCAGAGGTGTGACATGTTTAATGCATTTTTTTATAATTCTTTTCTAAAAATCAGCATATAATCATATTGGCGTAAAAGTTCTCTCAATTTCTCGATTCAACTTCCACTCTTTCTCTCTCTTTTTCCACTTTTCTTCCCGTTGTTATCGTCGATCACACCTTATATGCATCTCTCTCCCACATAAATTATAAGGTCTCGTTTGATGCTAAGATGGAATTAGCTGTGCAGAAAATTTATCCCTTTAATTTTTATAAAAATCTTGGGAGACCGGATATAATTTAGTTTTTTTCATAATCTACTGCTTTCAACTTGAAAACGATTTAGAAGTTAACATTCATTTCTTTCTTTAACATATTAATTCTAGTAAGTTATTTAGTTTTATTCAATCTTGGACATCAAACAATGCCAAAAATGTCAGCAATCATATGGAACACAAATTCCAATCCTTTTTGGGCTTTGTTTTCCTAGTTTGTTAAACGTTAAGCTCCAATAGACCTAGTTGGCTAACCATCTCCACTTGCCCCTTTTAAAACTCTAGTCTCAACTAACTGCAGGTTATGGTACTGCCACGTGTCATGTACCTGAGAGAGATTTTTCAATGTGATTGAAACACGGGGTGATACACCACGTGTCACTATACAAATTGTGGGATATGTGTGTTAAAAAGTTAATAACTTATAAAATACAATTTTCACCATTTATATGAAAACACGTAATGTACTATCCATGTTCCGATCACAATAAAAAAATTTCTCGTAGAACTATCCCTCATCTTACAAAATACCCTTTATTTATTTTTCCTCCTTGTAGAATTTACAGACAGCAGCAAAAATATTGGCCAAAAATATTAGAGGAATGAGGATAAGACACTTGTGGAGAGCTTGTGCTACAAACACATCCATTCAAATCTAAGTCACCATACAAAATCCATCCAGCGGCTCACATTCACTGAAAAAAAAAAGTGAGGAGGATACATTATCCTACTCACTTTGCTTCCCTCCTCTTATTCACTCCCAACTATTCCAAACTTTCATACCATTTTCCTCTAGAGTCTCAAACAAGCTTAACATGGCTTCCTTGACAATGGTCTTTCCTCCGGTGGTGACTGGCAGAGCAACCGGCCAAGTGTACGCTGCAACGGAGGCCAAGGGAGGAAGCAAACAAGAGAAGGGTCCGTTTGATTGGATTCTCGGAGGGCTAGCAAAGGAGGACCAGCTGCTTGAGGTTGATCCAATCCTGAAGAAGGTTGAGGACAAGAATGGTAACGTCAGCGGCGGCAAGGGCACTGTGGTTGTGCCGCCGAAGAAGAAGCAGGGTGGCTTTGGAGGCCTTTTTGCCAAGAAGGACTGATCATTTCAGGCAGTATTCTGTGTCTAATTTGCTTTCTGTACTCATTGATCATTGTGAAACATGTTAAGCATGTTAAATTCTTCACCTGTCTCTGCATCTAAAGATCTTCATTTTAATATCCATTTTTGATCAGCTGGTAGATAATATATATGATATATTTTGGAAATTAGAATAAATTGTGGCAAATGGGGTTCTGATCTGTTGATGTTTTCCTTGTGAGAAATGATTTTCACACGCCTTTTTTCTCTCTTTACTTCAATTATGACATGTAGAGTACCGCTTCAATATCTGGTATTTGGAAAGATCTCTCCAAATCATGTGATAAGAAAAAACCAAACATTCTAATCCCACACCACCAAAGTGGTGAAGATTAGTAGAATGCTTTAATGGGTCGCCTGACCAACCACGTGGTCAGACCACTCTCACAAGCGAACGAGCCTCTTGTATTTGAATACCATTTGGCCCGCGTAAGGTGCAACTCTCAATGCACGGATCTCACCCCTTGTGACAGCGGCCTGACTAGAGTCACTGAACTAGTGTACTTATTTGATGACTTCACAAACCCTAGAGCTTCTGTAATCGTCTTCCTCTCTTTGTTTTCCGAAGCACGTTCGAACTTGATTTTCACCGATGACACCTTAGCTCCTATGATAAGTTTTCTCTATTCTTTAAACGGAATCGCTAACAAAAACTTTTGATTAGTCAAAATTAGAAAAATTAGCAACTTGTTAGCATCTAATAGACTAATTCACTGCATCAGTAGGCAACAACAACAAACAACAACAACCAAGCCTTATTCCACCAAGTGGGTCGGCTGTATGAATCCTAGAACACCACTGTTCTCGGGTTTGCATCACCAGGCAACGCTTGGAAATTTTGTATTATACCATAATTAAGGACACCAAATTACAAACGATAACCATATGCATAGCAGCATAGGCATAGCTCTCCAATTTTATGCATCAAACTTCTGTACAATACCATGAACTTTGTTTTTCGAGTTTCTTTTGTTACAAACTAGGAATCGATTTATATAAGAACGGTAGTTGGAACAGAAATTCATCGTAAATCCAAGGAGAATGTTTGGCTATAGAAGTTGACCTTGAAAGAGAACAAGAGTTAATGAACTCAATGCAATCTTCAATGGCTTCTTCTCTTTGAGAATCAACAGGAGCCACGAATGGCATCGATCTTCTAGATGAAGAGTCCTTCCGTGAAGGCCTCGACCTCACAGGTGCCATACCCAAACATAGAGTTCCCGCCACCCTGTCAGCAATTTCTGAGTAAACGCATCGGTAAGAATCCAGACCATGTAGAAAATCTGAATCCAAAACTGTCAGCAAACCCTTGGTCTTGCACAACTCTCCTAGTGGAAGTTTGGTTCGGATAAAAGACTCTTCTTTACATACTCTCCGTGCTCACCTGGGTATTTGCTCTTGTTGCCATACTAGAACTACAGGCTGAAAAGAAAAACAGAGCGAGAGCGAGAGAGATACGAGTTGAAGGCCGGCCCAGGCCCAGTGCAAGCAGGGCGACCGTCCAGGTCCAAAAAAATTGGGGGCACCAAAATTATTCGGGAGATATATTTATATATGTTTTTATAAGAGTATAAATTTAAAAAAGTTGGTTTAATGACAAAGGAACTTAACTAGAAGTGATGGTTTTGTAATTTGAAATTAATGAAAAGGTCTTGGGTTCAAGACACCACGTGTGCTTATTTACTTTCCAATTTCTACAATTTTTTTTTCATAAGAGTATAAATTTATAAAATTTGGTTAAATACTCAAGAAGTTTAATTAAAAGCAATGATTTTGTTGTTTAAAATTAACGAGAGGTCCTAAGTTAGCACCACGTGTGCTTATTTACTTTCCAATTTCTACAATTTTTTTTTCATAAGAGTATAAATTTATAAAATTTGGTTAAATACTCAAGAAGTTTAATTAAAAGCAATGATTTTGTTGTTTAAAATTAACGAGAGGTCCTAAGTTAGAAATGCTATGTGTGTGTTTATTCTTTTCAATTTAACAAAATTTTATTTGGTTGTTAATTTATTTTTAGTTACTAGCTAGTAGCTATATGAGTTGCTATTTTTAAATATTTGTTCCAATTCAAGTCTAATATTCAACAAACAGTAATGTGTAGACCAAATTTTAGAACAAATTTACAAATCATATGACGTGTCATCATAATGTTTAATTTAGTGCTCATTCATTACTTATACATATCAATTAAAGACTAGAAAACATTATTATGTTTTTAGTCCCATATTGACAAGGTTAGTAAATAAGAAAAAACATCTCACGATTTATACAAAAAACACTTTAAAAGTTCAGATGGAAAACAAAACTCATTTATCTACTTGTAAGCCAGGAGTTTTTTGGTTTCCTTCTCTTGATACAAAATAAATTAGTCTTTCTGTGTTTCAAAATTATTGAGTTTGAAATGTTTTTCTAAGTATAATTTTATCGATGTCTTTTATGTGAAAATAAATAATTTTCTTATATGTGAAGTTAATGCATATTTTTTAGCGTCCCCCGGGCCTAAAAAATCTCTAGACCGGCCCTGTTGAATTCATAGAGAGCTCGCAGGGAAGAAGTCTTATAATCCGAGTGTGGACCATGGGCGTTGCCCCATATTCATATTCAACCGGACTTAAAGTGAAATTGGAAGAGTGCCGAAAAGATATGCCAAAAAGGAAAAAAAAGAACTCAGTAACGTCGTCTTCTCCTTCGGGTCCAAACCCCACCTCTTCATCGCCGCTATAAACTCTGCCGTCTTCGGCTTCTCTAGCCTCTCGAACTCGTCGCTGAAATCCTCCACCACGATCGTGTTCTCCGCGGCGCTCGCCACCGCCGTCGAAATCGCCAGCCGCTTCTCCTTCCGATTGATCTTGATGCTCCAATCCCTGGGCTTGGGTCCGAACGCGACCCCACCGCCGGGTCGTAGCGGGGTTCGGGTCGACCCCGTCTTCTTCTGCGGGTAAGGTTTTCTCCCTCCTCCGCTGACCTCCGCGCGGGTGAGGGTGGATGCTGTGCCGCGGCGCTTGTTCTAGAGGTCGGTGATAATGGCGCGGTGAACGACGGCGCGCGCGGTGTCGGGGAGTGCGGACTTGAGGTCGAGGAAAGTTTCCCCAACTTTGACGCCGGTGAAGGAGAGGACTGGGAGGGTGGCGAGCTCGGCGGAGACGGAGAGGGGTTTGGAGATTTTGAGAGAATTGTTGGGTACGAGGGCACAGAGGGGTTTGTGGGAGGAGTAGGGGAGGAAGATTGAGGATTTGAAGAAGGAGAGCGATAAGGGCGCTGCGGAGGTCGCCATTGTTGGAGAGCTCGAGCTCGAGTGAGAGAGAGTTTATTACTGTGAGTTATGGTGTTGAAATTTGCTATCCACTACCACTGCGCCCACTGCCTATCCGTTGGGCGCCAGGAGCGTCTTTGTATAAACGACGTGTCGTGGGTTTTCACATAGGGTTATACGACCTTGCGCTTTTCCTCGCCTATGATGGTGTTGTATGCATGTGGGCTTGGGTGTTCTTGGGCCGGTCAAAAATCCAATCGTGCTTGGGCTGACCCGCTTGTACCTTAACTGAGTAAAGCAGTTATCCATACTTGACCCGAAAATAAAAAAAGCAGTTACCCATGCAAGTAAAGTTTTATATTCGATTTTCCTTTGCTATATAACAATTTAGTTTAGTTGTGGTTTTACAGAAAAATTTACATTGAATAAGTTCACCATCACGTGGTGTTCCAATCAAATGCATCGTGTAAGTTTCTCTATTTGTTATAATACATTATTAAACTGAATTGTGGAGAGATTTTTTAGTGTGCCAGAACACAGGTCGGTACACCAAATATTATAATTCAACTAGTTGAAAATTTTCTTTTTAAGTTTCCAACCAATTATATTATTACACCTATTGTATCGGGTTGTTGTTTCTGAAATAATAAAAAATCTCTCTGAACTGTGACGATAATTTCGTGAGTTGCCATGATTTTGAGCTTTTGTCCGGCCTTTCAAAACCGGCTTAGTTCGCCAGAAAACAACGGGCCATAACACCACCTCAGTAAAACAATGGCCCACGACCCATTCGCCTCGCTCTCCTTCTGATGACGCGTCCCTACCCAACTTCAAACAAAATTCAACTTCCTTGGCCACTTCGCAGTTCGGTTTCTGCACACAGCCAAAAGCTACAACAACCTTTTGGATTTATCTTTCTCCGATTTATCCATTCTGGTGAGAAAGTAAAAAAGTTTCTGCGTTCACACCCAGTCGGTGGTTCGCCCCTTGAGTTCATACTTTCTCTCGGTAAAAGAACTGGAATTTTGAGAAATTGGAAATGGCGACCGACACCAATTCCCAAATCTACCACGAGCGGCAGAAGCTACAGTTTTGCCTCTTGCACTCGCTCAACAATCTTTTCCAGGTACCCTTTTCACAACCCATCTCTCTCGTTCCCTCTCTTTAATCTACTTCTTGTTTGAATTTTGTTTTTATTAGGAGAAAGGTAATAGAAGAATACCGACTAATTATTTCTGCCCAAAACGATCATTCTGCTTTAATTTTATGATTTTAGACAACCTTAATTTGTATTTTTCGGTTTTAATTTGCTTTGAGTATTAAGTGGGTTTGATGCTAATTATCGAAAAAATGTTTGTAGAACAGAAAAAAGATGCATTTACTCGATCAAGCCTGAATGAGATTGCTGAAAAACTTATGCTTGAAGAACCCAACAAGGAAAAATGGACACCCTTTTCTGTGCTCTTTAAACCCCATCATAATTCACTCACTGGAAACTATGACATAAATGTGCTAATTGCTGCTTTAGAAGACAAGGGGAAGAATGTGGTTTGGCATGATCGGCGTAATGGGGCATCTTCAATTGATCTAGATGGGCCTGAAGATGCTAATTTGATGGGTATTCTGCTTAATGTTCCTGTTAGAATGTTTGCCGGGTTGTGGAAAAGTAGGCATTGGGTAACGTTGAGGAAGATTGGTGGGGTTTGGTACAATTTGGATAGCGAACTTGTTGCTCCTGAGGTCTTTGAAGATGCTGAAAAGGTTAGAGAATTCTTGGATTACATGATTGGACATGGTGGAGAAGTTTTGCTTGTTATGAATAATAAATAGTAATTTTCTTTTTACTTGAGTCAAAACATCCTTTTACTTGAATCAAAGTAATCTGATAGGATGTTCAAATAACTCTATATAAACTCTGCTTGTAACAAACTCAATTTACATTCAGCTTAGAGAAGAAACAGTTTTGTTTCTTTTTTGTTTTCAGTTTGTTCCTATGCCCTCCCCTGTGTGTATTCTGCTTCAGTGCTTAAGATTATTGAGGAGATGTTGGAATTAACAGGATGATGCATTGGGTGGTAAGGATGCTACTAAATGATTTATGTGCTTGCATATCTGGTCTTAAAAGGGATTCTCCATTAATCTTGACGCGTTTGGTGGCTTCTGAGTTGATTTTTTCTGAGGTGAAATGTTAGTAGTTAAGGGCAATGTTCTCTTAGTAAACATCTGAATACTTATTAGAAAAGATTGAGTTTGGTTTCATATGAATGTGGATCATGTGCTTGACATAGTATGAGATATTTTTGCACAACATTTTATGCGAATTTGATCAAGAAATTGATTTCAAGTTGTCGCTAATCAGTATCGTTTGATACTTGACTGATGATATGTCTGACAGGGAAAGTTTGGATGGATTGATTGTGCTTTTTTCAAGTTTTGTTGACCACTTTCTTGCTTTGTAGAAAATAGAACTTAGTTTTGGATCTGTGACCGTTTGTTAACCATTTTGTTTTTAGTTTCTATTTTTTGGTTAGAGATAGAGGCTAAATACAGGGGAGAAAGGCGGATACAGGAAATTGGTGGAAGGGATGCACAAGAAATGTATACGGAATGGTACATAATATAAAAATTAGAAACAATTATAGCTCTCACTTTCAAGTTTTTGTTTTAGATATTCTGTTTCATTTCTCTCCCCCAACACTCTCCGTCCACCGTTCTTCGCCCCTTTTCCCTTCATATCCTTCCCCTCGTCCTAGCACAAACAACGAAACTAAAACTTGTTGGGTTTTTTAGCCATGATGAGTCTATTAGGAATTATTGTCTTAAGTGTATTAAATTGTTTTCGTAATTGAATTAGTTTTTTTCCAATCGGAGTTGGTTTCTCAGAGAAGGAGTTATAACTGGGTTCCAATTAGGATTAGTATTCCTTATTGAAGAATACATTTATTATATCTATATAAAGAAGCTTTGCACGAGTTTTGAATTGGAGCAAAGTAATAAGTTGTATACCACTTAAGAAGCTAGAGTGAGAGAATATTGTAAGGGCAAAGTGTGCGAGAGAAAATAGAAAAGAAAAGGATACGAGTGTATTTTTTGTTCTTGTTTTTTCAAGTTTTTCGTCAAGTCTTAATCTTAGAGGTTTGGCAAGATTATTCTTTGTACTCATTATTGATATAGAGAAAGTAGAGGTTTCAATGTACTAAGATAATATCAAAAGATGAACAGCACTCAGGTTTTAAAACCCCGTTGAAATCATAACATAACATGCACTAGCTCTCTAGATCATCAACTTGTCATTAAACAAACTATCTTATGGTGCCCATACCACTCCGTTTTAGTTTTGTTGTGGATATTGCGTTTAAGAATGGGAAAAACAAAACAAACTCGGACAACCGAAAACAAAACAACCAAGACAGATCACACTAAGAATTAACGTAGTTCAGCTATGTGCCTACGTCCACGGGGCATCAATGACAATCTCTATATCAATAATGAGTACAAAGAATAATCTTGTCAAACCTCTTAAGATAAAGACAGAAAACTAGAAAAAACAAGAACAAAAAATACACTCTTATCATTTTCTTTTCTCTCACACGCATTGCCCTTACAATATTCTCTCACTCTAACTTCTTGAGTGGTATACAACTTATTATTTTACTCCAATTCAAAACTCGTGCAAAGCTTCTTTATATAGATATAATAAAGGTATTCTTCAATAAGGAATACTAATCCTAATTGGAACCTAGTTATAAATCCTTCTCTAAGAAACCAACTCCGATTGGAAAAATCACTTCAATTGGAAAAAAACTAATTCAATTACGAAAACAATTTAATCCACTTAAAACAATAATTCCTAATAGACTTAAGACAACTCATCATAGCTAAAAAACCCAACAAGTTTTAGTTTCGCTGTTTGTGATAAGACGAGGGGGAGGATATGAAGGGAAAAGGGGCGAAGAACGGTGGATGGAGAGTGTTGGGAGAGAGAAATGAAAGAGAATATCTAAAACAAAAACTTGAAAGTGAAAATTATAATTGTTTCTAATTTTTATATTATGTACCATTCCGTATACATTCTTGCGCATCACTTCCACCAATTTCCTGTATCTGCCTTTCTCCCCTGTATTTAACCTCTATCTCTAACCAAAAAATGGAAACTAAAAACGAAATGGTTAACAAACGGTCCCAAATCCAAAACTAAGTTCTATTTTCTACAGAGCAAGAAAGTGGTTAACAAAACTTGGAAAAAGCACAATCAATACATCCAAACTTTCCCTTTCAGACGTAGCAAACGATACTGATTAGCGACAACTTGAAATCAATTTCCTGATCAAATATCGCACAAAATTTGTGCAAAAATATCTCATACTATGTCAAGCACATGATCCATATTCATATGAAACCAAACTCAATCTTTTCTAATGAGTATCCAGATGTCTACTAAGAGAACATTGCCCTTAACTACTAACATTTCACCTCAAAAGCCACCAAACGCGTCAAGATTAATGGAGAATCCCTTTCAAGACCAGATATGCAAGCACATAAATCATTTAGTAGCATCCTTACCACCCAATGCATTATCCTACTAATTCCAACATCTCCTTAATAATCTTAAGCACTGGAACAGAATACACACAGGAACAAACTGAAAACGAAAAAGAACCAAAACAGTTTCTTCTTACAAGCAGAGTTTATATACAGTCATTTGAAAATCCTATCAGATTACTTTGATTCAAGTAAAAGAAAATTACTATTTATTATTCAGAACAAGCAAAACTTCTCCACCATGTCCAATCATGTAATCCAAGAATTCTCTAACCTTTTCAGCATCTTCAAAGGCCGCAGGAGCAACAAGATCGCTATCCAAATTGTACCAAACCCCACCAATCTTCCTCAACGTTACCCAATGCCTACTTTTCCACAATCCGGCAAACATTCTAACCGGAACATTAAGCAGAATACCCATCAAATTAGCATCTTCAGGACTGTCTAGATCAATCTTAGACGCCCCATTACGCCGATCATGCCAAACCACATTCTTCCCCTTGTCTTCTAAAGCAGCAATTAGCACATTTATGTCATAGTTTCCAGTGAGTGAATTATGATGGGGTTTAAAGAGCACAGAAAAGGGTGTCCATTTTTCCTTGTTGGGTTCTTCAACCACAAGTTTTTCAGCAACCTCATTCAGGCTTGATCGAGTAAATGCATCTTTTGTCTGTTCAACAAATATTTTTTCGATAATTAGCATCAAACCCACTTAATACTCAAATCAAATAAGCAAATTAAAACCGAAAAATACACATTAAGGTTGTCTAAAATCATAAAATTAAAGCAGAATGATCATTTTGGGCAGAAATAATTAGTGGGTAATCTTCTATTACCTTTCTCCTAATAAAAACAAAATTCAAACAAGAAGTAGATTAAAGAGAGATGGGTTTTGAAAGGGTTACCTGGAAAAGATTGTTGAGCGAGTGCAAGAGGCAAAACTGTAGCTTCTGCCGCTCGTGGTAGATTTGGGAGCTGCTGTCGGTCGACATTTCCAATTTCTCAAAATTCCAGTTCTTTTACTGAGAGAACGTATGAATCCAAAGGGCGAATCACCGACTGGGTGTGAAAGGCAGAAACTTTTTACGATTTGAGGAACCAGTGAATAATTTGAAGAAAGACAAATCTAAAAGCTGTACAGAAACTGTACTCCGAGGTGGACAAGGAAGTTGAAATCTGTTTGAAGTTAGGTAACGCGTCATGAGAAGGAGAGTGGGGCGAATGGGTCGTGGCCCTCCTGGCCCATTGTTTTACTGAGGTGGTGTTATGGCCCATTGTTTTCTGGCGAACTAAGGCGGTTTTGAAAGACCGTACAAAAGTTCAGGATAAATTTTTCAATGTGCCGGTAATGTAGTCGGATACATTAAATATAATAATACAATTGATCGAAAACTTAAAAGTAAATTTTAACCAATTATATTGTGCCGGTAATGTGCCGGTAATGTAGTCCGTGCAACAAACGCACCCTTAAGGTACAAGCGGATCAGCCCAAGCATGATTCGATTTTTAAGTGGGCCGGTCCAAGCACTGCCACGACACGTCGTTTATACAAAGACGCGCCTAGCACCCAACGGATAGGCAGCGAGCGCAGCGGTAGTGGATAGCAAATTTCAACACCATCACTGAGAGTCACAAACTCTCTCTCACTCGAGCTCTCGCTCTCGCTCTCCAACAATGGCGACTTCCGCAGCGTCCTTATCACTCTCCTTCTTCAACTCCTCAATCTTCCTCCCCTCCTCCTCCCACAAACCCCTCTCTGCCCTCGCACCGAAAAATTCTCTCAAAACCTCTAAACCCCTCTCCGTCTCCGCCGAGCTCGCCACCCTCCCAGTCCTCTCCTTCACGGGCGACAAAGTTGGGGAAACTTTCCTAGACCTCAAGTCCGCGCTACCCGACACCGCGCGCGCCGTCGTCCACCGCGCCATCATCACCGACCTCCAGAACAAGCGCCGCGGCACAGCATCCACCCTCACCCGCGCGGAGGTCAGCGGAGGAGGGAGAAAACCTTACCCGCAGAAGAAGACGGGTCGGGCCCGCCAGGGGTCGACTCGAACCCCGCTACGACCCGGCGGAGGGGTCGTGTTCGGACCCAAGCCCAGGGATTGGAGCATCAAGATCAATCGGAAGGAGAAGCGGCTGGCTATTTCGACGGCGGTGGCGAGCGCCGCGGAGAACACGATCGTGGTGGAGGATTTCAGCGACGAGTTCGAGAAGCTTGAGAAGCCGAAGACGACGGAGTTTATAGCGGCGATGAAGAGGTGGGGTTTGGACCCGAAGGAGAAGACGACGTTTCTGGTGACGGAGGTGGCGAACAATGTGAGGCTTTCGAGCAGAAATATTGGGACTTTGAAGATGCTGACGCCGAGGACTTTGAATTTGTTTGATATTTTGAATGCGGATAAGCTGATCATGACGCCGGAGATTGTGGATTATCTGAATGCAAGGTACGGGGTTGATTACGACGGCGAGACAGAGGACGAGGAGGAGGAGGAAGAAGAAGGAGGAGTTGAAGGTTAAGTCTCTTACGCCATTTTTTTAAGCTGGTTTAATATGATTTGATTCGGGTTTGTTTCGTTTATCTGCGTTTGTAGAACTAGTTTTTGCTGCAGTCTTTTAGTATTGATTGAAATTTTTTGAATTCAGCATAAGAACACAACACATGTATGCATATTGTTAGCAATGCTGCGGTTAATTTGGTTCCAAATTTCGGACGTGGAGGATAAAAAGTTTGCAGGCAATGTGGTTTTCTGTTCCTTATAACCGCTATTAGGGAGGGGGAGACGAACATAACAACTCGGGGACAATGTGCAATGTGGTTGTTTATTTATCAAATACAGGATTTCGGGTGCGATGTTAATGGAGGGGGGAATCGAATACAGGATTTCGGGTGCAGGGGGCAATGTGGTTTCTCTTTATCAAACTCATATTCATTGATTCTTGCAAGCTGGACCGTGTAGGAAATGATCGGTGAATAGATTACGGAAACAAGTTTGTATCAAACATTACTCGCATTTTTACATCGAACCAGTCATGGGTTTTCTTTTCTGTGTAATTTTACGGAGAGGAGAAAGTTGTGTAGGATGATGATGATCTTTTCTTGGAATTTCCTCTTGTTGATTTGGTTTCGTTTTTCGATTTTGGATTGCAGGGACGGCAGCAGATGAGAGTTCTGATGCAGCCGAGTGACGAGACAGATAAAGAGCTGTTTTTGTTGACACATTTTCGGCCCCCAGATTAACCTATGAGGAGGTTTCATCTCAGTTCATCCCTAACAGTGCGATCAACTATCCATGCCTTGTTAGGATTGCAACCGAGTCATGTTGCAGGCTGGTTTCGAAACACTCTCCATCGTTTTTGTATTTGTCGTAAAATTCGCAAATGAAATCCAATACAAATGTATCTATTTGGTTCAGTTATCCCTTTTGTGAGCAAATTGGGGCAGTGATTTCACACCCTTGTTCTCCTTGTGCCGTCCTCCTTCCTTTTGTCCCTTGATTCCCCACTAGGTTTTTCAATCGAAAGGCTAGAAAGACACAGACGAGTGCACGAGGAGAAAAGGGGTGCGGAAATTACTACCCGTGAATTACTGTTACCAATGCAATCTTCTTGCACAATTATCTTCATCCCTGTGGTTTTTTGTATGTGTGACAAAATGCCAAGCTCTCTTATTTGGTGTCTCTCTCAGTATTACAACTCTTTTGGGTCGAAGTTTTGTATCCAAGGATATGATCTCGAACCAAATTTGTTAACAGGAAATTCGGAAAACTAACCCTTTTATAACACATGAAAGACTCGAGTCAGGGCTCATTTGGAAATGCTTCTAAAACGACTGACTGCTTCTTTCATATGGAAATGCTTAAAACGACTGACTGCTTCTTGCAGGAAGCGCTCCGAATGCTTTTGGAACTGAAAAACATTTTCTCTAAAAGTGTTTTTCAATCTAGCACCAAGTTCGGCGAATTGAGGTACGGTGAATTTAAAACTGAGTTTTGAGGAAGAAACCAGTTGTAATAGACGAGAGAACAAAATAATCGAAGCTGGTGAGTTATAGGCACTGTTTTCCTCTTTGTATCATAGAATTGCCACTCAGTTCCTCCCAGCCGTGCAGACTGATCGGCTCGGCCATGATGCTATCAGCTAGCCCGAACCATGGACGAAAGCTCTCCCTCCCTGTGCAAGCACAGAAACAGGAAAAAGAGATGCACACTCCCTACGCAGGCATTAACCTGTTCAGGTTCAAAGGGACTATCTCAGCCTGACCTGCTCCTCGCATACTAACCACGAGGCCAGTGCTAGAGCAGATACAGGCACCCCTGGTGCGTCCTTTATGTCAATACGATGCTAACAATATAAACACAATATCGATGTAATATGAACGGAAAGCATTTTATTTCGGAGAAACACAAGCTCAAGCAAGAAAACGATAATGTCATGAGTCTTAGGAATTATTTCACACACACCAAACTATGTCTATACCATAGCATGAAAATGAAAACCTCGCTGCGCACAAGCCAATCATGCACGAAAGCCTCCAGAGTCGTCAAACTGATTCTGGTTATTCACGTGATCCTGCAACTGTTCCCGTTGTAGAACAAATGAACAAAATAATGAGAATAGCGTAGATGTGAGCGGTCTATTTGCTAAACGAAGATAATGGAATGCACGATGATAGCAAATTTCTTCTTCAAACCGATTCATCCTATGAATGCAGCTTAAGTACAGAAATTGACAGTTTTACAATGGTAAATTAAATTCTCCGCACCACTGATATTTCCCACAAAATCACATCAAGTTTATAGAAAATAGAAATTTAATAAAAAGAAATTACTGACCTTCACCTCTCGGCAGCTTTTATATAACTTTCTGGCAAGTAAATTTCCCCTCCAACTTCACCATGCTGTTCCCCGCTGACAGTTTTCTTGGCAGCAAGAAACTCAGCACTCATAGCATCCATTCCACGGATCACAGCTTCCTCAGCACTCCCATAACCATGCTCTTCAGCATACTTCCTCACATCCTCCGTTATCTTCATTGAACAGAACTTTGGACCGCACATGGAGCAAAAATGGGCCACCTTGGCACCGTCTGCTGGCAGGGTTTCATCATGGAATGACATGGCAGTCATAGGGTCTAGTGACAAGGCAAACTGGTCCATCCACCGGAACTCAAATCTTGCCTTGCTCAATGCATCATCCCAGGCTTGAGCATGTGGGTGACCTTTGGCTAGATCAGCGGCATGAGCAGCTATCTTATATGCTATAACTCCAGCCTTCACATCATCTCGGTTTGGCAATCCCAGGTGCTCCTTCGGGGTTACGTAACAGAGAAGGGCAGTGCCTAGAGCCCCAATGTTGGCAGCACCAATGGCAGAGGTGATGTGATCGTATCCAGGAGCAATATCGGTTGTTAGAGGACCAAGGGTGTAGAAAGGTGCTTCGTTACACCATTCAAGCTGTTTTTTCATGTTCTCGGGAATCTTGTGCATTGGAACATGTCCAGGTCCTTCATTCATTACCTGCACATCCTTTTCCCATGCCCTACGGGTCAGTTCTCCCTGAGTTAAGAGCTCTGCAAACTGTGCAGTGTCATTAGCATCATAAATTGAGCCAGGTCTCAGCCCGTCACCAATTGACAGGGCGACATCATATTGATTGCAGATGTCAAGTATGTCATCCCAGTGCTCATAAGCAAAATTCTCTTTGTGATAAGCTAAGCACCACTTTGCATGAATGGATCCTCCTCGTGAAACAATTCCTGTCATACGCTTTGCTGTTAGTGGGATGTACCGCAGCAGAACCCCGGCATGGATGGTGAAGTAATCTACACCCTGCTCGGCTTGTTCAATAAGAGTTTCTCTGAACACTTCCCAGTTCAGGTTTTCTGCAATTCCATCCACTTTTTCAAGTGCTTGATAAATGGGTACTGTCCCTACTGGCACAGGGGAGTTACGTAGGATCCACTCACGGGTCTCATGGATGTGACGTCCTGTAGACAGATCCATGACAGTGTCAGCACCCCACATAGTTGCCCACTGGACCTTATAAACTTCCTCTTCGATAGAGCTGGCAACAGCAGAGTTTCCTATGTTTGCATTAACCTTGACCAGAAATTTTCTCCCAACGATCATTGGCTCCAGCTCCAAGTGCTTCTTATTGGAAGGGATAATTGCCCGCCCACGAGCCACTTCTGATCTCACAAACTCTGGGTCAAGCTTCTCACGAGCAGCACAGTACAACATCTCCTCAGTTATAATTCCCTGCTTAGCATAGTACATCTGAGTGTATCTTGGTGCACCTAATTTGTCTCGCCTCTCAATCCAATCTTTCCGCAGTTTAGGGAGTCCTATTTATCAACATCAACCAAGAAAATGGATCAAGAAATCCAATTTAAGCCCAAAACACAAGAACAGAAAGGCATTTTAGTCGAAACCACATTACTGTATTAAAATTGATCATCATACAACAATTTTCAATCGAGTGTTCAGTTCCAGAGCGTGAAGAAGACCACCAACAAAAAAAATGCCGAAATAAAGTTGTGCTTACCAACGCGCGGGCTTATGTTTTGTGGACCACTAGTGTCATAGTTGTCGAATGGAGGTTCATCCCCAGCCAGGTGGACTCGTCGAAAGGGAACTTTGAGCACATGACCAGTTTCTTCGTGAACAACTTCCCTGCAGGGGCAATCACGCATCAGTACACCGCAATCCAATTCACAAATGTACCTCAAGTGATTTAACAAGTTACACATTTCGGGACCAATTAATTCATGTGAAGCAATGGAAGAAGATAAAGAGACACACCTGTGTTCTTTGGTGCTCTTGGGAAAACATTGTTCAAAGGACGGCAGAGGCAGAAAATCAGGAGAAGCGGGATCGGCTGTATGCCTTGGTAGTTTGGGTTTCTCGGAATTGGTTGCTGGGGGATCAAAGGTTAGTGTAGCTTTGGCACCTGAGCTCAGGGAACTAAGGCACACTTCCTTCTTGAACGGGCTTGAAAGACGCCCCACGGCATCAAACCCGGGCAAGAAGGTAGTAGCTGGGAACTTTGCTGCCGAAGAATGACTGCCATTCTTGCACACAACCGATGTCAGGGCACTATGCACCGATGCCATTTCTGAATTCAGCAAACAATTGGGACATCAAAGTTCAATCCACAAGCAACTAAAAATTAGCAAGATGCAACCAATTTCCTATTTTTATTCACAATTTCACATCCATTTCAGGAAATGAACAATTTCAGTGAGGCATGCAAAAACAAAACAAAAGCATCAGAATTTAATCAATTTATCTTCAACACTCCAGATATTAGAAATTGTTTGAATTTGCAGGAAACCAAAATCGTTAAAAGTTTGATAATTTGTGTTCATTTGACAAGCACCTTGAACTTTCTAGGCAACCAAACAGAAAATCAAGACCAACCCAAGAAAGCTAGAAGGATTACTATGAGAGTGAAAATGTTGGGTTTTGAAGAGAGAGAGAGAGAGAGAAGAGAGAGAAAGGAAGAACCTGGAACCTGGGGCTGGTAGAAGAAGGAAGGCTTCTCACAGGCTTATCTTGTTCTCTCTCTCACAACTGAAAATTTCAATGACAATCTGAGCACTTGCCTAAGATTACGTTGTAGCATTTTATAGGGAGTTAAAAAGCAGTGTACTCGTGTTTGCTCCAGAAGGTAACCAGAAAGCCAACACTACGTGGCTCTAGGTGATTTTTCCAACCAGATATTTTCTGAATTCTTCTTAATTCAATAAAAAATTAATGCACATGGCTTGTTAATTTGGAATTGGATCCTCGCCAGATCTAATTCATGGGGATCCTAGGGATCAACCCACGTGGGCCGTTGATCAAAAATCGTGCGGCCACAATTTTTTTCTTTTTTATATTTTTCATGCAAAACGAGACTATTTTACTTTTAAAACATTTAATTGTGACCGCACGATTTTTGATCAACGGTCCACATAGGTTGATCCCTAGGATCCCCAGGAATTAGATCCGGCGAGGATCCAATTCCTGTTAATTTAATAGCACTCGGTTTTTACTTTGTTTTAATTTTAAAGTTTAATCACACGAGAGAGAGTTTTCTGCATCCAAAAATTCATGTGACCTTTCTGTGCTTTTGATTTTATTGAGCATGTCTTGGGACTCGGGACTTGAAGCTTGATTTGATTGAGTGTGACTGTTGACATACTTAATAAAATCAAAGGCACAGAGAGGCCACAGGATTTTTGGGTGCAGAAGATTTTGACTCTAATCACACATAATGGGACGAGGATATATTTATAGTTGCATATTCCAATTTCTAGAGTTCTTTCGGAATTATTTAAAGAGTTTAAGATTTATGACTTATGATGGTTCCGTTAGAACAAATTCATAGTTACGTATAATTTGGATGCTTTGCGATTGTTCATGAGGTGCTTGTGGCTAACTGTCTTATGCTAACAAGTGAAATTGTGTGACAACTTTGAAATATCATATAGTTTAATATTACCTTATGATCACACGAGATGAGACGACGATATATTTGTGATTACATTATTCCAAGTTTTTTAGCGTTTTTTTTTAACTGTTTGGTGAGTTTATGATTAAGTTATGACTCATCGTGATTTTATTCCAACGATTCGTTGGATGCTTTGGAATTGTTCATGAGGAGCGTATGACTAACTGTCTTTCATTAACATCTTGACAAATTTGGCATGTCATATGAATATGTAACTGCCTTTTTTTGGCCTTACCATTCACGTGAGACATTGCGATCTTCTCAATTTTCGAAAGGGGCAACGTAAGATGTTCCAAATTACTTTAGGTCCTTCAACTTTCGTTCTGTGTCGTCGTTTGGTTCTTGTCAAATTTTGGCAATTTCTGCAGATTATTATGAAGAATAATTGCTTAATAAGGATAAGAGAAATCTTAAGGGGACTCTCTCAAAGTGAGACTTTTCATATATTTTTTGTCACCTCACAATTTAACGTCAATTCTCTTGCAAAATTATAAAACATTGTTAAAAAACACGATGTGACAAAGAGTACATGAAGAGATTTGGCATTTGCCTCCAAACATTAAAGAGTAGCTAATAAAGTTTAGAAATTGTTATTACGTATTAAGCAACTTGCTAATTATGCATGTTATATACCATTGCCATGCAAAAACCGTCAAGCGTGCTACGTACGTCCGCAATAGTAAGCTCTTGTTCTCAGCGACTTATCAACATTACGCTCTTAACCATTAACGTATTATTGTGAATAACTTTCAACCATTGAATGTAACATAGAAGGACTAGTAGAAAATTTGGCTATTCCCACTGATTTCACAAGTGTCTTTTAGAATACCAACATTCTGTTTTTTGTGTCTAATCGATACGGTCACCATGCAGCCATTAATGTATGGTCAATATTATCCAAATGAGATTCACTCCGAATTTCTGTGTCCAGAGTTTGCGGACCGAGAAATCCTGACTTTAAAAAAAAAAAAAAGAGATTCGAGATGTTCAAGTTTTTAGGTTTTTGTTAAGTGAACTAGTGGGATGGAGGCATAGGATTGAAATTAAATGGTTCGAATTTCTCGATCTGCGAGCTCCATATACAAGAGATGTGGAGTGGATGTCAATCCAATGTTCTCTATCTGAGTTTCTATCTACTTAGCCAACTGCAACTGTTTTGATGCCATGTTTTCTACTAGTGAACTCATCGTGCATCTACAATCGTCCACAAACTACATATGGAGACTATTGTTGTTGCTACTTCCATTTCCCTTGTACAAGAGCACAAAAAACATTTTTCCTTTTCTAATATCTGAAAGTACAAAACTTTTTGTTCATGTTACTTCGCCGAGCATTTTGTTTCCTTATATGTAAAAGGTTATTCTTTCTTATTTGGAAAATACAAATTATTTATTAAAATTATTAAAAGGAACAATACGCACATATATCAAACTGTCATATGACTTTTTACAGGTAAAAGAAACCGATTATTTTCCATTATAAATTATCCCTAAAGTAAATTAGTTTGCATTAGGGTTCTTGTGGATTGAATCATCAAATTTGATCAATATATAAGGGCGACTGCAAGCCAGCAAGACTCCATCGTTTACAAAGATCACGAAAGAGGTCTATATAGTACACAGCCTTACAACTGTTTTCAAGACTCGAAACCATGACCTTTCGATCACAAAGGAGCAACTTTTCACTTTTCCGCTGTGTCAAGACTCGCCTTAAATTTGACCAACACAAATGGCTCATAAACTAACTATGGCCTATAGTCGAAAGTAAGAATTTTCGTTAGTCATAAAGTGGATTGGTAGTGGAGAAAAGTTGAAGTTACAAGTGAATGAATAGGACACTCAGATTACGGAAGGAAACAGAAAGATATGGGGACAGTGGTCCTTCAGCAGGTTAAGATGTTCCTCTGCTTCCTTCGGCCAAAACCACAAACACCAAAGTCTTATGTTTCTTTCAGAAAGGGACGCTGATATTTTTGGACTCCAAAATGTCAAAGCATAAAGATTACAGACAATAATATCCATCACCAATAATAATATCCATTACCAATCTCTCCCCATCTCAAAATAATTTGGACCGTATTCTACCCTTGGCCCAGCTATTCAACAAGACGGTGCGTATTGACTTGAGATACTATTACAATGACTTCTCCCGTGTCTAGAAATCCTCCGATTTGGTATCAAAAACCGAAAGAGACTTCTTAACCCCAAGGGCAAAACAATGACCGAAAACAGAAACCACCAACAAATCAAACAACCAAATAAAACAATGACTTGGCATACCCTTGGGTCAATACCGCTTCTCACCACCGGCGTTCAAGCCTAGGGCAAACTTTCTTTGTCCGGCGACATTGCGGGTACCATCCCAATACCAAAAATATGACATGCACACCATTCATCTGAACTTTTTGAACCAATATGAGGAGATTACATCTTTTGTAATAATAATTATCGTATACAACTCATGAACAATTACCATTGCATATAGGCAGATCATGTGTAATTGAGTAACAGTCAATGTACAACAGTTTCAGATACCAACCCGGTTGTGCTGAAGTTAATATGGGTGACCCCGAAACACTTGAGAAGGATTGGGTGCAGGTACTATTCTCCGGCTTCTTTCCCTTCTCTTTGGTTGGGCAACTTGGGCTGGTGAATTGTGAGGTCAAACAAAGAGCGTGATCACACTCGTTAGAAAATGAACCCAAAATATACAAGTTGTAACTGGGAGCTGCTGCCAATAAAGAGGATGAATTCACTGACAGGACAGCGGCACAAAGAGCAGTAAGCTACTCCATATTTCACACCGAGGAGAATAAGTATAACCACATATGGTAGTTAATAAGAGCCGGTCTGCAATGGGAGAAGAGACTCGATGGTCTGCAACGGGGGAAGAGACTCTGGCTTGCCACTAATGAAGATTGACAGTTCCGTTGGTGCAACCACCAATTTTAACCACTTCTGTAGCTCTTCGCCTTCTACCTTCTCTCTTTCTGAACAAGAAACACTATCAGAATACCATGATAACTGCAGAGGTTACATTTATAATAAAAACCAGTCTGCACACTAAGATCAAGATTTGCCAATAATATGAGCATATTATTGTATGTGAGAGTCCCTAAGCTCAATAGATACATAAAACCTGGAAAATCTAACAAACACAAACAAGGCCTATAATAACTACACGGTGTAAGTCCCAGCACGACAAATTTGCAAGTGATTATGATTGATTTTACAGCTAATTTCAACACGGCTAAATGTCCAAAACGCCAAAAGACTAAACTGAAACAGGACTTCATTTTATTCAATAGCCACTCTTTGTATCATGCTGAACTTCATTTTATTTAATAGCCATTCTTTGTGTCATGCTGGTTTCTACAAATTTGACGCTACCACAAGAGTACTAGTGCACACAACCGAATAGCAAAAGGCTTCAATTATATAAAACTATAGAACATAGGAAACAACATAATAATACCAAAGCAGCAAAACATCACCTTCCAACTGAGCACCAAGACCCTCCAAAACAGTAGGATTAGCACGTACAACCGAAAGAGCTATGTCCAAGGCAGATTGTAGCAAAGCTTTAACCTCTCCTTGAACAAGATCAACAAGACGCCCCTGTTGTTATCATTATAGGATCAGTATTTACAGCGATCAATTTATTCAAAACAAAAACAAAATAAAAATACACTGGACCTGATCCCTTCCCCAAGGAGCACCTCCTCCAGACTCATCCATTCCACCAGCAGAAAGTGTTGCTATAGACACAGGGCCAATGTTCTGATTGAGACCATACTCAGCTACTGCTTTGTATGCCATGTCAGTTGCTCGTCGTATATCATCAAGTGCACCCGTTGAGACACGACCTGAATACACAAATTCTTCTGCTGCACGTCCTCCAAGAAGTGTAACCAAACGTCCACGCAACTCATCGATGAAGAGTAAATATCTGTCTTCAGTTGTTGGAGGAATATAAGTAAAGCCCAACGCCCCTCCCGACCTTGGCAATATGCTCAATTTCTGATAACATAAAGACGCAAATAATTAGTATATTTATATAAATTGATGGTTAATAAGTGAGATACTGCAGGACTTGAATTATTCACAATTTCTCATATTATTTTTTATTTATTTTTATCCATTCATTAGTAATATAAATAAGACGTATTTTCAGTAAATCTCTAAAAAATGCACCTCAACACGTGGCTGTCCAGGAAGAAGACTTGCAACAGCAGTCCCTACTACTGCATGACCAGCTTCATGTCGTGCAACAACAGCCTTCTCAATTCCCTGCAACTTGGCAGTCTTCTTTTCTATACCCTATAACAAGTAATTCGGCTAAGTTTCTATACTAGTTAATTAAAAGAACACCTTTGATTTAAAAATGTTGTCATTGAACGGTATGAACAAGATTATACACCAAGAAGCATGTTTTACAAAAATAAATAAAATAAAAACCAGAACAAAGAAATGGAGCTCTCGGGTCATTAAAGAATTTATGGAAAGGAAACATACAAGTATAGACACTTCAGAGGATCAGGAAGACAAAGTGGACTAAGGGTTGTACAAATATAAAACAAAAACCCTAAGGCACCAACAACATAGACCGGCTCAAGAAAGACAAGAAACGAAATTCTAATATCAGGAATCAGCTGGGAGCATACGAAAAAGGTTGAAAAATAGTCATATATGATTTTATTACAGTTTTCGATCATAATTCAAGAATAGGTGTAACTAAATAACAGAGGGAAAGAGAGAGACTTACAGCTATTGATCTCTCCACAGCTTGAATAAAATCAATTTTTTCCACAACCAACTTGCTTTGTCTTCCAGCCAATAAAGCAGCTTCATTCACCAAATTTGCGAGATCTGCCCTGCAAAATATATATCAGAAACGTCATTCCCAATGCACAGGTCAGAAGCATAACTTTTCTTCACTTGTTTAATTATTTACTGCTCAGTGCAGATCTTAAACAGACTAAAGAATGAGCAAATAATAACATATACCCAGTAAAGCCAGTAGTCATAGAAGCTATGTCACCAAGGTAGACATCTTTTGCCAAAGGAAGTTCTTTTTGGGTAGCATGCACCTTTAGAATCTCCTCTCTTCCTCTCCTATCTGGTGTTTCCACCTAACGAGAAAAGACAGGATTTAATGTGATATAAGATTATGTACATTCGTATATAAATTCATATATACAAACATATGCGGAACACATTGTTTCCAAGTGAAACTTGGTTTCATATCATTTAAAACTCAGAAAGATACTAGAAACAAGGACTACGAACCATAACCACACGATCAAATCTCCCTGGTCGACGAAGTGCTGGGTCTAAGACATCTGCGCGATTAGTTGCTCCAAGAACAATAACCGCAGAGCTGCTGTCAAATCCATCCATCTCCTGCATTTGAATTCATACACATGAATGTCAGTGGCATGTAGCCAAAGTCACCCAAACACTCAAACCTAAGTGCAGACAAAAGCTTACAGTGAGCAACTGATTCAAGGTTTGTTCTCGCTCATCATTGCTGACAATACGGAATTTTCCATCACGGCTTTTTGCCACAGCATCTATCTGTGCAAAAGAAGAAATACTGAAACTAATCCACTAAAAAATATATGGGTCAAGAATCAAGATAGTTACACAACAGAATTACATTATCCATATCCATACCTCATCAATAAATATTATAGATGGCGACTCCTTTTTTGCCCGCGCAAATAGATCCCTTACACGAGAGGCACCCATGCCAACATACAACTCTACAAACTCACTAGCAGAGCAACTTATAAAGGGCACATCAGCTTCCCCAGCCACAGCCTTGGCAAGAAGAGTCTTACCTGTCCCAGGAAGACCCACCTGCAAGATAAACAAGCCATGCTTACTAGTTATTACACAAACAAAGAACAAAGGCGTCCTCTACAAATCCTCCAGAAATGCACTGAATTACAACCAGTGAATGGGACCATTCAAGGGTAAAACTATATGATTCTCCAGGTGGCGATTGATACAATACACCCTAACAGTAGAACAAGTGCAAATCAAGTGACTACAGAGAGTACTCATACGTGAGTACTAGCACTCTATGTTACCCTATCTACACGTGGAGTCAATTCCCTATCGGTTCTGCAGCCATGTTAAAAAACCTTGTGGCATGGGAGATATCCAAGAGAAAGACCTACCATAGTTGGCACATCTTTCAACAATAAATGCTAAATATTTGAATTAAGACCCTTATGACTTCCCACTCCCTGGTTTCCGAAGTCTAACTCATCATAGATAAACTGGTCTTTGGTAAAACTCACCAGGAGAACTCCACGTGGAGGACGCGCACCAAGGCGTATATATTTGTCTGGATTCCGAAGAAATTCCTGGACGGTAAACATTGGCATAATTAAAATTGAAATAAAAATTTAGAAAACAGTAGGAGGCCTTTAGGATCCTCTAAAAGACTCTGATGATTCATTGGTGATATCAAAGTACACTGAGGAGCATCCAACATACCACAATTTCTTCCAACTCCTCTTTAGCCTCATCCACGCCAGCAACATCAGCAAAGGTTATTGCTTCTCCTTGTTCAGATGCTTTAGCACCAGCAGAGCCCCCAGATTTCCTGTTCCTAATCTGACCGGCTGTTTGCTGTACATAAGAATGTACTCAATGAGAACCATCTAGAACAAGTTTCAAAGAACAAAAAAGAAAGAGGCAAAGGGTTGAAAGAAAAAAGCACTGCTGGCTCGCACCTGAGTAAAGTTTACAGGGAACCTGTGGAGAAGCCCTGCAAGCACAGCAACATAAAACAAAGATATCTGCAAGGAGCGTAGCCAAGTCAACAGATTAAAACTTGTTTGCATGAAACATCTTTAACTTCTATCGAAAAAACACACCCACGAACAGAAAAGGAAATGTATTATGAATAGAATACATGTTAAAACATAGGGGTTGCGGGTTAGTAATAGTTAATACATTGGGATTAACATAATACTATACTTAATCCTCCTACACATAAAAAATCGAATATAATTCACGTATTAGCTTAAGTAATTAGCTTCCAATCCTGGTTACTTAGTTCACAAGAATTGATCTTTTCTTGTTTTTGTGAATATAATCTTTTTAGGTCTCGGGTTCGAGACTTGGGAGCAGCCTCTCCATAATTGGGGGTAACGCTAGTCGACATTCACCTCTCCCAGACCATGCGTAAAGCGGGAGCCTTGTGCACTGGGTACGACCTTTAATCTTTTCAGCAGAAAAACCAGACAGTATCTAATGATAAAAAAAACTCACCATTGCAGAGTTCAAGAATCCGCCAGACCGCTTATCCGGCGACCCAAACTCCACCTCATTCTCAAGCATCTTCTCATACGGCGTCTTGATATCGGTTGGCCTTGTCGTCGTGTAAACCACCCTCTTCGTCGGAGCCACGCTTCTTACCAAAGCCTCAGATTCCTGAAACTTGCTCACCCCACCACCGCTCACTTCACTTTCTTGCTCACCCTGAGCAGACTTCAACTTAAACATGACATGAACCCCATCAACCTCAACCTTCTGCACCTGGTTACTATTAATCTTGCTCAAAAAATCACTGTACGGAACGCTAACGAACGTAGTCGGTGTCCTTGGCTCCGACCCGGGTAACGGAATTCCGGGCCGGAGCAACCGCATAACGAAAATAACAATACCCAATTGTAACAGCAAGATTCCAATTTCTTGTGCCTGAACTATCGGCTGCCACCGCCACTTCCCTCCTTTCGACCACCACCATTTCTCTTTCTTATGACTATCTCGCCGCCGATTAGAAGCCGGCGAGTTCGAATTCGGCGGGTTATTGTTCACCGCCTGGCTCTCCGTCGAATTCGCCTCGCTCTTCTCCCCGGAATCGGTGTCCTGACCGCTCGCCGAGGCCCTAAGCGTCCGAAACCCCCCATGGCTCCTCCAGAGGCCGCCGAACCTGTCCGAAACTGTCACAGCTCTGCCGCCCTGTCCGTACAACGTGACCAGAGGGAACACCGCCGTGTTCGATACGCACTGTCTCGCTTCCTGGTTGAAAACCCTCGATTGACTGCGGAGGAATCCCAATCCATGGCGGGAGTGATACGCATTAAAATTCAAATTCAAGCAAAACCTATTGTGGATTGTTGGACGTAAATACTCGACCGACGACATCCCAATAAAAACCCTAGAAATTCAAAATTCCCAATTCAAAAGTTCATATATTTATACACAACATCTTTTTATATTCCCCCAATCCGATAAAAAAAATAGAAATTCTTGAGCTTCGTCAATGGCGCTGTGAGGCAAAAGGTTGGAACTTTTTGGGACACAGAAGAGAGAGAAAGAGAGATGATAAAAGTACAGGTTGAACTTGGGATGTGAACCGTCGGATGAAGCAGGAGTTGGAGATCTTAACCGTCAACTTCCTCCTTTCGGCTTTTTAGCTCTCCAAGCGACTTATCGTTATCCTCAGTTTTCTCCCGTAATACGTTAACACTTAAGATATCTAGGGCCGGGTTGTCTGCGTATCAACACTAGTGTATGATTGTTATACTGTCACAAACTGTGGGTATTACATGTGATTATAATATGAGTGACAAACTTAGGGTATTACATGTGATTAATATGAGTGACGTAGTCCGCACTGTTCTAAAAATTCTCACCTAGTGATCTAGTGCCATCTAGGTTTCGTCTAAGTGTTAGGTGGTTGGTCACCGTTCTGATTAATGTCTAGACATTTGAAAACTAAGAAAATGTGTCTAGACCTGCTAAGGAGCCTGCCTATGCCGTCCAGACCTGCCTAGGCACCAACCTAAGTTGCGGCTCACTTAGACAGAAAACAGATAACTTTTATTTTGCATTTTATTTTTTTCAATAAATTGTAAGAAACTTGTTGAATACTTAAGGGTGCGTTTGGTACGTGGGACGGGACGGGACGGAACGGGACGAGGCGTTCCGTCCCGCGTTTGGTGCGCCAAAAATGGGTGGAACGGGTTGTTCCACGGGACAGATTTTGGGTGTTTTTGCGTCCCACCTCCCCCCTGGAACGGGTTTGTTCCACGTCTGTGGAACACAATGTTTTACCATTTTAAGACAAATATACCCCATGTCTTTTTCAAAAATTACAGCTTCGTTCCGTCCCGTCCCGTCTGCGTACCAAACGCACCCTAAATGAACACACATTATATGTTTGTTCCCTATGTTTTCATTATATTCCAATGCTTCATAATATATATGTCATTCTATTTTGTAGTTCATAATGAAATTATATATATTTTAAGTATAAACAAACATTTATTTATACAAAATATAATAGATTTACTTAAATATGTCTAGTCCAACTAGACGCCTGCTAACCACTGAAGCGCTAGACCCTAACGCACCGCCCGACTAGCGGCTAACGTCTTTTAAAACCTTGGTAGTACATTTAATAATTATACACATTATAATACCGTGTAACCGCATTTATGCTACATTTGAATAGTACCTCGCAACACTTGAGGGTTGTAAAGCGGATTAATACGGCTCGAGTTCATATCAAGCTTGACACAAACTTGGCTCATCGGTTCGGTTAGGAATAAAAACAAAGGAAAACTAATGAAAATGATTTGAAAACTTTGAGTTTTAATCAAAATGACAAAAATGCGTTGTAAGTGAATAGTGTCATGAGTGACTTTTTAGAGTAAAAATGTTATTTTCGTTAAAAATGAATGGTACTGAGAGTGTTTCGTTAAAACTTCGTAAAAATAAATCAGTTCAAGCTTGACTCAATAGAAATAGTTGAGTTTGTTTAACGAGAATATGCACCCTAGAGTTAGTTTCAACAACACGCGTCTTCAAGGATTGGGCCTTGACTATGAGTTGCAAGAGTCATATAACGACCGCCACCTGTTTTCTATTTTGTCCTGCCGAGGTTTGTGCGATGGAGGCTTGGACTAATGTCCTGAAACGAAGGATCGTCTTACAAAAACTAGGAGCCAAGAGAAAAACAAGTTTGCTAAATTTGGAAGAAAAAACCTAAATCCGGAGCTGCAGAGAAACGCACACACACACAAAGCAAAAGATTGTGAGATACTTTCATCCTTTTTCGTAGGCAAAAAATTTGACCCCTCTTCCTCCCTCGTTTGCTCTTCCTTTCTGCCTCACATTTTCTTATGGTTTTACAAGGTTTTATTATATCGAAATCGTCATCCATCTCAAAAGTTCTTAATCTTGTTTTCCTTCTTCAAAACCCGATTCTCGCCAATTTTCAAAATGCGGGTTTGCTTTCGTTCATCTGTTTCTAGTCCGAGAACTGCGTAAATGTACATTTCTCCATTCCTAGTCCTAGTACAGCTCAAATTGTGCTAGGTTTTAATGTAGCCATTGTTCACTTAGTTTGGTAATTTTTTCGGGTTCTGTATTTTTCGAGGAGGTAGATATGTCTGTTGGAGCAGAGACTTTACTAGTTTGTGTATGGAGATTGCTTAAACTTTCCACGAAAACTAGTAGCCTGTGTGTACGTAGGCATCCATTTGTTTCTGCTACTTTGTTGTTCTTCTACCTCTTTTATGTATTTTTCAATCTTTTCGTCTTCTGGTTTCCGTTTCTGGTCTGCATTGTTGTTCTTGTTAGATTTTTTTACACTTCCGGAGGACTCGCTATCTTAGAAGAGGCCAAACGAGATGAAAAACGAAGTACTAATGATCGAGTGTCGTGTAAAAAACCCGACCATCCTGTTGGAGGTGATGGTGTTGTCAACCGAGATGGGTGCTCCTTAATGAAACAGAAAAGCAGACGAACAAATGTCTCGAGAAGGTGCATAGAAGTGAGTGGGCAAGATTATTACAATGTAGGAAAAGGCATTTCTATTTCCAAAACTCCGAAAGATAGTTTGATTGGTGGAACTGCATTGATTGACAGAAGCAAGAAAGCAGTCATGGAGGAGAAAAGGAAATGTGGCTTTGATAAGGGAGAGAGTTCAACGGCGAAAGCATCAGCGGAAGAAAATATTCAGGCTCTTGTTGAGCAACACCATTCGGTCCTAGATTCCGACATTGCAGACTCTCAACTGTTATCTTCTGATGACTCGGATGAGCAGCCTGACAAATCTAAAGGTGGTGGAACTAATGGAGAAGAGATGCAAGAGGATGGGAACAAGGCGGTGCAGTGGACAGATGATGATCAAAGGAATCTTATGGATCTCGGGCTTTCGGAGATAGAAAGGAACAAAAGGCTGGAAAGTTTGATTGCCAGGAGAAGAGCAAGAAAGTTGTTCAAAATGCAAGTTGAGAAAGGTCTAATTGACCTGGATACTATCATACCAGGCCAGATTGCTCCAATTTTTGTTGCGAAAAACACCCCATTTGATTACGCGAAATTATTTTCACGCAATCTGGACACACCTGGTTCAGCCCCTCCCATTTTGTTACCAATGCAAAATCCATTTGATCTTCCGTACGATCCACAAGAAGAGAAACCGAACCTTATGGCGGATAGTTTCCAACAAGAATTCACGACGGTTCACCAGAAGGAAATGTTATTTTGCCGGCACGAGAGCTTCTCTTCGGGAGCTGCTTCATATCCATTGGAACACAAGAGAAAATCATTGGATGGAGTGGGGTTTTCCGGATTTAAAAAGCTATCAGGTGAGACGAACTTTGTGTTTCCCGCTTTAGAAATTTTTTTGTTGCTTGTACTTGAAGTTAAGATTCTTAAGTCTTAAATGCATCCATATTTCTTTTTCTTCCGTAGAGACAGGAGCTCACGATAAGCATATCGAAAGAATGTTGTCAGGTAAGCATGACGAAGTTATTGAAGCTCTGCTGTCAATGGCACGCAACAACATGTCCGACATTGGCAGCAATGCTGATACTGCTGAAAGCAGAACTGAGTCCCCTCTTATTGAATCCCCCATTCCGGCAATAAGTTCAGTGAAACCGAAAGATGAAGGAAATAGCGAAACTCAGAGGTTGACTGACACAAAAGCAACGAACAAGATGGAAAGTAGAAGTGTAGAGATGGAGTCACACGTAACTGATGACAGTAATGACGAGACAAGCTCAACGTCATATTCTGAAGACGATGAACAGAGCTTTCATTCTACTAGACCTGGGCCCTCACAAAATGCAGGATCAAAAGTGAGGCATTTTCCACCAAAACCCCTAAATTGTTCGATTCCTATGAGCAAATCTGTGAAGGAGTTGTTGTATGATTCTAGCCCGTCTGCGAACAAAATGAGTAGATTAGAAGAACGCTTGTTTTATTCTGAAAGGGGCACTTGTCATACTCCTACATACTCTATAGCTTCTGACCTGCAGGTGGAGGTTTCGGAGGCTGGTTCACCTTCGCTGACAGATAACGCGGCCAATTCACCTTCAGATAAGGAATCTGAGACGTTGGATGGAAACTTCGAAAAAGAGTACATGTGGACAGCATCGCCTCAATCATCAAGAACAGAAGAAAATGAATCAAAACTTAGGGACGCATGTGGACTCAGCGAGAAAGACCTTGCAAGTATAAGATTTTCGGGTAGCAATAAGAACATCAAGGATTCTTCTGAATCATCATCTATGCATATGCAGCACCTAGATGAACTACATGATGTGTGCTCGTTGTCATCTTCTATAACAGACTTATATGGAGACATCCAAACCCATTCAATGGGTTATAATGGAAAGAGCTATGACGATGTCAGGCAAGCGGTTGAAAAAGTTGGAAAGCTAAGGACTTCCAGCTCATGCACTGTACTTTTACTCGAAAACCAAGACGAAACAACGAAATCAAATGAAAACTTGGTGACTCGTTCTTGTGCAAAACAAGAGGTGAATCTATCTGCTAAAAGACTTTGAATTAATGTTTTATATGCAGAAACCTATTTCTTTCTCTCTGAACTTGTTGGATATATATTGAACAGGAATCATTGAATCGCCTTGATGAGACGACAAAGAAGGTGAATACGCCAGCAATCAAAGCCACTAATTTGAAAGATGAGAGGACAAATGCAGACATAGATGGTGGAGACCAGATATTGATCAAGCAAGAGACTGGGGGAGAGTCGTCAAAGCCAAAGGAGGTGACTATTTTAGTATCTAGTAGGCATTCAGAGGAAATTTTTGCGAATCCTGATGAACGTGATGTTTCCTTGGACACTAAGCAACGAATCAAGGGCAATAAGAATTCAAATTATAATGAGGGAGATCTTCAACAGGAAACTGAAAACGAAGACAAAAAAGAATTTGATGCAAAAAAGAACTCGAACCCAATTCAAGGCAGAAAGGATGATCAACGTACTGCAGAAAGCAGAGTTTACAGTGATCGTATTCCGTCAGTTGTGCAGAAAGATCTGGTGAATGAAGACGTTGTCGTTGCATCCAATTATTTATCATCATCATCGTCTCTGACATCTGTGTTACTAGAAGATATCCCAAGGGATCAAGCTTCCTCATCAAATTCCAACCCCGAAAGAAACATTGGTGTCTCAGAATCTAAGGTGGGAGGCAAGGCGAAAAGTGATTCATCCGCAATGAAGCCACATGACAGCACATTTTTGACACCTCAAACTGCAGTACAACCTGTTGAGGAATCAACAAGTGACCGTTCAAATACTAGTTATTCAAAAAAATCACAGGTTTGTAACTCCTAGCAACTAAAGATACATACTTCCAATCAAATTTTTTGACTTTTTGTTTCTCTAGTAAAATGTTCTCTAATGATTTTTGGAATCAAAATTGTAAGGTTTGGCTAATACTTACATTTCACATAACAGGAACAATGTAAGCCTACGGAGATATCCGAGGAAGCCAACATCATACTGACTGAACAAGCTGAAGAAATTGGAGATCTATCACAAAAAACAAGAGAAGCTGCTTCGGAATTAAAAAAACAAGCTGCAGAAATTGAAAAAATATCGGGAAAAGCAAAAGAAGCTGCTGCCGAACTGAAAAAACCTGTTGAAGAAACAGGAAACTTATCACAAAAAGCAACCGAGACTATTTTAGAATTAAAGAAGTCTGCAGAAGAAATTGAGAGCATGTCACAAAAAGCGAGAGAGGTTGTTGCTGAGATGAAAATTCCGGCTGAAGAAATTGTAAAAGTATCACAAAAGGCAGCAGAAACTGCAGAATTTAAAAAACCAGCTGAAGAAATAGAAGGTGTATCACAGAAAGCAACACAGCCTGCAGTAGAATCTAAAAAACCGATTGAAGAAATTGAAAGTGCAACACAAAAAGCAACCGTGGCTCCTACAAAATTGATAAAACCAGGCGAAGCAATCAAAGAGGCACCAGAAAAAACTACAAAGGTTGATGCAGAACTGAAGCAATCAGTAAAAGCAGCATCAAATGTATCACAAAAGGCAACAGAAACTGCCGCACGGTCAAAAATAGCAATTGAGAAAATTGAAGATGCATCGACAAAGACAACAAAGGTTGAAGCAGAAATAACGAAACCAGCTGAACAAACAGGAAATATACCGCAAAAAACAATAGAAGCAGCTTCAGAATTGAAAAAACAGTGTGATGAAATTGGAAGTGTATCAACAAAAGAAGTCGAGGCTACTGCAAAGGTGAAAAAACCAGCTGAAGAAATTGGAAGTGTGTTATGTAAGGCAACAGAGGCTCCGGTGGTACTAAAAATACCATCTGAAGAAGTTGGAATAATATCACAGAAAGCAAGTGAGGCTCCTGCAATATTGAAGCATCCATCCGAAGAAATTGAAAATGTATCACAAAAAGCAAGCGAGACTCCTGCAGAACTGAAAAAACCGGCTGAAGAAATTGAAAGTGTATCGCAAAAAGCATCAAAGGCAGCCACAGAATCAAGAGATTTAACTGGAAAAGTTGAAAATGTACCAAGAAAAAAAATAGAGGTAGTTGCAGAGTTGAAAAACCCAGCAGAGGAAAATGGAAACGTTTCAACTGGGGTAGCTGTAGAAGTGGAAAAACCAGTTAAAGTTACGAGTGAATCACAAAGAGCAACTGAGGCTACTGTAGAACTGAAAAAGTCGGCTGAAGAAGTTGGAAGTGCATCACAAAAAGAGACGGAGGCTCGTGTAGCTTTGAAAAAATCATCTGAAGAAATCGAAAGTGGATCACAAAAAATGATAGAGGCTCGAGAAAAAATAAAACATCCAGTTGAAGAATTAGGTAATGTATTACAACAAGCAACAATGGCTGGGCTAGAATTGTTACCACCAGCTAAAGAAACTGAAAAGCTACCACAAAAAGCATCAGAGGTTGCTGCAGAATAAAAAAATCAAGCTGAAAATTTTGAAAATGTATTTGGGAAAACAGCAGATGATAGTAAAGAGTTGAAAAAACCGCCTGAAGAAGTTCAAAATGTCTCTCAAACAGAAACAGAAGCGTCTGCGAGAATGAAAGAAACGGATGAAAAGACCGGAAGTGTACCAACGAAAGCAACTGAAAAAATTGCAGGTGCATCACAAAAAGCAGTAGAGATTCCAAGAGAGCTGAAAAAGGTCTGCTGAGGAAACAGGAACTGGACCAAAAAAAATCAATAGAGTCTACAACAGAGTTGAAAAAACCAGCTAAAGAAAGCAAAATAGCATCACAAAAAACAGTAGAGATTCCGAGAGAACTTAAAAGGTCAGCTAAAGAAAAAGGAATTGGATCAGAAAAATTAATAGTCTGCAACAGAATTGAAACAAACAGCTAAAGAAAGCGAAGCAACGTCACAAAAACAAGTAGAGATTTCGAGAGAACTGAAAAGGCCAGCTGAAGAAATAGGACTTAGATCGGAAATATATACATTTAGATGTGTAGCTAGTTTACAAAAGTGATTTGTTAGCGTCACTGGGCATTGCCCTACTTTGTATTCAAGCCCTTAACCTCTTAAAGTTAACGAAAAACATGAATACACCACACCATCAGTTGTTTGTATGAAATTCTTAGTCCTATTACAATTTAGTGCAACCGAAAAGATTTTACGATCTTAGCATATTCAGGTTTTTCAATTTACTTTCGCACAGGGCCCTGAAATCTCAGGGCCGGCGCTGATGTAGCACATAAGGCAAATGAGGGAGCTATTGAGGTGAAAAAGCCGATTGAAGAAATTGTAAATGTGGCAACAAAAGCAACGGAGGCTGCTCCTGAATTAAAAAGAAACCAACTACTCAGGCTACTGCAGAATTGAAAAAAACCAGTTGAAGAGATCAAAACTTGATAAAAACTTTAGTGAAGATATGGAAAATGTATCACGAACAGAAAGCAAGGTAAGCAAAGTATACATTCCACGAAAAATATATTTTTCTTCTTCTTGGTGAATAAGCAAACATTTTACAAACCTCGTTATTCTACAAACCTCATATATAAGCAACTATTATTATAAATATAACTCACATTTTCACAACGTTAATTTTGTTCTCTCTAAAAGCTAGAAGAGAGGAATCTCATATTCATTGAGTTTTCGTGACTAACAAACGCAAAACTTGTTAAATTGAACAGGTACTAATGAATTTGATGATCGAGTAGTCGTGACAAGGAATTCCAGGACAAATTAGAAGAAGTTAGTCTGTAGAAGAGGTGGATAACCGTGACTTATCATCCGTTGTTCCCTTTTTTTTCTAAAAAAAAAATATTAAAAAGTAATGTAATGATTCGCGTAACCGCTGAAGCATAAAAATAATAATATGATGTTCAATAACAGTTGACCAGATTCATTTGGCTCTCCAAACGATTAGAGTAGGAAACCTTTGTGTGTTTCAAATATTTGAAACATATCAATTTTCTTTTGTCTTCCCCTTTTTTGAGAACTCAATATGAATGTATCTACTTTGTTGAATTCGGATAAATTTATACCTCATATTTGATCACACAAGAAAACTTATACATTGTAAAACAAAAACCTTTTTTTGAAACCTCAAGAGGGAGGGTAGAGGTTAAGAGACGTGTACGTGTTTTTTGGATAGATATTCTAATATGTAGTCCAAAATACCAAGAGAGAAATTCAAGCTTGAGTGCTAATGAGGTACATTGTCATAGCTAACTTGACTACGCCGATGTATGCAACAGACGTGCTAAAATCACTAGCCAATATCTATTATGAATGGTAGATGCGCAAGTTACCCCCAAAATTTGTTGACAAACAATTGACTAATTATGAATGGTAGATGCGCCAGTTACCCCCAAAAATTTGTTGACAAACAATTGACTAATAAGCTTAATATAGTAAGCGACATCCACAATCACAAGAAAGTTAGATTTAGACAAAGCAAGAAAGCTGGTGACATCCTCCACACAACAAAAGGCCACTCCTATTCAATTAAGTAGGTAGTAATATAGTTACGTGGAGTACTGTCTCAAAAGTTAAAAAGACTTTTAGGTATCGTTTGGTATGCAGACGGGACGGGACAGGACATGACGGAATAGAGAGGGAGCAAAGATGCCCTCGGATGAAAACAAGGAGGAAGGAGACGGAGATGTTATAATTTTGTGTTCCACGGATGTGGAACGAGTGGTTCCAGGAGGGTGAGGCGGAACGAAAAGTCACCCAAAATTCGTCCCGTAGAACAGCGCGTTCCATCCGTTTTAGGCGCACCAAACGTGGGACGGAACGCCTCGTCCCACTCCGTTCCGCCCCATCACATCCCACGTACCAAACGGTACCTATGTAACGCGATGTCACATACTATTGTGTGCAAATTTTAAGAAGTTTTTTTTAGCTAAAATAGTTTTTGAAGTTGATATAATTTCTCATTTTGATCCTGGAAATTTGAAATCGATATAAATGGTCCATGAGTTTGTCCATCATCATCATTTTGATCATTCTGTGAAAAAATATGTTTAAAAGACCGATAATGACAAAAATATCATCAATTTAATAAACAATGAGCCAACTGAATTTGACAAAAATTAAGGATAGTTTTGTCATTTTATCCTTATTTAATGGATGACAACTTAAGAGTATTTTTGCATTTTATCTTTATTTAATGGATACTTTTTACAAAATGAGCAAAATGATTGATGTTTGACAAACTTAGGAATTACTTCTATTGATTTTAAATCTTAAAAACAAAATTGCTGATTTCAAATTTCAAGGATCAAAATAAAATGTTATGTCAATTTCAATAACTATTTTAGATAAAAAGATATTGGGTAAATTACATAATAGCCCCTCAGGTTTGAGCTCTATTGCAATCTCATACAACATCTTTAAAACATTTCACTTTCATACCTCAAGTACTATTTTATTTCAATTTCATACAACCGTTAGATTTTCCATCCATGGATCTGTTAAATGCTGACGTGGCTGCCAAATGTCTGCCACGTGGCAAATAAAATAATTTTTTATTTTTTATTTTTAAAAAAAAAATCTGCCACTTTTTTTTTTTTCTTCTTCTTCTCCCTCCTCCTCCTCTTTCTTCTTCTCTTCTTCTTCTCTTCTTCTTCTTCCTCCTTCTTCTTCTGGGTTCGGTCCCTTTCTTTTTTTTTTTTTTTTTTTCTCTTTCTTCTTCTTCTCTTTCTCTTTCTTCTTCTTCTTCTTCTTCTTCTTCTTCTTCTTCTTCTTCTCTTTCTCTTTCTTCTTCTTCTGGTTCGGACCTTCTTCTTCTTCTTCTTCTTCTTCTTCTTCTTCTTCTTCTCTTTTTTTTTAAAGAAAAGGACCGAACCCAGAAGAAGAAGAAAAAAAAAAAAAAAAAAAAAAGGTCCGAACTAGAAGAAGAAGAAAGAGAAAGAGAAGAAAAAAAAAAAAAAAAAAAAAGGGACCGAACCCAGAAGAAGAAGAGAAGAAGAAAGAGGAGGAGGAGGGAGAAGAAGAAGAAGAAGAAGAAGAAAAAAAAAAAAAAAAAAAAAAAGGTCCGAACCCAGAAGAAGAAGAAAGAGAAGAAGAAGAAGAAAGAGAGAGAAGAAGAAGAAAGAGAAAAAAATAAATTAAAAAAAATTATTTTATTTGCCACGTGGCAGACATTTGGCAGCCACGTCAGCATTTAACAGATCCATGGATGGAAAATCTAACGGTTGTATGAAATTGAAATAAAATAGTACTTGAGGTATGAAAGTGAAATGTTTTAAAGATGTTGTATGAGATTGCAATAGAGCTCAAACCTGAGGGGCTACTATGTAATTTACCCAAAGATATTTATATATGATTGATTTAAGATACCGTGATGCGCGTCGGTGATGGAAAATTGGTGGCTTCCAGACAAGCGATGACATTGTACGTAATAATATGCTGCAATGCAACTCTACCGGCTAAAATTGGTCAAATTTACTTGTAACACTCAGAGTTGCATACCTGATCTGTTCAGCTGAAGCTAGGAAGAAGAAGGAAGAAGAAGAAGAGCTTAAGCTGAGCTCAAAGATGGACAAAGTCAACGACTTGAATTGCAAATACAGAAACCCGAATGAACCCATTGAAGCTCGAGTCAAGGACCTCCTTTCTCGCATGACTTTGAGAGAGAAGGCCGGCCAGATGACCCAAATCGAGCGCCAGGTCTCCACCCCAGAAGCCATCAGAGACTTCTCCATCGGTACCCCATGGCTTGAACTTTAACATGCATGTCTTTACTTTCTTTCACGCGTTTCATAAAGAATCTGGAGGGCAATATCTGCGTTTCTATCATGCAGGGAGTATACTCAGTGCTGGAGGCAGTGTGCCCTTTGAGAATGCCTTATCAAAGGACTGGGCAGATATGGTCGACGGGTTTCAGAGGTTGGCACTTGAAAACAGGCTCGGAATACCGATGATATATGGGATTGATGCGGTTCATGGGAACAACAGTGTATATGGTGCCACCATATTCCCTCACAATGTTGGTCTTGGGGCATCCAGGTTAGCTTCATTCACTGGTTTTTGAGTTCAAAGTTGTAATTGATCCAATTTTTTACTTCTTGTTGCTGCTTTGTTTGGTTACTAAGAAAATGTTGGAAAAGAATTGAAATTTATCATTTATGTTTTGAATCCCTACTCATTACTCAAAAGGTTACAGTTACGTTAATTACTGGAAGTTGAATGGCAAGAACATGGACCCAAGATTTCATCTTTTCTGGAACAGCAATTTAGTCATATATTTATAATGCTGCTCAAACTGAGATTGTGAATCCCACGTCGGAGAAATAAAGCCTTGCATAAAAGTTTAAAAGATCTTGGGTCTCTCCGCCCGCCAATTGGTTTTGCGTTGGATGCTCGTATGGGATTAGAGCAGGCTACGTGTTAGGTATTTGGTTGGAGTGACGCTACACATGAGGGGGAGTGTTGAGAATACAATTCCCACATCAGAGACTTGAAGTCTTGCCAATTGGTTTTGAATGGAATGCTCACATTCTAATAGCTTGTAGAGCGTAACCACCAATTGGTTGGTGGCTATTTCTATGTTCTCTTTGTCCTTTTAATTTGATTTCCTTGTAGCGGTTGATATTCGTGTTGCCATTCAGTTAAAAAGAATGATATAAAGAAAGAAAAAAAGAAACCCAGAAGGAAAAAGTGGGGTTAAATTACTAAATTATAGATACAAGTTCTGTTTTAGTCCTGTATTTCCCCTCATCTTATATGAACTGCGTGACAGAGATGCTGATTTGGCTGAAAGGATTGGTGCTGCAACTGCTCTTGAAGTCAGGGCCAGTGGCATTCACTATACTTTTGCTCCCTGTGTTGCTGTATGTCACGAGGGACATATGTTTGTTATTACAATAAGACTGATGAAATTAAATGTATTAGTCATGCAATTCACTTGAATGGGTTCTGACAGGTTTGCAAAGATCCCAGATGGGGAAGATGCTATGAGAGTTTCAGTGAAGACACTGAAATTGTTAGAAAGATGACTACCGTTGTTACAGGCTTGCAGGGGCAACCACCTGAAGGACATCCAAAGGGCTACCCTTTTGTAATGGGAAGGTAAGTAGAAGTTGTCTGTTAATAAATTTCCATGTATACGTCTTTCATCAAACATGTTGCATCTTTGCCTGAATTCAAGAGGGAAGAAGAAAAGGGAAAAAAAAAATACTTGCTGGAGATTCACATAGACACTGATGAGATCATTTCCTGAAAACTCATCTCCTTTGTTCTGTGTATTAATTGTATCTGAAGTTATGTCAAGATGCTTTCACATAGTTCAATTATCTTAGATATTTATAAATTGTACTCATTTTCTCATCTTTCTTGTTAACATATTCATACCTTGATTTTGTATTCCATTACTAAGTCAGATATAACTTGCTCTTAAAGATTATAAATTATTTTTTAAATTCCATGTTCTTTTTATTCCAGAAACAAAACTATTGCATGTGCCAAGCATTTTGTCGGAGATGGGGGTACACATAAAGGTCTAAACGAGGGGAATACCATATCATCTTACGAGGACTTAGAGAGGATTCATGTGGCACCATATCTGGACTGTATTTCTCAGGGAGTTTCTACTGTTATGGCATCCTATTCCAGCTGGAATGGAAGTAAATTACATGCTGATCGTTTTCTCCTGACAGAAGTATTGAAAGATAAGCTAGGATTTAAGGTAAAGAACCCATATAACATGCACCTGTAAGAGCTTTTGTTATAATCATAGATTCTATAAAGAAATGTGACACTGCACATTTTGCTTGCTCATTGCTAGCTTTCTGGGCTCTTGATATGCTTCCTACTGATCAATTTGATGCAACTTTGCTAACATTAGAATGATATAGTGAAATTCAAATTAATTAAAAGAGGCACATTTTTATTGGTATTAGATGTGACTGTCAGATTTTGCGTGGTTTTTTTAAAGTAGTTTCTCTAACATTAAAAGGCGGGATGTCAGATAAATAACAGTGTTTTTTCTGCTGCAGGGTTTTGTGATTTCTGACTGGGAAGCACTTGACCGACTTTGCGAACCTCAAGGTTCAGACTATCGTTTCTGCATTTCATCTTCCGTTAATGCAGGAGTTGACATGGTAGACATTGAACTTTAAGTTCAATTTGTTTGTTTCAATCCTTGCTTGGCACTTCTTTTGTCTGATTGACAAGGTATGTAGGTGATGGTGCCTTTCAGATATGAACAGTTTGTGGAGGATTTGGTATATCTGGTGGAACATGGGGAGATACCGATGTCCAGGATAGATGATGCTGTTGAAAGAATACTGAGAGTGAAGTTTGTTGCCGGTATTTTTGAGCATCCTTTCTCCGATAGATCCTTGCTAGACATAGTTGGTTGCAAGGTAAGTTCATAGTGTCTTGTATTCACCTCATAGAAAATCACATGCTTCGCGTTGCTCATTGAGCATATTCTATTTTAAAAATATTACTCTTATTTGAGGCATTTTGGACCTTGTAATGCTTTAAATTTAGCAACAGTTATACAAGAACTTTCCCAATCGATTTGATACCTGAGATGCAGTTTTTACTGTTACTGTTTTTCTACAGCTGCATAGAGATCTAGCACGGGAAGCAGTTCGCAAGTCCTTGGTTATGTTGAAGAATGGAAAGGACCCAAGGAAACCTTTTCTCCCATTAGATAGAAAAGTAAAAAGAATACTTGTTACTGGAACACATGCCGATGATCTTGGATATCAGTGTGGAGGATGGACAGCTACTTGGGATGGTCGCAGTGGCAGGATCACAATTGGTATGAAATGTGATGTGCCCACCGTTTGAATAATTGAAAAGGCTATAGGTTGATTGTTATAATCAATTATTAATGTGATTATATATAACTTCACTAGACGAGGACAGTAGGATTTTAACTTTCATACAGATAGTTTTCGATAAGTTTTCTGTTTTGAGTTATTGAACTGAAAATCTGCTTCTTGAATAACTAATGCAAAGAAGAGACATTCTCTTTTCTTGTCACTGGGGAATCTGGTAATGTATTACTCCTAAATCATTGTATGCTCCCACGGTCTTGGCCCACAGTTTTCTTCGGGGGTGAAGAAACAATGAAAACTTTCCTCTGCTCCCTAGTTAGGTTCTATTGTTTTTCAACAACATAGTTAAATCTTATGCTGAAATTTTGTAGAGAACAAGGAATTCTTAGATTGTATATTTTCATGTTAATATCTTATACTGTCGCCTTGATTGCACAGACACACTTAACTAATAAGTGATTTACATGTGAAGGCACAACCGTCTTGGAAGCTATCGAGAAGGCAGTTGGAGACGATACAGAAATTATTTATGAGCTATGTCCGTCGACAGAGACCTTAGCACGCCAAGATATCTCTTTTGCAGTCGTAGCTGTTGGTGAAGGTCCATATGCGGAATTCAGGGGTGACAATTTAACGCTTGTGATCCCCTTTAATGGAGCTGATGTTATAAGCTCAGTTGCTGACAGATTCCCTACGCTGGTGATTCTGATATCTGGAAGGCCCTTAACTTTAGAGCCCCAACTCTTGGAAAAGATGGATGCTCTTGTCGCTGCTTGGTTGCCTGGTAGTGAAGGAGAGGGAATTACAGATGTTATCTTCGGAGATTATGACTTCGAGGGTAGACTACCAGTTTCATGGTTTAAAAGTGTTGAACAGCTTCCCATGAACGCCAGAGACAACTCATATGACCCTTTATATCCTCTTGGCTTCGGGTTGACTTACAATAAGGGAAGGTCCTTGCACTAAAATCATTCGATGACTGAGACCGTTCTCAAGAGTAGACTGAGTTTCCTGAGTCTATTTTAGCAGAACCACCGTTCAGGAATAATTTCCACCTAGATGTCAAATGTCTCTGTACTTATTGAATGTATGAATTTATCCTGTTCTTTTCTTATGTTACCTTATTACCATGCCGCTTGTTCCTTGTCATTATAGTCAGCTGGCATGAAGGGTTGGCTGTGCGATGTTTTCTTAGAGCGGATACAAGTTGTACTATCAGATCAATGTACAATGTCAATTTGAAATTCGGTTCATTACAATAAAGAGATAGAAGGACAAGGTTTCCAGTCTCATATTTGCCAACTAAAGCTGCGGATCCCAACTGATATTGACAATGGTATGTCTTTATCTATTATACTGTTTTTCTTGTCCAGGTATGCCTCAACTTCTACTCCGTAATCTGTTCAACTGTTTCTCCGATTCTTATTACTCACACGGAAATGAAACCGTTTAATCTGTGATTACATTAACTAATGTTGTTCAGATATGATGCATCTTCTGCTTTCCGACCTTCAATATTCTTTACTTTGATATGTAGAAATAGGTCCCCCCACAAGAGATTATTCCCAGATATCTCCGGGGGGCCACTGAAGTGAAGCATCATAGAGAATCAAACCCTACAAAAACTCCTCTCATATCTTTTCTTTTGATGTATGAATATCTAGCCCTTTCTTAGCAGGGATCCCGTTTTACTGTAGCAAAAACCGGACCTAGGGTCCATAGGGAATTCTGGAGTGCATTTTAGCTACTAGCAATTTGAGAGAGAAGAATCAGAATACAAGTTGAGAAAATGGAGAGAAAACAAGATGGCCGAAAGTAGAAGTACGGATGGTGCGATACTATATGTATGTGGTTAGAATTAGTTTTTGAGATGTTAATCAAACTAGGAATAAAGTGGTATAGGATGCTTTCCTCTCCAAGTTGCAGAAAGGGTTGGAAAAAGATGGTGATTAGTTTGTCATTTTACTGTGGAGAAACCCAATTGTCAATGACTATATTGCCCGAGTTGGTCTGGATTCTTTACTTCATACACAGGGTTGAGTAGAACAGTATCTCATTGACCGAGAAAAATATATTTGGCACGGTCACGCAATAAGTAAGATAGAAGGGGTATCTTTCCCGTTACACCCAAGATTTTGCCCTGACACGAGGGTGTAACCCTAGTATGCCTATCTCGAAAATGGAACAAAGTGAAAAACAGCACAGTGCAACTAGTGCCATTTGTTTATTGTTTTGCCATTTTGTTTAACTGCATGCTCTGCAATAGCAAGTTTCCTTTCATATAAAGTTGAAGTTTCACGTAGTAAATCCCCTGAAGTTGTTTTTGGTTTTTCTTGTTTTCTCTCCATCGATTCTCTCATCCTTTTTCTTTAACCATCTGTTGGAGAAAAGTAACGCTTCGGAATGTCTACTATATGATCTGCACATCGATATTAGAAATCTGCTGAGAGATCACACATAGATAGGCAGGGTGTTCAACGATGAAGAAGAGATGTTTCATGTTCGATTAGGGGTGAATGTTACGGACTGGAACACTACACCGGATAGGAATGAGTTCGATCAATTCATGGGTTCACGAGGTTAGGAAAATGGTATCACCTAACAAGTTGATCTTTTTGGGTTTGGGTGGCAAACATCCATGCCATGACATTACCTTTGCATGGTTATGGATCATTAGTCCAATGCGGAAATTAGTTCCACAAAAACCTTGTTACGAGGGAGAAAAAACTTTAATACGAGCATCCAGATCACGTGACTCGTCACCTATATTTTAACTCTCACCCAATGAACGTGTCCTAAACCCCTTGGTCTGCCAATGTACCATAGTAGTGCGACAACCTTATTGAATGCTCCCTCGTTCTAAGGATACAACGACAACAAAGTTTTATCCTACTAATTGGGGTTGATTGTATGAATTCTATCCTGCCATTGCGTTTGGTTTTGCGCCAAATGTTCCGTTAGCTCTAAGTGCTCCATGTCTTTTCTTAAAATCTCTTTCCAAGTCTTCTAAAGTCTTCCTCCATCCTTTTTTCCATGAGCCCCTATCTCCATAATTGCATTTTCTAACCAGAGTATCTGCATATCTTCTATTCACATGTCCAAACCACCTTAATCGATTATCTATCGTCTTATCTTCAATTGTAGCTACTCTTACTACCTCGGATATCCTCGTTCTTAATTCTATCATTTCTCATGTGGGCACATATCCAACGAAGTATTATCATCTCCACTACACTCATATTTTGCACGTGTGATGCAAACTCAGCTTCCAAAATATGCTTGTACTGTCATTGAACATTATGCAGCTAAATAGTAGGTAATAATTGCTAGGTTGTCTTACCATATGGCATTGCATATTACTAGTTCAAAGTAGCACTTAATTAGAAGCAAGATTCTTCTTCCAAATAAATAAAAGAAGAAAGTCAAAAGGAAAATATATTACAAGTCAATCATATCCCCACCAAAAGAGAATCTCAAATTACGTAATGAACTATACAAAATCAAGTAAACAAATTTTGTAAAAAAATTGGTGTTACAAATTCCTCGTCATTATATATATATATATATATGAAATTATAATAATAATAATGCAGACTCAGAGAAACAAGGGTTAAGAAGTCTTTCTGCCAATAAAAAGATACTTAATTTGTCTCCAAATTCTGTATCATGATCACAAGTTGAGTCTAAGATCTGATTAGAGAACAATTTAATCTCTTTTAACATTATTTAGTTGGTAGGTGCCGTACACTTGGAATCACAAAACCACCATCGTCAAAATTCCAAATCCAGCACTGAAAACATGAACCACAAATTTATAGAAACTTACCAAACCAAATCTGCTCTGTATCTTGTTCTGTGCTGTATATTATTATATAATGGACCACTAATATTGGCTCCTTTCAATTAACGAGTCGTTCATCGATAACTTAAGTTATCGGCTGATACATATACTAAACTGACTTATTAAAAAGAAAAATTTATATTCACGTGTCAAACTGTGATTTGCTTGTGAAACTCCTTCCCTAGAACGAGTCGAGTATTTTCCGAGCTTAATTAAATCATTAATCATCACTCCTAGACTACTAGAAGGGGATCTTCTTTCCTAATTAGAAGAGGATCTCACAGAAACATTGCCAGAAAAGTGATTAAAGAAGCATAAGATGCTTGAGTTAGTGCAGGGAAGAGTCAGCATTTAATCAAAGCTTTTGGACTTTGAAGGTCATGGCTAGTCAACTTGCCCATTTTTTGAACCAAAGTAGTGAGACAGTCTAAAAAGAGTTAAAAGTAGGCTGTCTTACTTACCAATTACCATCGAATTCCAAACATAAGTGCTCTATGACTTGGCCTATTTGAATTCAAAACCCAGCATCCAGTGCCTTTCTTTACCCTTTTTTTTCCCTGGTGGAAAGCAACAAGTCTGACTGCATAGTCTAAAGACTAGTTAGGGAAGATTTGGATTAGGGAAGTGATTTCCGCAACGTCTTTTCTCCCCCGAACAGATAAAGCGTAATGTGCGATGCTCATAGATTATTTGATTGCATAAATCAAAGGAGAATCAATGGCAAAAATAAACGAAATTGTGCAGAAGGAGAAAATGAGTAAGCGGGAATCATTCTCTTTAAATTATTCCAAGCAGTCAAAACACGATGTGAGATGCTCGTAGATTTTTCAACCATTTTAATTTTTCCCGTATTCTGTTAAGTGGCAAAGTTTGAGCCTTTGTGGCAAAAATAGAAGTCCTAGACATTTGACTAAAATTCAAAGGGTAGAGAAAAACTAAAGCTTGGAAGATCCCCGTGCGTATTAAGTTAATCATGATTAGTACTAATCCTGGTCATAAGATTCATAATTAATATGCAGGTGAGATGCTAAGACGTACTAATTATGCTTTCACTATTTGATTAAAGATGCTTTATCTTCACTGAGATGCGATCTGATCTGATGTATTATCTCCCTCCTGCATTCCATTCTTCACTAGAGGAACCATTTTTAAGGTCTCAGATAAAGAACAGTCAAACCGCTCAGCTTAGCATCTTGCTTTAAGATAAGATCCTTAAGCCGGGAGAAAATATTCAGTAAGGCAACCTAATCGGTCAGCTGATTCGGCCACTCTCACAAAAGGCCGGTGTACATTGGAAGTATAACCTATGTGGGATTCGATGTGGGCCTCGGCCTCGTCCCTTTGAGAGTGTGTGACTCAAGTGGTGCTGATCAAATTGCCCTACCTAAGTTTTTCAGGAGTTTTAACAAAACACTCCCAGTACTGTTCACTTTTAACGAAAAACCACATTTTTACCTTTAACTGGCACTATTAACTATACCTTTAAAAATGGCTTTTTGTTAAAAGAGAAGTTTTTTTGAACTTTTCGTTAATTTTCCTAAGTTTTTCTCGCAAACCGAATTCCAGAAAGTAAAATCAATCTCTCTCTCTCTCTCTCTCTCTCTCTCTCTCACTCTCATCCATGCTCTTGTTCATCATTTAGATGCCTTATGCAATAATTCACCACTACCTTATCACATAACAGAATATGAAATCCAGAGTGGGGCAAGAACATCAAATCCATAGGGTTTGAGATGCTTCAACTTTCATAATTTGAAATTCCAAGAAAAAACTTGGATCCTGTTCCCCTCAAATACTGCTTGGCTAACTCAAAGTTCTGAATAACATATTTACATTAGACCATGAAAATAGAGCTCAGATCAAGCTAAACTAATGAACTAAAAGACCATATGACGGCATGTGAAGCTGCAGAGGATTGAGGACAGGAGAGCTGCCGCTGCTAGATCATCCGTGCGGGTAGTGCTGCGAGGATTGCATCTGGAAACCCAAATTCTGCGGTCCATAGTACGAATTATTAGCAGCACCTTTGTGCATATCCTGCCCCTGCATTTTTAGTCCATATGAACTAATCCCATAAGGATGGGAAGACATGAACATATTTCCATGCCCTTGATTAAAACCCATGTTTACTCCACCGCCTTGCGGCTGATGCCACTGAAATGGAACCCTTGCGGTGGCAGCAGAATTCGGATGCTGAGGCAGCTCTGGAGAGATAGGACTTTTGTTGTCTGGAGACGGAGTCCTCATGTCGTTGAGATTGACAGTTGTTATGTCATGGATACTGGCTCTTCGCTTGTCCTTGCCCCCGGAAAGCTGCCTGATGAAGTACTTCTGTGCATGACTAGCCACCTGAGTAGGTGTTCGTGTCACCACAAAATTCCGCGAGATGTTCCTCCAGTCCCCCTTGCCATACTTCTTCAGCCCCATTAGGAACAGCCTGTGCAGAATCATCAAAATATCATGTCAAAACAATGTCTGAAAAATTCTTAACCAATATAATTTTCATCAGAATTTCGACATCTTAGCTAACCTTCATACGCAATACCGAATTTATATCAAAATTTCACACATGTTGTTGATCATATACTCGAAAAAAGTTAAAACTTCAATCCAATTTACTTCAACAGATCAAAATGTTATTACATTCTCAATTGTACATTGGAAAACTTACTTGTGTTCTTCCTCAGTCCACGGAACCCCCTTCTTTCTTTCGTGATCCGAAGGGCGATTCGACGAAGATCTCTTGCCGCCAAACCCGTAAGCCTGCTGTTTGAACCCATCATAGCCGCCATGTCTGTTCACCCACTCCAATGTGAATGGAGAGGTGCTGTATCCCGGAATCGGAACTAGCCCTGCTTCTATCTGGCCAACATCAGCTTCCAATTCCTCGTACTGCTTCTTCACGTCCCTCACCGTCTTCCCCGGTATCATAGCCGCCACCTGGTGCCACCGGTCCGGCGTGTCCCTGTCGTACACCGCCAGGGCGTTTTCGAACATTTTGTTCTCCGCCGAAGTCCATCTCGCGCTCTTGCTCTCTTCGACAAGCCAATTCGAAGTCGAAGAGTAGGACGAAGGGGAAAGAATCTCCATCTCAAACTTCATATGATCGAATTAAAGAGCTCCAATTCACACTAACATAACGAAAAACTTGAAGAATTTGGAGAAAAAGAGCAAGAGAAGGAGAACCCTTAAGAGGAAATGCAGAGAGAGAGGGGTGGAGATTTCAGAGTGGTGAAATGTGTTAAATCAAGGGGCATTCTGAAAGGAATCAGAATACCTTTTCTCTGAGGAATCCAGAAAAGAACCCAACTTTTCGAAATCGAAAATGAAATCTTGAAAACCAAATCAAGAAGCCAAATTAGTTTAACTCGCTCCAAATCCAAAAACCCCAAAAACCCTAATGGGATCTGAACCCACGGAAGCTTCAAAGATCATAGACAGAGAACCAAACTGAAACCGTTTTCAGAAAATGGAAGTTGGGATCTTGGGCAGGATTTAAAAACAGGAAAGCTCACTTGTATCTGCAAGTTCTTGTTCTTTCTTCTCCTTCAAATTCTAACACATCCCAATTAGGAAAGACAGAGAAACTGAAAAGAAAGGGGAAAACCCAATTGGGGAGTAGAGTGAGAGGGGCTCTGAATTTGAGAGCAGGAGTGAGAAGGAAAAGTAGGGAAAGGTTTCTTCTTTCTTCCTTTTTTTCTTTGAGGCCCTCTCAGCAACAAAGAAAAGAGAACAAAGAAAAAACAAAAGTGTAGTGTTTGAGCTATGAATGGAAAAAGAAAACCATAGGGAGCTCAGATAAAAGCAAAGCTTCAAGAAATGAATCTAAAATCTTGAGAGAGAGAGTATGAAGGTGGGTGGCTGTGATTGGAGGGTAAGGTGTTTGTAGATACTTCAAATTATGAAAAAGTTCCCTCTTATTATAATGCACACTCACTCTGATTTTTGGGTTTTTTTTATTGGTTTGAAGGTCAAATTTCCTTCTTAATTTTGAGCAGTGAGGAAACAATGGGTTGGCAACTGATGATGATTGATGGAAGTTCACCCTGTAATAACTTGTCTATTGCAAAAAAAAATTTGATAAAACTGTCTGACACATTTTTAGAAACAAAACTTTAATACGGTTTTGTGAGAGCAGGCAGGTGACACTTTTATTGAGAATTCCAAAAGCATCACCAGGGGAGTGTGCAAATTAAATTAGCAAAATTGTGTTATAGGAATCTATGTTCTTTTCTGGGAGAGTGCTATAATTGCCTACTTCTTTGCTCATTCCCTTTGATAAGTTTTTGTGTAAGAGCATCTCCACCCTTTAGTGGAAGGCAAAGGTAAGGACATGTAAGTTGCCTTACTATTCACTTTGAATAGTACTTGTTCTTATGCAACTCCACTTGTTTGACAAGGGTAACGACAAGGGCACAGGCAAGTACTATTCACTTTTTTTTTTTTGACATTTAAACGAGTGTTTAATTCTAATAAATTATTCCAAATACAAGCCAAAAGCATAGCATAATCTAGGAGATAAAATCAATATGGCTCGGTCCGTCTTCCCTTGAAGTGTGGAATTTCCTTATCTTCTGCAAGAAATGTCAAATGGCTTATTCCCATGCTCTTAGTGCCACTAGCATAAACTCCTTCTGCTTTTTCAAGGGCTTATTCCCATACTTTCAAATCTTTATGTAGATGTTTGTACCTACTCGATAGAGATTGCTCGGTTTGGATGTGCCTTAAATTAGAAAGTGGAAAACAAATATGGAAGAGTGTAGTAAAAATGAATATTGATGATTGAGTATTTATAGAACGGCAATATAAAAAATTCTAATTTTTTTCATTTTTCAGATGTTTTTTAATAATTTGTTTCAATTTTTTCTAATTTTATTTTATTTTTTAACTTTGGATTACTTGCTGCCGTTGATTTTCAAATTGATTTGAAATCAAAGGCACCATATTGTGCCACATGTCGCAATGGTATTATTTTTAATTTGTTTTATTGTTGGAAATCCAATGGTCCATCATCTAATCGTTGGAAATCCAACAGTCCACAAAGCCCCACGTCAATAGCTGTTGGAAAGGTCTCTGATTTCGAGTCAGTATCCACTTGGATCCTCTTTGTGAGGATCCTGGAGATCTGTGAATCATGTCCGTTCATCGTATATCGTGTGGTCAGAAATCATTTTAAATATTTTTATTTAAAAATAAACATAAACAGTACTTGATAAAAACTGACCGCATAATTTACGATGAACGGACACGATTTACAGATCCCCAAGATCCTCACCAAAAGGATCCGAAGAGGATCTTGTTGGTCTAATTTCTACAACAGCAGGGCCCACTGTTGCAATTTTTGTTGGCCACTCTCTTTTTTGGGTTCGTGTGTTACACGTGCCTGATAGAAAAAAAAATTTAAAAATTGTGCGCTGACGTCAGCTTACCCGAAAGTAGTAGGCCGGGCTTGAGAAGGTTGGGCAATTGGGCTGGCAGTGGTTGGCCACCACTTGCGTTTGCATTATTGGATTGCTGGGGAAGGTTTCTTGGGTTGGAGTTAGAGCGCAATATTGTTGTCTTCTTCCTTACCTTCCACCAATTAGTGGAAATACTCTAAATGGCTAGGAAAATCATGTTTGCCTATTGGACTCACCGCTAACATGTAGGCTAGTAGCGTATCTTTGAAAGTAAAACACGAAATTCCGTTATTGTTTGGAATGTGACCATAGCTTACAAAAATTATAGGCAAGTCCTTCGCAAGAAGCACGCGACCCTTGTATTTAGGTCTTATTAGACTCCACAATATTCTCATAGTATGAAAATTGACATTGTCTAACAGCCCTAACGAATTTTTCACTATGTTGGATGTCAACAGCAGCCAATTTGATCCCAATCGCTTCTTCAAAACCAACCTTAAAAGAAAGACTTTTTTATTCTTTTGAAAAAAAAAAAAAAAATCTTTTGATATAGTCGCCTTATTTTTGAATTTTTTAGATCAAACATCTATAACTTTTAGTGATTTTATTTATTTTTTTTTTGTCATCATTTTGGTGCTATATGGACATTATATTGTAACAAATTTCCTATAATATAGTTTTTTTATTACACTCTCCTCCGTTAGAGATAATTGTAAAAAAAAAAAAGTTGGTTAAATTCAATTTATTTTCACAATAATGCTACAATTTAGCAATAATTATCTACGATTTGAGATATTTTCTTTCCAAAATAGTTTAAAATATTTTTAAATCCCCCAAAATCAAACATACCGAAATAAGTTTTTCTTTTAGTACGTTAAGAGAAAATATGATTGAGAATAATATAAACGTACCAATACACAATGTGTACAAAATAAAACGTACCAAAATAAAAATAATATACCAATATTAACAATATGTATCAAATGAAACGTACCAAAATTACAAATAAACGTACCAATTAATGATTTTTGTAAATTCAAATGTACTCGCAGATAATATATACGTAATGTATTGTACCTAATAATAATTCGTCAACAACTATACTTAAAATATATATATATATATATATATATATATATATATATAATTTCACAAAAAATTGAAAAAAATTACACGGAGCTTTTATGTTGATCACCAACTATTTGAAAAAGAAAAAAACCATTTGGAAAAAGAAATAATATTAAATGTTTGCCAAAAAAAAATTGTGATTAAAAAAACATATTTGGAAGAAGAGAAAATATAGTTTAACTTTAATTACTAATATCTCCACTAAATAAGAAAAAGTGCATCATGCAGATAAAAGGATAAATTCAAAACTTATTTTAATTTTAAAAAATAGAGGTGATTATTGGTCAAAACACTTTAATCAAATTTTAAAAAGGCACAGATGTTTAATCTAAATAATATAGAAAAACTATAGTAGATTCTAATGCATGATTAATTGAAATTTAATAAAATAGTTAGATTTTTTTCATTTTTCGGTAACAGAAAGTTTAGAGGGAGATTGATTATTCTCTTTACCAGCGTTAAGGTATACCTACAATTTTGAATTGGAAAGACTTGCACGTGACTACAATCTCCTATCGTTATGAATTTACAAAAAAAAAATTATGTATCGCACATCAACAAGAACGACATAGACTCAAACTTTAGTGAAGCGACACACAAGTGAAGACGAGCTTACTAACTAAGCCAATTTCTACTGCTGAGATAAGAAATCCTTTTCAAACTCTTTGTACAGTTGCAACTTGAGGGAGTAGGGGGCCCTCATGTGGTTTTTCCTCCGGGCTAATTGAGAATAAACGTACCAATACACAATGTGTACAAAATAAAACTTACCAAAACAAAAATAATGTACCAATATTAACAATATGTATCAAATCAAACATACCAAAATTGCAAATAAACGTACCAATTAATGATTTTTGTAAATTCAAACGTACTCACAGATAATATATACATAACATATTGTACCTAATAATAATTCATCAACAACTATACTTAAAAAAACAAAAAAATATAATTTCTCGAAAAAAAATTGAAAAAAATTACATGGAGCTTTTATGTTGATCACCAACTATTTGAAAAAGAAAAAAAACCATTTGAAAAAAATGTTTGCATAACAAAAAAAAACCGTGATAAAAAAATAGTTTAATTACTAATATCTCTACTAAATAAGAAAATATACATCATGCAGATAAAATGATAAATTCAAAAATTATTCTAATTTTAAAAAATAGAGGTGATTATTGGTCAAAGCACTTTAATCAAAATTTTAAAAGGCAAATGTTTAATCTAAATGATATAGAAAAATTGTAGGGAATTCTAATGCATGATTAATTGAAATTTGATAAAATAGTCAGATTTTTTTCATTTTTCAGTAACAGAAAGTTTAGAGGAAGATTGATTACTCTCACCACCAGCGCTAAGGTATACCTACTGACACACCCCGATCCAGAGGATCAAGGCGTGCTGGCCGTCACGTGAGCGTGACGTAACCAACAGTGCGACACGGAAGCATGATAATACAAAATACGAAGGAATTTAAACCAATCTCTAGATGAACAACCTACTAGAGTAATGGGGAGTTAAGATAATACACAAATTCAGAGCATAGGTTTTAGTGCAGTCAAGTAGGACTAAAATAAAGGTACTTCACCCTCGGGTGAGTCCTACATGTCAAGAGTCTGTCAGAATGCCGGAAAAGACCTTGAGAGCCACCAACCGCTAACTAGAACCTGGAGGGGCGCAAAACAAAATGAGTGGGTCAGTAAAATCAAGATTTTTCCAAAAACATTTCATTAAAATCATTTATATCCCCTCACTGTAAAACCTGTATACTTTCCCAGAAAATAGTATATATATAAAATCATATATATATATAATCTCAAAACCCATATTCCAAATCTTTAACATTTTTCAAGAAAACATGCCATGCCATGAATCAATTTATAAATCAGGTGAATAATAAGGAATCAATCGGAGACCCTGCAGTTGGTCCTATACGATTAATTCTAAGCTCAACATTCTCACTAACCGGAGTCACCTCGGTGACCTATACGGTCTAACTCTGCAAGTCATTCGGAACTACATAAGGTAGTCTGTACGATGACATGTGTATAATTTCGCTCTAGTGCTTCTCACATCAATCAACTGTGCACATAATCTAAAATCACCCACCAGTCGGAACCCCTCTAATGGTCTGTACAACTGGCATGTCGGAACCCTCACTTGGTCTGTACGACATCCACCTACTTGGATCCAAGACGAGCGTGCGGTGTGGTGTAACTAATATAAGCACTAACACCTAGGGTGCAGGTTATGAGCTTAAACATTTCAATATCAATAATTCAATGCATAATGACTCACCTGACTTACCTGCGCCTCCACAGCACCATGCAACATGTATGCATCATATATCAATTCATGTACATATACATATATCCATTATCAAATCAAATATTCAATGTTTTCATGCATGGCAATTTAAATTCATTTTCTCATATAAAAGCATTTTCTGGGAAAACAATAGTATATAGGTAAATATGAAATCAAAACTGCCCACTCACTGATATGTCGATGGGTCGTAACCCCCGCGACGTCCCTGGATACGCTCGTCCTCGGGATACTCGTCACCTATATGAGAAACAACTAAAATAACATTATTTTTAAGCACATCGTCAACATTTCGAAATAACTTCTCATACGATGCTCAATTTGGGTATATGAATATACCACATCGACCTACTCGACGTCACGAGCGTCGGGAAATTTTTAGAAAAATTTTAGGAGCTTGCACGCGCCCCCACGCGCCAGCACAGCAACTGCCCTACGCGCAGGCCACGCGCGGCACGTGTCTCATTCTTCGCGGGGCTCGCCGGACTGAACTTTCCGGCGACCCGATTCCGGCCAAACTTCCACAGATCTAGACTTGGCAGAGGAATAGCGCGAGAAAGCTATCACCTGTATTGCAGCCAACCAACAACATATCCTCTCCGGTTATAACAAAAGGGCAAAGATCCGGCAATTTCAGCCTAGATATCTAGTCCTGAGAAAAGCCTTCATCACTGCCTGAATAAAAGGCTCCAAAAAGATTAATCTTATCTGGGAAGGTCTGTACAACGTCAACAGAGTAGGCGGAGAGGGTAGTTACACCCTCACCACCATAAACGACAAAGATGTCGACAAGCAGTGGAATGCTTACAACCTGAGAAAGTATTACGCAGAACCTCCCGCTTCACCCTAGGCCCTGCTCGTACAGAATAAAGCTTGAAGACTCAAGCAGCTCGACGAGCACTACCTCGCAAGCTGAGGACTATCCAGTTGTTATGCAATTTCTACTTTTCAGCTAAGTTCGATATCTTTTCTCTCATTTTTCAATGAAGATTTCTGAAGTTATTCATCACTTAGCTCGATCGTGTATCTGCAACAACTGTCTACTCATGCTCTCATTGAAAATCACGCCCAATCAAAGACTTATTGTAGGAATTGCGGTCCCTAGGGACTTACCATACACTCTGAACATCCAATCGTGGATTGGTCGGGCTGCCCTGGTGTAACTAGGAACACGATGGTCTATGTTGGTGTCTCTAGAACTAGCCACAATGGTCTTTTTCAAAGCTTAGCTAACTGAATGATTTTAGGCCTTTAGCTTAATCTGTGGGGACCCCGGCCTAAGAGACAAAGGAGGCACGTTGCATAACTCACTCTATGGACGGTTGCCCACAAAAATGGATCGCAGTAGAGTATCCTTGATGTGACCAACTGCTAGCAACCTTGGCTAAGCATCTTGTATGTGACCAACTAGCGATCTTTGTGTTATAGAATAGTATTCTCTCTACCCGTAAGAGGGACATCCCTTTTGAGCATCCGCAATGTGACCAGCTAGCATTCGCAGCTCAGCATCCATGGTGCAACACATAGGTGATCTTTGTGAGGATATGGAATTCTAGCTCCGGCTACACACACAGGGTTTATGTGGTTAAGCATCCTTGATGTGACCAACTAGCGTATGCAGCTAAGCTTCTTGTATATGACCAACTTACGATCTCTGCATATCCCTAGAATCCTAAAACCATTGCCAATTCAACAAGCAGCCTACCGTTTCTGGAAGATTGTTTACGATACACCCTTTGAGTAGTTAATCGCTTAAACTTATACTACCGCACAATCTTGTGAAAGATTAACAGGTTAGCGCACATATACACTGCCTAGCACAGAATAACCTCTAAGTTCACACTGATTCCTAACGTACTGGGCTACTTGCTACATAGCCTACGAAATTGTTTACATAAGTGCAAAATGCTTTTTTGAACCACTGCCCACGAAATTCCATAGAACCATGCACTTTCGATGCGAAAGGGTAGAGAATTTCATGTCTGATCAACCTTTAGTATGTTGTGATGCAGGCCATGCATCTCAAATGATTAAAGAAATGATGACCAACTAAGCAACATGTGGTCAGGGGCAACAATGTGAGACAAAGCTCAGCAGTTCAACGCCCTAGAAGATTAAAGTTAACAACCGAGCGGTCATGTAAACTCACCTACTTCTGTAAGTAAGGCACTTGGTTATTAACCCTCTGGCTAACAGCTTTGCAGAGGTCGTACGCCTAGATTAGCAGTTACATAAACCATGCAAACCCTTCTACTTATTAAAATGTAGCACACTTCGCTAACAACCTTGTGGTTATAGATCAAGTGGACCACCGATATGATCCATGCAACTACAGAAGTCATTCAACCCTACAAGTTAGAAGTTTCAAAAGATGCCTCAAGTAAGCGAAGTTCGCACTAGACAACCCAAATTTGGAGCCTAAAGCAATGGGGATGGGCTTAACTGCTTTGTTCAAACCAACCTGCTCAATTGTTCATTCTACGGCTAAAGCTTGAAGCAAAGCAAAGAGACAAAGATGAAATAAAGTGAAGAAAAACAGTTTATTAATTCCTAGCAAATTGGCAAACTGGCACAAAGGCCGACATAGTTCAAGCAAAAGAAAAGGCAAAGTAGGAAAGGAAAAGAAAGTAAATCCTAAAGTATATCTAAAAAGGCTACTCCTCAGCAGCTTGGACATCTCCAACAGCCACATCGCTCCTAGTAGCATCAACCTCCCGCGCTTCATCTACAATTGTCTTATCCTAGGCAGCACTGTCACTAGCCGTCCTTGCCTGGGCAGCACCACTTTCTGCTGCTTCTACATGGGCAGCTTGATCTTCTGTTGCTCCACCAATGGCGTTCTCAAATAAAAACTTAAGAAAATCCTCTGCAGAAATAGTAAAAAGCTCGAGGTGCTTGTCAGAAAATGCGTAGTCAGACGCCAATGCCAATAAAACGATTTATATAGTCAAGCTTGTATAAGTCATCTTGACCTTAAGCAACAACTTAAGACTGGATTTCTCACTCTTCAGCTGCTTATTCTCCTTAATCAGGTTAGTACGAGCACTCTGCAATTCATCTAGTTCCTTCTACAGGTTCTCGCTAACAGACAACATTCCTTGCAGCTCTATTTCCTTGCTAAATCTCACCTGGAATTTTCAAAGGTTTCGGCCAACTTTGAAACCTATGATCCCGACGTCCAACGCTTGCAAACGAACGTCCCCGAGCTTCCTTAGGACCTCCTAAAGCTCACTACAAGCTTGAAATTCCCTGAAACACGACATTTAACGTGTGCATGAACAGTACCCAAAAATGGTGATTTCGGATTCTACGTGAAATCGAAGGTTTCACGGCCTAAAACTAGTACCAATCGACTCACAACGTCTCAAGGATGAAGATACATACCTTATTTGCTTCGATCCGTCGAGATTGCAAGGTTTTGGGTGTGTGCCGTACATAAGGGTGTCTAGAGAGAGAGAGGGTGTCGGGGTGGAGACAGGGGAGGAGAGAGAGAGTTACGGGTTAGGGAGAGAGAGTGAGAGTTTTGTCCAATTCAATCCTCACCCTCCATTTAGAAATCCCTAAACAACAATTAAAATTAACCTTTATATAATTTTTTCAACTTACTACTATACATTTCCCCCAAGAGATTAATATATGAACCAATTTAATGTCACATATATACGTACCTTAATCACGTCAAGGGCATTCCCGTCAATTCATACATTCGATATGAAAACCTCGGGACGGGCTGTGACAATCTTCCCTCCTTATAGAATTTCGTCCCCGAAATTCCCAAAACCAGATAACCCACTTAATTCCCATAAAATAACCTTGGGTACATCTCTCTCATCCGATCTTCCGTCTCCCAGGTAGCTTCCTCCACATAATGGTTCTTCCACAACACCTTCACCAAACTCACCGTCTTATTCCTTAGAACCTTATCTTTCCAATCCAAGATCGTGACTGGTTCCTCATCATATGACAAATCCGGATTAATCTCTAACGGTTGAGGAGGGATCACATGAGATGGATCAGAAATATAATGTCGAAGCATAGAGACGTGGAACACATTATGGACCTTAGATAGCTCCGGAGGCAACTCCAACCGGTAGGCAACTTCACCAACTCTTTCAGTAATCACATAAGGTCCAATGTATCTCGGACTTAGCTTTCCTCTTTTCCCAAATCTCACCACACCTCTCTATGGTGACAATTTCAAAAACACCAAATCACCTACATCATACACCCGATCCGTAGTATGCCGATCTGCTAAACTCTTCTGTCGGTCTTGGGCTGCTTTCAGGTTAGATTTAATCACCTGAATATTTTGAGTTGTCTCATCCACAATCTCTGGGCCTTCTAACACCCTTTCACCAACTTCAGACCAACATAGTGGCGTACGACACGCCCTACCATACAGTGCCTCAAATGGTGACATACTAATGCTCGAGTGGAAACTGTTGTTGTAGGCAAATTCCATCAAGTCCAGACGATCATGCCAAGAATCACCAAATTGTAACACCGAAGATCTCAACATATCCTCCAACGTCTGAATCGTCCTTTCTGATTGACCGTCAGTTTGAGGATGATAAGCAGTGCTATAAAGCAATTTCGTACCAAGAGCTTCCTGAAAAGCCACCCAAAACTTAGAAGTAAATCTTGGGTCTCTATCAGAAATAATATTCACAGGAACTCCATGATACTTCACAATCTTCGAAATAAACAACTTAGCCAATTTATTCAGAGGATACTTATCCCTTACTGGAATGAAATGCGCTGACTTGGTAAGCCGATCCACAATCACCCAGATACCGTCAAATCCATTTTGTGTACGAGGAAGTTTATACACAAAATCCATGGTGATATTTTCCCATTTCCACTGGGGAACGGGAAGTGGCTGCATTCGTCCAAATGGCTTCTTCCTTTCTGCTTTCACCTGTTGGCAAATAATACATCTACTCACATACTCAGCAATCTCCCTTTTCATACCCGGCCAATAGTAAAATGGTCGAATGGTATGATACATTTTAGTTCCTCCCGGGTGCATCGCATAAGCTGAACAATGCGCTTCATCCAAAATTTCCTTCTTCAATTCTTCATTATTCGGAACATACATTCTGTTTTCTTGCATGAGCATACCATCTGATTCCCGAACTCTGAGATCTTTCTTTTTCCCTTCACTTCTTAACTGAATTAACTCCTGAATTTCCTCATCCACCATCTGAGCTGTGAGTATACGATCAACCAAAACTGGCCTGACTTGAAAACTAGCAAGAAAAGCTCCATTTCGATTTTCCAACTCCAACCTTACTCCAGTTGCCCTCAGTTCAGTAAGAAGGGGGACACGACTAGCATATAAGGCATTGAGTCTACCTTGAGGCTTCCTACTTAATGCATCCGCTACCACATTAGCACGACCCGGATGATACTCAATAGAACAGTCATAATCACTTAGCAATTCCATCCACCTCCGCTGACGAAGATTAAGATCATGCTGGGTAAACAGATACTGAAGACTCTTGTGATCAGTGAAGATCTTACACTTCTCACCATACAAATAATGCCTCCAAATCTTCAAAGCAAAAACAATTGCTGCCAATTCAAGATCGTGAGTAGGATAATTCCTTTCATGATTCTTCAACTGCCTAGAAGCATAGGCAATTACCTTTTTATGTTGCATCAAAACATATCCCAAACCATTTAAGGAAGCATCACTATAAATCTCATAATTGCCGCTATCATCCGGAAGCACCAATACTGGAGCATGAGTGAGGCAATATTTCAATTGCTGGAAACTCCGCTCACAATTCTCATCCCACTCAAATTTAACATCCTTTCTAGTCAACTTCGTTAACGGCAAGGCAATCATAGAAAAATCCTGAACAAACCGTCGATAATAACCCGCCAAACCAATAAAGCTTCGTACCTCAGTGACGGTTCGGGGTTGTTCCCAATTCTCCACCGCTGCTATCTTTTGAGGATCAACTTGAATTCTTGAGCCGATACAACATGCCCCAAAAATGCTACTTCAGTCAACCAAAACTGACATTTACTGAACTTAGCGTACAGTTGATGCTCCCTCAATTTCCTTAACACCAAATTAAGGTGTCGGATATGATATGATTGAGATTTAGAGTATACCAGAATATCATCAATAAAAACAATAACGAATTTATCAAGATATTGCTGGAATACCTCGTTCATCAGCCTCATGAAAGCTGCAGGTGCATTGGTTAACCCAAATGGCATAACCAAAAATTCATAATGTCCGTAACGGGTTCTGAATGCCGTCTTAGGTACATCATCATCTTTGATCTTCAACTGATAATAACCGGATCTCAAATCAATCTTAGAAAATACACACGCACATTTCAGCTGATCAAACAAATCATCAATACGAGGCAATGGATAACGATTTTTAATCGTCACCCGGTTCAATTGCCTATAATCAATACATAACTGCAGAGTTCCATCTTTCTTCCTCACAAATAATACTGGGGCACCCCAAGGAGAAGAACTAGGTTGAATGAAACCTTTATCAAGTAATTCTTGCAACTGAATTTTCAATTCTCTCAACTCAGCAGGAGCCATTCTATAAGGAGTTAGAGATATAGGATCAGTACCTGGAAGCAGATCAATAGAGAATTCCACCTCTCTGTCTGGCGGCAACCCCGGTAGATCATCAGGAAATACATCAGGATAATGTCTGACCACACCAACTTCTTCTATACTACTAGGAGCAGTATCATTTAACACCACATGTGCTAAATATCCTTGACAACCCTTCGATAATAATTTCTTTGCTCTCATGGCGGAAATAACCCCATGTCTCACCCCACTTCTTTCGCCCACAAAAGTAACCTCGGGTAGTCCAGGGCAATAAAAGGTAACTGATTTCCCATAACAATCAATATGGGCGCGGTTATGATGTAACCAATCAGCCCCTAAAATCACATCAAAATCCACAATATCTAATGGAATAAGATCAGCTAGCATCACTACGCCCTCCATCATCACTGGACACCCAGGATACACACTATCAACATAACACTTATCTCCTCTAGGCATTGCAAATTCTAAATCAAATCCTAGAGGTGAAGGGTGAGGTTGGGTCGCTTGAGCAAACGTATGAGAAATCACAGAGTGCGTAGCACCACAATCAATCAAAATCTTAGCAAAATGACCAAGAACATTTAACGTACCCATGATCAAGTCTGGATGGTTCTGAGCCTCTTGCAGAGAAATATGATTAATTCGCCCCTGAGCTTGTCGTCCACCTCGGCCTTTACTGCCCTGATTACCTCGTCCCTGAGGATTACGTCATTGGCCTGACTGACCAGGCTGCCTGGATGATCCTGCACCCCCAGTAGCAACTTCCCTCTGACGGGGCTGACCTCCCTGATGCCACTGCGATCCACCTGCTGGCATAGAGGAATAAGAAGAATAACCTCCAAGGCCCTGAGAATAAGGCTCCTGGGAATACTGATGAGATCCAGAAGCATAAGGAGCAGCATCTCCCTGGTAGTGGTAGGCACCACCACGACCCGACTGGCCATAACCGCCTGATCCAAAACTCTGCTGAATCGGTGCCGGAGGTGGCATAGTGGTCTGCTGAGGTCTCTGCTGACCCTGGGGACACTGAGAAGCCCGGTGTCCCATTTGTCCACAAGTAAAACAAGCACCACCACTTCCTCTCTTGCACTCTCCATGATGACGAAAGTTACATCGGCGGCACCACGGAGCACCAGAACCACCAGAATCCCTTTGTCCCTGAAATCTGGGTTCACCAGAAAATCTGCCACCACCTCTCCTCGGACCAGTAAAACTATATCCCCCACTAGAAGAACTCGAACTCGCTCCACTCTTCTTAAAATTTTGCGTCTGCCGAGGTCCCGGAATGGAGATACCCTTACCTTTATCATTCTTCTTCTGACCATCATTCCTATCCTCGTCATCCTCACTGTCAGGAAGATTATCAGAGTCCTCCATCCTAACCAAAATCTCGAAATACTCATGATAATCGGCGCAGGGAAGTGCATTAGCAAAAGTCCTCAATTTCTTCCTAGATCCCAACTTAAAGCGACGAAGCATCTCTACTGGGTTACCAGCTATATCCGGATCATAACGAGACAAGTCTGAAAATTTCATGTAGTACTCATGAGCTGACATATCTCTTTGCTTCAGATGGGTGAACTCCTGTTTCTTTCGGTCAATATACTCTGGAGGGACAAATCTTTTCTTGAAATTATCTTTAAATACTGCCCAATCAGATGCCATCGCTGGGGTCATAAACTGAGTCTGATTCCTCCACCAACTAGCCGGCTTTTGACCCAAAAACCAGGTAGTGGTCTCAACCCACCTATTAGCAGGAAAGTTCCCCTGACTTTGCATCACCTGAAACGTCTTTTCCATATGATCTAGCCATTTCTCAGCCCCCTCGTGACCTTCATTACCCATAAAATGATCTAGTTTCAAATTATACATGGCCTCCAGGGGTGTCCTCTGAGGTGGGGGAGGAGGACGAATTGCATTCTGAAAAGTATGGGCAATCGCTTCCCCTAACTGAGCTATGTCAGGGAAGTTAGGTTCAGGAGCACGGCGGGACTCCCTACGCTCTCTACGAGGCGGCATAATTCTGACAGAAACATCAAAAGATCATTAGAACATTAACAATTATACAGGACTGCAACCTAGGCTCTGATACCAAACTGACACACCCCGATCCAGAGGATCAAGGCGTGCTAGCCGTCACGTGAGCGTGACGTAACCAACAGTGCGACACGGAAGCATGATAATACAAAATACGAAGGAATTTAAACCAATCTCTAGATGAACAACCTACTAGAGTAATGGGGAGTTAAGATAATACACAAATTCAGAGCATAGGTTTTAGTGCAGTCAAGTAGGACTAAAATAAAGGTACTTCACCCTCGGGTGAGTCCTACATGTCAAGAGTCTGTCAGAATGCCGGAAAAGACCTTGAGAGCCACCAACCGCTAACTAGAACCTGGAGGGGCGCAAAACAAAATGAGTGGGTCAGTAAAATCAAGATTTTTCCAAAAACATTTCATTAAAATCATTTCTATCCCCTCACTGTAAAACCTGTATACTTTCCCAGAAAATAGTATATATATAAAATCATATATATATATATAATCTCAAAACCCATATTCCAAATCTTTAACATTTTTCAAGAAAACATGCCATGCCATGAATCAATTTATAAATCAGGTGAATAATAAGGAATCAATCGGAGACCCTGCAGTTGGTCCTATACGATTAATTCTAAGCTCAACATTCTCACTAACCGGAGTCACCTCGGTGACCTATACGGTCTAACTCTGCAAGTCATTCGGAACTACATAAGGTAGTCTGTACGATGACAGGTGTATAATTTCGCTCTAGTGCTTCTCACATCAATCAACTGTGCACATAATCTAAAATCACCCACCAGTCGGAACCCCTATAATGGTCTGTACAACTGGCATGTCGGAACCCTCACTTGGTCTGTACGACATCCACCTACTTGGATCCAAGACGAGCGTGCGGTGTGGTGTAACTAATATAAGCACTAACACCTAGGGTGCAGGTTATGAGCTTAAACATTTCAATATCAATAATTCAATGCCTAATGACTCACCTGACTTACCTGCGCCTCCACAGCACCATGCAACATGTATGCATCATATATCAATTCATGTACATATACATATATCCATTATCAAATCAAATATTCAATGTTTTCATGCATGGCAATTTAAATTCATTTTCTCATATAAAAGCATTTTCTGGGAAAACAATAGTATATAGGTAAATATGAAATCAAAACTGCCCACTCACTGATATGTCGATGGGTCGTAACCCCCGCGACGTCCCTGGATACGCTCGTCCTCGGGATACTCGTCACCTATATGAGAAACAACTAAAATAACATTATTTTTAAGCACATCGTCAACATTTCGAAATAACTTCTCATACGATGCTCAATTTGGGTATATGAATATACCACATCGACCTACTCGACGTCACGAGCGTCGGGAAATTTTTAGAAAAATTTTAGGAGCTTGCACGCGCCCCCACGCGCCAGCACAGCCACTGCCATACGCGCAGGCCACGCGCGGCACGTGTCTCCTTCTTCGCGGGGCTCGCCGGACTGAACTTTCCGGCGACCCGATTCCGGCCAAACTTAAAACCTCTATTTCTCCTTCGTTTTTCACCCATTTTCTTCGAATTTTATATCAAATTGAAGCCCTAAGAGAGTACTATCACGTTGGACTAGTTTTAGGGTCTAAAAACAACTAAATCTCACTTGGAATTTTCAAAGGTTTCGGCCAACTTTGAAACCTATGATCCCGACATCCAACGCTTGCAAACGAACGTCCCCGAGCTTCCTTAGGACCTCCTAAAGCTCACTACAAGCTTGAAATTCCCTGAAACACGACATTTAACGTGTGCATGAACAGTACCCAAAAATGGTGATTTCGGATTCTACGTGAAATCGAAGGTTTCACGGCCTAAAACTAGTACCAATCGACTCACAACGTCTCAAGGATGAAGATACATACCTTATTTGCTTCGATCCGTCGAGATTGCAAGGTTTTGGGTGTGTGCCGTACATAAGGGTGTCTAGAGAGAGAGAGGGTGTCGGGGTGGAGACAGGAGAGGAGAGAGAGAGTTACGGGTTAGGGAGAGAGAGTGAGAGTTTTGTCCAATTCAATCCTCACCCTCCATTTAGAAATCCCTAAACAACAATTAAAATTAACCTTTATATAATTTTTTCAACTTACTACTATACATTTCCCCCAAGAGATTAATATATGAACCAATTTAATGTCACATATATACGTACCTTAATCACGTCAAGGGCATTCCCGTCAATTCATACATTCGATATGAAAACCTCGGGACAGGCTGTGACACCTACAATTTTGAATCGAAAAGACTTGCGCGTGACTGCAATCTTCTATCGATATGAATTTACAAAAAAATTTATGTACCGCACATCAACAAAAATAGCTGATAGACTCAAATTTTAGTGGAGCGACATACAAATGAGGACGGGGTTACTAACTAAGCCAATTTCTACTGCTGAGATAAGAAATCCTTTTCAAACTCTTTGTACAGTTGCAACTTGAGGGAGTGGGGGGCCCTCATGTGGTTTTTCCTCTGGGCTATGATTGGTCAGCCTCCTTTATGATTGCAAAAGTTATGATCTCAAGGAGCTGCGTTGGCCAATGAGCTGGAACCACGTAGGAATACAAATCGTGTACCCGAGTGTTGCTGGTTTCCTTCTGATAATTTAGCCAACCACCACCGCCCTCTCTCAGCTCACTTATTCTTTCCTTCGCTTCTCAAATGTTAAAAATGATGTAATATCTACTCTCCTGAACGCGCGTGTACTTCACTCTTCAAGTCTTTAACCTTTAACACGAGAAAAAGGAATATTCTATTGGAGCGTGGGGGCACGCGTTATGTATGCAGTTGGTTCTTTGTGCTGTGGTTGCTCTGTAATACAACCAATACAACTAGGCGGTCCCCTTCAGATGCGACCAACTGCTCCACTGCTATGTCATCCGTCTTTGTAAGGGAGATTTACGAGATGCAATTTAAAAAATAAACAGTTTAAATCATTAAAGTTTGATGTGGTTTGAGTTCAACTACTAATTTCTTTTCTTAAAGGTTCTAATTAATTATCTAGATAACTCTTGACTGTTGAAGGATTCAGAATTTCTTTCGCTACAACGATTAAGAAATAAGAAGTAAGAGAAATGAATTGGTTTTAATCTCGTTGTTTATGAGATTAGAATTTAAGACCTGTACTTATAAGTGCAAAAAAATATTAATAGATTGTAATACTATGTGACAAATCGTACTAGAATAATAAAGTATAATCGATTGAAGATGTTTTCATGCATACTGTTTGACAACATAAGATCTTTTCAGATAGTATGTTACGACTATTCACATCTAGACTTTGAGCATGAACTATTATGTTTGATTTTAGGCCACTGTTAACATATGTGACTGATTATTAATTGTTGGCGAATAATGGTTAACCAATAACTAACAGTTACTTATGTGCAGATCAACGAGTGTCCAAAGTAATTTTAATCATTTGAGTTGTTTATGCTTGTGTAAAGAACTAACCATCAATAGATTTGAGTCTCGAAGTTGCATTAATCATCCGTTATTATTTAACGCACAAACGTGTGAACAATCCTCCACTTAACAATATAATTATAAGATGACACATGTTCAAGAAATAAAAATTGATCATCAAATATAAACACATGTAAAAAACTATTATGCTACTCTACATTACCACGTGACAAGGACCCTATACGTATTTTCTCCATATAAATATCTTACATGTTTAACCTAGAAAAATTAGTTTGTCATACATGTGGGGCCTTCAAATTTAACATCATTATAACTAACAAGTCGGTTAGTACGAGTTTGTTTGAAAGTGTTTTTCAAATAACTGAAAGTGTTTTTAGAAAAAATATTTGTTTTTTTGCAGAAGCACTTCAAGTGCTTTTTTAGAATCCACTTGTATTTTTACTAAGAAAGATGGGTTCAATAATATTTTCACCAAAATCGCTTTCAACCATATGAAAAACACTTCCGAACAAGCCATACATTAATTAAAGATGATTTGGATCCGCTCCGGACCTTAGTGTCCGGAGCTTAGGGATCAATTCATCTGAGCCACACAAATTCAATCCAACGATCTCCATTAACTCATTTTCCTGGTCCACCACACAAAACTAACGACTCTGATTTCTTTTACACACCAATCAGCAGCCCAAATGATTTGATCCCTAGGCTTCAAACATAAAGTCCGGAGCTGATCCAAATCCAATCCAATTAAAGACTAATCAATGTCATTCCCTTTTATTGTGGGACAATGATTGTCTGCCCTCCTTGTTCCCGTGCCTTCCTGTTTTGTATGGTCACGGTTAAGCCACGTCAACATTTTATATTGTTTTTTTTATAGAGATAATAAGACAAAAATGAATAGTAATATAAAATGTTGTCGTGGTTTAACCATAACCACACAAACAGAAGGTCATGGGAGGGCACGGGAACAAGGAGGGCAGACAATCCTTGTCCTTTATTGTGAGTGGGCTATTCTTAGCACCGTACCTCGCTATACAAAGCTAGCTCTAATTCTCGTTGGCACCTAATATTCAATATATGAAAATGTTTGTTACCCATGTCTAATTACTTGGGCCGTAATTAACTTTTAGATTGGGCTTGGACTATATTGTGTAAATAAAGAAGCCCAAGGACGGAGATGCCTTTGTTGCCACATGCACATGTTTTTCAATGGTGGAAAACATGCTGTCTTGTTGATCGGTGTAGGGGCCCACCATCATCCCTTAAGAGTATACCTCGAATCTCGCAATTTTGAATCAATAGGACGACGTGTCTATTAATGATCCTAGGTCGCCGTCTCACACTTGCCCTCCCATAACATTTGTCTCCTTTGTTTAGAGAGTTTTTTTGTGTGCCGAAAAAAAACAACACGGTCTGATGTATTAAGTGTTATATAATATAATTGATTATTTTTTTAACTAATTAGACAATACAATCGTGTGTTTGTTTTGATGGAGGGATGGGGATTCCAAAATGAATTAGATCGGACTTATTACCTTTGAAACTAATGTCTTATTTTTCTCTTAGCGGAAATGTCCTGTGTTTTTTGACAGGTGGGTGTCACGTCAGGGATATGAGGGAAGAAAACGGCAGACAGTAAAGTGAGACAGATATGTGTTTTGGAGATCTCTCTCTTTAAAAAACCCCAAAGGCGCCACTCCCCCTTCCGCAAACCCAAATCCTCCAAAATGAGCTTTACCTTCTGCTGCCTGGCCCTTCCACTTGGGTGGGGTCGGTAACAACCTCATCTCTACCTTCCTTTTTTCCCTTCTCGTTCTTCCCTAAACCCCATCTTCTTCTATTTCTTTGGCCCTTGTTTTCTAGTTGTGTTTGCTTTGGCTTGTCTCATTTTCCTTGAGTTTTGTCTCAATTTCTTTGAGCTTTGTCTCAATGTTTGGCAATCTTGTTGCAAATATGAGTTTCATGCTTTTTCCTTCTCAAATTGCTGTTCCCAATCGCGAGCTCCTGCCCACTTGGTTCGGCTATTCGGCTTCTCGTGCTCTTCCTCTTTGGACTTTGGTTAGAGGCGTGCCTTGGGTTTCAATGGCGGCTAAAGTGCATTTCGCACTATTTGATAGGATTATGAGAGCACTTTTTGCGCTGGTGGCTTGCACACCCTCATTTTTCGTTCATCCTTTCAGTTCGTTGGTTCTTTTTACTAGTGGCTACGACTTTGCGATGGTGGTGCTACTATTTTGGTGAAGCGGTTGATTCTCGTTTCCAGATCTAGGGTTTTCGGTTTAGGCTTTATCTTGGGCTCACTTTTGGGGCTTGTTTCCTTCACTTTTGTATTGGGCTACACTTTTACTGTGTTGTGGACTGTCTTCGGACTAGCCTCATTTTGTATTAGTGTGTTTTATCTTTAATTAATTTAGTTGTTTGACAAAAAAAAAAAAAAAAAAAAAAAAGAAAGATGGCAAGTCGGAACAAAACAAATTTTTTAGGATAAAGTGAAACTAAAAAAATTAAGCCAAGGTAGCTAACGTCTGGTTTGTTTTCTTGGAATTTCTTATGTATAGTTTGTTGAAACAGTAGACGATCTTATCTAAAAGGCTTAAAATATGTCCGTCAAAACAATATGAACATTCTAAATCACGAAATCCTACAAAAAATAATGGGAATGATTTATTTTTTGCTAAAATTTAAAAATACACATAGCCAATAGACGTGACAAGTTTTTCATATCAAAATGCATGTCGACACAAAGGTTACAATTAGATAGAAGCTACACGTACCATACCTAACAATAATGACATATAAAATAATGTCAAAAAAGGTTCCAATATGTAGCCATGATAAATAATCCCTTTCTACAACCAATAATTCAACTAGAACCAACATCTATTTTCTAGAAAAAAAAATTACAAGTGTGCTTAAGTAAACACCGTTAACTTGTTCAGATTTTAAAGAAGCGGCACAACGATTCTCTACTGATTGGTTCATCACTGATAATATTTTAACTTAACCACTTACACAATCTAGCATTGACCAACAAATACAACAGGGAGTTTAGCACATAAAACTCAATGGACGCAAGATTATGATCAAAACAATGTTCACAATTTTTTTGTGAGAAAGTTCAATTTTTATACTCATCTAACGACAATCGATACATTAGTAATGCTCACCACCGCTTAACGGGTGGCAAACAAAAATATTTCCATTATCTGTTTCTTACCTGTGATCTTACATTGGAAATATGGTCTTAAGGCTTTATTTATATATTAAACCTTTGTTAGTATATCATTTTCACAAGTTGGGTTCTCCGCATATGCATATGGGAGGCTGCTCCTGTGCGCATGCAGGCAAAGCATGGGGAGCAGGAAACAACACAAAAACAATTGGAGACCTGTTTCTACTTGTTAAAATATTGTCCAATTTGATACCAATAATACCATTAATAATGAAAAATGTTAGCTACACCTTCAAATAAAAAATGTATCTAAATTTCCAAGTTTTTTTTTTTCAATGAGCATTTAATCTAATTGTATCACAAGATAGAAAGAAAAAAAATAGAAACGAAAAATAAAGTCAAGTAGCTTGAAACGAAAAATAGAAAGAAAAAATTATTCTATTTAGATTTACCAAAATTCAAGTATTTCTAATTACCCTAGCACCTCTGTAATTTGGTGCCCCTTCTAAATTGGCTAATGCAACTTGAAATGATGGAAAATTGTATATGCATGAAAATAAAATAAATAAAATAAAAAAATAAAAACTATTAAAAAAATCTAATAAAAAAAAGGTACAGCCCAATAATTGAATTAAATAGGGGTTTTGGGGCAGGTAGGGGCACCAACACGAATTTGTTACCATTAAAGGAAAGATTCCCTTTTCAAAGTGTTCCCCCCTGGAAAAGGATCCTCGCTGGATCCTTTTCTTAGGATCCTAGATATCACGTGATCGTGATCGTTCATTGTATATCGTATGGTCATAAATCATTTTAAAAATTAAAAATTAAAATTAAATATAAATAGTACTTAATGAAAACTGACCGCACGATATACGATGAACGATCACGATCACGAAATCCCTATGATCCCCAAAAAAAGGATCCGGCGAGAATCCTTCCCCCCCTCTTTCCATAAAAGTCGAAAAGTCAGACATATTGCTACTACTCTAGCTTGCATGTGCATCATGTGCTCTTCGTCTTGAGAAATTTTTTAGTATGATTGGTACACGAGATGTTATATCATATGTTATTATATAAACAGTGGAATATGTGTGTTAAAAAATTAATAACTTAAAAATAAATTTTTTCACCGCTTATATAAAAATACGTGGTATACCACCTGTATTCTGATCACAATGAAAATTTTTCATGAAGAGAAATGTTAAAAGTGGTTTTTTCTAAGAAGACAATAATTATTGAATTATTCTAATTTACATGGAAAATATTCAAACATGAGTGTTCTGCTCCTAACTAACTAATCTAACTCGCATCGTGACAACAACCATTTTTGTGAAATGCTTTCAATGCGAGCCATTTGCCGAAGCCCAGACACGAACTTCTTGATGTCATCACATGCTGGGCTTATTTGTTAGTAACAATTGGGCCAGGAATGACATGGTTCGCTCTTAACAATTGGTGCATAATGCATATATAGGTTTTTGTTCTCTTTTTCTTTTGGAAATTGTTATTGACAATTTAAAATTCCATTTTGTACTCTAAAATTATATAATTAGAAAGAAAAATACATGTGAAGAGTGTATAATAAGATTTTTAGAGTGCTAATAACAGTTTCATTTCCTTTTTGGGTAAGAATTGATCTTTTTAGGCACATCACCGACACTTTAGCAGAAGAGATTTTGTTATTTTTCTATATCTATCTATCTCTTTCATCACATGACTTAATCATGTCATGTAATAAAAGAAACCGAGAGAAAGCGTTACATCCCCTAACCCCGATTACACCAAAAAATACCCCCCAAAAAAAGAAAAAAAAGAAGAAGAGACCTAGTCTTAGAACAAATTTTATTGAACATGCAGCAGCAGCTTCCTTTTGCTTGCTCCAAAGAAGTCTTCCTATCTCAGAATTTTGGCCCTCTTTGCTTGTTCTTTGTTATTGCTATGAGGATTGAGAATTGAATTGGCAACAATTTGTGGTGGAAATATTGTTTAGATGTAATTAACTAGCACTTGGGAAGGTCACTTGGAGGTGGAAGAACAGATTCATTTGGACCTTTGCCATTGTCCACCACAAATGCCATCTTCAACCCCCATGTTGTGTGCACTTCAAGATGGCAATGCATAAACCAAACCCCTGCATACAAAAACAAAGGAGATAAATATGGTTTTATTGAAAATATTATACTGGATAAAGTCTTTTATGTTATATTATTAGACTGTTAATCAATACTACTGATGTGAAATCTTATATGTTGTCTTCTAATTATGCTCATTTCACGCATCTAGTTACCTCCGACAGCTTTATTCATGCCTTAATTTTTTCTGTTGATTATAATTTATGTTTGTTTTTACAATATTGGAGTAGGGGAATCAGACTAAGAAGGATAAATGCTTTTAACCAGTTTGAGCCTTGAAATTCTTTTTGTTTATTTTTTTCTGGAGTGCAATATATTTGTTTAAATTTGGTTCTTTGCAACTTGAGAAGTAATATGAAATTATCATCTTCCAATTATTTTTCTAACACAAACTAAACACATAATTAAGGAAGATATACCTGGATTATCAGCCCTGAATCTGATAGCAGTCCATCCATTAGATGGCACTCCAATTGTGTTCCTCTCAACAGGATCAACAAGGTTGAATCTTTTGGGATCCGTGTTCGGGTTGAAATTCCCCAGTCCCCTCCCAACCTCAAAGAAATTAAACCCATGAAGATGAACTGGATGGGTTTCAGGGGCAAGCATCCCAGTGCCTTGCAACACAAGTTGCACCGTGGTGTTGTAAGCAAGTCTATAAAGCCTAGTCCCCTTCTTGGTCTGCATATTCGTCTGCTGTGTCCCGGTGTAATTATAAGGATTCAGAGGGTTTCCGGGAAAATCATCGGTAAAAACTCCACTTATGTTGAAGAAATGTGCTTGCAGAAGTGCAATTTTAGGCATCACAAATGTGACATTGTTGATATCTGCCACCACCCGATTACCATTGGCACACGAATCACAAGTGTGAAGCCCTAAACCAACAGTGAACAAAAGGGAGTGGTCAATTTTCAATGGAACCCTAGCTGGAAACCGGATTGAGTTTAGACTTCTGAGGGAGTTTGTAAAATTTGTTGCCACAAGTGTGGCATTTTGAGGAGGTGGGGATGTGAGAATAGTCCTCGTGCTTTCGAGGGTGCCTATGTAATGCAATGTAGCGGTGGCTGTCTTGTTGTCCACGACGATGGTCGGATTGTCCATGAATGGTGAGGCTGCAACCAAGTATTTTCCTGAGCCATGGTTTGTTGATACAAGAACATTTGTTGTTTGCCCCGGAGCTATGAGAATGGTGTCTGTTTTGAAAGGTTTTGTGTACACAGCATCGACTTCAACTACGGTTAATTTGTGGTTAGCAATCTTAAAGAAGAGCTCTTCGTTAAGTGCAGCATTGATGATTCTTAGCATGTATGTCTTCCCAGGTCTTACTGGTAATAATCCTCCTGGATATATATCATATATAAATTTGACGATTAGACATCGAGCAAAACTGTAAAGATAATGTGACAGTTTATGTATGAATTAAAATAATTGATCATAATAACTATGTAATCTATGTAATAAATACACATTAACTATCACATCATGTGATCAACTAATGAGATCCGCTAATATTTACCTTGTGATTGACAAGTTGAGATCGGCCCTGGATGACCATTGATTGTGTGAGCATCAGAGACATTTGGGGCTAAGCCAGATTTCAAAGCCTGTCTGATGACACGTTCCGTATCTGATTTCCACCATTCACCTGCAAGTTAAATTATAACAATCATAAGGAAAAAGACTCTTTCCAAAATATATTTCTTTTTATACTGAGCCATAGTAAGGGAGGAAGATTTGAACAAAGAAGATACATTCTGAAAGTATGAGGGTAGTGATCTTGAGCTCACCCAAAATTACAACCACTTCCTTTTGGGGTGCAGGAAATGGATACGGGACACCGAGCTTGGGTAAGACGACCAAGGCACCATGGATTGTAGCCCTGAGCCAGAGGATGTGTGCATGCCACCAAAGTGTGCCCCTTTGCCCGGTGATGGTGAAGTTGTATACATATTGTTGGCCCGGTTGAATAGGACATTGGGTTATGTATGCCGGCCCGTCGGCCCAGCCTGTCCGAAGTTGTCGGATCCCGTGCCTTCCATCAACGGAAAATAATATTACGACATATTCATAATACTTACTAATCATATTACTAATCGCATCTTCTATAAAAATAAGTTCAACGGGACAAATTTGGGACATTACCAATGGATGCTAACGTTGTATTTGGCATGGTTGACCACCTTGACTAGCACTGTATCATCTTCCCTAGCATAAATGGTGGGACCAGGATACCTTCCATTGACAGTGACAATGGGCTTGCTTGAACACAATCTTGAGATGTTCTTCTGCACCACCTACAAAAACGACATGTAGCAGTTAATAGTGGAAGTTGTTAGTAAGATTGTAGCACTAGCATACACATGTTTTTAAACAAGTCAACTGGAACACTAGGTAGGATTAGCCATACACAGCCCAATTTCACACAAGTTTGGTGGCTTTCTCAACTACACCCTCACACTTTGCTGTATGATTAAGATTTGGGGTTTTTAAATTAATTAATCGTGTTCATATTACATTAGTCACTTCTGTTTATTTGTCACTTTTTTTTTGAAAGGGAGTGGATCTGTGACAACATTTTTTAATACAATTTTTGACACAAGTTTTTGTGGGGTCTACTCTGTAATGTATTTTAATAATCTGAACTGTCTATTTTTTAGAACATCTTTCAAAGATCATCATTGAAAAAAAATTCAACAAATCCAAAACCATTAAAACATTCATTTGTAGTGAAGAAAATAGACGAATACTGTTCTACAAAGAAACTCTAAATCCTTAATCCAACAGTGATATGGTTTCAGATTTGGATGATTTAGGTAGACATGATTTTTTAGGGAAGGGCTAAAAGATAGACGGTTTGGATCTTGAAATACAGTACAAAGTGAGCCCTACAAAAGCATGTGTCAAAAGTTGTGTAAAAAAAGTGATGTCACATATATGTCTCCTTTTTTTTTTTTTTTATAAAAACAATCCTTAGATGTTTTATAACTTGTGGACAATTTTATGGCTCCCAAACGAATAAAATGTGGTAACTAAACCACTAATTTATTTATTTATTATTATTTTTAAACGATTCAAATTTAAACCTGTATAACGTCTCTCTCTCTATATATATCATGTCCCGCATTGAGGTGAGAGCTGAATCAAATTTTGTTTATATCAATGTCAAGAACAAGAAAGAGAAAAGAAAGACTAATGATGTAGACCTGGTTTGGTACTGAAGTGATTCTGAAAAAAGTGGGTATCAAAAAAAGCTGGGAGCTTTTTTATGTTTGGTAAACATTCAGCTTCAGTTTTTTTTCACAGTTTTGGGTGAAAAAAGCCAAAAACACAAAGCTGCAAAACCCAGCTTTGAAAAACCGGCTTTTTTTTCACATATGTTTTACACAAAAGTTTACCAAACACTATAATACTACTTTTTTTTTCAAAAGCACTTTCACAAAAAAGTTTACCAAACACTCTGCTGCTTTATTTCACAGCTGCTTATTCTCACAGCACAGCAGAAGCAGTTTTTTTTCAAAGCATAACAATACCAAACCAGCCCGTACTGTCCACAATTATGTTTCAATTTTGTAAGTTGGCTAGTCAGCTCAATATTTAGTCAAGTAATTAAGCTAGGATTAATTTAGCAAGAAAAACAGCGACAAGAACATGCATGCATACAAGCATGCTAGTCACCCTTATATTATGAATTGCTAATAGTGGCCGTAAGTTTTATATTTTGTATGGATAATGCATACAAAATATTATTCTTAATTTGAGATCAAGAGGTACGGTCACTATCAGCAATTCAAAAGATAAAATTTACAAGACATAAACTAATATTAATTGCTTCTTTTGAATGAGAAAATAAAAACCAAACACCAGATTTATACTATATATATGCATATATACTGCGCTGCAGATTTGGCAAGGTGCAAATTCCCAGTAACGAAGAGTACTAGTACTGCATGGTTCCAAAACCCTTAAGCCATGAATACAGTTGAAATATGTGACCTATGTACAAATTAAAGAACACTTTGTAGACACAATCCAATTTTGAGTGAACCACGTTAAATAGTTTGTGTTCTTTTACGATTGTAGTTTTAGCATCTTTATCGGCCCCGCTGAACTATTGACAGCCCTCCCCTTCCCCAACTAGACACCAAAATGTGGAAAAGTACTAATCGAATGGCTAAAATATTTGGTACCATAAATGTCTGCTGCATGAGGTGGCAACTAATGAACCCTAGCTAGCTGCAGGATGCAAAACATTTAAAAGATATTAACTGAAAACGTATACTTACATTAAACTTGTAATGTCGAACCATGCATTCTACAGATGCCGGAAAACACAAACACGCCACCAGAAGCACGACTCGAATCCACTGCACCATTGCCATTTTCTCTCGAGCTTTATTTCTCTCTCTCTCCCTCTCTCTCCCTCTCTCTCTTTGAATCTTAATTATTGCTCTTGATCTTTAGTTCTCTCTCTTATAATAAAATTTATACGACCAAGCCTTACTTATAAAGAGAGAGAATCTCAGTCTCTGTTGCCATGTCGTTTTTGCTTATAGTTTGGTAGGTGTAGATTAATGAATTAATACTTAAGCATGGAGCTCTCTATACGTATAAATATATTAGAATGTACGTGTAGCTGAAGGCCAAGAATCTTATGGTAGTAGTTATATCTTACATGTCAACTAAAACACTTCTGTTATCTGAAGGCCAAGGTGGTCAGCAGCCACTGGTTTGGTGAACCGCCGTATGGGGTAAAGTACACCCAAACCCCAGCTAACAAACAAAAAAGTGGATGGATTGCTTCTCCAACCGTGGAAATCTCTCAAGGGTCAAGGAAATGACATAGACAACAAGCCACAATTAAGCTCAACAGAAATTAACCATTTGATTTCTTTATGATATTTTAGCTTTATAACACCACTTTATATTGTTATTGACTAATTAATTAATAAGATCTATATATATTAGATAGAGAAAGTTACATCAATTAAGTTGGCAACAGAACATAACAGAAAAAGCTTCCATATATTATATAGACTTCATTGTTTATACTCTCAGGAGAAGTTCAAAATTTCTAAACCAGATTAATTTGTACCTTAGCGACGCCAGTTTCACTCTTGGAGAAAAAGTTCCACATTATTCAAATGCAATAGAAATCAAAGAAGGTTTATTAAAGTTTCAAAGATGGACGAGCCGTTAATTACTAACCAAAATCGATATAGTTTAACTTCACCGCATGTGTAAACTAATAAATGGGGGGTTTTACCCAAAAGGGCATCGATGCAAGGTTTAGTTCAGCCCAGAAGATCTGATGTGAGGACATGCTTAACACGCCCCCTTACGTGGATCACTTTTTAGTGGGTCACACCCCCTCTCATGTGGGTCCACTCTTTAATGAGGCACATGTAAAGACAACTCCACAGTGGTATTTAACTCTTTTTTACTTAGATTTCAGGGACTCAATTCTGGCTTCCCAAATCAAGACTTTGGGATTTTCAATTCATGGTCCCAACTTGGGTTCAATCGTTGTGTAAACTTTTATGTGTTGAGTTTTATACAAAAAGGGCTCAACGTAATTAGTAGTGCAACCATTCAATGTAAAGAGAATTTAACTTCATTGGATTCGTAATGTGAGACATGCTTCAATGGGTTTGAGGTCATTCATTTTTTGTCTAGCTGCACTCAATCTCCTTTTTGTTGAAGGACGTATTGAGTACAAATCTTATGAGCAATAGACTATTGACAAATAAAAGGTTTTTGAACTCTTAAGGAGTTGCTTGGTGTCCTGAGGACGACTCCTTGGATCCATTTTTTTGAATCAATGAAGATCAAGTTATTTAGTTCCATTAATTATTTTTGAAACTATAAATCATTTTCAAATTAATGCCAACAACCTTAGCATATATACTATGCTTTCCAAAACTAACAATCTGCTTTTTATATTTCTAATTGATGTTTTCAAACAAATTAATTAATTAGGGTCTCTGTCGTTATGATAACAACTAATTAAATAAGGTTGATGGATAATTTTCCATGCATTTGATCATCGGGGGAAGACTGTGAATGTGGAAGTTGAAATTGAAAGTGGTGGGTAGACGATGGAAACAAGCATACAGGGATGTTAACAGAAACCAGTACTATTATTTTATAGTTGAGCAATAGTTTTCATTAGATTGCCAAATCGATCGATCAGAAAGTCTGTTTCCTGAAAGCTAAAGTTTTGAGAGGGGGTTGGGGTGGGTGGCAACAGCTCATCTAACCTTTGCATGATAGGTTGAGTTAATTTGACACTTGAAATTTGTCGCCGTCAAGCCCTATTTATGAACTCTCTCTCTGCACTAAACATGACAAGGAAAAGAACAAATTAATTAACGAGTTCCTGTCATTTCCCATTTTTACAAAATAGTTTTTCAATATTTTAACAGTATCATTTATCCTTATATGACAACGTGACATTATTTGACCAAATTACCATACAAATGTCATAGTTTGAACCGTTTATTTCGCTTATTATCATCTAAAGATCATCTAGAAAACTAACAAGTTGACGGTTGATGGTTAATCATGAGGATATTACTTGTTAACATAACTGTCAATTTGTTCGACATATATATATAGTCTCCAAATTAATTAAATTTTCTACTAATGATCTTTAGATGATTGTAAAAAATGGATAATTCAGATTATGAAGTTTGTAATATAAAATGATGTTATTGTCGTCATATAATGAGAAATGACTTTTTACATAAGGAACCAAGTATTATCCAAGCTAAAAACTAGCTGATTAGAGAACTTAAAACAAAAATATAAAGAGACTTCTGAAACAACTTAAAAATTGGCTAGCTAAAATGATTTGTTTGTTGCAGTCATATTTAGAATAGGAATGTGATTGTGTAAATCCTAGGGAATATGGGAAAGTATCTTATATTCCTATTAGGATTAGATTAGCTATTAAATATTGTAATCCTAAAGGGAAAGGTTTTACCCTTCCTACTACTATAAATAAAGGCACAATGGGGTGAATCAAACACACCTCACAATTAAATCAATCTCTTTTCTCTCTCAATATTGCCGAACCCCCTCTCTCTCTAAACCCTAGATCGTTCAATCAAATAGGCATACAACACATTATCAGCACGCTCTTGCCAAAAGCTAAGGAATTGAAGCATCGTTGGAAGAGGCTATCATCCACCAAATTCAAAGGCTTATTCGTTTTCTGCTAATCAGGTATGCTTAAAATAAAAGAAGATATTTGAAACGTCCATGAAGCATGAAAATATTCCCCATGATGCATGAACCCCTCTATGTTTATATTTTCCTTTCGATATATATATATATATATATATTGTATATGTTCATATATTTGTCAATATATATATTTGTTTCATGCATCGCACAATTAAATTGTTATGTGTAATTTGTGAGTCAAAGTACAAAATTAAATTAGAAGCAAATATGGGTTTCCTAAAGCCTAAGGGATTTGAAAAACAAAAGAAGGGGAAATTGGGCATGGTGAGGCACACCCACCGCACCACCACTATGCATACTGATACCAGGCCTCGGCCTGGGGTCTAAATGGATGGACCTGTAGCCCTTCACCATTGCACCGTGGCCCGTAGCCACGCAACAAACCCAGGCCCGCAGCCTTCATTCAAATCCAGCCCAGTTGGCTGGGTGTTTCCCACGGCATGCACCAGCCTACATGATTGGGCCTTTTCTCCCGTAACCCAAACCCGCAGGCCAGCTTTTGCTGGACCTGCCCGTGCCACCCTGTAGGCCCTTAGGCCTGTCCCGTCTCTAGACCTGTGGCCTGCAGCCACCCGAGCTTTTTGCTCACGGCACCAGCCCAAATTATTTTGGGGCTATATTTTTTCAATCCAATAATATTATTTGGCTTCTACAATTGACCCGGTATGGTTTGATTTATTGAATTAAATAAAAGTGACATGCAATCCATTAATCTGATAATGAATCCAAAATTATTGACTTGAAGATTACTTTTGGACATTAACGATTCAATAATTTATTTTTATACCTTAAACCGTCACATACTTTCGTAGTAACGAAGCTCTCACACTTGAGTTCCCGAAGAACCTCAAATCCACTATATCCAAATTAGTATATTGCATTATGTGTTTCTTGCAGGAACCTCTCATTATGAACTAGTTGTTCATAAAACTAAATTGAACCTGTAGTTTCAAATTTAGTGCCTTTGAAACCCGAAGTTTGCATTCAAAACATACCACATGAAACCAGTAGTTTTCATGCATAAATTAAACCACTATATGTCTATAGAACCTGTATGTTCTACGATATATGTCTATGGCTTACCATATGACTAATCATGTTTTCTCCCTCCGTTTTAGGGACATGTCGAACTTGAACAAGCTCGATTTCTCCGCTCTAGAAGTCTCTAGAAGAAACTATCTGAAGTGGGTTCAAGACGTGAAACTCCATCTCACTGCAAAGGGTATTAGAGCCACCATCGAGGCACCTATCGCCGACAAACCTGTTGACGAAGCTCAGAAGGCTACTGCAATGATCTTCATCCAAAAACACATTCATGATGCACTGCAGACTAAGTATCTCGCTAAGGAGGACCCACGCACCATCTGGCTTGCTCTGGCTAACCGTTTCGATCACCAAAAAGACATATACTTGCCTAAAACAAGACACGACTGGCCGTATCTTCGCTTCTAGGACTTTAAGTCCGTGAATGAATACAACTCTGAAGTTTGTAGAATCCGTTCTCTGTTGAAATTCTGCAAAGTGGAACTATCCGAATCAGATCTCTTAGAGAAGACCTATTCGACCTTCCATGCCACCAATATTGTCCTGCAGCAATAATATAGGACACAAAAATTCACCAAGTTTTCAGATTTGATCTCTGTTTTACTTCTCGCTGAAAAGCAAAACCAACTTTTGATGAAGAATCATCAAGCTCGACCCACTGGCTCGAACGCCATGCCTAAAGCGCTTGTGACCTATTCTAGCAGCCATAAATGAAAAAAGAACCGTCGTGGTCGTGGCAATGGGCGGCAAGCCCAACCAAGGGCCCAAGGTCAACAGAGTGCCGCACCTAAGGGAAGAAATGTGACCCAACAACGTCCATCACTCGCCCCTAAGGTCCTAAACTTAAGAACAAGGGCAAAGCTCTCGTTCAGGCTGCTTCTACTGAACTGGACATGTGTTATCGTTGTGGATCAAGGGATCATTGGTCACGCGTATGCCGAGCTTCCCCTGAGGCTATTGCCAAATATCATTCTCATCGTGAGTCTAACTTTTCACATGTGGATCATCCAGAAGATACAACTACATCAATGGAGATATCAGATTTCCAGGAGGCGTCAACACCTATGGATGAATAAATTAGACATGTTTTTAGGGTGTTTACCCCTAGTGGCCAAACCCACTAGGAGTGGCTGGCCCTACCCCCCTATTTTGCTAGGTTTGTGGTTTAATTTTGAACAATTTTTCTATGTATTTGGAATAATTTGTTTGGTTTTGGTTTGTTTTGAATTATGGATTGTTATTTGAATGGATATTATTTTCTCGAATAGCTTAATTGAATGAATGGACTTATATTTATACATGTGACCAATTCAATCAATTTATTTCTAGGTATGTCTAGTTGGGAAGTTAGTTGTCTGGCAGATAGTGCAACCACGCATACCATCTTGCGTGAACGACACTATTTTACTAACTTAATACCCAAGAAAGCTCATTTGACAACTTTCTTAGGCTCATCCAACCTGATTGAATGATACGAAAAGGCACATATCATGTTGTATAATGGTACAATTCTGACCATTAAGGAGGCACTTTATTCTCAACGTTCCGGAAGAACGTTGCTGAGTTTTAGAGATATTCGAGATAATAAATATCATCTTGAAACCACTGAAGATCATGGTTCTGAAGTTCTTTGTATCACTTCGTATGAATATGGCCAGAAGAATAGTCACGAGAAGTTGGAACGTTTGCCGAACGGGTTGTACATCACAACCATTTGCGGCATAAAAGCCCATAATGTGGCCGGCCCTATGCCTGAGTTCCCGAACACTTTGTTGCTTTGGCATGATCGTTTGGGACATCCTGGACGTGACATGATGCGCCGTATCTTCAAGTCTTCACACGAGCATAAGTTACATCCTTATGTTGGACTCCCACCATGCAAAGCGTGTTCTTTAGGGAAGTTGAATACTCAACCCTCATATACAAAGATTATTCACGATCCCCTAAATTTCTTCAAAGGATTCAATGGGACATTTGTGGACCAATCCAACCAACATGCGGACCATTTAAATATTTTATGGTGTTGGTTGATGCATCGACAAGATGATCACATGTTTGCTTGTTGTCCACACGCAACGCTGCGTTTGCTAAACTCCTAGCTCAAATCATTAAGCTAAGGGCTCACCACCCTGATTATCCGATCAAGTCGATTCGACTGGATAACGCTGAAGAGTTTACGTCACAGACTTTTGACGATTATTGCATGTCAGTAGAAATTAATGTGGAACATCATGTGCCCCATGTTCACACCTAAAACGGCCTGAAGAAGCTTTCATGAAGCACCTTCAATTGATAACTCAGACTTTGGTTATGAGAACTAAATTGCCGGTATCTGCCTGGGGCTATGCAATATTGCACGCAACTATGTTGGTTCACCTAAGGCCCATCGCTACCCAACCACATTCACCGTTATAATTAGTCACTAGATACGAGCCTGACGTCTCGCATTTACGGGTGCTTGGGTGCACCATTTATGTGCCAATAGCGCCGCCGCTACGTACCAAAATGGGTCCTCAGAGAAAAATAGGAATCTATGTCGGTTATGATTCTCCATCAATTGTTCGCTACTTAGAACCCTTGACAGGAGATCTCTTTACCGCACGTTTTGCGGATTGTCACTTTGATGAGACAATCTTCCCGTCGTTAGGGGGAGATAAGCATGCTAACGTTCCCGTAGAATGCCGCGAATTGTCGTGGTATGCTCCCACTATGTCTAATTTAGATCCCCGCACCGCCCAGTCTGAAACTGAGGTGCATCGAATTATAAATCTTCAGAGCATTGCTCAAAGCATGCCGGATGCTTTTAATGATCTAGCAAAAGTGACAAGATCACACATACCTGCTGCAAACACACCTGCAAAGATAGATGTACCCCGCGTACGTCAACAACTCGCCTGGGAAGGCTGAACTGTCCTCGAAGATGGGAAGGCCGCACCCTCTGCTCTAACCCTGAAGCGTGGCAGACCCCTTGGTTCAAAGGATTCACAACCCCGGAAGAGGAAAATAGCACCAACTAGTGACCCTAGTTTGAATTCGACCATCGCTTACTCATCCATTCCAACGTATGAGGTTATTCTAAATTACGATGATACTTCAAATGAAACATGCCGGCCTCACGAGAATCGTGAGATTTCGGTCCACTACACAGTATTGGATGATGTTTGGAATAAGAATGAGATGATCGTCGACGATGCATTCGCATACTCAGTAGCTACTGACATCATGCTCATCGATGACATTGAACCACGTTCTATCAATGAATGCCGACGTAGAACCAATTAGTCTAACTGGAAACAAGCAATCCAGGTCGAACTCGATTCGCTCGCGAAACATAAGGTATTTGGACCTATCGTTCCTACACCACCAAGCGTGAAGCCCGTTGGCTACAAGTGGGTTTTCTTGAGGTAGTTTTCGAAAAACTGAATATGCAGCTTATGGACGTGGTAACTGCGTATTTCTATGGGGATCTAGATACGAAAATTTATATGAAAGTTCCAGAAGGACTTCCAGACTAGTTCAAATAGTTCTAAACCACGAAACACTCTCTCAATTAGGTTGAGGAGGTCACTCTACGAATTAAAACAATTCGGGTGGATGTGGTATAACCGTCTGAGTGAATATTTGACAAGTCAGGGTTATGTGAACAACGAACTATGCCCATGCGTGTTCATAAAGAAGTCACATTCGGGATTTGCAATCGTTACAGTTTATGTCGATGACATGAACCTCATTGGGACTCCCGCAGAGCTTGAGGAAATTGCTACACACTTGAAATCGGAATTTGAGATGAAAAATCTTGGGAAAACTCGATACTGCCTCGGCCTGGAGATCGAGCATTGTTCGGATGGAATCCTAGTACATCAATCGAACTACACCCAAAAAGTGTTGCGACGTTTTAATGAGGATAAAGCGAAGCCTTCAAGTACACCCATGGTCGTTCGAACTCTATATGCTAAACGAGATCCCTTCCGTCCAAATGAGGATGAGGAAGAGATTTTGGAACCCGAAGTTCCTTACCTAAGTGCAATTGGGGCTTTATTGTACTTGGCTCAGTGCACTAGACCTGACATCTCATTCGATGTGAATCTATTGGCTATATACAGCAATGCGCCCACACGCAGACTCTGGAATGGTGTTAAAGACATTTTCCGCTACCTTAAGGGTACTACGGATTTGGGCTTGTTCTATACCCGCGAATCTCCAAGTGTTGCCACCCCCTATGGCCTTCAGATTGATTCTCGCCTTGTTGGTTACGCATCTGCTGGATATCTGTTTGACCCACATAAAGCACGTTCTCAAACGGGTTATGTCTTTACCATTGGAGACACCGCTATATCTTGGAGGTCTACCTAGCAAACGCTAGTTGCGACTTCGTTTAACCATGCTGAGATTCTCGCCCTACATGAAGCATCGCGTGAGTGCTTTTGGCTGAGAGAAGTTATGGAACATATTCGAAGCACTAGTGGTCTTACATCAGTCGTTGACCTTCTTACGACGATCTTTGAAGACAATGCAGCATGTATCGAGCAGCTAAAGAAGGGATACATCAATGGAAACAACACCAATCACATAGCGCCAAAGTTCTTTTACTCACACCAGCATCAACAGCATCAGAACATTGAAGTCAAGCAAATCCGTTTCTAGGACAACCTGGCCGATCTTTTTACCAAGTCATTGCCCAAGTCTACATTTTAGAAGCTCGTCCAAGAAATCGGTATGCGTAAATTATCTGAGTTGAATCGCTTGTAGTTCTCTTATTTAGAAGTGATGTCTAACTCAGGGGGAGTATCTAGAAGCATACTCACATGATCTTAATGTACTCTTTTTCCTACTATTACGAGCTTTTTTTCCCACTGGTTTTGCTATCTAACGAGGTTTTAATGAGGCACCCATCCTGGGATGATCATACTCCGTTGAGTTTACTACCTTCGTCCAGTTTGACGTTCGTTTTAGACATTATGCATACTTCTCACTTTTCTCCTTAGTCTATGGGTTTTCCCCATGCCTTGGGTTTTACCATAGCGAGGTTTTGTGAGTTTTACTACAAATGCATACTTCACTTAAATTTGAGACTCGCAATCACCCGTTGTGCCGATGACTTTGTGGATGCAAATTTCCGCCGCTTTCTTCTTGGACAAAATTGCACCTACAAAACAATTAACACCTTAGGTCAAGGCCAAGAGCCTCACGCGCCCACGATGAATGGGGGGGGCTTTGGCCGAAGAACCTTCGATGCCAAAGTTAGAATTTAGAGAGAAAAATTGTTTAGAGAATTTTTGGGAGTTTTGCAAGAGTATCAACTTAGGTCTTTTTAGAGAAAATTTGGTCTAATTTATAGAGAATGACCAATCCCCTTTTTAGAAGATGTGGCCGGCCCTTTGGGGCTCCTTTTGGTGTGTCATGGGTGATGGGTTATGTAATGGGGGATTAATTGGCATAATGGGTCATTTAATTGGTGATTTAATGGATTAATTAGGAAATAAATCCATTAATTCACCAATTAATCTAATTTAAATGGAATGTTTGGAGTGGTTACCTTGTGGAGTATATGGATGAAATAACTTTTATTTGTTACCTTCTTTGGGCATTTTTGACTTGGTTAACGGATGATTGTCTGCTGCTCGTGCGTATGAATCCCAATATGCCTCAAGGGTATTTTTGTCCTCTTTTATCCAAAAATCCACGTGTCGCCTTGTGAATATTTTTAGCTCCACAGACTTCATCAACTATTCTACCTTATATGCTGAAGATCTGATGCGATGGTTTGTTGAGTATTTACACACTCAAGGGGGAGTGTTGCAGTCATATTTAGAATAGAAATGTGATTGTGTAAATCCTAGGGAATCTGGGAAAGTATCTTATTATATTCCTATTAGGATTAGATTAACTATTAAATATTGTAATCCTAAAGGGAAAGGTTTTACCCTTCCTACTACTATAAATAAAGGCACAACGGGGTGAATCAAACACACCTCACAATTAAATCAATCTCTCTTCTCTCTCAATATTGCCGAACCCCTCTCTCTCTCTCTAAACCCTAGATCGTTCAATCAAATAGGCCTACAACATTGTTAACATTTTGGTTATACTTTAGCTGATGTAAGTGATAAGTCATACTAACAATTATCTGCTATTTAGTTTGATATGGAATACAAACCCTAAGTTATATATATTTTTTCCACGCATACGCACACAAAAACCCTAATTCTTATGCCATCAGAGCATAAGAGTTTCTTCTGTCCGAGATGGTATCCATTTTCTTTGTGTTGTCTCCTTTTATTATATACTTCCATTTCAGGCCACCTATTTTTTTTTTTTTTAAAGGAGATAATTGGTGGCAAACCACGATTATCTACTTCTTTCAGATCCGAGAAACTTTGAAGAATTTCACTTTATCGGTTGCCACAGTCAAGCACTTTCAGGCCACATATTTGGATCGGCCATTTAAATGGCTTTATTTATTCCTTCTTTTCCTGGATATAAAATTCGTAAACGTAAATGCATTTTTTGACTGGTTGAGAAGAAGAAACAAAATATGGAATTAAATTTTCTAAAACATGCCTTCAGTCTTCCAACAATTCAATTATCCTTGTGAAGTAACAGCCAATCTCTCTATTAGTTGATTAAACGACGATCATTGTCATTTTTTTCCTTTATATTTTGAACCAATAGTTAAATAGAACCGAAATGGACCAACCCAGTCTTTGGGCCAGGGAATCTTTTAACCTATCCTATTTCAAACAAACCCAGATTGAAATTTCATTTCATGTTACGTATGCACCAAGTCAATCTTGAACTTAGAACTTAGAACTTAGAAGTAGGTACCACAATATTTGCAGGTTTTTTTTTTTAACAATTTAGATCTTATGATACTCATGAGTTGTTCGATTCATGACCTACTAAAGTAGCAGACGTTTGTCACGTGATGTGTGTTATAGGAACGGCAGGTATACGTACTCGGCCGGCTAGACAACTTAGTTATTATCTAGAAATGGCATAGTTCATGCCCAAATATATGACAATTTATAATGTTCATAAAATGGAGGAACCAACCGAAAGATTCATGCATGCAGAAAGAGTTCTGAAAATGTGTGCTTCACATTTGAATTAACAAGGAGGTTACTTTGTACAGTTTGTAATTGTGACCTGGCATTGTCAAATATGTCCCCAGAGCCAGCAGCATTTCCAAATATATGTCCAAGGTTCTCCCAGAGGCAGCAGAATTTCCAAATCGGTGGACTTGTACAAGTGGAATTCACTCCTTAACCAAGAGAAATTAAACATGATGAATTACTAATTAACCATGATCCCGGCCAGGTTAAGATGGTCATTAGATCCAGCGAGGTTAAGCCAGAAGCCAGAAATTCTTTAGGGTTCTTGAGTTGAGAAGGTAGCCTCCATCTAACCCCTTTTTTTGTACTGCAACACAAGTGCGTTTGCTATTTTCGATCAAGTAGTCCGCTGTGTCTATCGCCTTTACCCCTCGCCCTCCAGGCCACGTATATGATCTGTTTCACACAATATCAGAAATTATAATTAGCGAACAATTACATTGGAAGGAATTAAATTCGATTTTAAATTCAATTTTGTCATCCTCGATCTCTGATCCCTTGGGCTAGCCAAATGACTTGAACTCATGCCACTTTCAATATATCATCGCCTTTTTGCATGAATTTCCGTTTTGTTTTCGTTTCTCATTTTTCTTAACTTTTAATAAAAATCAAATTCAGATAAAAAAAATTAAAAGTGGAACGATATTATGAAAAGTCAAAGTCGAAGATATAGTCTCATGTTATGCATATGTTAATCTTAATTTCTCCACTTAAAAAAAAAAATATATATATATATATATACACACACACACAAACAGAAGTATTGTAACTAGAACATCTACTGAGAAAGAAAACTCACCCTAAAATATCCATCGAAATTTTCCTTCGTTGCCCTATAACTATGATATCAACCCCAAGAACATCGCTTTGATGTAGAATAGTGTTTGCTTTGTCTCTGCCTTCCTCCATTGCCACCCTCTCCACACGCACACGCAGTTTTGGTTGTACACGTTCGCATACATTCTTCATTTCTTCAAGAAAATCCACGTCCTCCTCTAAGGTTCCTTCAAAGGACATTGTAGCGATGGCCGCGGAGGCGATGCTAGGTATTTTGAGTAACGTCGTGAATGTGTTTCGCCAGGTATTTTGGTTCTCAACAAAGAAAAGGATCAATTCATCGTGTTCAAGAACTGCATGAGAAAGCGCATATTGGAGTGCACCCGCTGATTCCCGGGTTGGATCTGCCACCACCATTACTCGCCGCGGAGGTGCAGTTGCTTTACGTTCCATGGCTCGTGTACGGCTGTAATTGATGGGGCAGCCGCCACAACTCCTACCCAAATGTTGCCACAATAAACTCCAAAAGGGGATGCGTAATAGAGGGGTATAGGGGAAGTGACGTATATTTGGAGGGTCTCATTTTTGTGTGTTTATTAAGAAAGATTACTGCATTGACAGCTTTGATTCACAAAGTTTTTTCTTTTTAGGGCAGTGATCCACAAATTAGCTAGTGATTCTTGGGCATGCCATTATTAGGTAAAAATTGCAGACTACTATTCCTTAGGACGCGGTCAAATGTCAGCAAAATATTAGATTTTAACATATCCAAATTCCAAATATATAGGATACGATGAATGGGATATTTGGTGATAAATGGAAGAAAAATACTAGGAAGATCATGTTTTGAAAATATGTTTTGTAGAACACATGATGTGGCGGGCGATAATTAGATATCTTATTCAATGATTTTAAACAAGAAATTTAACAATCAATTGCCACATCATATTGTTTACAAAATATGGTTACGATGGTCTCTTGGACTAAGAATCTAAGGACGAAAAAGGATAAAACAATCACAAAGAAATTATATCCAGGATGTCCACAACTGGAACCAAGAAGGACGAATTGCTTCAAACCCTTGGAGTTAGCCTAAAAAAATTTCTTAGTATAATATAGTCACACCTTTGATGGTGTTAATAATTCATCATGTGTTACAATTTGAGTAGACGATATTGTTGACATATTATGAAACTAAGATATAGTATTAATAAATAGATACACATGTTATAACATGAAAAAATGATGTTTAAAGTATTGCATGTGAAGGCGCATATTGGAGTGCACCCGCTGATTCCTGGGTTGGATCGATCTGCCACCATCATCACTCGCCATGGAGGTGCAGTTGCTTTACATTCCATGGCTTATGTACAGCGGTTATTGACGGAGGCAGATTGTCTGCCCTCCTATTTGGGTGCCCTTCCCATCCCCTCCTATTTTGTGCGGTCACGATTAAGTCACGTCAATATTTTTTTTATAGAATAATAATACAAAAAATAAAAAACAATAAGAATATAAAATGTTGACGTGGCTTAACCGTGACCGCACAAGTAGAAGAGAATGAGAAGGACATCCAAACAGGAGGGCAGACAATCTATCTCCGTCATTGACAGGGCAGCCGCCACAACTCCTACCCAAATGTTGCCACAAAAATATGACAACGTCCCATATATTTTGGCCGCCTTAATGGACCTTTTTTCCCCTTTTGTTGATGGGTTTGAGAGAATCTAGATCCTCGCCAGATTCTATTTGTGAGGATCTTAAAGATCTGTGAATCATATTCGTGCATGAAGTCAGATACCCGGCCACATACATACACACATTGTAGGACCCACACTGATGACTTTGTTCATCATCCGCCGGAGACAAGTCAATGCAATGAGCTTGCCATTTGAAAATTCTTTTCCGCCATGGGAGCCTGTATAATGGACCACCAAAGTTATAAGTAGTAATTTTCTATTGAAATGTGGGCAAAAAGTTGATGAAAAATATTAACCCTTTTGTTTGATGCGGTTGCTGGGTTTGCAGCTTCATTCTTTGTGAATTTTGGGTGCACCCCATAAGGGCAAGAGCAAAAGAGAGTCCAGAAGCCATGGCAGAATTTTCTCTCATCAGAAATGATGTGTATACCGAAGATGGGACTGTGGATTTTCGTGGAAACCCAGCAAAGAGAAATGCAACAGGAACCTGGAAAGCCTGCCCTTTTATTCTAGGTACTTTTTGAAGATCTCTTACTTGCATGCAATGAATTTTAGTCCTGGAAATTGTATCAAAGATTGGGATTTTATTTTATTTCTACTGACACTAATTGTTTTTAATTAATTAATGTTTTTGGGTTTGATTTGTGAGTAGGGACTGAATGCTGTGAGAGGTTGGCAAATTATGGGATAAGCTCAAATCTGGTGATTTATTTCAAGACTCAACTGAACCAGACGAGTGCTGCTGCTACGAAAAATAACTCGAATTGGAGTGGAACTTGCTACCTTACTCCATTGCTTGGAGCTTTTCTGGCTGATGCCTATTTGGGAAGATACAAGACTATTGCCTCTTTCTCAATCATTTATTTCATTGTAAGTTCTTTTGCCTTCAAATTCGTACTTGGTTTATTTCAATTTGAGAAAGTCTTAACCAGTTTGATAACCATTTCGTTTTGAGTTTTTCGTTAAAGATATAAAGAAAATATAGGATAATATTGTAACTAGTGAGTACTCTATGTACTTACTTTTTGATTTGGCTTATTTTTTTAAAACAATAAAACATGTGTTAAAATATTATTGGATAAAATAAAAAAGTGAATATTCACTAATGAGTACCCTAATATTATTCGAAAATATATGGAAAAAAACAAGAAATAGATGTGAAAACTAAAAACTAAATAGTTATCAAGCCGTCACTCCTATTTTGCTTATCCCAATTGATTTTCAAGTGGCCCCCTAAGTCAAATCATAGTTTACCGCAGGCTTACAATCCCTGGTTGCTGTTGGAGTTTGGTTTTGTTGGGTTTGTATCTCCTCCATCAATAGAAACTTACGGATTCTGTGATAATTTTCATAGGGGATGACACTTTTGACAATGTCAGCATCAGTCCCGGGCATGAAACCAACCTGTGTTAGCAAAGATAGTTGCCATGCAAATGGTGGACAAACTGCAGCAATTTTCATAGCGCTTTACCTAATAGCACTGGGGACGGGTGGGATTAAGCCGTGTGTCTCGTCCTATGGTGCAGACCAGTTTGATGATGACGATGAGGTTGAAAAGAAGCACAAGGGTTCTTTCTTCAATTGGTTCTATTTTTCCATCAATGTTGGTGCTTTGATTGCTAGTTCTCTGCTGGTGTGGATACAAGACAACGTGGGTTGGGGATTGGGTTTCGGTATTCCAACAGTGGCAATGGCAATTGCTGTGCTGAGTTTCTTTGCTGGGACTCGGTTGTATAGGAATCAGAAGCCTGGAGGTAGTCCTCTGACGCGCATAATTCAGGTGGTTGTGGCGTCCATTAGAAAATGCAAGGTGAAAGTACCGGAAGACATTTCCCTTTTGTATGAGACTGAAGATGCAGAATCTTCCATCCAAGGAAGCCGCAAGCTTGATCACACAAATGAATTTAGGTTAGTTTTTAAACCGAAAAATCTTCCTCATAAAAGTTAATTTTGCTAAGATGGGATTAAGGCTCAGTTCAGCTGAATAATCAAACTATAAAATTGAGAGGTCTTTTCTATAGCATTAGAGCGAATAGTGGTTTTGTAGTTTTACTTTCATTGTTGTTGCTGTTCTGTTGACCTGAAATTTTACTGCTCAGGTTCTTTGACAAAGCAGCAGTGGAGGTACAAGATGACCATTTAAAGGACTCGAAAAGCCCATGGAGACTCAGTACAGTTACCCAAGTAGAGGAGCTAAAATCAATCATAAGGCTGCTTCCCATATGGGCCACTGGTATCATCTTTGCTGCAGTCTACAATCAGATGAGCAACTTCTTTGTGTTGCAAGGCACCCTCATGGATATTCGTGTTGGCCGCTCTAGCTTTGAAATCCCAGCAGCATCTCTTTCCATCTTTGACCCCCTAAGTGTCATTTTTTGGGTCCCAATATACGATCGAATCATTGTCCCAGCAGCTAGAAAATACACCGGTCACAAAAATGGCCTAACTGCACTCCAGAGGATGGGCATTGGCCTCTTCATCTCCATATTCTCCATGGTCTGTGCTGCAGTTTTGGAACTCATCAGACTCCGAAGTGTTCGACAGAACAACTATTACGAATACGAGCACATGCCCATGTCAGTCTTTTGGCAAGTACCTCAGTATTTCCTCATGGGGGCTGCAGAAGTTTTCACATTCATAGGACAGCTGGAGTTTTTCTATGATCAAGCGCCGGACGCCATGAGGAGCTTGTGTTCTGCTCTCGCACTCTCCACCGTTGCACTAGGAAACTACTTCAACTCTATTCTTGTCACCATCGTTACCAAAGCGACTACAAAGAACGGCAACCCTGGATGGATACCGAACAATTTGAACTACGGACACCTGGATTATTTCTTCTGGCTATTGGCAGTGCTGAGTGTTTTCAACCTAGGAGTATACCTCTTCATTTCCAAGTGGTACAAGTATAAAAAGACCGTCGGGACTCTGGATTGATATTGAAAAGAATTGATACCATAAGAGGTTGTCTCTGTTCTGTGATGATTTTTAGGTTTTACTTTGGTTTTCAATCGCTTCACTACCAAAAAAAAAAGGGGGCTTGTCCTACAAACATTTGCGCGACGGAAGGTATTTCGACGGGTAAATAAACTTTACCCAACGGATAATTCAATTGGTAGGGCGAAGACGGTAAACAGTTAGGGTTTATTTAAAACTTTTACCCGACCGACTGGTCGAAGATATAGTCTCATGTTATGCATGATGTTAATATTGTTGGATTATGTGGCCAAGTGGCCATATACTTTAGAATAAACAAAGAAAAAGTGGACAACATCCTTCCTTGTTTTGGGGAGGAAAACATGGAACTTGTCTAAAGTTTTTGTTTTTTATTTGGTCCATGTGAGAAGTCACGGGGTGACTTAGAGTTTTATTTGGCAGCAATTGCTGCTTTGGAAATCAGAAGAAGAAAAAAAGAGAGCAGAAAAATTAGAGAGCCGAAGAGAAGAGAGGGAGAGAAAGAAGGTACTGCTGCAGTACCATTTTCAGAGAAGGAGTTGTTGTTCCTTTCATTGGATAGTTCTCACTCCATCAAAGTGTTATTGTTGTAATAGCTTTGAGCTTTGTATAGAGAAGAAATTAATCACTATATTTCTTTCTCTATTTGTTTCTTTAGAGTGTGAGAGTTATTGGGTGTATTGGGTTATTTGGGTTGTGAGATTGCCAACACTTTGTAAACTCCCATTTGGTTGATAGTGAATTATTGGGTGAGCTCCTACTGCTCTGAGGACGTACTCCAGTTACACTGACTGTTGAGGAACCTCGTTAAAATCTTGGTGTCTTTAATATTTTGTTCTTGCATTTCATTTGATAAATTTCCTGTGGGTTAGCTTGAGTTGGTTCCAACGGGTTTGGTGCTATCTTAGCACAACAATTGGTATCAGAGCACTGGTTGCTCTTGGGTACTGTCTAGTTGCCAAAGATGTCAGATGGGCAAGATGAAAATCCTTTTGGAAGCAGCTCCGGGTTTGCAAGATCTACTTGCCGCTTTGGGAGAGAAGCCGGAAACTATGTCGAAGCCGGAATGGGAAAAATTAAATTTGTGGGCTTGCTCTTCAATTCGGTTGTGCCTTGCAAAAACTCAGAAGTATTTTGTGATGCGGAAGACATTAGCAAGTGTGTTGTGGCAAAAATTGGAAGACAAGTATATGACAAAGAGTGCAGAGAACCGGCTACACTTGAAGAAAAAGCTCTACCGCTTCCAATACAAAGAAGGTACAAAAATGATTAGACACCTTGATGCTTTTAATAAGTTGATTGCCGACTTGTTAAATTTAGATGAGGAAATTAAGGATGAAGATAAGGCCTTAATATTGTTGAATTCCTTGCCGGACTCTTATGAGCATTTTGTTACCACTATTATGCATGGTAAAGAAACTGTGAAATTTGAAGATGTGTCAAATGCCTTGATGAATTATGAAATGAGGCATAGAGATAAAAATCATGATAGTACCTCTGAAGCTTTATTTGTTAGAGGTAGATCATCGGAGAGAAGATCATCTTCTAGCAGGAAAAAATCACAGTCTCGACCTAGAGGAAACTCTAAAGGTAGAAAACCTTTGGAAAGGGATGAATGTGCCTTTTGTCGTAATAAGGGCCATTGGAAGAAAGATTGTCCTAAGTTGAAGACCAAAGGAAAAGAAAGTTCTGAAGCCAATGTTGCAGAGGTTGAAACAGATTTTTCTGATTTTGCTTTAACCACTTCCTCATCATTTGATTGTGCTACTAAGTGGGTGTTGGATACGGGTTGTACTCATCATATGACTCCTCACAAGGATTGGTTTTCAAGCTTGAAAGAGTTTGATGGTGGCGTTGTGTTCATGGGAGATGACAATCCTTGCACAACAAAAAGGATTGGTACAGTTCGTTTGAAGTTGCATGATGGCATGGTTAAAGAGTTGACAGGTGTTCGGTATGTACCGAATTTGAAGAAAAATCTTATTTCTTTGGGTACTTTGGAATCTAAGGGTTTCAGATTTCATTCAGATGGACATACATTGAAAGTTACTTATGGTGCACTTGTTGTGATGAAAGCTCCTAGATGTGGCCATTTGTATTTATTGCAGGGAAGCACTGTGACAGGTGAAGCATCTGTAGTCTCTGAAAATATGGGCACATCTGATTCAGATACTACTAGATTGTGGCATATGAGATTAGGCCATGCCGGTGAGAAAGCTTTACAAGGGCTTGTGAAAAAATGTCTTCTAAAAGGTGCCACGACTTGTAAGCTTGATTTCTGCGAGCATTGTGTCTTGGGGAAACAAACTAGAGTGAAGTTTGGTACTGCGGTACATCAGACGAAGGGCATTCTTGATTATGTGCATTCAGATGTTTGGGGTCCTACAAAGACTCCCTCTTTGAGTGGTAGACATTGGTTCGTGACCTTTGTTGATGATTATTCAAGAATGTCTTGGGTCTACACTATGAAGAACAAGAGTGAGGTGTTAAGCATTTTCTTGGGTTGGAAGAAAATGGTTGAGAACCAGACTGGGAGAAAGATTAAGATTTTGAGATCGGATAATGGTGGTGAATACACATCCGATCCTTTCTTTAAAGTTTGCAAAGAGGAAGGAATTGTGAGACATTTCAGTGTTCGGGGAACTCCACAACAAAATGGAGTTGCAGAAAGATTGAATCGAACCTTGCTTGAGAAGGTTAGATGTATGTTGTCTCAGTCAGGTTTAAGCAAGTCATTTTGGGCAGAGGCAGTTAATTATGCATGTCACATCATCAACCGGTTACCCTCAGCTGCTGTTCAGGGTAAGACACCAATGGAGGTATGGTTTGGAAAACCCTCTTCTGATTATGACTATATCCGTATTTTTGGTTCACCTGCTTATTTTCATGTGACTGAAAATAAACTTGATCCTAGAGCCAAAAAGGCTATCTTTCTTGGTTTTAGTAGTGGTGTCAAAGGTTACAGGTTGTGGTGCCCAGAGATGAAAAAACTTGTAATCAGCAGAGATGTGACATTTGATGAAGAAAGTATGTACAAAGTCTCTGAGAAGAATGTGAAAGATGTCCAACAGGTGGAGCTTGAGAAAGTTGCCTCTAGTACTTCAAATCCTATTTCCGCTGATGTCGATGCCACTACAAGTGAAGAAGTTGGAGACCATGAGGATGTTGAAGAAGTTGAACTTGAAGATTCTATTCAAGTTGAAGATGAAGTTTCACCTCAAGAGTCTATTGCCAAGAACAGAGGAAAGAGACAAATTACCAAGCCAGCTCGGTATAGTGACTATGTTGCTTTTGCTCTTCCTATTATCACTGAAGAGATTCCATCCAATTTTGAGGAAGCTATTGAGAGTGAGGAGAAGAAGAGGTGGTGCAATGCCATGGGTGATGAAATGAATTCTCTCTTGAAGAACAAGACTTGGGAGTTAGCTAAATTGCCTAAGGGCAAGAAAGCTATCGGTTGCAAATGGGTGTATGCCAAGAAGGAAGATGCTGATGAGAAAAGCAATGTGAGATTCAAAGCAAGATTAGTTGCTAAAGGGTATGCACAAAAGGAGGGCATTGACTACAATGAAATCTTTTCTCCGGTTGTGAAACACTCCTCAATTCGCATTATGTTAGCTCTTGTTGCACAGTATGATCTTGAGCTTGTGCAACTTGATGTGAAAACGGCTTTCCTACATGGTGATTTGAATGAAGAGATTTATATGTGTCAACCGGATGGGTATATAGTGAAAGGGAATGAGAACTTGTTTTGCAAATTGAAGAAATCACTATATGGCTTGAAGCAATCTCCAAGGCAATGGTATTTGAGGTTTGATAAATTTATGAGAGGCCAAAATTATTCTAGAAGTCAATATGATCATTGTGTGTACTTCAAGAAGTTGCAAGATGGGTCTTTCATTTATTTGTTGATATATGTTGATGATATGTTGATTGCCTCAAAGAATGTTGAAGAGATTGAAAAATTGAAGAAGCAAATGAAGAATGAGTTTGAGATGAAGGATCTTGGTGAAGCGAAGAAGATCCTTGGCATGGAGATCACTAGAGATAGAGAGAAGGGTTTGGTCAGTTTGAATCAAAGACAATACCTTGAGAAGTTGATTCGGAAGTTTGGAGTTCATGATTCAACCAAACCGGTTAGTACCCCTTTGGCTCCTCATTTTAAATTGAGTTCTCTACAGTGTCCTAAAAATGATAAAGAGAAGCTGCAAATGAAAAATATACCATATGCAAATTTGGTTGGTAGTTTGATGTATGCAATGGTATGCTCTAGACCGGATATTGCTCATGCAGTTGGCATGGTGAGTCGATATATGCATAATCCAAGTAAAGAGCACTGGCAAGCAGCTAAGTGGATATTGAGATATCTCCATGGTACTCGAGATGTTGGTTTATGCTTTGAGAGGGATGACTCTGGTATTGGTCATTTTGCAGTTGGTTATGTTGATTCAGATTATGCAAGCGATCTGGATGGAAGGAAGTCTACTACAGGCTATGTGTTTACTATGGCTAAAGGGCCAGTTTGTTGGAGGTCCATTTTGCAGTCGTCTGTTGCCTTGTCTACTACAGAGGCTGAATATATGGCAGTTGCTGAAGCTATAAAAGAGGCCATTTGGATACATGGGCTTATTAGAGATTTGGGGGTTGATCAGAAGCAGGTGGAGGTACATTGTGATAGTCAGAGTGCCATTTATTTGGCTAAGTATCAGGTTCATTATGCGAGGACCAAGCACATAGATGTGCGTTATCACTTTGTTCGTGAAATTGTTGGTGATGGGGAAATCATTCTCCAGAAGATTCCAACTAAAGACAACCCCGCTGATATGTTGACTAAGGTTGTTGGTGTAGCCAAGTTTGTTCACTGTTTGAACTTGGCTCACATTATGCCTATATAAAGAAGGCGTTGAGCAGTAGGAGTTTTGGAGCATTTGGCTCGGCATGAGTTGTTCTCTTGCTAGTGTTTGGGAGTGATGTTGTGTGCTAATTGTGTTGGTTGGATTATCATGGCGTTTTCGGAACTTGGCCAAGGTGGAGATTGTTGGATTATGTGGCCAAGTGGCCATATACTTTAGAATAAACAAAGAAAAAGTGGACAACATCCTTCCTTGTTTTGGGGAGGAAAACATGGAACTTGTCTAAAGTTTTTGTTTTTTATTTGGTCCATGTGAGAAGTCACGGGGTGACTTAGAGTTTTATTTGGTAGCAATTGCTGCTTTGGAAATCAGAAGAAGAAAAAAAAAGAGCAGAAAAATTAGAGAGCCGAAGAGAAGAGAGGGAGAGAAAGAAGGTACTGCTGCAGTACCATTTTCAGAGAAGGAGTTGTTGTTCCTTTCATTGGATAGTTCTCACTCCATCAAAGTGTTATTGTTGTAATAGCTTTGAGCTTTGTATAGAGAAGAAATTAATCACTATATTTCTTTCTCTATTTGTTTCTTTAGAGTGTGAGAGTTATTGGGTGTATTGGGTTATTTGGGTTGTGAGATTGCCAACACTTTGTAAACTCCCATTTGGTTGATAGTGAATTATTGGGTGAGCTCCTACTGCTCTGAGGACGTACTCCAGTTACACTGACTGTTGAGGAACCTCGTTAAAATCTTGGTGTCTTTAATATTTTGTTCTTGCATTTCATTTGATAAATTTCCTGTGGGTTAGCTTGAGTTGGTTCCAACGGGTTTGGTGCTATCTTAGCACAACAAATATACATAGAAGTCTCATGTTATGCATGATGTTGATATACATAAATCACATAAGAGAATCTCGCCTAATCTTACATCCATTCATCTGGTCATAAATGAAAGGAAAATACTAGAGATATCATGTTTTAGACTATGTTTTCTAGACTACATACATGATGTGACGGATGATAGTTGAATACCTTAATGATTTAAGCAAGAAATCCAATCATCAATTGCCACATTATGTTGTGTACAAACTATGGTTTACGACATTGGTCTCTCAGACTAAGAATCTAAAGGACGAAAAAGGACAAAACAATCAGAAAGAAAATATATCCAGGATGTCCACAACTGGAACCAAGAAGAACAAATTAGCTTCAAACCCTTGAAGTTAGCCTATAAAAATTTCTTAGTATAATATAGTCACACTGTTACAACCACCCCCAAATAATTTCATAATTTGTTAATTCCAACCCCCAACTGCCACGTGGCAGTCATCTAAACCTTCTCTCCTCTCTCTCTGTCCCCCCCCCGTGAACCCTCATTCCTCCTTCTTCTTCGTTTCTGTCTGTCTGGTCTCTCTCTCCCTCTCGGACCTCTCTCATTTCTCTCCCTCTCTTCACTAAATCGCACACACACCCACACACTGGGACGCACGCAGGCTCGGAGAAGCCATCGCCATCACCATCTCGTCATTTTCTCTCCCTCTGTCCCGTGCTACAAACCCAGAAAACGGAAAAAGGACTCCGGCGAGATTTTCTAATTTTCCGGTGAGGTAAGCCTCAAATCTCCCCTCCTTCACCCTTGAATCTTGTGGGTTGAGGTTTAATTGGTTTTATTTCTTGTTTTTGGGAGGTTTTTAGGACAGAATCGCAACGGGTGTAGGCACCCATCTCCGGCGACCTCGGGAGTTTTTCCGGCCATCTCAGGCCGTTCCACGACGAAAGGAAGGTATAAAAACACTCCCCTCGTCTTGCTCTTCGTTTTGGTACCTAGATCGGGGTCTAGGGTGGTGTGTGGTAGTCGGCTGGAGCTGTGAAGCTCCGGTGGTGATGTTCGTTCCGGCGAGTTCAGGCCTCCCAGGCCGGTTTCAAAAATCAAGCGGGCCTTAGGCCTGTGTGGTGGGGAAGCCCAAGCCCTAGCCCAATCCCCTTTTAATTGTTGTTATTTATTTATTTGTTATTGTTTAGGGCATGTGGCCCGTGACCCAACCCATGACCCTTTTTAGTTTAGGCCTTCGGGCCTTGGAAGAATTGGGGCCTTTGGCCCGTATGTTTTTAAAACCCTAAGCCTTTGGATCTTAGGACCAAACCCAAGAAACCTTTTTAAGGTTTTTATTTATTTATTTTCTGTTTTAGGAATAAGGCCTTGGGCCAATTATAAAATGGGCTTTCAACCATTTTCCAAACCCTTTAACCTTTAATAAAACCAAAATCCTTAAGACCTTTCAACCCAACCCAATTCCAAGCCCAGTTGACCTTGACCAGTTGATTCTGACTGTTGACCTAGTCAACAGTCAGAGTTGACTTTGATGTTGACTTTGACTTTGACCGGTCAACGGTCAACGTTGACTTTTGAGTTGACTTTTCGGGGTTTCGACCAGGACCTCTCCTAGGCTAATTTCGACGTCCTGGACCCGTTTTTGAAGTCCGTTTTCCCAAATTCAATCGTTTGAATAGAGTTTGACTTAAAGTACCATTTATGTGCTTAGGGGAAATATTGGTGACGTTTTCTTGTTCGTTAGTTTGCGTGGCTCTTCGGCAGCTAAGTACTGTGAGTGGACCCTTTCTAAAATTACATGATTTTATAGTAATTGCATAAATGATTAGCATGCCTACGAATTTTGTGAATTGATTTATATCAATCATGTTTACTGAATTTATTGATTTCGTCTCGTGTTTTGGTGAGGAAATAATTGTTAGCTTATATTGAGCTATATTTTAATATATATCGTATTTTCTATAAAAACCATGAACTGGTAGACTATCCAATGGATGACGATAGGATGCTAGAACATGTTTTAGAAACCCCTCTTTATAGTATAGACGATGAATGACTTTATACTATGAAGTGGTTATTTATGAGAGGCGTAAATATTTGTGCGTACCTAGTAGACACTATGCCGCCTGGGGCGAGGATCTGGTGTTGGCATGTAGGCCGGGAGAAATAATCCCTAGCGAAAGGCTGAGGGACACGGAGACAGGCAGTGGGCCGGGAGGGAGTTATCTCTGGCTACGGGCACATAGACTGAGGTGCAGGCATTTGGCCGGGAGTATATTTATTCAGTGATCTTTCTAGTAGCACACCGCGTTTACGAGACGATTTATGAGACGTTTACTGTTTTGATTTCTGCAATGAGATTCCGCAATATGGCTTTTGAGATATTTTTGGCATGCTAGGATTTTTATTAAATCCATCACTTATTATGCTAGTAGTTTTCATTTATATAAACTGTGGGGGATAGTACATTGATAACTGTTTTATTATTATTATATATATGAACTTGGTCCACTCACCTTTGTTTTGCGCCCCCATTCAGGACTTAGAATCAAGGCACATAATCCCGGCGTCAAGACACTTCCGCATCAACATCTTCGGATCCTCTTGAATGTAGGACCCACTTCTTTATTCATTCAATTTTATCTTAATTCTTTTTAGTGATTAGGTTTAGTTGTATGCTCTGAGCACGTTCCTAAATTATTAATTTCTTGTATTTAAAATTTCTAACCCTTATTTATTTCTTAATCTTAGCTTTTGTATCAATTAATGGCTTTCGTCACCCTCGGGTGTCGGCCAGCACGTGTCTATCCTGGTATTCGGGGAATATCAGGGTTGGGGCGTGTCACACACCTGTGGTGCAGTTACTAATTAATTCATCATGTGTTACAATATGATGGACAACATTGTTGACATGTTACAAAACTAAGATATGGTAATAAATAGATACATATGTTATAACATGAACAAAATGATCAAGTTATGATGTTCAAGTATTGCATGAGAACGCTCATTTGGAGTGCACCTGCTGATTCCCGGCTTGGATCGATCAGCCACCATCATCACTCGCCGTGGAGTGCAGTTGCTATACATTCCATGGCTCATGTACAGCGGTCATTGACGGGGCAGCCGCCACAACTCCTACCCAAATGTTGCCACAAAAAATTGATAATGTATACCATATATTTTGGCCGCCTTAATTGACCCTTTTTCCCCTTTTGTCGATGGCCGGTTTGAGATGTAAACTTGAAACCTCTTTTAATGTGTGGTGAGAAGAGAACTACTGAGTGTATAGACCATTAATTAGTTTAAGGTTTCCCTAATCCTCAAGTAAAACTATTGTTTAGTGGTATCATCTCCGCTTATTAGTAAGAAGTTTTAGTTTCACTCATAAATAACGAGTTCTATACCAAATTATTATAGCTGACCAATTGTGTAACTTAACCAAAATCTTCCACCCTTTATGCAAAGATGGGTTAATTCAAGAGTTTGGAAGCTGATGCTGAAAGAGAAAGGTGGGAGTTAGACAGACAAGCCCTTCCAAAAATATCTTGCAGCTGATAAGTCTTTTTACTTAAAATCTTTTTTTTTTCAAAGTAAGTTGAGTCCGATCACAGTTACGGCATACGGGGCTCCGAACATCTGAGCCTTTTAGAAGATGGATTTCAAGAAAAGGAGAAATTCTAGGATCCGGCATTTGGACCATATGTCATGTGGATTCTAGACACAAAACTCGCCCTCATGGTCTACCAGCTCTTTGCTTGAGACCCATCACTACTCCATATAATGACCTCACCTTCTCTCACACCACCCCCATCCAGAGGCGGAGCCACAGTGGGGTCAATGGGGTCGCACGACCCCTTGGAAGCCATGGAAATAACCTTAGAGGTCCCTTGGAGCTGCTGGTGCGACCTCTTGGAGCTGCTGCATTTTTCTGGGTTTCTTCTGGTTTTCGTTCGGTTTGGCGGAAGAGGAAGACGAAGACGTTCTCTCTCTTCCTTTCACACCACGTGACCACACACTCTTCTTATTTAATTTTTTTTCTTAGTTTCTCTCCAATCAAATTTGTACAGCTAGCATCAAATTGCTTGCTTTGTGTAAAAAGCCATAGGCTGTCAGTTCGGTTCGTGTGTCAAGTTGAAGATGTCACCATTAAGTCTTGGTGCGCAAAGTTCCCATGCGTCCACATCCACATATTTGACATAAATTAATGGTAATGATGTGTGTGCCCTTTCCACGTCCACATATTTAACAACTTTATTTCTCTTTATATTCAACATAAATTAATATGATCTCTAAAAAATTTATTATGAACCACCATATTGACATCAGAATTTTATGTTTATTATGAACCATCCAACCCAATTTTATGTTTATTTTTCGTTGTCAGGGAAAGTGAAGGCACCTTTCAGTATGGTAACTATCGGCGAGAGGCTGATCACGCTATCCTACCAAGACATGATGAAATGACGATATGCATGTCGTTTCTGTTAAAAAAAAATTTCGCGCTGTGCGCGCTATCCTTGTTGACCCCCCAAACATTATTTCCTGGATCCGCCACTGCCCCCATCAACCATTACTTACAGAGTTACAGGTGCCACACAAGACCTTCTCCAAGAAAAGGCCTTCGAAGTAATTCTTATTTTGAATAATACAACAATACACTAACATAAACCCCCTCGTACATGATGGCAGAAGAACATGTCTAAAATCACCTTAATGCTTCAATTTCGGTGTTGAATTTAAACAATTTTGAAGACTCAGTGCCATTTGCCGGCAACAACAATTCTTTGGGTGGTATTTGCACAGCCCTTAATAGAAGTGTCTCTGCCATAACTTCTACACTCACAATCGTCATCAGCAGTTACGGCAGAGACACATACAGCAACTCCACTTGTATCTGCGATTCACTGTAGCACATAAAACTTGATACAGCATTTCCAGCGCAGCTATTAACTGGTATGCATGCAGCCGTAACTAGCGTGCCCCCAAGATTCACCGTATCATCTGCACTACCGTGTGCATGTTAGTATAACCTCCAGACATCCGTTCAAACACATCTCTGTGTCTCCTTAAACCTGCATTTTGGAAAATCTCAGTTGACCTGGATGGGATAATGGTATGAAAGCGAAGAGAAGTTGCTTACCTCTTCATTCCAAATTGGATTCCTTAAAACGAAGGTCATAACAAAGATCGGCATTCAGTAATATGTCATGGAAGCTCCAAAGAAGTTCCTAAGCAGGAAGAAATACTGTGAGATTAGTCATGGAAAATGCCGTACGGGATATGGCTTACAAAAACAACATTAGTATATATTGCACACTATCGTGGTCTACTTGTATGCATGAATAAGATTTGGCATACGATATTATCGCGGAATAATTCATCGGAAGTCTACTCTGTATACTCCTCAACAAAATGGTGTGGAGGAGCGAAAAAAATTGTCATATCATAAAGTTGTTCGGGTTTCTGTTTGGATCAAATATGCCCCGGTGTTTTTGAGCAGCAACATGACATCTACAGTTTATCTAATATTTCTTATTTTCTTCAGTACTTTATATTTTCAAACTTCAATTCAGACCCTCCATCAACACTTAAAATTTTCAACTGACCAAAAACCTCTGTCTCGAATTTTGTAAGGTTGAAGGTCCACCTCACAAAAATCTCGACCCTCCATCAACACCTACAAGGACTTTAAGCTTGTGGTTGGCATGCTTTTGGCTGGTTGACGGTTGGTGTATATCTCTGCAAGCAACCTGTACCTGTAGTCGTCGTCTCGTCAAGCTCAACTTCAAGGTGTTTGTTTTACATGTATGAAACAGAATATATGTATATAACGAGGGAAGTTGATTTATTTTAACAAATAGGAATAGAATTTAGAATTTAGAATTAAGTTTTATTACTCTTTATATTACCAATTAGTTTTATAACGAAACATCTTCTTTCTTCAGAAATCTCTCTTTTAATATATAGTGAGAAGATAACTACCATTAGATTGATATTAAGTGTAAGATAGTAACGAATTCAATGCTAAATTATTATAACTAAAAGAGAGAGGTGGGAGTGAGACAAGCTAGCCCTTCCAAAATATCCTGTAGCTAGATAAGTCTCTTTATTTACTTTATACCTTCTTCTTATTTTTTAATATTGTCTTTGAAACTAGGAATAATGCAAAAACATCAACTACACAATGAACTCGTCATTTTGGACTAGATTTCAACGTACAAAGCTGGCCACAATTTTTTTTTTGTTCATACTTGGAAGTATGAGGCGTATCTATTTATTTGTTATACTATTTTAAAGTTGGTTTGGAAGTGCTTTAAAATGATTGAAATCATTTTTTGTGAAAATGTTTTTAGAACTAATCCTTAGTAAAAACGCAAGTAAATCTTGAAAAAAACAATTGAAATGCTTCCTGAAAGTTGGTGCTTCTTCCATGTACCACTTCCAATGTTTTGGGAATCCAAAAATGTTTTTTCTAAAAGGGCTTTCAGTCATTTTAAATTTATTTTCAAACGAGCCCATATTGTTTTTCCTTAGTCCAATATTAATCTCTGAGAATTTAGATTAAGTCTGCATTCTTTGTCTCTACTTTGTTTTATAACATTATAACCCTTTTTTTTAGCTTGAAAGATGGCCTGATTTAAAGAAATGATTTTTGTCTTTCTCTTTTTTTATAAGGAGAACCAGCTAGTGGTTTCCCCACGGCAGTCCACTCTTCTGTTCTAGGGGCCTGGAAGACTTACAGAGGTATTTCAACCTCTTCCTAACCATCATCGTATAATTCACCTGCGTCATAAATCGAACACAATACTTGCTTATAAAAACCATATATTTTATGAGTGTGACAGATATATTTTCATTGAATTGTCTCCCAACGGCCGTTTCTGCCTATATATTATTACAGCTATATTTGTGAAGACAACGTCACGGAGTAAACCTTATTATTTTATGAGTGTGGCAGATTGATGATATAGCATAGTTTCATACGCTTCCATAAAACAAATATTAAAACTGTTTAATTAGCCATCAAGAACAAGAAAAAAAAGTAGTTTAGTTGCATTGAGTTCAACGTTTCATTCCACACTCCTCCTCTCGTCTAACAGAGTCGGAGGCCACAATAATAAAATCCATAATTAACTCTCGAGGATTATTACTAGATTCAATTTTGTATTAATTAGTGCGGAAGAATATTGCTCGGCTTCTTTGAAGAAGTCATTTTTCCTTACGTGAGAAATCATAATACACTGTTGAAGATCAACACCAGCCCAATTGGTGTTTGTGTTGAAGTGTAATCTTGCCTTAGCCCAAGATGGATCCAGCCCATGGACAAAGAAAGATCCATACACATGCTAGAGAATTCTAGCAAGGTTCAAGTTGGTGGAAGAGTCTAGAAGAATGGTGAGGTTTCCACCAACATGCAAGATTAGTAGTTAGTAGAATTATCTAGATATCTCTAGCATGATGATTACATGCTTCTCCAAGGTTCCATCCATGCCTATAAAAGGAGAAGGCATCCACACCATTTGTATCAATCAAGCAACCAATCAACCAACCAACCAAGTGAGAGTGAGAAGTAAGAGTAGTGTTGTGAGGAGTGTGAGTGATCTAGAGTTTGTCTCTAGAAAGTGAGTGAGTGTCATTGCTTCTAAAGTTGTGTCCTTTTGAGTGTTGTAATATTTTGTGAGTGTAATACAAGTAATTTGTTTACTTGTTTGTCTCTCCAACACTTGTGTTAGAGTTGTGTACTCTAAGTTTTTCCCCAACATACACGTGTATACTTATTGGAAAAATGAATACATATTATTTTGGAAAGTGTTTTTCGCACACTCATATTTACCTCAGACACACCCTTATTAATTTTTTGTCATCGATCTTCTTCAACTCATTCGATCTGACCGTCGAAAATTGAGAGAGATATGAAAAGTAACAATGGGTGTGTAAATAGCACTGCCCATTGTTTTTATTAAACGTGTACATTTTATTGCATGAGCATGGATAATGGTTATTGATCTCTTATTAGAGGATATTAATGGTGTGTAATGTTGTATAATTGTCTGTGCGACTTTCTTTTTTCTTCAATCAGGTTGAAATCTCTAACAATATTTTTTAAAGAAGGTCCAATGAGGTTTATCTTATCTTCTTCTTGTACATATATATTTTAGTGATTCATTAATGAATATCGTAGTATTTTATAAAATAAAAACTATTAAGTCTTACGACTTTCTTATTAAAAGGGAAATTCAAATTGCTCTGGTGATTATGCTTTTTATTTCAACTCACTGCTTTTGGGTTCAAACCTTCTTCCCTTGTGTTAGTGTAGGGCAATGTAGCATATCACTCGGTTTCTCCTTTAGTGTCAACTTGGTACTTTCTCTTTTTTCTTTTAATACAATGATGCATTTACACTAACTCACCAAAAGATGGGGGAATAAATTGGTTACAAACTCATTAATTACGAGATTTGAATATAAAATTTCCGACTTATAAGTGAAGACATATATGATGGTGTGGGGTTGTAGTTCAAGACTATTACGGAGATTTTAAAGAGTGATAGCTATGAAACTAAGCACCTAGTTTGCTCTTCCTCTTTGGCAACTGAACTCTATGCACTAAGGTGTTTCTTGAATTTTCCATTGATGGTAGAGTCGAACTTACTTATGACTGTTCAGTTATTACCATCTAAAGAGGAGGTCTGTCAAACGGCAGAAGGAAATTATATGGATGAAGTCCATTGTCATCTGTAAGAACACACCCTAGCAACAGCATCAACAGGAAGGGTATGTCACCAAGACCAGTTGTCAGAAGACAAGAGCATCCGTCTCAAAATTTGTTTACAAAGTCATTGTTTCTCTCGTATTAATAAATACTTTATTTATAAAAATTAAGTTTAGTGATGTAAATCATCCAACACATGACACACTTTAAATGAGATGTAACGCTCATGACCTAATCTGTGAGAGAGTGGATCGGCTAGTGGTTTCGACATTGTAGTTCATCATTTCAGGAGTCGAAAAGACTTACAAAGATATTTCAGCATTTTTAGGCTATTATCATGTGATTTACCGATGTCAAAAATCAAACTCAAAACATGCCGTGTAAAATACAAGCTTAAAACTCCAACCCAACCATTGAGCCAAAAGAAGAATGAGGATCCTAGGGATCCTCAAATTGTGTCCGTTCATCGTACATCATGCAGCCAAAAATCATTTTAAATATTTTTATTTAAAATTACGATAAACAGACACGATTTGAAGATTCTCAAGATCCTCACAAAGAGGATCCGGAGAAGGTTCTCATTCCCAAAAGAAAATAGCTAAATAATAACTTATACGGTTGTGGTGTATGCATATAATATAGGACAATGATTGTCTGCCCTCTCACTTATGGTGCCCTCTCGTGCTCTCCTGTTTGTGTGGTCACGGTTAAGCCATGTCAACATTTTATATTACTATTTATTTTTGTCTTATTATCTCTATAAAAAACAATATAAAATGTTGACGTAACTTAACCGTGACCACACAAAATAGAAAGATACGGTAAGGCACAGAAAGTGGAAGGACAGACAATCCTTGTCCTATAATATATTCACACACTGTACTTCAAACGGCTATCGAAAACTTGGAATCTCCACCCTAACCCCACGGCACAGCTTTACGTTTAAGGGATCTGTCCTTAAATCCAAAATATACGTCCACACACTGTAGGACCCGCACCGATGAGTCGATGACTTTGCTCATCATCCTCTGGGGACAAGTCAATGCAACCAACTGGCCATTTGCAAAATCTTTTCCGCCATAGGAGCCTTTATAATGGACCACCATACTCATCATTATACTGCCTTAGCCTCTCTTTTAGCCAATAACGGAGAATTACATTTAAAGGGCTTCATTAAATCCATCTAAGTCTTTGCCAGCCTGCTCTCTGCTTCTCTGGTATGTAATGTTCTACTGAAATTTGGGCAAAAAATTGATGAAAAAGATTAACCCTTTTGTTTAATGCAGTTGCTGCAGCTTGATTCTTTGTGAATTTTGGGTGCACCCCAAAATGGCAAGAGCAAAAGAGAGTCCAGAAGCCATGGCAGAAGATGATTTGCCCACCAAGGCAGCAGTAGCAGAAGAAAATGATGTGTATACCAAAGATGGGACTGTGGATTTTCGTGGAAACCCAGCAAAGAGAAATGCAACAGGAACCTGGAAAGCCTGCCCTTTTATCCTAGGTACTTTTTGAAGATCTCTAACTTGCATCCCATGAACTTTAGTACTGGAAATTGTATCAAATATTGGGTTTTTATTTTTATTTTTAATTATGCTTTATTTTTAATTGATGTTTTTGGGTTTGATTTGTGAGTAGGGAATGAATGCTGTGAGAGGTTGGCATATTATGGGATGAGCTCAAATCTGGTGATTTATTTCAAGACTCAATTGAACCAGACGAGTGCTGCTGCTGCGAAAAATAACTCGAATTGGGGTGGAACTTGCTACCTTACTCCATTGCTTGGAGCTTTTCTGGCTGATGCCTATTTGGGAAGATACAAGACTATTGCCTCTTTCTCAATCATTTATGTCATTGTAAGTTCTTCTGCCTTCAAATTCGTACTTTAGTTTATTTCAATTTGGAAAAGTCGTTAGCCAGCTTGATAACCATTTCGTATTGAGTTTTTCGTTACAAATATAACGAAAATATACGCGAGAAACGAGAGATAAAAGTGAAAACTAAAAACTAAAAATGAAATGATTATCAAGCCGGCACTTCTATTTTGCTTATCCAAATTGATTTGCAAGTGGCCCCTTAAGTCAAATCATAGCTACTGCAGGGTTCCAACCATACCCTTTACCTTAATTTTTCCAAACATATGACCCTGGTTGCTGTTGGAGTTTGGTGTTGTTGCGTTTTTATCTTCTCCATCAATAGAAATTTATGGATTGTGTGATAATTTTCATAGGGGATGACACTTTTGACAATGTCAGCATCGGTCCCGGGCATGAAACCAACCTGTGTTAGCAAAGATGTTTGCCATGCAAATGGTGGACAAACTGCAGCAACTTTCATAGCGCTTTACCTAATAGCGCTGGGCACGGGTGGGATTAAGCCGTGTGTCTCGTCCTATGGAGCAGACCAGTTTGATGATGACGATGAGGTTGAAAAGAAGCACAAGGGTTCCTTCTTCAACTGGTTCTATTTTTCCATCAATGTTGGTGCTATGATTGCTAGTTCTGTGTTGGTGTGGATACAAGACAACGTGGGTTGGGGATGGGGTTTTGGCGTTCCAGCAGTGGCAATGGCAATTGCTGTGATGAGTTTCTTTTCGGGGACTCGGTTGTATAGGAATCAGAAGCCTGGAGGTAGTCCTTTGACACGCATAATTCAGGTGCTTGTGGCATCCATTAGAAATTACAAGTTGAAAGTACCGGAAGACAAGTCCCTTTTGTATGAGACTGCAGATGCAGAATCTTCCATCCAAGGAAGCCGCAAGCTTGATCACACAAATGAATTCAGGTTAGTTTTTCAACTGAAAAATCTTCGTTACTTGTAAAAGTTAATTTTGCTAAGATGGGAGTAAGGCTCACTTCAGTTGAGTAATCAAACTATAAGATTGAGAGTTCTTTTTTCTAGCAATAGAGCGAATGAATAGTGGTTTTGTAGTTTTACTTTTGTTGTTGTTGCTGTTCTGTTGGCCTGAAATTTACTGTGCAGGTTCTTCGACAAAGCAGCGGTGGAGGTACAAGGTGATCATATAAAGGACAAAAGCCCATGGAGACTCAGTACAGTTACCCAAGTGGAGGAGCTAAAATCAATCATAAGGCTGCTTCCCATATGGGCCACTGGTATCATCTTTGCTGCAGTCTACAATCAGATGAGCAACTTCTTTGTGTTGCAAGGCACCCTCATGGATATTCGTGTTGGCCGCTCTAACTTTGAAATCCCAGCAGCATCTCTTTCCATCTTTGACACCCTAAGTGTCATTTTTTGGGTCCCAATATACGATCGAATCATTGTCCCAGCAGCTAGAAAATACACCGGTCACAAGAATGGCCTAACTACACTCCAAAGGATGGGCATTGGCCTCTTCATCTCCATATTCTCCATGGTCTGTGCTGCAGTTTTGGAACTCATCAGACTCCGAAGTGTTCGACAGAACAACTATTACACACGCGAGCACATGCCCATGTCAGTCTTTTGGCAAGTACCTCAGTATTTCCTCATAGGAGCTGCAGAAGTTTTCACATTCATAGGACAGCTGGAGTTTTTCTATGATCAAGCCCCAGACGCCATGAGGAGCCTGTGTTCTGCTCTCTCACTCTCCACCGTTGCACTAGGAAACTACTTCAACTCTATTCTTGTCACCATCGTTACCAAAACGACTACAAAGAACGGCAACCCTGGATGGATACCAAACAATTTGAACTACGGACACCTTGATTATTTCTTCTGGCTATTGGCAGTGCTGAGTGTTCTTAACCTTGGAGCATACCTCTTCATTGCCAAGTGGTACACGTATAAAAAGACCGTCGGGACTCTGCGTTGATCGCGAAAAGAAGTGATACCATACGAAGCTGTTTCTGTCCTACGGTGATTTTTAAGTTTTACTTGGGTCTTCAATCACTTGTATATAGTTTGTCTTGTGTATGCAATTCTGTTAAACGTGGGTGTTCTTATGAAGCAAGAATGGTTAAAAATTGAGTGAATTACAAGTCAATCTTTACACTTTTGTGCAGTTGATAAGGGAGTAGGGCTACAATACTTAGAAGCATTAAACAGTTTGCCAGTCGGCCACTGCTACACAGTCTTCTTTGATCCAATTCAACGGCAACGGCTATTCAATCTTCTTTGGTTGTCGTTGGATTAGATCTAAAAGCTCTAAGTGACTGTATTCAACTTTTGGATAGTTTTTTCAGTGTGCTGGAACACGGCCTAGTATACCAAGTATCATAATGCGAGTGGTTGGACTTGGACTTGTATTATGACACTTGGTATACTGGATCGTGTTCTTAGCACACTGAAAAATTTCTCCAATATTTAGAAGTATTGTAGATTTTTTGGTTTGTAAGATAACCAATCTCTCCGAACATTTGTGTTTTGAAATAGGGGAAACCCTCAATCGGAAAAGTTAGGAATAGAGAATAAGATCAATTAATTTGTATGGGAAACCCGTCTCAGTTGTCATAACTAAAAGACGTAGCCCAATTCTCTCTTTACCCTCAAACAAAAGCCATTTGAGGCCCTTCATCTAACGTGTACCATGTGATTCTCCCTGAAAATTGTTTCGACTCGGACCAAGATTACAGAAAACTAAGAGATTTGAACGATCGCAAATGGTTCTCAAACGCTATCAGGATGCTAAAGCAGGTAATAGTTTGATCAACCTCATGTGTTGCAGTTTCCGCAATTTGTTTTTCTCTTTCGAATTTTCTTACAACCCTCCAACTGTTTGATAAAATGCCTCAGTGAAATGCCCTAACCCTTTCTTCCGTTTTGAATGCGCTAATGTCAGGATACCAATTGGCCAAATCGTTCAATGCCGAGAAGTACTTGAGAAAAGTGGGATTGGGCAAAGAAGACTACTACTTCTGGAAGCAAATAGGCAAGGCACTGGTGTGCACATACACGCTCTTCGGCGTGGCCTGGCTCTACAACGAGAAATCGCCACTTGGGTGGTGGACGCTGAAGCCTAGGCCCAAGGAAGAGAGAGAGCTAGCGCACCTGTACGAGCGTCGTGAGTTCCCATACCCTGGGGATGAGGAAGCCATGGAAGAGTTTGTTGCCAAGGGGGGAATGATCGGCACGACAATTGGCCCGAAAGGGTTTGTCGAGACGGACAAAGATGCGTTTAACTATCAGAAGGAGCTGCAGAAGAAGAAGCTGGAGCAGGAAGCTCAGAAGCTGTGGGTGAGGATGAAGAATGAGGTCATTTCGGAGCTTCAAGAGAAGGGCTACGTAGTTGACGCTGAGTGAAATTTGTATAAGTTTGCATGGCTATGTGGAAGTTTATGACGTTTGTGTGTAAAAGTGATTACTGTTCGCATTGCTTTTGGATAAAAGCACTTTGTGAGTGCTTGCTCAAGAATTGTTGTGAGATAAATGTACAAGACCTTGAATAATTTTATGGAATTCTCATTATTGTTTTAACAAAACCCTGCTAAGCAAAAGCGCTTCGCAAGGAAACAAGGGACAAACACACTGCTCTGACCAACATGCCTAGTCCGCGTCCGCTTCTCGGTCATTGAACAAGAGTGAACCAATGATTTCAAAGATAAATTGCCTTATTGGCAATTTTGGCATTGTTAGGAAAAAAACATGTTAGGGGGGAAGTGTGTGTTCCTCGTAAAAGAAGAAAATGCATTTATATTCGGCTTTACAACATAACGAATACATCTACAAGACATTCTTCGGCAGAGATTGTGAGTTGTTGCCCGGCTTGCCCTTTCCCGATTCGCTCCTCCGATAGCTCCTCAGCGGCGTCAGGTAAAACCGCAGCAACCCGTGATCGAGATTGCTTGGTGAATACCGAGCACTCTTGTTTCTCTGCAGAGTCTTCACTTCATTGCATTTGTTTTCCGCCCCAGCACCATTTACATTGCTAAACAAGCCAACCATTTTGCACTGGTTCCGGCAGCTGACGCTGTAACTACGAATCAGCTTCTGACTCACGGACGCGTTGGCTTCTTCTCCATTGGCAACCATCCTCAGCTTTTGCCAAGAATCCGCGGATTCTTCATCCACGCATTTCTTCTCGCTTCTCCTCTGCATCAAACCCCAAAAACTCCACTTCTTGTGCGACCTATTCAGCTTTTGGTGGTCAACATCAACCCCATTGGTTGATTCCGAAGCGGCATTTTTACAAACAGGTTCACTGCCAATCCCAAAGCCGCCGCGGCCCTCTTCCGCACGCTCATCATCTTCAACAGGTTTCAACTTCGAATTCGAACCCATCGAACTCATCAATTCCTTCTCTGTAATCAGCAGCTTGGCCCCATAGAACAACTCTGAAGTGGCAGGGGAGACTCTGGCATTTGATCCCAACTTCAGCTCGTCAACCTCCGCAGCCAAGGATCGATCGAAACTCGGCCGTTCGAAGCTCCGCCGCCGCTGCGAATTGTAATAGTCTTTGGTCTGAGCTGACCCGCCTGGACTCCGCTCCCAGTTTTCTTCCACAACCGAAACCATCCGGGTCAGCCTCGGCTGGGCGGCTCTCGGACCCAAATACCCGTCCCAAGAAGCCCGAGGCTCGTCCATTGACATTCGACCCGGATCCGGATCAGTATCGCACGATCTTCTCCCCAATGCGTACTCTCCAACCTCCGACTGGGTCTCCCGCCGCTTCTCCGCTACGAAACCCTCGTTCTCAACCTTCTTCATCTTCTGCTTCCGCCGCCATTGCCTCACCTTCCTGCATAAAACCGACGTCGTTCCCCAAAATGTCCCTGCAATGTCCTTCAAATCCCTACCCGCACCCTTCTTCTTCTCCCATTCCAGATCTATTAACTCCTTCATCGTCTTGAACTCCGCATCCGCATCCAAATCCAAAACATTACCTTCGTCTCCACCTTCGTTCTTCTCCTCATCTCTCACTTCGACATCGAACTTTCTCGGCACTCCCTTGCGGTCGTCGTCGATGTTGAAGAGCTCGGACAGAGTGTTCCGGGCCCTTACATCGCAGGACTTGCGCCGGGTCGGGTCAAGTGCGTTTTCCGACGACGATTCGGGTCTCGTTCCGGCACACGACTTGCATCTCCGGAGCTCAGACCCGGAATGGGGGTTCTGAGTCGGGGGTTCATGGTGAGCGGCGGCGGCGGAGTCGAGGCCTGCGAGGCGTTCGCTTAGGCAGGGGGCGCAGAATCCGGTGATGGGTTTGGTAGGGTGACGGTGACAGGTGGATAGGCGGTGAGTTTGGGGTTTCATTGCTCTTCTAGAGTTGGAGGAGGAGGGCGGAGGCTGTGGTAGTTGAGAATGCGTGCATGGCAGAAGAAGGAAGTGGTGTGTCAGTGAGAGAGACGCGGTGAAGTTGAGAAAGGAAAGGGAAATTGGAAAAAAAATGGAAACACCGGATAAATCCCCTTTTTGGGATTTTATGGTATCCATGAATCATTTTTTATTTTAATTTTATTTTTCTAAGCAATTAGCATGGAGATGCAGGAGTCACAGAGGAGGAAGAATCCTATGCATATAGGAATTTATGGCAATTTTAGCAGCATGCATATAATAAAATGTTATTTATGTTGTAGGGCCTATTTATTTTTATTTTTTTAAAAGGATTCGAATATTGTTTTGTCACTATAATCTATCTTTTGGAGCTGGAAAGACTCACATAGTAATTTCAGTCTACCCTTGATCATCATAATATGATTCATCAGCGTTAGAAATCGAATTCAAAATGTGCCGTCTGAAATACAAATCAAGAAATGTTGATATCCCAATTACATTCACACATTGACATATTTTAGTTAGTACATGCATTAACTTATCACAATTATGTAAACGGCTGAACAACGGAGCCAAATGTTCCTCTCGATCTAAATTATTAGAATAGTCAATAGAAGCTGAAATATAAGTTACCACTGAGTAGTTACAATGCTTGTTCACTAAACAAGATTTAGGTCCTCTTATTATCTTAATAACTTTTTACTTCAAATATAAGTTATCTATTAAGAACAATGATGTGTAAAAAAATTGTGAAAACTTATTCATCGAAAAAATGATTTCCGCATCCTCTTTTTATGTTCTCATGCACTAATTTTTTTATAGTCCTTGAATTGAATAATCAACGGATAGAAATAAAAGAAGTAGCATGGGAGCAGAAAATAATACTGTGGAAATTGTTTCTCTTTTCGGTAATCTCAGCTTCATATTTTTTTTTTTGTTGGATTGAATCGAACAATAATACATCAAATTATTTGGTATATAACAAATGAATTTGCGTAGAAGTTAAAACGTTTGCTAGTGCATGATTATCTTGTTGAAACTTCTTGATGAGTCTTGAGAACTTTGCTTGCAAGTTGCAGCAGAAGAAGGGCGTGCAAGTAAATATCAGTCAGTGTGAAGAAGAAGGAAACTTACAGCTTTCCGGCCCACGGAAGGCCCAACATTAGTCGCACAGTTTTCTTGGATTCTGGGTTTGTTAACGTAAACAAATGCAAAATCCAACCACTTCCTTGCGTTGCGGACGTGCACAAAATTTTTAGGTCAACTGCACTACGGACACCACCGTTGACATCGAAATCCACAACTTATCTAGCATTCCCAAACCAATGTGTGGTGGTAAGAAATAAGGAGTTCAAATCCTCCCAGGAATATCCTCACTGGATTCTCTTTGTGAGGATCTTAAGAATTCTTCAATCACATCAGTTCATCGTATATCGTATGATCATAAATCATTGTCAATATTTTTATTTAAAATTGAATATTAACAGTATTTGACAAAAATTGACCGCACAATATACGATAAACATATGTGATTGAAGAATTTATGGGATCCTCACCGGCGAGGATCCTCTATCCAAATCCTTTGCACGCAAAATGTTTAATGTGTCACTCAGTGAGGTAGGTTATAAAGATGTCACAAACGGAAACATTTGTGCACTTTCCTATAAACTATGATGTATGTTTATCATACACTTCATCATCTATTATGTGTCTTTTCACTTTAACCCTGATTAACTTTCATATATTTTTTTGTTCTTTTCACTTAACCTGAATTAACTTTCATATTTCTTTTTTTAACAAATAATATTATATACACTAAGAGAGAGGACAAAAGGGGTGGCTTTAGCCTTACAAGGGGCTAGTAATAATGTGATTTAAATTCTCTTTTAGCGAGAATCGAACCTAAGACATTTCACTTACAAGTGAAGATGAATATCACTAGGCTTTCATATTAAATGTTCATTTTTCAATTTTAAAAAATATTAACTAGAGTTAGGCAAAAGATATGTGACAAATGATAAAGTGTATTGTGAGTATACACCATAATTCATGATTGTGGCAAAAATGCTCCCGATCACAGGAAGTTTTCGGTGCAGAAGATTTGAAGTTAAAAATAAGATACCTAGAATCTTTGATTTATTAATATATTAATTCTCGAAATACTTGCTCGATGTTTGTCTTTTTACATTTCGATCACCTTCCAAAAAAGATGTACATAGAGATATCATCACCCGAGGCCACTTCAAGCATGCTCGATCTCCCTGTTTGCAATGCATGTACCGCACAACTTCTCAGACACGCACGTGCACGCACAGACCTCATTTTACTATATCAAATTGAAATAAGTATATGACCATCGTATATTTTATGGGAAAGCTGAGAGAAAAAAGATGCCGACTAAATTTAACAAATCGATATAAAATTGGAAGGTAGTTGGGTGGGAACAATGTTGCTTGAGATCTTACTATGTTACTAAGTGATATTGTGTAATACTTAATTTAAACTGAATTTAAAAAGAATTAGAAATACGTATTCTGACGTAAGTTTATATTGTTGATATATCGTTGATATTTGATAGTTATTTTTTATATTATTTAGCATCAAGATGTCAATATAAGGATATTAATATGCGGTTGCATAGAGGGTTACTTTCGATCCGTTTGTATACGTTCCATCGTCTAATTTTAGTTGCCCTAAAAAACCCCACGTTGTGTATTGACTACAGCAAATTTAGTAGCAGCTCCTGCTTTTATTACGTGTCCAATTTGTGTTTAAAATTTAGCAGCGAAGTAGTGTTCTTCTGTTTAAGAGCTCGTTTGGATGTGCTTTTAAAATGACCGAAATCACTTTTGGTGAAAATGATTTTAGAACCAATATTTAGTAAAAATACAAGTAAATTCTGGAAAAGTACTTAAAGTGCTTCCTGGAAGAAGCACATAACTGGTGCTTCTTGCAAAAAGCACTTTAAGTGCTTTTGAAACCCAAATTTTATTTTCTCTAAAGGCGCTTTTAGTTATTTTAAAAGTACATCTAAACGAGCGCTAAAGCTCCCCAGTCAGAAGCTTACGTGGGCTTAAAAATAACCCAACTTTAGAAACGAATAGGCCCAGTCCAACCCAGGCCGTTACTTTGATCTCAACGTCTGCAGAGATCAGAATCAAGGCGCTGAAAAAGCCAGCATGGAGAAGGCGAAGAAATCCTTGGAACTGACCCACGACGAGTCAGAGGCCGCGTCGCGACTCACCGTTACACCTCACCAAGCCGGCGCCGGGCCGAGCTTCTACGAGTATTACGCTCTTCGCGGCATCCGAGTCGAACGAGTCGAACCTGGACTCGTCGTCTGTTCTTTCAAGGTCCCTCCCCGCCTCACCGTAAGCCACAGAACCCCTCACTCGTTCGATCATAAGTCAAATTTTCCATAATTTTAATCGAAATTAACTTCTGTTACTGATTGGTATTGTTAGGAGCATCAAATTCCGCTAATTTAGATTGAAATTTAGCTAATTTAACTTAAAATTGAACTAATTTTAGTTGTAGCTTAGCTAATTTAACCTGAAATTTAGCTGATTTAACTTGAATTTTAGTTGATTTAACTTGAATTTTAGCTGATTTGAGCTGTGAGCCTGTGATCCAAAATTGGTTTGGCTTAAAGTTTGCAACTTTGGAATTTTGGTTGTAGGATAGAAGTGGAAGGTTGGCTAATGGTGCAATTGCAAACCTGGTCGATGAAGTGGGTGGCGCCGTTGTTCACGTTGAGGGTCTTCCTATGAATGTTTCAGTGGACATGTCCATCTCGTTTATGTCCACTCCCAAGCTTGATGTAAGCAAAGCTTTTCACTCGAATATCCTGGTTTCGCTGTTTTTCGATTGGTCGTTTCTGGATGTATGTGTTCAGTTTAGCATGCTTTCTTGAACCGAATGTCACCAATTGTTGTTGCCAATGTTTGAAGTAATGCGCGTAAAAAGCTTAAAGCAACTTGTTTTCATTGCCAATTGAAACACGGTTTCAATTTGCCAGAAATATTCAGTTTCCTGGATTTGATTTCAGAGTTTGTCTACTACAACGAGGATCAATTCTCAAAAGTATTATGGGAAGTAAGTAGGGCTAATTTGGGTTTCTGGTACTATTTTGTGTTTCCGTTTGGTTGGTTTTACCTTTCCTGTCATGTGTGCGGTATACGATTTGCACTTGTCGATTTGACAGACTTTCTTGAATGTCATTTGTGTCGACAATGTTTGAAGTTATATGTGGAAAAATCTTACAGCAGCTTGTTTTCTTAGCAATATACAACTAACTTTGCACCTTAAGCCTCTTTCAATTTGTCAGATTCTTTTTCTTTTCCAAGTTGTATTTGCAGAATTTGGCTTCCATAAATGATGAGTTCTTAAAAGTATTATGCGATTGTTTCCCATGCGTATAGCTTGGGAAGTAGGATTTCTTTTGGAATTTTTCCACTATTTCATGTTGGACTGCTTTTCGAATCCTGATACTGTTTTGTGTTATGACTAGTTTTAGAACTTTGCTACTATTTTGCGTTGGGCTTTACCTTAACTTTTCAGGTGCGTTTGGTATACGATGTGCATTCGGATATTTACTGGCTATAATGTCTGCTGTCGCATGATGTAAAATTGCAGGATGAGTTAGAGATCACGTCACGGGTGTTAGGACAAAGAGGGGGTTATTCAGGAACGATAGTTCTTATGAGAAACAAAGCAACTGGTGAGGTTATTGCTGAAGGTCGGCATTCGTTGTTTGGTAGGCATGCTAGCAAACTCTGAGTCCTTTTTACTTCAGTATGTATATAGGTGGACCGTGGAACAGAGGGGGCTCTTCGCGGGCATAGGTTGAATCTTTTTGTAGTTTCGCTTTCTTCTTGTAAGTAAATGTTTTTCATTGAAAAAGGATTGAGAATTGTGTGTTAACTCAAATTTAGTGGACTATTTTTTACTGCTATTGTTCTTGTTTTTCGCTTTATCTTTTTCACTGATTCGTTCGTACACAACCAAACATAACCTGAATCTTCACTCCGGTTGCCGGTTTTGCATTTTCCTTCGAAGTCTGGCATTCTTTTCTTTGTAATTTTAGGGGTGAGAGTTTCCGTGACATGGTTTTCAGTATGTCCAAATTTCTGCTTCCTAGGTTATTGGATGCTAATTTCCTTTTCTTTTCAAAATAGATAATGGAGGTTAGCTTACATCCTAATTAACGGGCGTGAGTCGCGTGACCACAATACCGTCAGTGACCTGTTTCTTTAAATCTCACTCTTTCATTTCACGTTGTACTGCAAGATCGTATTGGAAAGATCGAAGCATCTAATGTTTACCAAAGCAATCAAAGAGAGCAATCTTGTAAACTTTATAATATACTTCAAAACACAATGTTTCCTTTTTCTTGTTTACATTGAAAGGATGGAACCATTAAGTATCATAATCCAAATTAAAACTCGACCATCTCTTACCAGTTGGGCTAACTTGAATGGCTCAAATGCGCAATCAACGACTCTTGTGGTCCTGGATATGGCTGATATTGGTTTGATATTATTAAAAAAAGGGTGGAATAGGCTTTTCGACGCGTGATCTTATAAAAAAGTTTATGGTGCTCCGAATAATACGATACTCTACGTTTTTTAACCGTTAGATATTAATTTTTGTATTTTTGACTAAATATCTAATAGTTAAAAAACTCCACAAATTCGATACCACGTATCACTAGGGATGGGCAATGGTTATGCGGGCGGGTAACCGCGGTTATTTTACCCATAACCGTTTATGTTCATACCCGCATAACCGTTTACCCGTTAGATAATTACATAAATGGTCATACCCATAACCATAACCGTTTATAAACGGTTATCCATACCCATAACCGTGTACCCATTTACCCATAACCATTTACTCATTTAACCATAACCATAACCATTTACCCGTTTACCCATTTTTTCGCCCGTTTATCCTTTTTTTACCCATTTGCCCTTTTTTTTCTCCCGTCTACATTATTTTTTTAACGATAGTTAATAAAAAAATGAAAAGCACTTCCAACTGCTTTTCCAAGAAGCATTTTCAATAAAATTTTCGACTTTTGTTCTTTATTTTTTGAGTTTCTGATCAAACCTGAACTTGATATCACTAACACGTCAATTTTAAAATATTAGGCATTCTTTAGCACTTTTGAGCAGAAGCACTTACATGTCCAGCAATAGCCAACTCCCCCATAGCTCGAGCATCAGCCCAATCAGTAGCCACCATAAGCGTCCTCAGCTCAACAAAACACAATTGCTTGCTACCCAATTCAGTAACCAATCTACTCAATCAATTAATGTTGTGAACAGTCAATAATACCCTTCAAACAACTAGTGTTATCAGTTATACATCAGAACTACATGGGCATGTCTTTCTTTCCACAATTTAAAGTGGATTGTCCTCGAACAAAAGTATGGGGTCTTCATGTCAGTTGCGCAAGCGAAACAGAAGCAGATTGAAAAAAGCAGCTTTGGGTGAAGAAGTCAGTGAAACATGCTTTTGATGCATGCAACTTCGGTGCTCTCTGCTCGACAGTTTTCTAAAGTCACCTCAATCACTTCTTCTCTCCTATTAAATTAAAATGTCACGGTAATAATCATGAATGGGTAAATGGATACCCGTTATAACCATGAATATTAACCATAACCGATGAATACCTGTTATAACCACGGATAATACCCATAACCGCCCATTTAAATTTCATGGATAAACGGTTATACCCATAACCGTTTATTTGTTTAAACGGTTACCCATAACCATAACCATCAACTTTAAATAGGCGGGTAACCGCGGTTACCCATACCTATGGGTATTTTGCCCATCCTACGTATCACAAACTCTGATCTTATTACCCTTGCACGTTTAAATTTGGTGGTGGATAGACCCATTTTTACATATCATACATCTTTTTCAATTTCCGACTATCAGAATTTAAAAAGGTGAATCAATAAACCTTAAATTTGCCCCTGCAAAATCGGCTTTGTAATTACGCGGAAGCACTTTGGGATCCCAGCCAGCAGTTCGGACATTTTTGGGGTTTTCAACGTTCTTCTTCGTTGTTCCAGTCTTCCAGAGAGATGAGAGAAGAGAGTTTGGCTCCGAAATTGGAGGATGCAAAGAAGTATCTGGAGGTGACGCAGGACGAGTCAGAGGCCGTGTCGCGACTCGTTTTTCCAAGCGACAGACTCGTATACGATAATTTCGTTGAGTCAGGCATCCGAGTCGACCGAGTCCAACCCGGATTCGTCGTCTGCACTTTCAAGGTCCCTCCCCGCCTCACCGTGAGTCTTCCCACCGCTCACCCACTTTTCCTCGTATAATATCTGGAATTAGCTTCCGTTTTTATTTATTAAAATGCTAATTACTAATCTAAGCTAGGTTAGGGTTTGAATCCTCCAGTAATTTGGATTAATTAAGAGTACAAAAAATAAAATTAGGTTTTGTAGCGAAAAAATAAATAAAATTAGGGTCAATAACTTCCAATTGAGCTTGTAGCTTTACAACAACAACAAAGCCTTAATCCCACTATGTTGGGTGGGCGGTATTAATCTTAGAACTGCGCTCTGTTTTGCCCCAAGTCTACCTTTAGCGCTCAAGTACGCCATATATTTTCTTATGGTCTCTTTCTAAGTCTTCGTAGGATAGAGGAAGTATTGGAATGTGAGGCATTACCAATTGGCAATTGGAGGGAGTGTCCCATTGATTTTAAACTATTAGCCAAGGTTCCCTTACACAATGTGGGATTCATACTCTCGAGAGGAGGATCTTGAGTATTTAAAAATCAAGCTTTTATCTTGAATTGTAAAATTCACAGGTGGATTTGATTGATATAGAAACCTTTGATTCTTTTCCAAACAGCTCAAATTTTTTTAGTGGCAGATTTGATGCAATTTGTATTGGTGATATTTATTGAAAACGCGAGTTGCTTGTGAGTAATTTTGGAACTGTGTTTCTATTGTTTGCAGGATAGAGCTGGAAATCTGGCTAATGGTGCAATTGCAACCCTTGTTGATGTAGTTGGTGCCTCTACTGTTTTTGTTCCACATATCCCTATGACCGTTTCAGTGGACATGTCCATCTCGTACATGGCAAAGGCGAAGCTTAATGTAAGCAAAGCTTTCACTAAGTCGTAAATCCTCATTTTTTGTTTCAGATTTATGTTGTCCATAGCAACCTCTGAATTGGCCATACATGTCCACATTCAATCTAACAGTTTGCAAATGTATGAACTTATGTGCTGGAAAACCTATTATAGGTCTGGTTTCGATGGATCGGAATGATTTCTCTTCATATTTTGATTTTCAGAATTTGGTTACTGTAATGGATAGTTGTCTCTCTCAACTTTTCTCGAGGTCTTAGGTTTAACTCTCATGAATATGAGTTTGATCCGCCTTGAGTATTTTTTGTCAAAGGGAAAGAATGATTATCATTTCTAAACAATCTTTTAGGATCATTTCCATGCACATTTGGCTATGTTCTTATGTTTCTAATATTGGGGTTTTTCTTACTCGTCGTGTGCTGGTGTTATATGATTCTCGTTTGGATATTTCTTGCTTGAACATCTTTTCTCTGTATCATTCTGATTTTATCAGATTGTTCGAAGAGAGCTATAGCATCTGATCACTTTTGATCTCTCAAATTGCAGGATGAGTTAGAGATCACCTCAAAACGGTTAGGACAAAGAGGACGTTACTATGGAACCCATGTACTTCTAAGAAACAAAGCATCTGGGGAGATTATTGCTGAAGGTCGACATTCGTTGTTTCGTCCATCTTCTACCAGCAAACTCTGAGTCCTTTCCACATATACAAGTATAAACGGTATGCGTGAAGATTGAAGAGCACTATCGATTTAGGGTTGGGTTCTTCTTGTTATTATTTTTTTAAGTAGTCAGAATATTGGAAGGACGTAACCAAATTGATCATTAGCCCATATTCTTCCCTCTTGTAATACATAGTAGATAATACCGTTTGTTCAAATAACAAGAAAAGAAATCAGACTCTAGTAGGCTAGACTACCAAAGATAAACCTGTATTCATTTATTAATACTATACAGCTCATCCCTTAGAGCATCTCCTTTGGAGATGCTAAAAGTCCACATCAGTATTAACAATAAAAAAAAATATTAGTGCTTTTCAACCAAAATGTCAATTCTTATGGGGCATAATGTGGATTGACAGCAAAGGTGGTTGCTGTCAAATTTGATAGCAGCTTCAAATTCATTTTTAATTGATTAATAAATGCTTTCTATTTTTTTTTCTTTTGTTCTAATAATATTTATTACCATTGTAAAAAGTAAATAATTAAATAAATAATAATTTAATTTGACATATCGGATGGAAATCAAAACTAAAAAAAATAACATCAAAGTGCCACACAGGCTTCAATTTAAATTTTTTGTTTAAAATTTGACATCTGATTTAAGAAATGCTCTTAACTGTCAATCATTTCATTGTGCTATCTATATTATAATGCAAAAATTAATAACATCACGTATCTGTGTAACCGTAAACCACCAAAAAGCCCAAAGAGCCTATGCAAATAGTTTCGCAGCCTTAGAAAAAGCCCAATAATACAATAAAGGGGGTTGACAGTTATTAAATTAGGTCGTTGCTCTTGACATTTTAACGGTCAAGTCGTACTGAGTTGTTTATTCTTTATTGATCCAATCGGATGAAGGTTATAGGTTCATGGAAGTTCTGATGGAGAAGGCGAAGAGGTCTCTGGAGCTGAACTCGGACGAGTCAGAGACCGTGTCGCGAGTCGCCATCCCTGCTCTCCAAATCGGAAAGTCCAGCTTCTACGATTTCTTCGCTGTGGGAGGTGTCCGAGTCGAGCCCTGTCTCGTCGTCTGCACTATCAAGGTCCCTCCCCGCCTTATCGTCAGTCAACTAATCTATATCCTTGTTATTTAATACTTGTCGAACTTAATTATTAATTAACTTAGATTTTTTTTATTTTTTTATCGATTAAATTAGTAGATTGTTTAAGGTTTTTAAGGTTACTTTACTTAAATCTAACTTTTTAAATTCAAAAACAATTTTCAAGTTAGGTTGTTTTATTAGCATCCCACAAATTGTTAACTAAACCCCATATAGTAAACACACCCTAGACTTACTTTTTAAAAGAAAAATTGTCTTAATACACTCATATTAACTTCCTAAAATACCCTCATACTACACTCCCACATAAATATGAAAAATAAAAAAACAAAAATTTTCTCTACGTCGCCGCAACCTGCAAAACTGCCACAACCCTTGCTTCCACGACTCTGCTTCAAAACTATAGTACGGGATATAAGTACATATCTATGATCATTCATATATAAGAGTTAAAGTCCTGGGAAAAGTCCGGCCCTATAAATCTGGCATGAATACATATTATCTTTCTCTAATGAGCATATATTTTGTAGTGGATGTGGCAAAACATTTACCCGATCAAACTTTCAATTATTAATATTTACATGGTAGTAATTGGTAATCCTAGCACCAAGTTTAATATTTCGTGTCAAACTGTGAATCAGTTACAATTAAAAAAAAAAAAAAAAAAAAGGAAGTCTGAGAGTAAAGTTAATTTGAGAGCTCCAAGAAAAATCTTTTTGGGGTGTAAGTTTTGATCTCACGTTGGATTTGTGGGGTTTATTAAGAAATCAGGGGGCGTTTGTTGCACCGGACTGTCTCGGACTGGACTAGCTGCAGGGACTAAGCTGGACTGGCTTAGACTAGACTAAGCTGGACTAACTTAGTGAAGCGTTTGGTGCAGTGTCGGACTAAGAAGCAGGATTATAAAAACAATATTGTTCATCAGATTTGTGTTTGCTTACACTAGGACTACAAATTTTTGCCATTGTGTAATAAAGTAATGCTACAAATGTCATGAGAAGATACTTGTGTAATAGAGTAATCCTAAACTTTATGCAATAAAATCGAACATTAACTAATGATAGTTTTCTTGGATTATAGAGTTTAAGAAAACGGAACTCATATTAGATATTTGTCTGAAGCAAGTAAAATTGTCATGGAAAATGTCACTTAAGTTCTTCACGTGCATGATATATGGTGTTCTGGTTCTCTGTTGGGTGAAGATGACTAGGATCCAATGGTGGTAGGGTTTTGAAGGAAGGGGAAACGTGAGTACTAATACTTTGGTTTCAAGAATCCTCCAAGTGTACCCAACAAACCTTGCTCAAAAGAAAAGAAGATAGAAAAGCATGGTAATTAAACATGCTATATGGGCCGCCTCTTTTTCCATGTGGCATAATTCATAGCTAACTAGCTTAACAAGCAAGAGCAAGTACATAAGAAGATACTTGTGACAAGTCAATCTTTGCCATTGATTGACTCTTAAAACATCATTCACTAAAATTTCATCCAGGATATTTTACAAAATACTAGTGAACTATAGTATACCATTCAAAAGTAGATCTCCATAATTTACAAACTCCTAGTTAACATTAGCCAAAATACTTCATAGTGGAAAGCTAAGTTATAAGTCATAACCTAAGATTGTACGATTAATAAAATACATCCATATCAAAAGGCACCACATAATATACTCATCCGCTTGCTTTGTCGCTTAAAAGCCTTTGGACAAACACTTTCTTGAGTTCCGGTTTGATTGCCCTGAACACTCCCACATTTTTTGGTTTATCCAAAATAAGAGACAATGCATCAATTTGATCCATAGGAGAAAGACCCATTTCTTCAAGTTCGTTAGCTATGTCACTATGATCTGCAGTACCTTGAACTAAAGCTTCAGTTACCATTTGCATCCTCTTCCCACTTTCAACATAAAATTCTTTCAGTCCACTGATAATTGCCTCGGTTCCATCACTTAAACTTCCCACACCTCTTTTCCTCTTTCGTTGGCTATTTTCAGATGGGATGCTTTGTTGGCTTTGTTCGTTCATTGAAGAAACAACATTTTCACCTCCAATATCACCTGCACCAACCTGATCATGACTTTGTTCCTCCACCATTTCAGCAGGGGTTTCGGCTACATTACCCGTAGCTCGATCTTTTCCAAATATATATGCAAATCTATCATACAGTGGAAAAGGTTTGCTTCTCCATCCATCGGCTTCTTTATTTTTCTAAGATTATATCAACATAGCAAAATTAAAATTGGGCATGCGTAACAAATATAGCAGCAAGAACAAAACTAATGTATAAATAAAATAGGATATGAACCTGCACATAAGTTTGCCATGCGTCATCACTGTCAACTTCAACGCACTTTTTGACATCATTCCATGCAAATCCACTTGTGTTTATCATGTCAACGACCATACTATATGTTTTTTTCCATTTCTTCAACTTTGACTCAATATGTGGAGTTGCTTTTATATTGGAATGAGGACATAAAACATTGACAGCTTTCGCTATTTCAATCAAAGTACCTTGTTTGAAAGCACCGGTGTCACACCGTTGCTTCCGAGCAACAAAATCCTCAAGAACGGATAGTAATACTTCTTCCTCAAATGATTCCCATTTACGCCTTCTTCCTTTTGGCTCTTGAGTAGCATTCAAAATATTGTCTTTATCCATATCTAAACAAAAAATATTTGAATGTACTAAAATACAATACAAATAATCAATTTGCATAATATCCAATCAATTTGCATAATATCTAAATAATTTGCATACCATCCAATCAATAAAAAAGTTTTAACATTCACTGATGAGCAATCTAAAATAAAATGTTATCATTAACACATATAGCTAGTTCGGTTACTGGTTCCTAATTGCTCTCCACTCATCATACATTTCCTGAGCCATGGCATTCCTCTTTGCAGTCCACTGGTCAGATGTTTCAACATTACCAACATATTCACCTTCTTCGGTATTTTGTCCATCTTGTATTATTGGCAAATTTTCCAGTGGATCTACAGACATCTCTTGCCTAATAAGATTGTGTAGTAGGCAACAAGCGGTAATTATTCGACTTTGTGTCCTTATCGGATAGAAAGATGGACTTCTTAGTATCGGCCACCTTCCTTTTAGCAAACCAAAACAACGTTCAATTACATTCCTTGCCTTAGAATGCTTCATGTTAAAATGCTCTTCCTTATTAGAAGGCGTTCGTCCCTCCCATTCAGATAAATGATAAGGTATTCCTCTATAGGGTGCAAGGAATCATTCACCATTTGTATAACCACCATCTACAAGGTAATAATAACCTAATAATAAAAAAAACGTTATTAGTGTTTTGTAGTTGACAAACAAAACGAGACCTAACTTACAAAGTTGAGACTAACTAATACTCTTACCCGCTGGTACCTTAAAACCATTAGGCCTAGTAATTGCATCATGTAGCACTCTAGAGTCTGATGCGGAACCCTCCCACCCCGGAAACACATATATGAACTGCATATCTCCTGAACACACACTTAACACATTAGTTGCGACTCGACCCTTTCTTGTTCGGTATCTTGGTTTGTCAATTTCATGTACATGCACATCAATGTGTGTTCCATCTATTGCTCCCAAGCAATTCTAAAAAAAAAAAAAATAAGCTTTTGTTAATTTATACAAAGGGAATGAAGAGTAAAAGCTTAGGGAAAATGAAAAAAAATTATCATACCTTAAAACATCACCACCTAGGATCTGTAGAATCAATAGGCACAGGCTGATGGACTTTTAGTAGGATACCTTGTAATCGCAAAATTCCTTGCAATACGCTATTGAAATACCTACTTATAGTCTCTCCCGACCTATAAAATCTACCGCCAACACTACGATTCTTAGTATGATGTGCTAGTATTTGTAAAGTCATACACACCTGCTCCTCTACAGACACCAAACCATCAGTTTTTACCCTCCCATCTTGACGAAGTAAGTCACATAATATGGCAAAAGTCCTTCTATCCATTCTCAATTCGTTGACACATTCAATATCAGTATTCCCTATTACACCATTCAGATAACACAAACTAATCTCTCATCTAACAAGTGAACGGTTAGTCAAAGTGGGTCGTTCAACATGTCTCTGTTTGGCCCTTACCATCATCAACACAAGAATCGTACAAATGCAAATTGTCTCTAAATGAGACATCTCTAACAATAAGATCAATAAAAGCTTCCTTCGATCCATATCTATCCAAACACAAAAAAAAAAAGGAAAATTAAATAAGGACATTATATATGTAATATTTACTGTTATTAAGGGTGATGGAAATGAAGTGATTATGATACAAAATGAACTAGATCAAAATAAACGGTATACAAAGAATTCTGAAACAAGTAACTGCATTAACAGCCCAAAAAATAACCAGCCAAGTCACAATTAATGTTGGATCAACAAAAAAAAATAACCAGTCAAGTCACAATTGCTAGGCATTGCATGTCAAGAGGGAAATTAAAGGACACCTGTAATGCAGTAGCCTTAGACTTATCATTTCGTTTATGCTCCTCTTATCTGCAACCAACAACCACAGAATATTGCAGTTCAGCATACAAAACATTCACATTGTAATATCATGGTTATAAACTAAATTCACAAGATCAAAAGATGAGCAATTAAGTAAGGACAAAAATAGTTCAAACTGGACACTAATATTTTGAATGAAACTCAACCGCAACATGAGGAGAAAAGCAGAGAGATTGTTGCAGGGAGGACTTCCAGTTGGAACAAAAATTCTAGACACACACACAGTACACAAACACACACACACACAGAAATTAATCACACACACACACACACCCCCCCCCCCCACGTTAATGAGTACACACAAACACACACACACACAGAGAGTACACAAACACACACACACACACACACAGAGAAATTACACACACACACACACAGTACACAAACACACACACACAGAGAAATTAATCACACACACAGTAGACAAACACACAGACACACAGAAATTAATCACACACAGAGTAGACACACACACTTACAGAGCACACACACACACTTACAGTGCATAACACACACACACACACACACTCACAGACCAACTAAAGATACACACACACACAGAAACACACCAACTAAACTCACAGACCACAAAAAAAAAACATCCATTCTAGTTCAAGATCAAAAGATGAGCAATTAAGTAAGGACAAAAATAGTTCAAACTGGACACTAATATTTTGAATGAAACTCAACCGCAACATGAGGAGAAAAGCAGAGAGATTGTTGCAGGGAGGACTTCCAGTTGGAACAAAAATTCTAGACACACGCACAGTACACAAACACACACACACACATAAATTAATCACACACACACACACACCCCCCCCACGTTAATGAGTACACACAAACACACACACACACACACACACAGTACACAAACACACACACACAGAGTACACACACACACACACAGAGAAATTACACACACACACACAGTACACAAACACACACACACACATAAATTAATCACACACACAGTAGACAAACACACACACACACACACCCCCCACGTTAATGAGTACACACACACACACACAGAAATTACACACACAGAGTACACACACACATAGACAGTACACAAACACACACACACACACAATACACACACACACAGGCAGTACACACACACACAGAGAGTACACAAACACACACACACACACAGTACACACACACACAGGCAGTACACACACACACACAGAGTACACAAACACACACACACACACCCCACGTTAATGAGTACACACAAACACACAAACACACACACACACACACACACACACACACACACACACAGAGAAATTACACACACACACACATAGTACACAAACACACACACACACACACACAGTACACAAACACACACACACACCCCCCCCCCACGTTAATGAGTACACACAAACACACACCCCCCCACGTTAATGAGTACACACAAACACACACACACACACACACAGAAATTACACACACACACACACACAGAGAAAGTTATAAAGAAACAAAATGAAACAAGAATTAAAAAAATGAAAACAAAAACTTAAGAGAAAAGAGAAATGCACAATCAAGTTATCCATGCTCAGTGACATTAGAATATGCAAACAGAATAATTGACCTCATCATCCAAAAAAGTTAAGCTAAAGAAACGCAAATGTTTCGATATGAGCTACAGCATACCAAAACAACTATGCCCAGTTATGTTCGATTAACCTAATTTGGCAGTGAAAGGCCTTCTAGTGAATGACATGACTTTAACACTAAATCGAGAAGAGGAAACTCTTCTGCACTAACTCATCAATTCATCCTAATTTGGCAGATAGAAACATACAGTGAAATAGGTGCTTGGAGAGAGTATGCTTGGAGACGAGGATTTTTGGTAATGACATACACATAAATTACACACACACACACAGAGACACACACACATAGACACACACACACACACACACACACGCACGCACACACACGCACAGAGTACTCCCATTGTTGAAACCCCAATTTTTTAAAATCGAAAACAACATGTGGGCAGGACTTCCAAGTTTTACAACTTTGACATCCTAAATTCCCAAGTTCCATCTCATCTTATGAAAAGCCCAAATTCTAATTTCAATTTCACCTAAATATCAAAACCCTAATTTATTCAAGTGCAGATCTCTATGATTCAAAAATTATCAAACCCAAAACAATCAAATCAAATAAAGCTCAGTAAAATTACCATCTGCAACACAAATACATGAAATTAATAGAAGAATCGAAGTTTACCGTACAACTCAGATGAGGGCGAGCAGATGCAAAGACAGGAAGACGCTCAGATGAGGGTGAGGAGGACGAAGATGAGAGAGCACGGCAACGACAACGTTGAGGGAACATAGAGATGAGGACGAAGGGAAGACAGGACGAAGGGAAGGCAGAAAATCTCTCGGTTTGCTCTGGCTTACGAATCTGCCCAATTTTGGGGTTGCTCGTTAAGAACGGCTAAGGAGGTCCTTAGTCCAAGCGAGTTCGGGTTAAGCTCATTAAAGCTAATCCGGATGCACACCAAACGTCGGACTATAGTCTAGTCCAGTCCAAGCCCTCTTAATCCTGTCAAACAAACGTGCCCTCAAAGTCTTAAATTTTAGGCCTAAATAGTCATTTTATTAATTCAGTATTAAAATTTTAAATGGGGTGTAATCAACAATTTATGAGGTGTCAATAAAAAAACCCTTTCAAGTTTTAGGCCTTAGAAACTTGTTTGGTATGACTATTTTCAAAAACTGAACTCAAGGCTAACTTAAAAATATAGTCTATTCTCTAAAAACATAAAATGTGAGTTTTTAGAGTTTTTAAACTTAAACTCAATCTTTTCTTTTTTCACACTATTCCCCTCTCACTCCAAATCTATCTCTTTCTTTTCTTCTTTCTCTTTCCTTTTTTTTTTTTACCTTTTTTGCCTCTCCTCTAATCCTCTATCTTCATTCTCTCGATTCTTTCTCTCACTCATCTTTCTCTCTATCTCATCCGATCCTCTCTCTTCTTTCTTTTTCCTTCAATCATCTCTTACTTTCTTTCCTCATCTCTCCTCTTTCTCCCTCTCCTGCGACCCCATCTTTTTAGATCTCTTTGTCTAGTTTAAGTCGTGAGATTTAAAATTTTTAAATCGCAAACCAATCAAATTTTTGAGTCTTAAATAAAATTATTTAAAAAAAATGTTCTTAAGAAATGTTTTGAGAAATGATTAAAATTTTCAATATGATATCAAACATGCCCTTAGTACTTCAGGAAATTTCAGATGTAGATTGTAAGCCTAACTAGTTTTATTTTCATGATAAGCATAATCATGTGGCTACTCATATGATTGAAGCACCACAGAGTGTCCAAGTGATTGAAGCAAATTTCATGTCCATATTTCATACAACTGATCCTGAGTTTGATTTTTGATAGTGGTGAATCAGTGATGGTGGCTATAAGAGGCTGAAATGTCTTTGTGAGTCTTCCCGACCCTCGAAAGAGTAGATTATCATGACTTTGCCACCAGCTAGTCCCCTTTTCAAAAAAAAAAAAAAAAAAAAAAAAGCCTACTCATAAGATTGAAGCCTCTTCGCATAATATTTTAACATTTTGTTTTTTAGTTTTTAGCTAGAAATGAAAAATTCGTTTGTAAGTTCTTTTAATATGATTGAAAGTGTTTTTGGAACCAATTCTTACTAAAATTCTAAGTAGATCATGCGAAAACACTTAAAGGGCTACATATCTAGTGATTCTTCCAAAAGCATTTAAATTGCTTTCGGAATTCAAAATCAATTTCACCAGAAATGCTTTCAATCTTTTTAAAAGCACTTCCAAACAAATCTTAAAAAAATTTAGTTTCATGTGAGAGATTTTGAATGTTCTTCTTAATAATTTGTTTGCAGGATAGAGATGGAAATTTGGCAAATGGTGCAAATGCAAACCTCGTTGACATAGTTGGTGGTTCCTTAGCTTATTGTGCAATTCCAAGTCTCCCTATGGGCTATGAATGTTTCTGTCGACATTTCCATCTCTTATGTGTCAACTGGCAAGCTTCATGTAAGCCAAATCTTTCCACTCCGATCCTCTTCTTCTTGATGAATATGTGCTACGATTTCGCTTGGTATTTTCCGATCTCCTTAGTCAACGAGGAGGAAAATTGAACATTGAATCTTCCGACATTAGAAAAAGAGATCGAAGTAGCATGAGATTAAGAGCTAATTGGAGAGATCGAAGTAGCATGAGATTAAGAGCTAATTGGAGAGATCGAAGTAGCATGAGATTAAGAGCTAATTGGTTAACACACGGATGATCGTTGTATCATTCCAATCTTAATCATTGGATGTCCAGGAGAGACGTCTAAGATCATCTCCAACCGTGACACATCTCGACTAGGATTGTCCACTAGGACTCCGAATCGAGTTGTGATAGCCGACACCTGGAAGGTGACGAAGCCATAAAGTGGAGTGATGTGGAATATATGAATAAATTTAAACCTAAAAGTGCCTAAATACGAGATTGCGCTGTGAGCGGGAATGAACTCATTTCACACGTGACGTCAGAGCATAAGTAAAGTACAGTAGAGTGGATTGAGAATCATACCATCGAAGGTAATCTCCAATACCAAGATTTGCCACGAATCCTCGTCGATAAGAAAACTCTGCTATTAAAACCTGAAGGGGTGAAAAAAAAAAAACAAGGGTGAGTGGGCCTGAAAATAAAGTTTTAATAAAGACCTTCTAAAATGTTATAAACCCTCGCTGTAAAACTTGTATAGTTTCCAGAAAATCATACTATGTATAAGTATGAAATCAAATGCAAATCAACGGTAAATCTAGAAATATTCCAAATCACTACATATCGGCAGCAGCATAATAAAATCAGGTGCTCATCAATCTATGTTGACACACGCATTGGAGTTGCCTAATGCAACTTGTATGACTCGTAGGCAACCTGTACGACAATGTCGGAGTTGCATAAAACACAAATATAGTTATGCCATAACTCAATCATTTCAAATAGCACCATAAATTCACCTGAACTTCCATGCACGTCCCGCGTTCACCTTAGCACTTCAAAGCATTCACAACAATTATATGTAGGTAATATGCATATGGATATGCCATGATGCAATCTAAAACTCAACTGTATCATAGTATTTTAGAATATATAAATATATATATATATATGACATGGCGTAAAATACATAAATCAATTTAAAAGCATTTGTGGAACTATCAATCATATATATACGATAAAAAGGAAAAGACTCACTCACCTGAGGGACGCGCTATGACTCCCTAGCACGAATATCGAGACATCACGAACGATCGTCACCTAGAACAAATATTCAGTCATGTCTCAGAACTCTTATTGATAGAACACATAACTTACATAAAACACATCCCAAGGACGTTCTAGAATGATTTGAGACCCATTGACCAAAATCAACCGTCGGTCAAAGATCGACGGTATGGTCCACAACCCTACGTAACTCGATCCAGAAGATCCGCATCTCAGATTTTCGATCTGTAACTTTCAAAGATCCGCATTATTCTTCTAAAACATCATACTAAAGTTTCATTACGATCCAACAGTTGGATCTTCGCCAATTGCCAATCGGTCAACGTTTTATTTTGGTGTGTGATATCCACACACCCTGTTGATGCACAAAACCGGAAGGTCTTGGAACAACGTAAATCCGACCGTGAATCTACAAGAAAGTAAAGAACACAATATGTATCGTGGTTCACCCCAATATTTGGGCTACGTCCACACTGATGTTGATCGTATTTCTCTGTAACTGTATGTATGGATTACAAGTGTGAGGGGGAGTCCCCCAGAGAAAGAGAGAAAGAGAGAGTTTGAGAGAGTTTCTCTGTTTGTGAGCCTTGTGGCTTTGTATGTGAGGATGAGACTTGAGGATTGTGAGGGTGATGAGGCCCTTTTATAGACTAAGGGCTTCTCCCTTTTTACATAAATCATGGGCTCAATGTCTGGAAGCCTAAGTAACGAGGCCCAATATAATATGGTACCAACACACCCCATTTTACTTCTCACACACCTTTTTAATTTTTGGCCGTTGCATTGGATGAATTGAAGAAGATCAACGGACATAAATTATCAAAGGGTGTGTGAGAAGTAAAATGGGGTGTGTGGATAGCACACCCCTTTATTTTATGAACTTACAAATCCAATTCAAGAAGATCCGTAAATGGATTCCCGATCCATAATTTCCCAATGTCCTCAAATATTACATACTATAATGTATTAAAGTTTGGGGACAATCCAATGGTTGGATCATCGATTCATAAAATGGTCAAGTGACGGACCATAATAAAACTAGGTTCAAACGACGGAAATTCGTCAATCGGACTTCACATACAGAATTGGAGAATCAACTTTAGCCTAGGAAGGTTAGGGGATGCTTCGGCCCACGCGCCCGACTAGCCAGAAAATCCAACTATTTCTAAAAATTCTCGAACGTCACAGAAATGAAGATCTCAATAAGTAGAGAAAGTTTTATACCTGTGGCCAAGTACAATTTGACCAGGAAAAGCCTCAAATTGCCTCGAACCCACCGGAACCCTAGAAATGGGTGCAATTTGATTCGTCGTCGCCAGTGCTTCGCCGCCACTGCCAATGCTTGGGTCTTGTTCCTGTGTCCAAGGGAGGTGTTTTGGTATTGGTGATCGAGGGTAAGTGTTTCAGAAATGGGTGGATTCTCGACGAAGGGTGCTCGCACTCGTGGGTGAATTTCTAGCAACATCGGGCTAAAACTTGTCGGGTTTAGCTAGAATTAGGTGTTGGGGAGGTTATGATGAGGTTTGGTGATAATGGGAGGTTGAAGAAAGCCGGAATTTGGACGGAAAACCCGTCGGAATTTGAGTAAGGGTGCGGGTCGGGTTCCGGGACTAAGGGATCCGGTCAATCCATTTTTCTCTCATTTCCCCTTCTTTCTACTTCTTCTGATTGGTCAGCCTTCACTCTCTCCTCTCCTGATTCGGCCCACTCCCTCCTTTCTCTCCCGGAACTCTTCTCTCCTCCTCTGATTGGGCAGCTCTGCCCAATCTTTCTCCTCTGTTTCTCCTCATCCCCGATTACATTTTATTCCCCTCTCAGCCACACACATGTGGCATAATAATTTAGTAGTATAAAATAATATAATATAATTAAAATAGTGATTTCTTCAAAATACTTTCGGTTTCATAGCTCCGTGAAATTTTAACCGTAACTCCAAATTCGCTTCTGCTTGCGCCTACGTGTCCATATTGTCGAGTACTTTAAGAATACGCTAAAAGAATATTTCGTACGTCTCACTACATGTTGGTTAATGAAAGTCAAAACCTTCACCTCTAGGGCATTTTCGTAAATTCACACTTTTAAAATTTATAAAATAGTAGAACTAGGGACGAGTTGTCACAAACCAACCTGGCCAAAGGACCATAGGCCAGAAAATAGCCGATTTTGACACGAAAACGGTCTCCAACCGAGGGCTAAGCCAAATGGCTCGTGGGCCCCACCCGGCCAAAAATTGGAGAACCGGATAGCGGGCTGGCCAAGAGCAGCCAGCTAGCCAGCCCTATAGTCCAGCCCAAACACATGCTACCTAATGTCATGCTGACAACATGTTACTATTGGATTTGACTTTTTTTTAGACGAAATTTAAAAATAAAAATAAATAAAAAAAACTATTTTTTTTTTCCTGTAAATACCTAAGTCATTTCTATCTCATTTCTCACATCATTTTCACCATTCCATACTATATTACCTCATTTTATATCAAATTTTCACATCATTTTCATTATATAGTTTAGCTACAAGTGGCACTCAAAATATGTCCAAAAACCTTATTTTAATATGGTAGTTTAATTTAATTAATTATATTAATTCAATTAAAATAATAAATTATTGAGGGGGCTAAAAAATAACCCCCCTTCGGTTGGAGATTGGTTTTTTTGTCAAACGGGCTATGTTTTGGTCTATGGCCATTTGACCCAATCGGTTAGAAATTGTATAAAATATGGTCTTGCACTGTTCATTAAAAAATAATTTCTTGCAGAACCATATGATTAAACATGGCCCATTAGCCCCCTTTTGGTTGGAGATAGCCTAACATTTTGACGTCAAATTACAGGATGAGCTAGAGATAATTTCAAGGATTTTAGGACAAAAAGAAAGTTACTGTGGAACAATAGTAATTTTCAAAAATAAATCAACGAGAAAGATAATAGTTGAAGGGTAACATTCATTGTTTCGTTTAAATGCTAGTCTCGTTCCCAAACTCTAATCAGTCATTCCCACATTCATTTATATGAAGGGATCTCTATTAGAAAAATTATACAAATATGGTATGAAAAATGTGATAAGAGTATCATGTTTTGTATTTAGTTCAAAAAGTTCACTATTTTGTCCGTTCAAAGATTTCATAGTTATTCTTGTCATAAAAAAAATAAAGGTCATAAACTAGATGGAAATGATTTCATTTACGGTCGTCATGCACTTACGTACATGTTCTAACATTTGTTTTGCCATGGAATAGAACATATTGTTAATATGCATTTGATATTGAACAAAATGTACAAACATGTAACATACATTTTCAACAATACCAACGTGCATCTATAATTTTTTAAAGAACAAACATATTGCTTAGAGAATGTTTATCTGATTAGTATTCAAGTGCTGCTGCTGTTGTTGTCACCAGACATAATAATTTCTCACGAGACCTCAAAAGCAAAACAATGATGGGCTATGGCGCATGGACGAGTTCACAATTATCCCAATCTAATGGCAACACACAGGCCTATTGTTGCTCACTGTGGTAAATGATCACTTGCATTATTTCTTTAATAATGACACTTAATATTTATTTTCAAAATATAATTTAAATTAGGTAAATAAAGAACACAGAATATACCCTGATGGAACTTGAATCCTCCGCCCATCCCCACCCATTCCTCCCTTTCCCAACATCTCTTCATGGTTATTATTGGTGCACTTGGCCACCATCCCCATTACCGGAATTGGCATCAACCCAGCTAGGAGTCTTGGGGTTGCCATCATTTCCTATACGCGTCTTCTTCGACATCGTAGAAGTTCTCAAGATCGGCGTAATTGTCGTCGTCGTCGTAGTGGTCTGGAACTGAATGGTGTTGTGATTTGTGGGTTCCTCGAGGAAGTTGAGACCCTCGTGGTCGTCGTAGATAGGAAGCGAGTCGCCATTCAGGGTGGGGATCGGGGGCCGAGGACGGAGACTTTCCGCGTTCGTCAAGTTTTTTGTTTTTATTTTTATTTAACTAAGTTTTATTAAACAAAATGCATAAGTCATTACTTTGGTCTTTAATATTTGAAATTAATATAAGTGGTCATTGAGATTGTCCACCATCAATCGTTTTGGTCATTCCGTGAATAGCTATGTTAAATAAATATTAAAATGACAAAACTACCCTCAATTTAATAAACAATAGGTCAAAATGATTTGACAAAAATTGATAGTATTTTTATCATTTTATTCCTATTTAATAGAGATTTTTCAAAAAATTACTAAAATAATTGATGGTGGACAAACTCATAAACCAATTATATCATTTTAAAATCTCACACACAAAAATAAGGAATGGTGTAAATCTCGAGAATTATTGTGAATAAAAAACTAAACAATGTTCAGCGGGAGATGTGATATCATGTGATTGCAGGGGAACACCAGCTCACCAACAGTATAGAAAAAATGAATTCTCGCACTTTTTCAAGCCAGCCTTTGGTCTTTACATTCCAAGTTTTCAACGCCGGAGCGAGTCGTGACTCGTGAGACATGGATCCGAATCAACAAGGTAATACTAATATGGGGAGGGCGAAGAGGTTTCTGGGGCTGACTCGGGACGAGTCAGAGGCCGTGTCGCGACTCGCGGTTCCAGAACAGGCAGCAGGCGCGGGAAAGAGCTTCTATGACGCTTTCGCTGTTGCGGGAATCCGAGTCGACCGAGTCGAACCCGGACTCGTCGTCTGTTCTTTCAAGGTCCCTCCCCGGCTCACCGTAAGTCATCTTCACTTCCCTCCTCGTTTGGTTACAATTTGCATGTAAGTTTTGTATTGCATTTCTTGAAATTTGGATTAGTAAGACCATCATCAAACGCCGAATTAGCTTGAATTGTTGGTAATTTAAGCTGTATTTTAATTCTTTTCAGTTGTTAAGTGAATCGAATCTCAGAAATGTCAAATTCGCAACCAATTTAATCTCCACTTGCTTAGTGTAAATATATGGTTTGTATATATGTATATATATATATATATAAGTCTAAGAATCCATAAGAAACCTATTAGTATTTGACAATTTGTTGTGAGGAAGCACAACAATGGGTCCCACACACACAAGTCGCTATTGCGGATATCCCCCATTTTAGCCATCGGAAGATACAATTATGGGGTGCTACCAAAAGGCCTAGGCAATATGTGTGTGTGGTACCATTGTTTATAAAGCACTACATGCTCATCTCACGAGTTGATGTGGGACTCTCAATCTCAAATCTAAGCCACCAAAACCAACAATCTCTACCTTGGCTTGATTCGAGCCATCTCTAAATTCACGTCTCACGATCCAAATACAAATAGAGCTCCCCCTTGATCACATGCAACAAATTCCAAATGAGATATCCAACTTCAAATATTGTGATAGTCACCAATTCAAGCATGGCCTGGGGCCTGATACCAATTGTTATGCGAAAGCACACCAACGGGTCCCAAACACGTGAGTCGATATTGTGATATTTCTTCCACTTTAGCCACCTGGAAAAATGGTGTATAGGGTTTTACCAAAAAACCTCGACAATGTGTGGTACCATTGTTTATGAAGCACTAGATGCTCATCTCACTAGCCGGTGTGGGATTCTCAATTTGGCTCAAACCCAAGTCACCAAACTCAACAGTGTTCTCACAATGGAGTTGAATTTTGTGCTTTAAACATCTTGGGACTATCACACTTAATGGCCACAAATTAGAAAGCGTTACATGTGAGGAGACGTGTTGAGGGTATTTCACAATGAGGATGGAAGTTTCATATACCACTTGGCAAATGAGGATGAATTTTGTGCTTTAAACATCTTGTGTCTTAATATGTCAAAAAATTTTAGTTTTAGTTCTTGTTTGTGTTTGCAGGATAGAAGTGGGAACTTGGCAAATGGTGCAATTGCATCTTGTTGGAATTTCTCTGGAATTTGGCGAGGGACTCCTTAGTGTTTCAATCGACATGTCTATCTCGTATTTCTCTACAGCGAAGATTAATGTAAGCATAGCCTTCCCCTCAAATCCCTGTTTCCGTATGAAATTCCACTCAGTCCAGCATCCTTAACGGACTTTCTGGGCGAATTTCCGTCCCCTATTATGACGTATATGCATTGCCAGTATTAATCAAAGCTATACTAGTAGAAAGTTTGTTTGTTGCAAATGATATCTCTTCAATTTTCTGTTTCTAGTGTTGGGATTTACCTTGTCATGCGCTCTTCACCTCTCGTTCGAATTTTCTCGGATGTTCCCGAAATGACTCTTATCAGGCGATACTTTTTCCTTTCATGTCAAATTGCAGGACGAGCTAGAGATCACCTCAAAAAGAATAGGAAGAAGAGGAGGTTATACGGGAACGGTGGTAGTTTTGAGAAACAAAACAACGGGCGAGATTATTGCCGAAGGTCGACATTCGTTGCTCCGTTCACGTCGTTCTAGCAAACTCTGAGTTTCAACCTCCCTCCCCTTGAAAATTCAATGGCGATGGTCTTGAGGTGCGACAACAAACAACTAGGCACAAGTTATGGTGGATTCCACGGAGGCTCTGTACATTTATGGTAACATTCGCCGTTCTGAACCATAATTTAAAGAACGAATGAAATTAGAATTGTTTTAAAAGCTGTATATTGGTATCATATTATGTAGCTTATGTATGAACACGTCTTACTTCCAAGATAAGATCTTTGAGATTAGTTTATCTCTGAAGAACCTCTGCTAGCAATTCCGAGTAATAGCGATCACAAAGAAGTGAAGAACCAACTTCAATTGCTTGAGAGTATTAAAAGACGGTAGAGGACCAGCCTTCATAAGAGATACAAGTATTACAACGATGACAACAACAAAGCTTAATCTCATTAAGTGGGGTATGTTGTACGAATTCTAGAACACTACTGCGCTCGATTTTGCACCAAGTATTCCATCGACGGGTGATAATTGTTTGACGAAGTCAAGCCCACAGCGACATTCCTGCAACTTGAGGAGTCTTCATCAGTTCAAACTCTTATCTTTAGCTGTTCCTAGTTTATAGGATTTTGGTTTTCAAATGTTTGTTGTAACTCAAGCTGCGCATGCAATCTTTTGTGATCAGATTTGTATTTTTGAAAGTTCCCTGTATCTCGGGTTTTCAAACCCTTTCTATAATCCTCAAGTTAATATAAATACATGCATCCCATCGTTAACTGGGCATGCAATTGAAGTAAAACAAACTGAGTCTCTAAAGTTTTACATGGTATTGAGCCCTACTGTCTAACGACGAACGATCCTTGTTTTTTTTTACTCGCTTCCAATGGCTGACAACAATGGTACTTCCTCTCAACCTTCCACTCTTGTCCCCTTAAACAATCCCACCCATCCTTTTTCCTCCATGACTACCGTGGTCAACATCAAGCTAGACAGGACCAACTACCCACTGTGGTTGGCCCAAATCCTTCCTATTCTCAAGAGTTGAGATTTAATGGGGTATGTTGATGGCACCGTCGTGTGTCCCCCAAAGCACTTGCCTGGTGTGGCAACTGTTAATCTTGCCTATAACTCCTGGATGCAGCAGGATCAAATTATCCTCAATTGGATCAATTGCTCTCTTACTGCGTCAGTTTTATCTGTCATGGCTAGCAAGCGAAGTGCTCGAGCGACTTGGGAAGCTCTTGAGCAGAGGTATGCTTCTTCTTCACAGAATAGAATTTTGTTTCTCCGGAATGAATTGTTGCAGACAAAGAAAGGTGATCTCTATGTGGCAGACTACTTGGATCGCATGAATGCGATTGCCAACAACCTTGCCCTCGCTGGGCAACATGTGAGTGATGATGAGTTAGTACAGATTGTGTTGAACAATCTTGGTCCAGCTTTTGAGATGACAGTTAGTGCTGTTTAGGCTCGTGATACACCTATAACGTATCCGACTCTTGAGGCGCTATTGCTGAGTACTGAAAGAAGAATGTTGGAGTACACTGCTCCTGTGGTGGAACAGAATCATGTTAATGCTTTTGTTGCTGCAAGAGGTCGTGGTCGTGGTGTTGGGCGCGACTCTTCTCCATCAAACCGTGGTGCGGGTTCCTTTCAGCGAGGCTTCAATCCTCGTTCAAATAATAATCGGCGACTTCCTTCTGGGAATGGCGACCGCTGTGTTTCCAAGGGTGAGCAAATTATGTGCCAAATTTGTGGCAAACCTGGCCATCCGGCTCTTGACTGTTATCAACGGATGAATGTTGCGTTTGAAGGTCGCATTCCTGCCAAACGTCTCTCTGTCATGGCATCTTCTCTGATCACCCTCAATAAGCAACAAAATGGCACTTGGTTGATGGACACATGTGCTAATGCTCATATTGCTCCCAACCTACAAAACTTGGTGAACCCGAAGGAGTATAACGGTAATGATGGTGTTGGTGGTATAGGTAATGATTCAGGCATATTAATCTCCCATTATGGTTTTAACAAAATTCGTACTGATACTTGCTCATTTGATCTCCAAGACATTCTTCATTGTCCTAAAGCAAGCACTAGTATAATATCTGACCAAAAGTTTACCTTGGACAATGACTGCTATCTACTAATTTTTCCACATTTTTTCCTTGTTAAGGACCTCAAGACCTGGAGGACGTTTTTCCGAGGGAGATGTGAAAATGGCTTATACCCATTTTCTGGTGGCGGTGGACATCTCCAAAATCTAGTCAAAGCCTTTGTAGGTGTTAGAGTGTCGGTTCAAAAATGGCATGCTCGCCTTGGACATCCTGCTGAGTCTACAATAAAATTTTTAATTTCAAATAAACATGTACCAATTCATGGTACTTCCAGTGTAATCTTTTGTCAATCGTGTCCTTTAGGAAAGAGTACTAAGTTACCCTTCAAAATGTCTGAGTCTGTTTCTCATTTTCCTTTACAACTTTTACATTCCGATGTTTGGAGTTCTCCAATTATTTCCAATGAAGGTTTTCGTTATTATGTGTTGTTTGTTGATGACGACTCAAGATATTCTTGGATTTTTCCAATGAAACACAAATCTGAAGTCTTTGAAATATTTGTGCAATTTAAAACCAAAGTTGAAAATATGTTCAATTTAAAAATCAAGGCCCTTCAATGTGATGAAGGTGGTGAATACAAAAGCATTGTATTTCAAAAAAAATTAGCAGTTCATGGCATTTCTCAAAGATTTTCTTGCCCAAAACATCCAGAACAAAATGGAATTGCAGAGCGAAAACACCGACATATTGTTTAAACTAGTATTGTAATGCTTTCTCAGTCCTACATGCCTAACAAGTTTTGGTTTGATGCATGTTCTGCAGCAACCTATCTAATCAATAGGTTGCCAACCTATGTACTATCTCACAAATCACATTATGAGAAGCTTTTTCAAACACAGCCACAATATGAGATGCTTAAAATATTTGGTTGTCAATGCTTTCCCTGGTTGATGCCGTATACACACAATAAACTTCAACAGAAATCAAAATCATGTGTGTTTTTAGGTTATTCTTTGAATCATCAAGGCTATAAATGTATGGATTTGTCCACGAGACGCGTTTATGTGTCTCGCCATGTCTTATTCAATGAAGACTGTTTTCCCTTCCAAGGATTCACATCTTCCTCCGAGAGCGTTCGAACACAAGGTAGTTCCCTTTCACCAGATATCTACTCCCCTACACACATCAACCACCACACAACCACAAATCCCAGCCACATCTGCCAACCCGTGCCACACAATGACCCTACCTCACCCTAGTTCTGCCACCCCATGGCTAATAGTTACCCAACCTCAACCGACTTCTGCTACCCCATCGACGGGTGATAATTTCACAGGTGACACTCCCATTAATTCTCTAGTTCCTACTCACTTTCACTTCTTTCATTCTGACCTTATCAAGGGGCTTGAGTATGATTGATGACAAATCCGACTTTCAAATCTACCGGCGCTGACTTCCGATCAAAGCCCAGGGTTAGTCTATTCGATGGCAATTTATGGTGTCCTTCTCCGACGTAAGGGAGGATTAGAACAAAAAATAGTGAAGGAGAAAGAGGTAGAAAGACATAGGGTTGAGGGGAAGGCAGAAATGGGTGGGAGTGGGGGCAGAGATCGGAGACTCCAGCAGAAAATCGGGGTTCAATTTTTCAATTAACTTTTTTTTTTTTTTAAATTTATTTTCTTTACGAGTTTGCTTTGATACTTGCAAAACGCAAATTTAAATCACATTACCAGTACCTGATTGTGAGATTAAGCATGTCCTCTTCCGATTAGGATAAAAAAAAATAATAATAATAAAAATCAAATAGCAACGAGTCATAAAGATTGAGGCAGATTGTCTGCCCTCTTTTTACTACGTCATTCTCATCCTCTCCTATTTGTGCGGTTATGGTTAAGTCACGTTAATATGTTTTATTATCTCTATAAAAAAATTAATATAAAATGTTAACGTGATTTAACCGTGATCCCACAATGTAGAAGGAGATGAGAATGACATGGTAATGGGGGACAAACAATCTGCCTCCCATAAAGATAGGATACAGGCCATGTGTCACTGCCCCAGTTGTCCATTCCCTGAAAAAATTTACCCATTATTGCTCTTACGTACGTACGTACTTTTTCAAGTCAGCAAGGTCATTGCTGTTTAAATTCGAACCAGGCCGGAGCGAGTCGTGACTCGTGAGAGATGGATCGGAATCAACAAGGTAATAGTAATATAGAGGGGGCGAAGAGGTTTCTGGGGCTGACTCCGGACGAGTCAGAGGCCGTGTCGCGACTCGCTGTTCCAGAACGGGCAGCCGGCGCGGGAAAGTGCTTCTATGACGCTTTCGCTGTTGCGGGAATCCGAGTCGACCGAGTCGAACCCGGACTCGTCGTCTGTTCTTACAAGGTCCCTCCTCGCCTCACCGTAAGTCATCTAATTACTTCACTTCCCTCCTCGTTTTGTTACATTTGCAAGTAAGTTTTGTATTGCCATTTCTTGAAATTTAAAATCATCATAAAAAATAAAAATAAATAAAAAATCATCATCAAAAGCCAAATTAGTTTGAAATGTTGGTAATTGAAGCTGTATTTTAATTCTTTTTAGTTATGTGAGTCGGATCTCGGGAATGTTGAGTTTGCATCCAAACATTTTTGAGTTTATGTACCATTGGTGTATTTTGATATGTCGAATGGAATTGGATTTCATCCGGATTCATTTTGTAGTGATCTTAAGGAATCTCACATCTTAGTCATTCATCGTGTATCGTGCGGTCAGAAATTATTTGATTTTTTTATTTAAAATTAAACACAAATAGTATTTGACAAAAACTGATTACAAGATATACGATGAACGATTAGGATGTGGGGATTCCTAAGATCTCGAAGTTTTAGTTTTAGTTTTAGTTCCTAATTTGGAACAAGGATCCTCTCCAGATCTTCTTTGTGGAGATCCTTCCAGATCCTTTTTGTGGGGATCCGGAGATCAATCAATTTTGTCCGTTCATCGTATATTTTGTGGTCAATTTCGTTAGATACTATTTATATTCAATTTTAAATTTTAAATTTTAAATGATTTTTAACCGTACGATGTACGATAAACAAACAAAATTAATTGATATTCCGAATCTCCACAAAGAGAATCCGGAGCACGATGTACGATGAACAAACAAAATTAATTGATATTCCGAATCTTCACAAAGAGAATCCAAAGAGAATCCTTGTTCCCTAATTTGAGTGGGGTTGTCTTTTGGCCTTTTTATGTGGATGATGGCCAGTAGAAAAAATGGAAGACTAACAAACGGAAAATTAACAAGGGAAGAATTAAAAATGGTTAGGTATAAAACTGAAAATTCATTAGGTGCTTTTGGTTGGCCCATGTTTGTTGGACTGATTTAGGTTAACCTTTCTCCTAATCATTGAATAAAATTATTACATAATTTTTTGTTAAAATTCAAAATTTTGAAAGGAAAACTAATGAAAATGGTTTGAAAATTTTGAATTTTAACGATAAAGACAAAATATATGATAAAGTGAATAGTACCATATTAGACTTTTTAATATAAAAATGTGATTTTTTATTAAAGTAAACAGTACCGTGGACTTTTCATTAAAACTCCAAATTTTGAAACCCTTATTATTAGTTGTTCTTTTAGTAGTTAAATAAAGAACACAGAATTTACCAACTTGAATCCTCCGCCCATCCCCACCCTTTCCCATCATCTCTTCATGTTGTTTCCTTGGTGCACTTGGCCACCATCCCCATCACCGGAATTGGCATCAACCCAGCTAGGAGTCTTGGGGCTGCCGTCATCTCCTAACCGTAAGTCATCTAATTGTGTTTGCAGGATAGAAGTGGAAAGTTGGCAAATGGTGCAATTGCAAACCTTGTCGATCTTGTTGGAATTTCTCTAGAATTTGGCGAGGGACTCGGTAGTGTTTCAACCAACATATCTATCTCGTATCTCTCTGCAGCGAAGATTGGTGTAAGCATGGCCTCCCCCTCAAATCCCTGTTTTCGTATGAAATTTCATTCGGTTCAGCATCCTTAACGGACTTTTTCTTGGCGCATTTCCGGCCCTATTGTGACGTATGTGTATCGCCGGTATCGGTCAAAGTTGTACTAGTAGAATGTTTGTTGGAAATGCCATGCGCGCTTTGTATTCGATCTGCATTTGAGCATTTCTAGCTATATGTAACACACGTCTCGTTCTAATTTTCTCGGATGTCTCGAAATGACTCTTATCATGCGATACTTTTTTCTTTCATCTCAAATTGCAGGACGAGCTAGAGATTACCTCAAAAAGATTAGGAAGAAGAGGAGGTTATACGGGAATGGTGATAGTTTTGAGAAACAAAACAACAGGGGAGATTATCGCCGAAGGTCGACATTCGTTGCTCCGTTCAAGTCGTGCTAGCAAACTCTGAGTTTCAACCTCCGTCCCCTTGAATACTCCTATGGCGACGGTCGTGAGGTGAGACAACAAACAACTAGGCACAAGTTCTGGTGAATTCCACGGAGGCTCTGTACGTTTATGGTCACATTCGCCGTTATGAACCATAATTTAAAGAACGAATGGAATGAGTATTGTCGTAAAAACTTTATATTGGTATCATATTATGTAACTTATGTATGAACACATCTTACGTATAAGAAAAGATCTTTGAGATTAGCTGATCTCTGAAGAACCTCCGCTAGCAATTCCGAATAATAGCGATCATAAAGAAGTGAAGAACCAACTTCAATTGCTTGAGAGTATTAAAAGACGGCAGAGGACCAGCCTTCATAAGAGATAACAAGTATTACGACGACAACAACAACATGTTGGAAATTTGAGTAGTTTGAGTAGAAATTTTTTTGTCCCACATTGGTCATTTCCAAAAGATTTTATCACTTTATAAGGCTTTGTTCTTTATAGAAAGTGATTGGAGTAATAGGCCTGGAGACTAAAATTGGGCTCACCCTTGGGGTTGGGCTTTGAGGTGTATTAATTAATTGGTAATTAATATATAATTAATTATAAATTATTTAATTAATTGTTTTTCGGATTTAATTAATTATTTTTAATTATTTTTAATTAAATTCGAATTTAATTATTTATTTATTTTTTATGAAAAGACTCATCCTTTCAGATGAAGTCTAAGAGTTCTTTCTGAACACAGAGCAAAGCACCCCTCTAAAGAGATGTCTCCCAACAGTCACACCCCATTCTCATACCTGTTGCAAACAGGCATCCATCTGCTATATATACATCCATCTGCATGGCATTTAGAACACAGAAAATAATCAACTTCATCTTCTACATTCCTAAACCTTCTTACTGAGAGAACCACACTAAATTCGCCAGAAGTTAAATTTTCCGGTGCTGGAATTTTAACTTGATCGTTGAATCCTGGTGAAGCAGACGTCCGTAGAACTACAAGCACAGAGTAGGGACGAAATTTCCGTTTCAAGGACATTGTGGTACGCAAGCCTCGATCTTCAAGTTGTCTATTTTTATAATTCGTATTCTAGTTTATATTTTGTTAATTCCTATTGCATTTATTATTTATTAGCATATATAAATTATCACAGATTGTTGACATATATCCAACACAACAAAGCTTAATCTCATTAAGTGGGGTATGTTGTATGAATTATATAACACCATTGGCTCGGTTTTGCACCAAGTCTTCCGTTAGCTCCAAGTATTCTACGTCTTTTCTTAAAGTCTCTTTCCAAGTCTTCCTAGGTCTTCTTCCATCCCTTTTTTCCTAAGCCTCTATCTCACAATCGTATTCTAACCGAAGCATCTATAGGTTTTCGTTTCATATGTCCAAACTTACTTAGGCGAGGCATGACCTTTAGATTCCAAAACTTCTTGCCAAAGGTTAAGCTTCGCATTTACTCCTCATACATTTCCTCTATCAATACTATCATTCGCAAAAAACATACACCAATGGATAGTATCTTGAATGTATTATGTTAACTCATCCATTACCAATGCAAAAATATAAGGACTTAAAGTTGAACATTGGTATAACCCTATGATTATGGGGAAGCTTTCAGTTTATGCGTCATGAGTTTTCACTGCAGTCATTAGTTCATCATACGTATCATTTATTGCTTGTATATATGCTATTGGTATTCTTTTATTCTTTAATATCCTCTAAAAAATTTCTCTAAAAACCCTATTATACGCTTTTTCCAAGTATTTATTAAACATAAATCCATATAGAAATTAAACTTTTCTTTATGCACTTGAAACTATTTCAACTCAAAAATTGCAGAAATAAACAAGGGTACTTATCTCAAAACAATGGGCCAAAGGAGACGGATATGTCACATTGCGAACTTGTGGCAGAAGCGCCACCGTTCTTCTTCAATGCAGTGGTCTAGAAAGTTCACTCTTTTATTCGTTCGAAGGGTTCATAGTTATTAATGTACAAGTTGGAAATGATTTCATTCACGCATTTCGTGCGCTTACGTACATGGTTTAGCATTTGTTCAACCATGGAACATAACATATTGTTGATGATGTACAAACATGTAACGTACATTTTCGACAATATCAAAGCGCATTTATTCTTTATTAAAAAAAAAACATACATAATGCTCGGAGAATATTTATTTGGTTAGTATTCGAGCGCTGCTGCTACTGTCGCCTCAGGACTTGGAGAATTTCTCAGGAGACTTCAAAAGCAAAACAATGATGGGCTGTGGCCCATGTAGGAGTTCACCAATTATCCAAATCCAACGGAAACCCACAGGCCCATTGTTGCTCTTACGTAATACGTACCTACTCGAGCCAGCATGGTCTTCGGCTCTTTATATTCCAACCATGCCCGGAGCGAGTCGCGACTCGTGAGAGATGGATACGAATGAACGAGGTAGTGCTAATATGGAGAGGGCGAAGATGTTCCTGGGGCTGACGCCGGACGAGTCAGAGGCCGTGTCGCGACTCGCTGTTCCAGAACGGCAGGCCGGCGAGGGAAAGAGCTTCTACGACGCTTTCGCTCTTGCGGGAATGCGAGTCGTCCGAGTCGAACCCGGACTCGTCGTATGTTCTTTCAAGGTCCCTCCCCGACTCACTGTAAGCCTTCTAATTAACTCGCTTCCCTCCTCGTTTGGTTGCAATTGCAAGTAAATTTTGGTTTACATTTCTTGAAATTTGGATTAGCAAAATCATCATCAAAAGCCAAATTAGCTTGAAATGTAGGTAATTTAAACTGTATTTAAACTCTTTTTAGTTGTTAATTTAATATGATTTTTCTTAATTATTCCGACATTTGCACCGGTACGATCATTTCTCCTAACAATTTAGGGGCAATTTGCAAATTTACAACTCAACCTATGCTTACTTTTATAGAAAACTAACGAAAATTCCTTAAAAGTTTTAGTTTTAATAAAAAGTGACAAATAAATATGAGAGTGAAGAGTATCAAGAAAGTTAAAAATGTCATTTTTCGTTAAAAGTGAACAATTACGGAAATGTTTCGTTAAAACTTTCTACTTTTATTTATTTAATAAATTTAATCTAAGAATCCATAAGTCACTTATTACTACGTTTTATTGGTATTCGTGTTAACTTGTAGATGAGAGTCTTTAGGTCCGGATATCGGGAATGTCCAATTTGCAACCAATTAAATCTAAGAATCTATAAGAAGCCTATTAGTGTTCTCACAATGGAGTTGAATTCCAATTAATTTTGGATTGGATGATTTAATTTAATCATATGATATCAGAGCCAGGTTATTCCCGTGTCACACTTAACGGCCACAAATTAGAAGGCACTATGTGTCGAGGGTATTTAACCATGTGGATGGAAGTTTCATATACTACTTTTGCGTTGCCGATCTGATATGATTATGTGTTAATCATTCTAGTAGGGAACTAAGACACGTTTATGAGCCTCTAATCGCTTGTTGAAAGGTAATTTGTGGAAGCGTATCGCCACCCGAAATAGGATTGAGCATGCCATGGAGTCACATTACTTGAACCAAGTTCCTAGCATAACCATATTGAACTTCCTAGACCCTCTCAACCAAACAGTTTTGAGTTTTGATATGTCAAATTTTTAGTTTTAGTTCTTAATTGTGTTTGCAGGATAGAAGTGGAAACTTGGCAAATGGTGCGATTGCAAACCTTGTTGATGTCGTCGGAATTTCTTTAGAATATGGTGAGGGACTCCCTATGATTGTTACAATCGACATGTCTATCTCGTATCTTTCTACAGCGAAGATTGATGTAAGCAAAGCCTTCCCCTCAAATCCTTGTTGCCGTATGAAATTTCATTCAGTTCAGCATCCTTAATTGACTTTCTTGGCGAATTTCCGCCCCTATTGTGTAGAAGTGTCACCGGTATTGTTGGAAATGATCTCTTTTGGCATAAAACTTTGTTTTACAATTTCTGTTTTCTATAACAATTGATCTCTCTGTCTCGTCCTAATTTTATCGGATGTTCCCGAAATGACTTATAGCATGCGATATTTCTTTCTTTCTTTCTTTCATGTCAAATTGCAGGACGAGCTCGAGATCACCTCAAAAAGATTAGGAAAAAGAGGAGGTTATACCGGAACGGTTGTAGTTTTGAGAAACAAAACGACAGGGGAGATTATTGCTGAAGGTCGACTTTCGATGTTCCGTGCACTTGGTTCTAGCAAACTCTGAGTTTTAATCTCAATAGGGTTCCTTTCCTTTGGAACATATTGTATTTACCATTCATGTTTGGCCATCTAATGACTTGTGTTGATTCCTAATCTTCTAATGCTACCGTTCTTAAGCAAATACTCTGCAAGTTCCATCTCAACCTCCCGCTCCTTGAATTCTTGGACGGCGATAGTCTTGAGGTTCGACAACAAACAACTTTTCTTTGTGCCTGCAATACATTTCGACTCAAAAGGAAATGAATAAGAGGAAGCTTGTACTTGCCTCAAAACAATGTGCCAAAAGGGAGAGATGAAACATTGCAAACTTGTGCCAGAAGCGCCATTACGCGGTGGGAAAAGGCAGGTCGTTGTCTTCAATGCAGTGGGCTAGAACATAATTTGACACAACGTCCAGCTTAATATCAAGGTTTTCAAGCTTGGGGCATCAATAAAAAGATTGTACACATAATGTCAATTATCAACAGACAAACTTATGCGCAACGATTTCAGTTCAGGTGCAGAAATTATGAAGTTTAAAACGTTCGTCAGCGCTGATATCTACGTCAATAGTCAAGCCTTCAAGTACATAGCAGCATGAAAAAAGCACGGAATAACTTGACATGGAGTAATACTTAGCTAAGCTTCAAAACCTTGAGTGTTTTTGGATGTTGGAGGAATCACGAGGGAAAAGCACACAATCAACAGATGTCGTAAAAGGTTAAGAGCCAAGGCAAGCTTTCTCTGTAGTTAAAATCTTCAAGGTCGTTCAAGTCTAAAAGGGTAACAAAAGACAATCATGGTACTATTCACTTTACCTTTTATTTTGTCTTTATCGTTAAAACTCAAAGTTTTCAAGCCATTTTCATTAGTTTTCCTAAAAATCTAATAATTAATTATAGGGTAAATTACAAAAAACTACCTCAACTATTAGGTCATTAACAGTTTCATACCTCGTCTTTAAAAAGTTTCAATGCCATACCTTATCTTCGAATTTGTTGCAATGTCATACATTCCATCAGTTGTCCGTCCCTCCCTCTGTTAAATGCTGACGTGGCATGAGACGGGCCTATTTTTTAATAAAAAATTATTAAAAACATAAAAAAATTAAAAATAAAAAACCAATCGAAACCCAGTTTGTTTCGTTTTTTTTCTTCTCCTTTTTCTTCTTCTTGCATGTTCAAGGGGGCGTATGAACTGGGTTTTGGTGTTTTTTTTTTAAATATTTAATTAATATTTTTTAAAGTGTTTAATAATATTTTATTATTATTTTTAATAAAAATTGGACCCGTCTCATGCCACGTCAGCATTTAACAAGGGGATGGACGGACAACTGACGGAAGGTATGACATTGCAACAAATTTGAAGATAAGGTATGACATTGAAACTTTTTAAAGACGAGGTATGAAATTGTTAATGACCCAATAGTTAAGGTAATTTTTTGTAATTTACCCTTAATTATATAATCATGTGATCCACAACTAGTTGACGTATCTAGCATCGCCCAAACCCAAAATGTAGACAATGAAATGGGATCCGGATCTGGATCCAAATTGTGAGGATTCTAGGATCTTCATATTTTAGCTATTCATCGTGTACTGTGCGATCAGAAATCAATTGACTTTTTATTTAAAATTAAACACAAATAGTATCTGACAAAAACTGATCGCACGATGTACGATGATTAGCTAGAATGTAGAGATTCAATCACCGACCAATATCATGAGGTCAATCTTGATGTAATTCTCCTTCAATGTAGGCCATGCAATTGCATTAATTTGTCTCAACAAATAGCAGTTTACAAGTATAACCACACAATTAAAGCTAAACAGGAGACGGAATTGTCCATATCACCGAGCCAGTTCCACCATAATTGTCTATACAAACCATGTGGGACAACACCATCAGCTTAAAATTGTGTTGGAACAACGAGAATAACTTATTACAATTTACATGGCATGGATATGCGGCCCATGTTAAGAAAATAAGAACATAGAATCAAATTTACATATATCTTTATTTCATTAGCACGGGAAGCAATCGTAGCAGTATATCAAAGGCTTCAAAATTAAAGATTGAAAAAATATGTACCAATGAATTAGATTTGTAATATGTGCAAACGGATTGGAATAATGAGCTGCAACAAGGAGGACATGATAGAGTACTCTTTCTTAGGCCAAATTATATTTATACCCTTGTAGTTCTTTAGATGTATCGCTTAAAAGGGATAACTAGTTTCAGTATTTGCAATTGAAGTAGTGTAATTTGTGGAAGCTTTCAATTAAGGACAATCCATTATATCATGAAACGAGATTTGATGTCCTGGTCACAAGATAAAATAACATATGGAATGGCAAATTGACCATTAATTAATTTGGAGCGTGGTAATTAGTACATAAATACTACTTTGGAATGGCATAACAGACTATTCTTAGTTGAAATCGTAAACTTACTATAAGTCTACAAGGCCTCAAGTGCCAAAGTTAAAACTACAAGTCCTTAAGTTAAAGAAATGTGAAACTACAAGGACTACAATTTAATTTGGCCATTTCCTTTTCTCATTTTTTAATTTAAAGGTTACCATTTTTATTTTTCTTTTATCAAGGGTTACTATTTTTATGGGGTAACAATAAAATATATATTTCATTTTATAAAAAATGATGATGGAATATTTTTCCGTAAGTGAAACTTAAAAATAATTTAGAAATGATTTCATAACAATTTATTGTTTTGTTTTGAAAGATAGTACACGTGTTTAATATTTTAGGACTCATTTTGAAAGTGCTTTTAAAATAGCTAAAAGTTTTTGGTGAAAATAATTTTGAAATCAATTCTTAGTAAAAATGTAAACATATTCTATAAAAGTACTTGGAAGTATTTTTAGAACCTAAAAATATTTCTCCTAAAATGCTTTTAGTCATTTTAAAAAATCTTCCAAACTGACTCTTAGCTTCATTTCGTAACAATATTATATATACTAACTAAACAACCTAACAAGAGAACTTCTAAGATTTTTTTTTTTCAAAATATAAACGATGGCAAGTGAAGCAAGTAAGTGAATAAATACCGACCGCGGAAAAAAACTCTTTTCTCTCCCTGTGAGAGTTTTTCCCTCTGTTTGAGGGTGCTTCTCACCTTCTTGTGTGAGTGATCCCGATCGTGCTTCCGTTTGCTGCCGCCGGTCCTAGCTGCGGCTGGGATCAGTGGGTAGCTTTTTGTTTTAGTTTTTTTTAACTTCTCCCTTTCCATCTGCTGCTGGTTCTTCCAATTTTCCTCTATGGCTTTCCCAATTCTTCAACCCCCGTGGGTATCCCTTTTCATGGCCTTTCCTTGCTTCGTTTTTCAGCCATGTTTTATGTTAAGTTCGTGTGTAGAGTTCCGGTGTTGTATCCGGCTCGGGTATCCCCCACACCACCACGTTCACCTTGTTGTCTGCAGTTTCCAGCGGTGTTGCTCGGGAATTTCCCGGAGCTTCTTTCCGATGGTTGGCTTCTCTCTCGCCGATTGTCTCTTGTTGATGGCTGTGTGCAGGTGGCGCCTATGGAGGGGATAATCTACGATGGACGGAGGATCAGGTGGTTGGCTAATTCTCTAATCGGCGGTGGCGACCATAGTGGATGGTTCTCGGTTGTTCATTTTTGTTTAGGCTTCACTGTTGTTGGGTTCTTTTTCTGTGTTTTCTTTATTTTTAAGCCCGTTCTTTGTTTGTTTATAGGAATAAATTGGGCATTTTTTGGTTTGTAAGTGTGTGCTTGTTTTAATAAAAGTTCCTCGTTGACGATCATTTTGGATCCCACTTACCAAAAAAAAGCAAGTGAGTAAATTAATCAGGTATGACAACCCTCAAATAAAGAACAAAAGGAACAACTTGGTTGATATGCTTGGTGTATTAGGCCATCTCCAACTGAATGAGGGCTAGAGGGCTCTCTTTGGCCCTATAGTCCTCCAAGAAATTAATATTTTAATGAACAGTGTCAGACTATTTTTCTTACCATCTCCAACCAAAGGGCCAGAGGGCCATAGGCCAAACATAGTCATGTGACAAAAAATCATCTCTAACCAAAGGCTGGCTAGTTGGCTGGGTTGGGCCAACTGGTTGGCCCTTTTCTCCTTTTTTGGCCTGGTGGGGCCCACGAGACATTTGGCCTAACCTTTGATTGGAGGCAGTTTTCGTGTCATTTCGAGCTATTTTCGACTCTATGACCCTCTAGCCAGATCGGTTGGAGATAACCTTATAAGCCAAATCAAAATGTTCCACTAGTATAGGTCAAACTCCTTTAATTTGTTTACCTTTAAAAACTTGGCTGCAATACTTATATATATTTGATATAATTATCATTCTGGCAATTAGATGGGATGATACTGGTTGAGTGACATTCTACATTCTTACAAACTCTTTCAAATATGGAAACACTAATTGAGTAATTTGAAACAAGTGTGACTGTTAAGTTATCATGTTTCTTAAAATATTATTAAAACCAAATTGGGAATAAGTATATAGTTTCTTTTTTTTTTCTTTCGAAAGTATATAGTTTCGGAGATACGCACATTTATATGTATAGATTAAAAATAGTACGGGAGTCCAAACCTTCGTTTTGTGTTGAATATCCATAAAGAAAAAACTATTTCAAACTAATTTATGTTTTCCAAAGATACTAAAATTGTCACATCTCAGACCGGCTCTGCTGTAACATGATATTGTCTACTTTGGGCCCGGCCCGCATGGTTTTGTTTATGGGGACTCGGCACGAGAACTTCCCAGTGAATCACTCATCCTAGGAATGCTCTCGCCCAAACTCGCTTAACTTCGGAGTTCTCACGGAATCCAAAGCCAGTGAGTTCCCAAAAAGCCTCGTGCTATAGGGAGGAAAGTATGCACATATAAGGCACATCACCCCCTTTTCATTGGTCGATGTGGGATGTCACAATCCATTCCCCTTAGGGGCCCGACGTCCTCGTCGACACACTCGCACCGAACGGCAAAGTGGCTCTGATACCATTCTGTCACATCCTAGACCGATTCCGCCGTAGCACGATATTTTCCGCTTTGAGCCCAGCTCGCACGGTTTTGTTTTTGGGGACTCAGCACGAGAACTTCTCAGTGGGTCACTCATCTTAGGAATGCTCTCGCCCAAACTCACTTAACTTCGGAGTTCCCACGGAATCCGAAGCCAGTGAGTCTCCAAAAGGCCTCGTGCTATAGGGAGGGGAACATGTACATATAAGGCACATCACCCCCTCTTCGTTGGTCGATGTGAGATGCCACAAAAATCATCTTTTTATTTTTCTTCCCACCAAACAAACAAGTTAAACAAGATGAGAAGAGATTAATTAACTAGAAATCCAAATTTCTAAACCCACTAAAAACCCTCGAGTCAAACAACAACAAACTTTCTTTCATTAAATAGGGTCGGTTGTATAAATCTTAGAATGCCACTACATGGGTTTTGTGCAAAGTCTTTCCTTAATTCCAAGTACTTTATGTCATTTTTAAAAGTCTATTTCTAAGTCTTCATAGGTCTTTCTCTACCCATTTTGCCCTGAACGTATGTCTCATAATGGTATTTTCTAATCGGAACATTTGTAGTTATAGGTCTTCATTTCACATGTCCAACTACCTTAACTGATTTTTTCTCATCTTATCTTCAATTGTGGCCACTCGTACTTTACCTAGAATATCCTAGTTCTTAACCTTGTCATTTTTTCATGTGCCCACATATCCAACAAAACATTTTCATATTCGCTACACTCATTTTCTTCACGTGTTAATGTTTGACAACCCAACATTCTGTGTCGTAAAGCATTGATGACCTTATTGCAATCTTATAAAATTTTCCATTGAGCTTTAGTAGCATACGAAGATCGCACAACACACCCGATGCACTCTTTCACTTCATACATCCAGCTTTTAAACTATGGTTAAAATCTTCATCCAATTCTTCTTTCTTTTGCAAGATAGATCAAAGATAATTAAAACGTTACTTTTTTATATTTCCTGATTCCAATCCTCATTCTATCTCATTTGAAACCTCATTTTCATGGAATTTGGATTCCGTATATTCTGTATTGAACTACTCAAGTAAGTAAAGACCTTTAAATTCCCACTAAAAACCCTCAAAACAAATGCAAAATTCCATATTGATGTTCACCTGGACGGTAGATATGGCTGTATTGTTAACTTGGTGAGCTATAAATCAAGCAACAATGATGAAGGCTCACATGGTTGCGAGTGCATCGCACGCTCTGATCAGAGATCATCATGAATCCAATGTCGGGCTGGTCCCGCTCACATCAAATTTCTGACCCCACCACCTACGTGGGAAAGAGTTATTGGTCCACATGGAAGATCTTTTCCAAAATAGAATCAAAGAGTGAGGTGGGAAGCACATGGGGCGCTAAATTCGTGGATGTGAATGTGACCCATGACCTGGCGGTCCAAGGAACTTTTTTATATTTCTCTACATTATTTTACAAAAAATGAATTTTATTTCTTCCTAATGATTAAGTAAATTTGTCTCAGCAATTTTGGTAGTAGACAAGTGAGAATGTTTCAATTAAAAAGGTACAATCTTGATCACAAAATTCACAAGAAAAGATTTGGCTCTTGCTAGAAATTAAGCAACATGTTATTTCTAATTTGTTTCGTTAAGACTATAATTATATATGCTTTATAGCTAGGTTCTAAAATGATATTTTGGTTTCAAGTAGTTGTTCTATAATGGTTTATGAGACTGACATAATTTTTCGTTTTAGTTTGTGAGATTTGAAATCGATATAAGTGGTCCTAAATTTATCAATCATCAATCATTTTGGTTATTTTGTGAAAAATATATGTTAAATAAGGACAAAAATAACAAAAATACCCTAATTTAATAAATAATGGGCCATAATGATTTGACAAAATTGAGGGTATTTTTGTTATTTTATCTTTATTTAAGGAGGTTTTCACTGAATGACCAAAATGGTTTATGATAGACAAACTCATAGTCCAGTCTCAAAACCAAATGAAGAGTTATATCAATTTCAAAAACTATTTTGGCTAAAAAAAACCTTTAATTAGTTAAGAATATTTACTTGTAAACTTCAAATCTTATGTTCAATTTCATTTTGTAAAGAATTGAATCTGTGTAGCATTTATACATTGAGATTTTTTTTTGGCAAACATTTATACATTGAGATTTAAACGATAATAGTTGTGCAGTCTCAACACTATTACAACAAATCACAACTAATTATAACAACTATAACTACTCTAAAACCTGTTCTGGTGTGATTGATGTCCAAGAGCAATCAATAGGCATGCATTACACCTTTCACCTCTCAAGGACAAGGATATCGGACCTTCTTTGGTCGTGGGTCGGTCCATGCGCTTGGCCTCCTGCCTGCCTTTACTGGGCTGCTTTCCATCCTCTTTCCTTTGAGCAGCTGCCGACTCTTTTCGAGGCTGCTCGGGCGCCTTTTCTGCTTGTTGAGCCTCATCCCAAAGTGCATGTTTCTCTGTCAGAGCAAAGGAATCTACTAAAGTTAGGTCTTCTTTCATGATCATTTCTCCGAACAGTGGGTGGTCTGCTGGGAGTCCTTTTTGGAAAGCTGCACTTACTATCGAGTTATCACATCCGACGATTTTCGCCTTCTCAACTTTGAATCTTTTCATGTAATCGCAAAGTGACTCCTTTAGGTTGTTCTTTACGTTGAACAAGTGATCGGACTTTTTCTTAATCGAACGATAAGATAAGTATTCTTTGGTGAAAACCAAGGAAATATCATCAAAATTCTGGATGGATTGCACCAGCAAGGTATGAAACCAATTTTGTGCTTCGCCTTGTAAAGTGGTGGCGAATATTTTGCACATAAGGACGTCATTGTTCCGATAAAAGACCATTGCGCTTCGGTAATGCTTCAAGTGTCTTTCTAGATCCTCATCTCCTTTGAAAGATGTGAAGTGCGGCATGCTAAACTTGCGTGGAGGCTCTGCCTGGTTAATCTCATCCGTGAAAGGTGACCTACTTATGTTGGTCATATCCCGCCTTAGGGCTTCATCAGCCATTTCGTTGCGTCGAAAATCACGCATCTGTTCATTGAAAAGTCTTTCTACCTCTTCTTGGATTTGCCTTTGTTAGGGGTAGCAGAGCTCTCAGCTGCCCCTAGTCTTGACCTACCGGTCTAGGCTGCTATTCTACACACTCGGCTCATCTATGTCGTGGCTGCGGTGTATGAGATAGGTTCTTAGCAGGCGAGGAATTTCTTTGCAGGCTGTCGGTATAACTAGAGCCGAATTGAATGACTGCTTCTTTCCGTTCACCAGGCTACCTGTTCCGATGTGATGTGGAGGATGCTCCTTGCGAGCCTAACCGCAAATGAACAATTTGCCTAGAAGGTTGCCCATGTTGATTATCGAAGCGTGGCCCCAACCGTGAATGTATACTTGCATGTGGGCCTAGTCAAGAGTGCACACTCATCCGCGCGCTAAGACAGGAGTATACGCTATCTCGGGGGCCCAATCGGGAGTGTGCACTGCCTAAATGCTCGGTTCGTGGTTGGTTGAGTGGTTGCTTCCCAGGACACTGCTTGAGAAGTTCCTCGTCTGCCCTTGTCTTACTTCGGGACACCTCATCTGGGGCACATTGGATCTCGGTGCGTTGCAAAAGTTGATTCACCAAGGTTGTTTGTTGTGCAAGGGCGCTCGTCAACTCTATGACTTGTCGAGACAAGTGTTGTTCGCCATTTGGATTGGAAGAGCTTGGATGGAAAGTGCCTCCTTGAGCAGCGAAAGGGTAGTATACTTCGGGTACGAGATTTGAGTTGGGAAATGTCAAATCCGCGGAGAAATGCGGTGTAAATGCCACCGGCTCAATGATTGGTCTGGATGGTTGAGATAGTCTCGAGCCGACTTGGGTTGCTTGGGAAGCCATGAGAGCAGGCTAGATCACGGGAGCAGGCTGGGTTGCGGGAATAGGCTGGGCTACGGGAGCAAGCTGCTCAATGCGTGGTGCATGCGAATGCGAGGCTTTGGCTCGGGCCCGTGCAGGCTTGGATGGCACAGATTAAGCCATGGTGGAACCTCGTAGTGGTGGTGCCACTTTGTTTACGACCGTATTTTGCCTCTGGATCTCTGCGATCCCATTTCTTGAGTATTAGAATTTTCACTTGTGGAATTTTCTAAATTTCTAGCCATTATTTTTTTTATTATACGTTTTATCAAAGAACCTTTGCAAGTAACAAATTCTAATAATAAGAACGTATGAAAAATATTCAAATGGACTAGAAAATAGAGAAAAAATCTTTTTTTGCGAGAGTCTTCTACGAGTATGGATTTCAACTCTCAATGAAAGCACCAATTTGTGGATGCAAATTTCTACCTCCTTCTTCTTGGACAAAATTGCACCTACAAAACAATTAACACCTTAGAGTCAAGGCCAAGAGTCTCACGCGCCCACGATGAATGGGGAGGGGGGGCTTTGGCCGAAGAAACTCCAATGCCAAAGTTAGAATTTAGAGAGAAAAAGTGTTTAGAGAGTTTGTAGAATTTTGCAAGAGTGTTGGAATGATTTTTTGGTGAAAATGGGAGCCTATTTATAGGGATAGGCCGGTCCCCTTTGGGAGAAGGTGTGGCCGGCCATTAGGTAGGGTTTTTAGGTTTAATTTAGGTTTAATTAGGAGTTATAAAATAATTAGCCAATTAATCAAAATAACTCCCTAATTAACTTAGCTAATTATTATCATAAAAAGGAAAGATGTGGTAGAAAAGGTAGAAGACATGGCTGATTTAATTTGGGGGTGAAAAATGGCCGGCCTTTTGTGGGAGTTTAGGGTAAAATGAATGACCTAATTGCTAATTAAGGGATTAATTAGCTAATTAACCCATTAATTAGCTAATTATCATGATTTTAGAAGCAATGTTTTAGGAGTTATGGAATGAATAAATTATTTAACTAATTGATTAGCTAAATAAAGAAGTAGAAAATATATGGAATGAGATAGGCTTTGGGAATTACCTTGTGGATGAGATTTGATGAAATAGGTTTTGAATTGTTACCTATTTTGGGCACTTTTGATTTTGTTGAGGAATGATTGCCCGCTACTCACGCGCAGAAATCCCTTTGTACCTCAAGGATATTTTTGTCCTCTTTTATCCCGAAATCCACGTGTGACTTTGTGATTATTTTTGGCTCCACAGATTCTCCTTTTTATTCGATGGCCATGTTAAAAGCTAAAACACACTGAAGCTGGATTGTTGGATCACTGTAAATGCAAGATTCCCACCAAAATTTGGCCCCCAACAGATTCGAATTTTCTTGCAAAGTCCGCCATAAAATCCACCCATCCCCTTCTTTTGATGTCAATAGTTCGATGTGTTGACAAACACAAAAGTGTCCTATTTTTTCATGACTTGTAAAGCAAAGGAGGGAAAAATGATAAAGGGTAAGGTTTATCATTATCATTATCAACATTCACCGTCCTTATTTCTAATATATATAGCATGGGTATCCAATGTAGTATTAATTTGCATAGTATGTAGCACTGTGAGAAAAATGACACGTACAACAACAACAACAACACAAGAACTACTAAGTCTTATTCTACTAAGTGGGTTGGCTGTATATAAATTATAAAATGTCACTAGGCTAGTTTTGTGACAAGTTTTTCGTTAACCTCAGACACTCCATATCTCTTCTTACAATTTATCTCAAAGTGTTTCTACGTCTTCCTCTACCCTTTTGAACTAAGCCTCCGATTTATAGTCGCATCTTTTAACTAGAACATTTGTAGGTACAATCACCTGCAAACTATGTAATAAGTTAAAGTATTCTCCATTTGTGAGGTTTCGGAACCTAAAGTGTTGATTATGGATACATATATCAAATAAATAACTTACAAACCGTATATATCAAGTAAATCGAGATGCTTGTAAGTATTCTGTGTTTGTGAGATTTCAAACCCTAAACGTTGGATTATAGATACATATAAATATTCACATGTAAACCACATATGTTAAAGTAATTTGAAATGCTCGTAAGTATTCGAACCTAAAATATCTTAACTCGTCACAAATAATCTTGCAGTGGGCCATAAGTGTAGCACAGTTGCATGAAGCTAAAGAAACTTATAAGCTAAAGTGGGACAAAAGGTGACCGGGAAAATACGTGCATGCATGTAATTATGTAAAATAATAGGTTGGCCAAAGTAAAAGCAATGGAGTTTAGTCTAGGACTCTACAAAAATTGGACCCGTCTGTCATACGACTAGGGATGGGCAATGGTTATGACGGGCGGATAACCGCTGTTATTTACCCATAACCGTTTATGTTCATACCCGCATAACCGTTTACCCGTTGGGTAATTGCATAAATGGTTATACCCATACCCATAACCGTTTATAAATGGTTAACCATACACATAACCGTGTACCCATTTAACCATAACCGCTTACCCATTTACTTTTTTTTTCACCCGTCTACATTTTTTTTTAACAACTTGAAAATTACAAAATTCGGAGATTTCGAGGGCTCGATAGACAACTAAACAACACAGTCACACACTGCATTTTGTTTCACAGCATATACAACATTAACGAAGGTGGTGAATGGATGCAAAACGCCTGAAAAATGAAAGGATTTTGGCCTGAAATTGGCCAGGTCGAAACCCCTTTTTTATTTTTTTTTTGTGGGTGCACGGGTTGACCAAAAATGGGGGGGGTCATTTCCCTCTTTTTTTCCTTTCTTCTCTCGCCGCCCCCGTGGCTTTCTTTTTGTTTTGTTTTTTTTTTTTTGAAGCAACACAATTTCAAACGTCCGTAACTATACCGTTATAATCCGGACTCGCAAACGACTTTCGCCTATGCGTTTGTGGGTTCGAGATCTATTTAAAAACACTAGTTAAAACTTCAAAAAGTCAACGAAAGATAAAGATTGATTTCGAAAATTCAAACGCGATAATTATTCGATTTAATTCCCAAAATATACGGAATTAAAATTAAGTAATAAAAATAACGTAAACGTGAAATACGAACTTAAATTACTAGATACATAATGAATAGTGAAATTCCGGGGACGGGATTTCACAAGATGAGAGAGAGGGCATCTAGGAGGGAGAGATGAGGGGGGACGAGACGTTTCAGACTCTAGCGAAGAAATTGAAAATTTAAGGTTTTTAATTTTTTTTTTAAAATTTTACATATATTAAATTAAATGGGTAAATGGATATCCGTTATAATCGCGGATAATACCCATAACCGATGGATATCTGTTATAACCATGGGTAATACCCATAACCGCCCATTTAAATTTCACGGATAAACGGTTATACCCATAACCGTTTGTTAGTCTAAACGGTTACCCATAACCATAACCGTGAACTTTAAATGGACGGGTAACCGCGATTACCCAAACTCATGGGTATTTTGCCCACCCCTACATACGACTGCTTGCTTGCTGGGGGTTGTGGCTTGAGAATGAGAGGCCTAATTATGTTATTTTATAATTGCCTTGTTGATATGTGCTGCATGCCATTGTGTTTGTGTTTGTGATTGTGATTGTGATTGTGCTTCTGTCCCCCGCTCACAGTGAAAGCCAGCCGGGTTATATGGAGCGATGATTACGGAATTAAGTGGGTCCAACCCACGCTGGATGCCCTCTCAGTCTCAATCTCCAATATAAGTTATTTTCTGTGCATTCCAAATGGAACCAGGATCCTCGCCGGATCTTTCCCTAGGGATCCTAGGGATCCCGCAATCTTGTCCGTTCATTTTATATCGTGCGGTCAGTTTTCGTTAGGTACTATTCATATTTGAATTTTAAAATTTAAATTTTAAATGATTTCTGACCGCACGATATACGATGAACGGACAAGATTGCGGGATCCCTAGGATCCCTAGGAAAATGCTCAGGAGACACTCCTGGTTCTTCCAAATGGATGGGGATTGACTACCCTCCCACTTTTCATCATTTCCTATTTGAGCGATCAATGTTAAATCCGGTCAATATTTTATATTGATTTTTTTTTTATAAAGATAATAAGACAAAAAGTAATAGAAATATAAAATGTTAACGTGGCTTAACCGTGACCGTTCAAATAGGAGGGGATGAAAGAGGATGAGAAGTGGGAGGGCAGACAATCCCTATCCATTCCATATACGATGCAGATGAATGACTTACAAAGAATAAGTTCATCGCTATTTTAACATTTTAATACAATATTATATATATATATTTTTGCAAATATTGACACTAAATATATTCTATCATATGTAAATTGGCTTGGCGTAGTGCCCAATACAATATAATGAAAAATAACAGAGTCTAGAAGTGAGACAGATCAACTTTGTTGTCTACTCATATTATAATACGCGAGATTGCTAAGAGCATGTGACATTATTCAATAATACATTCTAAAAGTGAGACATATCAGCTCTGCAGTCTACTTATATTATAATAGATGAATTGTTATCAATGTGACAATCTAAGATACACGTAAAAAATTTTACTCTCAAACTCTCATTAGTGTGTACTTTAGTTGGCTTTGCCTCATTTTTAGTTAAGGTAATTTTTATTTTACTACTCTTAAGTTTTTCAAATTTCGCACTATACAATATCTTTTTTATCTCGCTTTCATACCAAAAAGTTAATTCTTCTCCTATTTTTATACTTCTATTAGTTCTGTCAAGTACTTTGTTAACTGATGAAGTAAACTTGCTATGGCCCATCAAATTTGCCAAAATTAGAAAACAAAGTCTCCCTCTCCCTTTTCTTTTTCCCTTTCTCTCTTCGAATCCCAGTATCGACTTGGGCTCCCGCCCCACTGCCGTTTATTCATGTTCTTGGTCTTCATCATTTCTTTAAGAATTTTTCTTATCTCTATTTAAAATTAAGAAATTAAAAAAAAAAATCACCAAACAAAATTTCAAATTTTGATTTTGATTATTATTATTATTATTATTATGATTTTTTGTTCAGTTTGTGCTATGTGGAATCGAAAAGAAACAGAGGTGGGAATATAGGGTAGTGGTTTGATAACGAGATCTGAGAGATGCATGTTGGCATCGATGAGGTATCGATCCGTAGAAGGCGACCCATTCGAGAACGAGATCTGAGATCTCGAACTTCGACCCACAACGAGCGGGTTCTGGACCCTATAGTGGTTGCACCGTCGCATCGAATAGGGGTTTCGGGGCACGAACCCGGGTGGAAGAGCCGTCACGAATTCCGAGAAGGAATCCTCGACGATCTAAATGGGTTTCGGTGGGACATATGAGGTTGGATAGGGTTGACAAATGGAGGGAGAGTGTTTTTTTCATTAATTTTCGGGTAATATTAGAGAAACTAAAATTTTAAATTAAATTAACAAATTAAATTATGTGTCACTAATAAGAAATAAGCACGTTAATTAATGCTTAAGTAATAATCTAATCTACAACAACCACATCATTTGGTTTGCAAATTGAGTAATGTTATTCATATCATGTTTTTGTATTACATTTTCATACCACCTTAGGTGGTATTTGATGTAGACAGTCACATTATTTGAATTAATCATATTTTTAAATTTAGTTCATTATTTAACAAACTAATAATTAAGAAAAATTAGTTAATTAAATGATGATTGTGGTATACAAAAAATCTTTCTCCTTCATTTTCTTGGGTTTTGCAAATTTTTCAAATAATATAACTGTCCACATCATATGCCATTTAAGATGGTATAGAAATGTAGTATAAAAACATGGAATAACATTACTCTTTCTTCTTCGTAGCTAACTAATGAAGATGCCTTTTATATTCTGCTTTATAAGTCTCTGTCTTCTGATTACCTTTTACCCATTACTTCAGCTTCGCAGTTTTTCACAAAAAAGTTTGATGTTTGAATTCCATGATTACAATTATATTCTGCATTCGGGTTTTTAAGATATGAATCGTGTTTGTTATCCGCGTAACATCTGCCTACTTATGAAACTTAATACTGCAAATTTTGATTTCTCACTTGCTCCTTTCATGTTCAGCAGGAAATAGTGTGCCACTTTACTTACTGAAACTCTGCAGAGAAGGGTAAAAAAGGCAACCTCTTAACAGTTCATAGCTAGTCCGACTATGGGGAAGAAGATAAACTTGAAGGCTTTGGTGGATAAGGGGAGCAACAAAGTTATCTTCGTAGAGTCCGGCGATACTTTTATCGATGTTGTTCTAAGTTTCTTGACAATCCCCTTAGGAATAATAATCATGCTTGGTCGTGAGTATTCAGCACAAGTGAAAATAGGATGCATGAACAATTTGTATTTAAGCGTGGAGAAATTTAACCAAGGGGAGTTGCTGTCAGATGCATGTAGAAAAATGTTGTTGCTTCCCCCCAACGCGGCTGAATCTCATTGCAAGAACCTTGTATTTCAAATTGATCACAATGCCAAGCCAACACGGTACTTTGGATGCTCTAGGTTCCTGAAGCAGACCACGAGAAAGTTATTCCGTTACAGCCCAGGTACTACACTGTGCAGAGCCTGCGGATTTAACACGTCAGGGAAGATTACATTTTATGTGGATGTTCCAAGCGCCTTTGTAAAAAAGCAGACCATGCTTCTGATGTCCGATAATTTAAAACTGATCTTCCCTGATAGCAAATCATTCATTCCTTTATGTACCCAACTTAAAGTCAAAAGGACCAAGACGTTGGATTTGAGTATTGGAGTTGAAGAGGTAGTCAATTGTTGATTTATGCACGCCTTAATTAACTTTTCGTTAAAATTGCAGTGGTGATTTCTGACGTGATTTTTTCCCCAGGTTATAAATATACTTACAAGCTCCTTAATATCAAAGACACCATTGACTGAAACTCTATTGAAGCATAAACCCGTGGCCAAACTGAGCAATGAAAATAATTATCAAGCCACACACATTGATCCTCAAACAGTAGGGGAGACAGTGCTGACGGAGGAAGATCCTCAAACAGTGGGGGAGACAGCAGTGCTGACGGAGGAAGATCCTCAAACAGTGGGGGAGACAGCAGTGCAGACGGAGGAAGATCCTCAAACAGTAGGGGAGACAGTGCTGACGGAGGAAGACAACATTTCTATCAAGCTGATAATTAGCAAATCCCAGAACTTTGTTTGCTACGCAGAAGCCGGGGCGGATTTTGTTAATTTACTTTTCAGTTTCCTAACTCTGCCACTTGGGTTCGTAGCAAAGCAGATACAGGATGGGTCTCTGAAGGGATGCATTGATCAGTTGTACCGGAGCGTCCAAGATCTCGATGCACAACACTTGAAGTCAAATCATCACAAGGAAATGCTTGTCAATCCGAAGGTTGCTCCTGGTTTTTGCTACAACAGTCCTTTAGGAATTGAGGAAGCCTCATATTATTATCTCAACGGGAAGCCAACTACCGACAGTTCACTTTTCTCTTCTACAGGATTTTTAGAAGGACCGACTTCTTTCACAGTAACTGACAATCTGGTCATAACACCTTTATCTGCACCCCTTCAGGTGTCTATTCTTGGCAAATTGCATGTACCTTTCACTGACACTGAAGAAAGAGTTGTGCTTATGGGCAAGAAGGAGGTGAGTAGTCATTTATAAATTTCGATTGCCTCTACTAACAGAATCTTTGGTATTAACTTGCAGGATCTTTTAAGAACTTGAATTCGGCAAAATTTTGGTTTTTATGAATTTTGGAAGCTAATTAAATATTCCTTATTTGTTTGCAGGCTTTGAGTCTTCTGGTGGCTTCTTTTGATAGTGACTCTGCCCTAACTAATGCCTTCGTTAGCAAGCCATATCAAGCATAACCAGAGCTTGGCTATATAAGATGAAGAGGATAGGATGTAATGATTTTTTTTGTTTTTTTTCAAACAAAAAGAAACCACGCTTTTGCTGAGCTTGCTCTCTTTTTTTCTCTCCTCTAGTGAGAGCCTTTCTCACTCAATGTGTGAGTGATTTCTGCGTCGTCGCCGGCTCTTGCCATGGCAAGGCCGGTGGCAGTTCGTTGATTTCCCTTTGTCTTGTTCTTTTTCTTTCTCCGATGGTTTTTTGTCATAACCCCAGCCTGTTCCCTTCCAGATTTCCCCACAACCTCATCTTCCTGGTACTTTGTTTGCCTTTGTTTTCATCATCCCGAGCCTCAAATCTCGTTCACCCGTTTCATCCATCTCATTCGGTCATTTCCCCTATACCATCATCATCACTTGGCTCCATTTTCTTTCCACCAATCATAATTTCGATTCCGACAGTTTTCACCGCAATTTATCGCTGTTCCATGGGAGGGTGTGTAGAGCTTTGGCTCAGGTGTTCGCACCACCACCTTTGTTGACCCTTGTTGGTTCTTCTCATTGTTCGCCCTTGTTGGTGCTGTTGTTCGTGGGATCTCACTTCCCGCGGGCTTTGTTTGTTCTATGGTGGCGATCGTTTTGGTGGTTCGTGGAGGATGGAGCGGCTTTTTTCTTCCTCAACTCTGGGACTCGAGATGGTGTGATGGCAGGTCCTTGTGGCGGAGATGGCTTGGCATTGTTGGGAAGTGTCGGCAGTAGGAAGAGCTGCTACAGTAGCTGTGTTTTAGGGTTTCTTTTGTTGTGCTGGTCCCAAGGCTTTCTTTTGTTCTTAAGTGTATATTTGGGCTTTTCTGCTGTTTTGTTTCTTTGTGGGTAATATATTTCCCTTTCTCCAAAAAAAAAAAAAGATTTTTTTTCATGATTATGCAAACTTGGGATTGGTGTTTTCGTGTGTGGGCAAGTTCGATTGTACTAATTTCATTTTATTGCAACATGAGTGGACAATAATTTTATATTCTGAAAATAGTATACTAAATAAAACATATGTTGTAATGTTGGCAGAATGGAATGAAAACACCACGTAGCAGTTGCAGTGTTATGGTTGATAGGATTTTTGGTACATGCACAAAGTGTGGATAAAACATCTAAAAATACTTGTAAGAGTATAAGATAGTTGTAGTATAAATGCTTCATGGATTATTAAAAATAAATTATATTTAAAACTAATTCTTAATTAATTATTGAAACAAAGAAATTGAAATTGTGACTTAAAATGAAAAAAAATAAAAAAAACTAATTGAAAACAATTTTAAAGAAATTGTCAAAGGTAAAATAAACTAAAAGAAAATGGTTTGGAAAATCAATTTAAAATGCACTAGGGTTCCGCTATCATGTTAACAATCATACATTCTTCCAATTACATATAAATTACTGTTTAGGCTCAAATTTACATCATCGGCCCGTGCAATCGAAGCCGTTGAGTGAGCATGATTCTGAACCGTTGAATAAGAAAGTCAAGATAATTTTATTTTGTTAAGAGATAATGTTATAATAATAATTATCTTTTAATAAAATAAATCATCTTGATTTTCTTGTACAAAATAAATGGGATACAGAACATTTTGAATTAATTTAGAGTTGTTACCGTGTGGATTAGAGCAGCTCAGCTTAGGACTCTTATCATGTGGCATGATGGGATATGAGGGTATGTATAAGGCACATCAGCAGATAAGTATGTATGCAGGTATATGCCTTTTGATGGTATGTTGGTTTTGGCCACGTGAATGTGTTTATTGGGGATTATATTCTATCTTATTTTGCGTGCATGGCTGCACCTGAATCAATTTGGTGGACATAAAGTTCTAATTGGACTAGGACACAATCTAAGGGCACGGTTTCTAAAGATAAGGAAGGAAGAAATGGTTTTTTCGAATAATGGTGAAGTAGAGTCAGATGATGATGGCATCTAAAAGATAGGCTCCTGCTTATCTTGAAAAGTCTTTGACTGAGGTTCTAGTTGCTAAGTTTGAATTGAAGTCAAATTCTACATTAGTGGGGAGTTGCGCCACTCGACATTTGCTTCTATAAATACAGTACCGCGAACAACAAAAAAGACCTCCAACTCAACACACAAACTACCTTGCACAAACCCTCGCTCTACGAGAAACCTCTCAAACATCTTGCGATTTTTATTTTCTTTTTTGCCAACACATCTTCAATTTGGATAAACAGCATTGTGAAGTCAACCGGCAAACATCTTCAGTTTACATAAACAGCACGGTTGCCGTAGAGTCAGCCGACCGCGAAGCACCTTCAGTTTGGATAAACAATATTGCGACGAGGCCAACTGGCTATCTATCTAAGTCTCGGTCGAAAAGGATTTTCGAATCCTTATTGGCAGAGGTCATCTCATTAGCTTTCTCGGCGAAGTGAGGTGTTACCAGGTTACTATATTCGGCACCCTGAGAGCCGAATTTGATATTGAACTTCGCAGAACTAGCAGCCTTGTCTTCAAGCTCTAGAACCCGAAGGCCGAGACGTGTTCCTTCCTCAGCAGCAGTCGCGAGATTCAGAAGTTAACAGAGCACCCAAAGTAACATCAACCCATTTTACTCACCGACCGAGCTCGGCCGACGAGTTAGCACACCCTGCACACAACCGAATGACGTAGTTAACTATTAGTTACTCGACCTACACGCCATGTAAGCTTTGTAGTTTTTAGGGTCAACATTTTGGCACTCCCAATGGGACCCAGTGCTAAAACTACAAAGTTTACATGATATATCTTGATCAGGCTTTCTGGGATGAGTTTCATCGCCTATTAAATGAGCAAAAACAATACTTTGAGAGATGGGGTAGAATTTCTGAAAGGCAAGAGGCTGGGGGGCAAATTTCGGCTCTAGCCACAATCAAAATTCAGCCTCAGAACAATGTCGAGACGGCGAAAGAAGAACCTAGGCCACTTGTTGTTTAGGTCGAGACTGAAAGTATGGTAGGCCTAGAAAAAAAAATTCAAGTTTCTGAGCCACAAATCAACTTAGAAAATGATTCGTCAGAAAAGTGCTCCACTGACGAGGCCGAGACATTGGCCTAACCCAAGGAACCACGCCAATTGATATGATTATTGGCGATATGGCTTATATAGAGACATTCCATTCGGTCAAGTTATTTGAATTAGAAGCCGAAATTAACAACGTAATCATGCCTGGGGGGCATAATAATTGTCTAACATATTCGACGGCTGATAAAAAATCTTTCGTCAAGCCAAACATATCTGGAGATGTTATTTTATTCGGCTTTGAAAAAAACTCAAAGTGAAAATTTTTATGTACAAAGATCCCGGCTTGGGATAAAGCATCGTTGGCCTCCTCCTGATTAATGTTCGACCATTTTTATTTTCGTCTGCTAAAATATATATATATGAATAAAAAAAAATCAATAAATTATTTTCTTAACCATTCGGCGTTTTACTTAAGAAAATAAAAAGGGCAACAAGATGGTGCAGACTTAAAAAATGTGCATGGCTGAAAAGTTGTTCTTTAGTCGGGTCGAGAAAAGATGTTTACAGAAGGCCACCCGTAGTAGGTGGAAGGCCTTCGTGTAGCCTAATCCTCACTCGTCAAGGATGAGCATATATAAAGGAGCTCCTTGGTGAAATCTAAAAAAAATAAAAAATAAAAAAATGCAGAGCCTGCAAGCCAAGGCCGCCGAGTGGAGTAGATGCTTTAGTCCGAGCTCAGGTGCCCTCGGCCATATGGCTTTTCTTTCCATTTGACCATTGGACCACGACATCTTCGTCTTATCGATTCGAAGCCCATTTTCTCGATTAAGCTCAAAAGATGCTACGTGATCGTATGGTCTCAGCTGTTGTTCATCTCGGTTTTTATCTCACCAAGCATATATTACTAAACATGTTCCCCGGCCGATGAAGTTCCTCGGTCACTTTTACATGAGACCTTCTGATGTTTTTGGCTGTATATATATATATATATATATGTATATGTATATGTGTGTGTGTATATATATATATATATATATATATATATATGTATGTATAAATGAAAGCAGCCTTCATTTTCAATGAATAATTCCAAGACAAAAATGGCCATAATTTTTGGGAAGCCAATTCAAAAAGACATGTTCCAGTGGCCGTAAATTTTGGGTGGTAGGCCCCTGGCCTAATATTATTTAGTCAAAAAGTCTTTGAATGGGGTCATTCAGCCATGGGGTCATTCGACAATAAAGTGGAGACATTATTAAAGGCAGCTCTTCGATTGGTGCATTCGGCTGATGCACGTATTCGTCCAGTTATTGATGTGACTTCGATTGGCTGTGGAGATAATTCAAGCAGTGTGATCTGTTAGTTCTCGGCGGTTATAGAAGGCACTCGGCTAGACCCCACAATGAGGTAAGAGGCAGATAAATGACGCACTCTATTTGATGCACTATGACTAGCAATTACGTATGGCCATGAAGCATGCCACGCTATACTGGGCTAGGGCCGGCCCTGCGTTATCTTCCCTGCGTTTTGATCTGAAAAAAGTTAATTTATGCGCTTTCGCTTACTTCTATGTTAACAGGTGCTCTGGCAATCACAGTGGCTAATCCAACTGACCTTGTGAAGGTTCGACTTCAAGCTGAAGGAAAATTACCAGCTGGAGTTCCTAAGCGATATACTGGATCCTTAGATGCTTATTCCACTATAGTGAGACAGGTTATTTTCTTAACGTAGAACATTGTTTTTCTTCGTCCTGTTTTCTTAAATACATATCAGCTCATTTGTTTTTCTTTTTTTTGTGTAATATTTGTCTAACATTTAGGAAGGATTAGGGGCCCTCTGGACTGGGCTGGGGCCAAATGCAGCACGGAATGCTATTATAAATGCTGCTGAACTAGCCAGTTATGATCAAGTGAAGGAGGTAATCTCGTAACATTCCTTCTCATAAATGCAGTTATATTTATGAATTTCAAGTTAATCTAACCTGCCATATCTAGGATAATAATCCCAATGATTCCTGATTCTTCATACTTATGCAGACAATTTTGAAAATTCCAGGGTCCACAGACAATATTTTAACTCATCTCCTAGCTGGTCTGGGTGCCGACTTCTTTGCAGTTTCTATTGGCTCTCCTGTTGACGTGGTATGCACTCTGCAACTAATTAGTAATGACATTAAGTTTTGTGGGTTTTTAGGATTGAATGCTACCGGCAGAGATGTAGGAAACGGTTGCAACATATGGAAACTACAACAGAACTGTAAAAATAAAACAAAATTTAAAGAAAAGTAATCAAATGATAAATCTCTCTCTCTCTCTCTCTCTCTCTCTCTCTCTCTCTCTCTCTCTCATGTATAGTGTTGTCTTGTAAAGAATAGCTATAAAACTGAAGAATATTGAAAATCATATGATAAATGTGCATGCTATATTCCAACCTAACAAAGAAAAACAGAATTGATAAGCGCATGTTATATGTATTCTCGAGTTTTAAGTCATCACTGAATGTTGGCTTTGCGATGGAAGCATGACCTGCATTACATATTATTCGGTGCAGGCTGTAACCACGGTTTGCTAGTGAAAGATTGTGATGACATTTTCTTATTGTACGAAACAATTTTATATAGTTTTTTAGTGGATGAGCTAGTAAGGCAATGTTGGCTTGGACGCCTTCCTTGTTATGTTCCAGGTGAAATCTCGAATGATGGGAGATTCAACTTACAAAAACACCTTTGATTGTTTTGTCAAAACTTTGAGGTACGAGGTATGCTTTTTCAGTTTTAATCCGTAATTGCACTCTGATTCTGTAAGTCATTAGACTCGTAACCCTTCAAAGTTTTTGATACCTACAAGGCCAAATTTCCACATGGATTTTTGTCACCAGCTTCCTCAAATGTTTTGTAATTCATGACATACTGCAGGGATTTTTGGCCTTCTATAAAGGGTTCCTCCCAAACTTCGGTCGGCTAGGATCTTGGAATGTGGTTATGTTTCTAGTGCTAGAGCAAGTAAGATTGAATTGATAGGGTCTCTTCAATTGCATAGGTGTTTCATGTTCGAATCTGCTAACTTGTCCATTGTAATGATGCCCTTTTGCTCCTGTATGATCTCTATGGCAGGCGAAGAACGTTTTCCGGGTATGAATATGCTCGTCTGATTTCAGTCACCACAAAGCACGAAGACACAGCTTTTGCTTTGGAATGGCCCTCTTCGATTGTTAAGGATTCATTCTTCCCCCCAAATTTCTTCTAGGCATAACATCCTTATATTTTTGTATGATTGGAGAGTTGGAAAGGGAGAGTCATATCATTGTACCCTTCTTCCTTCGGCTATACTGGACAATTATATAAAAGGCGATCCCAAGCCAACAAAGCTCCCCACTTTGCGAGTGTCGGAGGAGGAACATCTGTCATACGCAATCTTACCCTTGTTTTGCAAAGAGGTATCCACGACTTGAACCCGAAAAGATCACTAAAGAGCAACTTTTCTGTTGCCCCAAGTCCCGCCCTCATAATGGACAATTATATAAATATTATTATTATTTTCGCATTGCCATTTGAAATTTAATATACCAAATAATTATTTTTCTTGTGGCATCAGCTAAGTAGGGATGTTGTTGATTGCACTGCCTAAAACGTTTTATATGATTTGAGTAATCCTAAAGACCCTCGTTTAAGTAACATTTTAGTGGAAGTGAATGATATGAATTGTGCATAAGCACTTCTCTTTGGATAGAGATTTGCATCCACAAGTTGAATTAGAAATTCCGGTTCCACCTGATTTTTATTTTTTTTTAACTTTGGAACACCTGATTCTAATCAGACATTCGAAAAGTTAAAAGGAATAAAAGGAATGGAATTGAAGGATCGCATTAAATATATATTTTACATCAATTATATCTCATCGTTAAATAATGATTATATAAAATATATACAAGTATTATACTCATTCTTCAAAATTAAAAAGTATCTTAAAATGTTCAAAATTTAGTCTGAACTGATTACTCGTTTGAATTAACTCCATAATATCTTGCATAGTCTTAACGGATCATTTTTAAGCTATCATTAAGAGATTATCCTTATGAAAATTTACCAAAATCGAAGGTTATTTAGTTATCTAACTATGACACGGTAATAGACGAATACAATATTGTTCGCGATTAAACGATTTTCAAATTTGATAAAAGAGTGATTTATGTTTAAATAAAACAGTGCAATAACAGTTACACATGCTACATAGTAGGTAGTGACACATCTTAACACGAGAGAGAATTAGGGAGTGTTTGTCCTCCTTAGCCCTCTCACTGGATTGGACTAAACTAACATCTAGTCTAATTCTGTGTTTGTTAGTATCAGGGATTAGCATTAGTGGAACTAGGAGGGACTTGCGTTCACTAAAGCCTTCACTGAAGGGCCTTAGCGAGACCTTCCAAAAACAGTCGGACTGCTAAGACCAGCTTCGTTCGCTCCTCTAATCCTCTGCGAGCTTCGTCGATCTTGCCCCTTATGCTTTCAGACCCATGGATCTCGTCCTTCGCACATTAACAGCAATAGCGGTCTCGCACTGCAAAATTAGGACAGTGGTCTCAACCACATGCTCCGACTGTTGACCAAACATCTCAACCTTTCGAAGAATTTACAAACACGAAAAAATGAAAAGAGAAATTGACGAAGCAAATCAAATCAAGGGCAGATATAGGCTTTCCTAAAGCTCATATATGTTGAAAATGGAGATAAAATGCTACTAAAGCAAATGATTGAATAAAAGAAACATCTCAACATTTCAACAACAACGATTAACGGAACAAAGTCAGGCAGTAATAACTTGATCAGAGGGAGAAATAACCCATCAGCTTGTTTCTAGGGAATGTGAAATTTTGCAGAAATTTTTTGCAGAAAATAGTTTTGATGGATCTGAAATTTTGCAGAGAAAATATGGAGAAACGAAGAGAATATGACCGGGTCAAAGAGGGAGAAAAGCAGAGAAGTTTATAGGGAGAGGGAGAGTTCTTAAAAAAATGAAAAATGTTGCATAATAATAAAATATTAATAAGTATGTATTAAAATATTAATAGATATGTATTAAATAATGTAATATTAAAGTTTGTTATTATTTTGATTTTTAATTCAACACTGTACCAAACGTTTTACTAAGTTAGTCCAGCTTAATTTAATCTAAACTAATCCAATCCGAGATAATTTAATGCAACAAACGCACTTTTACCTTCTATTGAGACTAATATATATTTAGAGACCTAAAAATTCATTTGACGTAGTCTTTAAAAATGGTGGTGGGTGTTTTTATTTAAAGAATATCAACGAAGATGCTCTAAGCCTACCCTACCCTAACCACTGATTGATGCTTTGACGTGGAACCCTTGTGGACCCTCATGCTTTATTAACATAAAAATCTAATCATGTGATCCACAACAAGTTCACGTATCTGGCATCGCCCAAACCCAAAATGTAGACAACGAAATGAGATCCGGATCCGGATCCAAATTATGAGGATTTTAAGATCCTCTCATTCATCTTGTATTGTACGATTCTAAATTATTTAATTTTTTTATTTAAAATTAAACGAAAATAATATATAACAAAAACTGATCGCACGATATACCAACAACTATATTATAAAAATTCTTAAAATCATCACAAGGTGGATTTAGAGAGGATTCCCTTCCAATAAAAGGTGGTGAAAAATCATTTCAGTACCTAACTCCCGCGATAATTACGAAAAAACGGTCGTATATTCCCGGTTTACAAAAATTAATGATTTGATAATATAGATTTCCACTTCAGCCCTCAAACTTTCTCCGAATTTACAGCAGAACAGTAGGGCAGTCCACGTAATTTTGGCACTATCAAAACACGCGATTTCCGTCGCCACTCTCACTGGCGACTGTGACTTTTTTTTCCGCCACTGCGCACTTCACCATGGCCTCCGCAGTCCGAACTTCTTATCCCGCTCTCCCCCGAGACCGAAACGTTACGAAACCCGAATCGAAGTTCACGATCCCTCCGCGTTTCGTCGACTCGCAGCACCGAAACAACCGATTCCGAGACGTTTCGTCGGCGAGCTCGCTGCAGAGAATTCGACCGCGGCATGACTCGGCCGTGCTCCGCCCCGTTGTCCCGCACCGAGTTAGGGTTTCTTCTAACGACGCTCAGTTCAGTTCGTTTTCGGAGGAGAACGAAGTTCAGGCGCCGAGTTTCGCCGAGTTTATCACTTCGGAGCGGGTCAAAGTTGTGGCGATGCTCGCTTTGGCGCTGGCTCTCTGTAATGCGGACCGTGTCGTGATGTCGGTGGCGATTGTGCCGTTATCGCTCTCTAATGGCTGGAGCCGCTCGTTTGCTGGTATTGTTCAGGTAGTTATCTCCTCATTTCTCTTTTTTCAAATTTAATTTAATTTAATTTTTCTATTTAATTTTTTATTGAAATGATTTTATTTGAATTTATGAAGTATATGAGCATAAAAGTTTTGAAATTAATGCCTTCAGCTGAGGGACTGCTCCAAATCACCAAAGAGTTGAACTTGAATCAAATAATTGGTGATTTAAATATTGAGAAGCTGTTTAAATATGTAGATGTTGAATCAATGGACTCAATTTATTCTCATGATCTTATTATGACTATGGAAAGTAATTTCCACACACGCATTTTCTCTCCTTGCACACCCATGTTTATTTATGCCTACGGATTGAATAAATCAAACGAGAATCAAGGGACGTAATAACCAGGGTGTGCAAAAGGGGAAAATATTTAAGCTAAAACTGTTGAACTCATGGGTTTTCAACAAAATCGATCTAGAAATTGTTTTTGGTGATAGTGGGGAAGCTGAAATACTCATTTGAAAAAATGGTTGGCAGTCATCTTTCCTTTGGGGATACCTGGTATCTCCCATAGCTGGAGGGACACTTGTGGACTATTATGGTGGTAAGGTAGTCATGGCATGGGGGGTCGCTTTGTGGTCTTTAGCTACCTTTCTTACACCGTGGGCTGCGGAAACTTCTCTATGGGCTCTCCTTGCTATGCGAGCTCTCCTTGGAATTGCAGAAGGAGTGGCTCTTCCGTGCATGAACAACATGGTAGCGAGGTGACGGTGTTCTCTAAACTACGTTTTTTGATTTATCAATCACATTAAAGTCAGTTTAATGATGTGCTTCTAGACGCACCGGTTCTTTTTCAGTTAAATTGTTGGTTAAGCTTTGATCAAGATGTGAACTTTGTGTTTCAGGTGGTTTCCTCAAACAGAACGAGCCAGAGCTGTTGGACTTGCAATGGCTGGGTTTACGCTTGGAAGTGCAGTAGGACTCATGCTTTCTCCAATCCTCATGTCACAAGGTGGTGTATTTGGACCATTTGTGATTTTTGGTTTATCCGGATTTCTTTGGGTTTTGGTGTGGTTATCGGCAACATCAAGTACTCCTAACCAAAATCCTCAAATATCAAAATATGAATTGGATTACATATCGAACAAGGGGCAGAAGTCCTTTTTGGTGGAGAATAAACCTAAGACAGCCAAAGTGATCCCTCCCTTCAGGCGCTTGCTATCTAAAATGCCAACCTGGTCCATAATAGTTGCGAATGCCATGCACAGCTGGGTAATGCATATACATCTCATGTCAGGTTATTTTACCTGAGAATCATATTGTTAGTGTCCTTAACATGTGTTGAATATAACATCATCTAATTGGGGACAAAATTCCTATAGATAGTTTTTTTTGTGAATTCATATTTGATTTCTATCCTTGTATGGAAATTATATATGCTTGCACGGAATCATTTTTTTTGTTTCCTTTTTCAATTTTTGCAGGGTTTTTTCGTTATTCTTTCCTGGATGCCCATTTACTTCAACTCTGTAAGGCCTAATGTTTGACTGTATTTTCTTTTTCGCTTATTGTGAGGGTTGTGTAGCTTATGCTTGACTCTCTACTCCAGGTGTACCATGTTGACCTCAGACAAGCAGCTTGGTTTAGTGCTGTTCCATGGATTGTCATGGCGGTCATGGGATATGTTGGTGGTTTGTGGTCAGACATATTGATACGAAATGGTACGAGTGTCACTTTGACTCGAAAGATCATGCAGGTATGTCAAGGAAATGCGGTTCTATGTACTAGTTTTTTACCATAACGAGGCCGTAAACTTAAAGATGGATAATCCATAATATGGAGGTTCTCACTTCAAATATGGTTAGAATGATCAATAAAATAGATGGGAAGGAAACTTCTATATTTTGAGCTTATTTGCAGAAGTTTATACTTGTAATCTTGAAGTTTAGTATTATCAAATGTTTCTCATCACCGGGGATTGTTAAATTTCTAGTCAAAGTAGATCTTTGTTCAAGAAAAATTTTATATCCTATAATGTCATATATATGAATTGAATTTCTAGTCATCTTATTGAATGTGAATATTGTTCCTTCTCTGCAGTCAATCGGTTTCGTTGGCCCTGGGATAGCTCTTGTGGGTTTAGTTACAGCAAAAAGTCCAGCATTCGCATCTGCTTGGCTTACTTTAGCAGTCGGGCTGAAATCTTTTAGTCACTCTGGTTTTCTTGTAAATCTCCAGGTTGGCACCGTGAATGTTGTTAAAGTCAACTCTTTGTTTGTAGTTAGTACCCAGAATTGATTATTTATGTGTTTGGTGTGACTTAATTATTATGTTTCTTTAACCAGGAGATCGCTCCACAGTACTCTGGTGTTTTACATGGTATGTAAAAGTAGAATTCAGTATATTAATTTTCCAAGGCTTAGTGAAATATACAAACTTGTTTACTTGGTAAAATTTGATATTATCCCGTTATTTGTTGTGTTAGGAATTTCAAATACCGCGGGAACATTTGCAGCCATTTTGGGAACAGTTGGAGCTGGTTTCTTTGTTGAACTCGTGGGTTCTTTCCAAGGATTTCTATTGCTCACATCACTCTTATATATTCTTTCTGCCCTTTTCTACGTCGTCTTTTCTACCGGAGAGAGAGTAAATTTTGATGAACCTAGTAAGTATCATCGTTATTGATTCTTTAAACTTGATTTTCCGTCCAAGCCCCCACCGCGCTTTTAAACTTCCATTAGGAATTACAGATATTTGACTTACTGACCAATTCGTTGCCTTGTTATACCGTTTACACATTACACGGGTTTATACTCCTAATGGGTTGACAGTTTTATATCCCTAATGGCATGTGGATTGACTTTTGCTTGGCAGTTCATGAATGATAGATATTTTAAGGCTGCTGGTGAAGCATCATGTGGATTGACTTATGGAATTGGACGGTATGTTGGAAAGGGACTTGATGAATGGTACAGATCGTTCGAAGTCATCCGTTGTATCGATAAATAACCTTTTTGTTCAGTGTATGAATCCAAAGTGTGTACAGTGGATTTTCTAGTAGTGTTCCTCCTCCTCATGCATCAGTAGTTTGTTTCAGGTGCATATGGGGATTCTGGTTGCCAAATTTTGTAAAAGATATGTATAAATATGTTCCAGAGGTATGATGCCGGATTCTTTCCTCTTACCTTCCTCATTGATTGATTGCGGTTAACATCTACACATGCATGAATGACTGATGGTAGCATTTTGTTCGAGTGATATCCTACAAGTCAATATCACCATTTTAGATATATCAAGTAAAAAGTTGAAATTATGAGCGCACGATGAAAATGAACGCTAAAAATGAAGATTTGAGCAAAGGAAAATGATTTACACAATCCCACCTTTTGCTTTCATCCATCTGTTTATGTTTCTTAAATATTTCTTATTTTATTCAATCAAATGGTTAGAAAAAGAAATGGGCGTACAGAAGGAAAAGGAAGTGCAGAAATGGAGATGCAACCTATTAATATATTGTCCCATTGGAGAGATTTTTTAGTGTGACTGGTACACGAGGTGGTATATCATGTGTCATTAAACAAATGATGAGATATGTGTGCTAAAAAGTTAATAACTTAAAAAAATAAAATTTCCCACAATTCTTATTAAAATATGTAATGTATTACTTGTGTTTATGTCACGACTAATAATTTCTCATCCCATTGGACCAAATAACATTAAAAATTAAAACTATTCTTCTTCTTTTTTTCTGTTTTGGCAACCACTTTTAACATATTCTTGAATTCTTCTATTGACCAAATCATAACGTTGATAATTCAAATTATTGTTGCTGAGTTGTGCTTAATCAAAACACGGAATCACGATTAAATTACTAATCACTTGAATTAGTCTTACAAAGCATAGACATTAGTGGGCAAATCAAAATTCAGGACTTCAAATTTTATAGGTAAGAATCATAAATACTTGTAAGCAACAAATGCCATGTCGGTTTCGTTTCATCGAAAGAGATGATCAAAATCCGCATCGGCCGGCCAAAAACTCCATAACTTGTGGCCATGAAGAGAACACCAAGTCCTTACAACCTGCAAACAAATCAGAGGAAGCAGATCTCCAGTTTCCAGCATGAAGATGCCAACAAGAACAAAACTAAGCAGCAGCATCGAACAAGTCTTATCGGGGCAGCGGTGAAGAAGGTTGCTGGGATTTTCAAAGTTCTTTTCGGGCAGAGAAAGGCTGCTGCTGTGATTGAAACAAGAAGAAACAGTTCTCGAATCCAAGGGATTTCGTGTAAGTTTTCAACTTTCGTGTTGCTTCTGCACAAATCTCTTTTAGAATAGCTAAAAGCACTTCCTTTCAGACATGCTTAGGATTTTTATTGATAAATTTGGATGTAGTTTGAATGAAAGCGCTTTTGAGTAGAAGTTCTTTCTGTAGAAGCATTTCCAATGGACTAAGATCATGTGTTTTGCAGCTTGGTAGATACCATATGTAGATGTGGTGCTTTCAAAAGTCGAACATTAAGTAGTTTTGTTGATGTTTTCTTCTGCCCTGCAGCTTCAACTGATCGTTCGGCAACTGATCGTTCGGCAGGGAGTGAGACTAGGAGTAGGAGCTCGTCAAAGTTTAAGCTCTCACAGTCCACTAGTTCTGCCAGTGGATTAATTGAGATGACGAATTTCTCCTATGAAGAGATTCTCAAAGCAACCGAAAAATTCTCTCCAGCGAATGAGATTGGCAAGGGTGCATTTGGAACCGTCTACAAGGGAAGGCTTGGAGATGGATCTCTTGTTGCTGTAAAGCGTGCCCGGAAGGTATGGATATTGGTAAAGCATTGTTCGGACAATAGTTAATGTCATTTTCTGTTAGCTTGCATAACGACTTGAAATTTGCGCAGGCTGTGTCCGACAAGCACTTAGCAATGGAGTTCAAGAATGAAATACTTACCTTGTCAACGATCGAGCATCTGAATTTGGTAAGGTTATATGGATACCTGGAGCATGGAGATGAGCGGATTATTGTGGTTGAATACGTTGCAAATGGAACGCTTCGTGAACATTTGGATGGTAAGTCTTGTCAAAACTTAGTTATGAAACTTTATAGGGTTAGTCAGTAGAAGCCGGGGAGCAGAAACAAATAGTACTTGAGTATCGGTTAGACATAAGTTCATCAGGTGAAATATGTAAGTTCCACTGAGAAACTGGAAATGTTAACATCAAGTAGCAAAAAGAGGTAGATAAATCAAACTAGAAATAACACAATGCTTCGAAAATCATCAGAAATAACATGATACTAATTCGGAAATGTTGTTTATAAAAATAGTCATCTTTTCATGAAGGTATCATTGGAAATGGACTTGAAACCGGAGAACGTTTGGACATTGCTATTGATGTGGCTCATGCAATCACCTATCTTCACATGTATACAGGTATGTACATCAGTTTCAATCCAGAGTACTCGACCGATAAAGATTTTTTTCATTTTGCTTCCCATTTAATTTGATTTGACTTAGGCATTTGATAACCTAAAAACATCTCGTATATTTGACAGATCCTCCAATAATCCACAGAGACATAAAATCTTTAAACATCCTCATCACTGAGAAACTTCGGGCTAAAGTGGCGGACTTTGGGTTTGCACGAGCATCTGCAGACCCAAACGCAACTCATATTTCAACTCAAATAAAAGGAACTGCAGGATACTTGGACCCCGAGTACCTCAAGACTTATCAACTCACCGAAAAGAGTGATGTTTACTCCTTTGGTGTCCTGCTTGTAGAACTTATGACAGGAAGACGACCCATCGAACCACAGAAGCCATCCAATGAAAGAATAACAGCAAGATGGGTAAGAGTATAACTGATGAAGCATTCTTTACATTACTAAACCAACATGAAGCTGGAAATTTGTTGGGATTGATGTCTGTTTCTGTATGTTGCTTTGCGGTAAAATCTTCCCATATTTCCACCTTACATGATTTAGCCATCGCTGAAGTCTTGTTTTACTCTTAATCTCCCCGATTTCTTTGACTTCCGACATTCATCACATGTTTCTGTTGAACTTTAGACATTCTGTCATTCATGCTCTAGTAACATCCACCATGTTCCTGTGTTGCATTTGCACATGAAACACTCATCAAATGAAACCGCTACAGGTGCGGTGGCTCAGTTCATCCTCCTCTTCAGATGTCCTGTTCCCATGTGTTACAGACAAAGATTAGGCATTAGAAGTGGCACGAACCAAACATCAGCCTAACCATGTTAACACATATCAGATACCCGACAAAGCAAATTCCAAAATTAGAAACAGAAGAATTTCATCATTCAAATTACAACTAGTAGTTGTATAATTCTTGTAAAGATTGAAAAATGCATGTGCTTTTAGCTTCAAATTCATGAGACCGGTGAAGAAAGTTTCCGATCCCTATAGATTATCGGAGCAAAAATAAACTGTTGTTTACATCTGCAGGCAATCCAATTGTTGAAACGAGGAGATGCGATACTTGTCATGGATCCAAGGCTACGGAGAAATCCGGCGTCAACCATGGTATTGGAGAAAATACTGTTGCTATCTCAGCAGTGCCTTGCACCTCTAAGACCGTCAAGACCCTCCATGAAAGAATGTGGTGAAGTATTGTGGGGAATTCGAAAGGACTTTCGAGAAAAATCCCTCTCTTCTTCTTCCTCTTCTGCTGTTCATTATTCTGCCAATTATCCAGTGAGGGATCCAAAGATGACTCGGCAGATATCGTTTGGGATTGAAGATGATGATAGGCATAAATTTATCTCTGCCTAGCTTTTAAGAATTTTGAGTGAATTATTTACTTAAATTTGTTTTCTTCTTTAATTCAAGTGTTAATTTGAACAAAAAAAAAAAAAAAAAAAAAAAAGAGGATCTTTGTGTATAAAACCCAAACTTCAAATATATTCAATGTCAATCAGATTTTGTGATGTCTGTAGTTCTTTCTCTCTTGAAAGGACTAAAACCCAAACCCAAACTGCACAAACTGTTTTAACTTTTATTCCATTCTTCGTGTAAAACCCCTTTTCATGCTTCCAAAGCTTTTGGACAACTTTTGGAAAAAGCACTTCTCTCATACAACAACAGAGTTGTATCATGACATTATTGGTTTTTTTTCGGGTAAGTGATGTTAATCTTACCACATATTTGTATCATCATTTGTATCATCGCTCTAATAGAAGTAGGGCACACTAACACATGTGGGGTCCATCTCTATTAAAGAGATGATACAAATATGTGGTAAAAGTAGCATTTGGGATACATATTAGTATTCCATCATAGCAAAACTTTATTATCCTCCTTCTATCTTCTCCGCTCTTTTTGACATACTACAATATTGCACGATAATCCAAATCGTATATTTTTTTAGTAATCAATTAAAGATTAACCCAAATTCGAAATCCTTTAATTATCTAACAATTATTCAATAAATAGACGAGCTATGTTATTCATAACACTTTGATAACGTTAATCATATGGTTCAACGATTTTTAAATAGTGAATTACAAAGTAGACGATTCTGATCATGTTAGACATTGTGGATGTTATACCTAAATCGCAACCCCATACCTAAGTCAAGAGATGCTAACAAAATTGTTTCGCTCAGCTATAGATGTTTATTAGTCATTAACGTGCAAAAAAAATCTTGTTATATTACATCAAAGACAACTTTTATTGAATTGTGAACAATTGTTGCTAACATAGCTTTACTTAAGCTTCGCCCCTTATGAATAATTCTTACATGCACACGTGATCCAAGGCACCTTGGATCAAATGCAATGACGTGGGATCCCTACCTAAAATTAAAAAAAGGCAAAAGAAAATGTCAAAATCTGATCCCCAATTGAAGCAAAAGCTTGTCATTTGCACCTCTCAACTCACTTTTTGGCTCCATTTTCATGTGACCGTTCACGTTCACGTTCACTTCACTCCAACAAAACAAGAGAAAAAATAAACAAAAATATGAAAAATTTCAACCTCCCTCCTCCAATCTTCTTCTTCCTCCTCTCACCTTCTCTCTCTCTTCCTCTCTCTCTCTCTCTCTGATATTTTAGTTCACTTCCAAAACTCTCTTTCTATTTGCTTCCTTGTCTTTTCCCCCACTAAAATATCTCTCTTTGGCCTTTATTTTATAAAAATATTTGGCCTTTATTTTATAAAAATATCTCCTCCCTCCTCCATTCAGATTCTATGTTAAATTCCTTTATGCTCATAATTTCCAGTTGATTATATCACTCCAAGAACCTCACAATTCCAAAAACCAAAAACCCACTTCAAAGATGTAATCTTTTCTCTCTTCCGCTTCTGGGTTTTGTTTGTTTGATCAATTCTCTTCTGGGTTTTTGTTTACAGTGTAAATCAACACTAATTTACTAACTTTGCATTGCTTTTTCAGATACTTTTGAGGATTGAGAAGCTGTTGCGAGTTCAGCCATGGTGCCTACTGCGAAATCGGACGGAAAAACAGTCACAGACTCCGCCATTTCATCCAAGATTCCGGCGACCGCAATCCCTTTAGCCGAAGAGCCGTCGCAGATTGCTTCCAACATCAATTACCACGCGAAATTCAGCCCCCACTTCTCGCCGTTCAAGTTCGAGCCGGAGCAAGCCTACTACGCGACAGCTGACAGCGTCCGCGATCGCCTGATCCAGGTACTGTACCGCCGTCTCTCAGCCTCCGGGATTTCATTGGCGGACGGTTTTGATTTTTATATTTGTCTTTGTTGGTTTTTTTTAGCAATGGAACGAGACGTACCTGCATTTCCACAAGGAGAATCCCAAGCAGACATATTACTTGTCCATGGAGTATCTTCAAGGACGAGCCTTGACCAATGCGATCGGGAATTTGAATGTTCAGAGTGCTTATGCTGATGCTTTGAACAAGTTGGGGCATCAGCTGGAGGAAATAACAGAGCAGGTAATCTCCGATACGATTTTCGTTTGTTTATTAATGTAAAGATTGAGTTTTTGTTCTTCTACTCAATTAAATTTTGAGTGTTTACTTTTAGTGTTGTTGAAATGAGTTGTATTGTTTACCTCAGAGGTTGTTAAACATTTAAAATGGATTCTTAACTGGTTTTTGTTATATGAATTCGACGTGCAATCTGTTGATGGATGATTGGTAGAAATGAATATTTGTAGGAAAAAGATGCAGCACTCGGAAATGGTGGGCTGGGAAGGCTTGCTTCGTGCTTTCTAGACTCCATGGCAACGCTAAACTTACCTGCGTGGGGGTATGGTTTGAGGTACAGATATGGTCTATTCAAGCAGCGGATTGCCAAGGATGGCCAGGAAGAAACTGCAGAGGATTGGCTAGAGGTTCTGTACCACCTTAAGTTCTGTAAAATTTCGTGTAGTTCATGAATTCTTACTGATACTTTTTTCGATTGAATTTTATGCAGAAGTTTAGTCCTTGGGAAGTTGTCAGGCATGATGTTGTGTACCCTGTCAGATTCTTTGGCCGTGTTCATGTCAATCCTGATGGATCGTAAGTATTTAATACTGATAACAGACTAGATTCGTAGCTCCAAGAATGTTTTTTAATCAATTATCATAAATTCACATGTGACGTGACACAGAACCGAGCGCAATGGCGTTCTAGGATTCATATAGCCGACCCCACTTAGTGGGAAAAGGCTTTGTTGTTGTATATCGTAAATTCACATGCAACTTGGTTGGTTGCTTGAAATATACGTACACTAACTCAGCAATAATTTCTTATGACTATATCACAGCCGAAAGTGGGTTGAGGGAGAGGTTTTGCGAGCTCTGGCTTATGATGTGCCAATTCCAGGATACAAAACCAAGAACACTATTAGTCTTCGTCTATGGGAAGCTAAAGCATCTGCTGAGGATTTTAACCTATTTCAATTTAATGATGGACAGTATGAATCTGCTGCGCAGCTTCATTCTCGAGCGCAACAGGTTGGTCATTAATATCCTAATGGCAAGGTAGTCTTGGAACCACTTGCCATTGTTCAAGTCTTCACTAGACATACAATCAAAAGCCTTTTGAATTTGTTATATGTACATAAATGTGTTTATATTACTGTGTATAATAATGTGTGTCCACCACATCGTCATGTTTTAAATGTTTTCTTGAACCACGTTATGAAATTGTGCTTTTACAGATTTGTGCTGTTTTGTATCCTGGAGATGCCACAGAGGAGGGGAAACTTTTAAGGCTGAAGCAACAATTCTTCCTGTGCAGTGCATCACTTCAGGTCGGTTTATTATCATTTTAGCCTTCATTATTTTGTTGGTGTAAGCGTCACCATTTTTTTCTTTCTATTTTCTGTTCCAGATGACCATTTAATATTTCAAATTTAATTAAAGTTGAGAAGGTGAAAAGAATCTCACACATTTAGAGAAAATTTTCAGATTGACGTTTTCCCTCACAGTGGTGCTTGATTTCAGATTTCTTGTTTTTTGGTTTTTAAGATGAAAATTACATATCCAGTCTTCTCGTTAAGAGGCATTTTCAGTTTCTAGTTTGACATCCCGTCAAGATATTGTGATCATCACTCATAAAATCTTGAAATTACAGGATATTATTTTTAGATTCAAGGAGAGGAAACAGGGGACAGACTCATTGCAATGGTCAGAATTTCCGAAAAAGGTTGCTGTCCAAATGAACGATACTCATCCTACACTTGCAATCCCAGAGCTAATGCGATTGCTATTGGATGAGGAAGGGCTTGCGTGGGATGAGGCATGGGAAGTGACAACAAGGTGCATTCTATTTCATGTTCTTTTAGACTTTCTTGGTTGAAGTTGTTGCCGCACATTCTTCTTTCTTCCATGACTGCTCTCCACTTATTTGTAGTGCTTTTTGCACAAGGAGCTATGAAGTGCTAACTCGTAATAATTGAACCAGGACGGTTGCTTATACTAATCACACAGTCCTTCCTGAAGCACTTGAGAAATGGTCACAAACTGTAATGTGGAAGCTTCTCCCTCGCCATATGGAAATAATAGAAGAAATTGACAGAAGAGTAATATTTCTCATCTTTTCTGCTTTGTTCTGTTTATGCTTAAAATTGTCATCTCCTAATGTAAATTCTTGCATCCTGGCAGTTCATTGCTATGGTACGTGCTACACGAACTGATCTTGAGAGCAAAATTCCCAGCTTGTGCGTTTTGGATAACAATCCCCAAAAGCCTGTTGTGCGTATGGCAAATTTATGTGTGGTGTCTGCACATACGGTAAGACATCTATTTTGGGAAATTTACAAGTATCTCATGTAGTTTATTTTGAGCTGTCTTCAACATAAACATATGGTAACCTGGTTATTAGAAAGACAACTTGTTCCCTTTTTCCCTAAGAAAAACGGTTGGGAGGGCAAGCAAGAGATTGTACTCAATAGTGACTACAGAGTCTATGACTCTAAGGTACGGTCCACCATGTACGTTGGTGAGACTTGAACTCAAGCTTTTAACGAGGAGAAGCAAGTTCTTCCCAGGAAGACACCCATTGGCAGTCTGCGACTCTGCATAAGTGCTATTTTATCTCAGAGTCCCATTTTTAGTAAAATTTAATGAGGCTTGAAAATAAATATTTTCTGCTTTCCTTTTGTTTTTTTCCTCCCACAATATAAGAACCCCTTATTTCCACATTTGAGCTGTTGAGTGTTGACGTCGAGAAACTCATTGCTTTCCGTGTCATTGTAGGTTAATGGTGTTGCCCAATTGCACAGTGATATTTTGAAGAATGAGTTGTTTGTAGACTATGTCTCTATATGGCCAACAAAGTTCCAAAACAAAACCAATGGGATTACTCCTCGTCGGTGGCTTCGCTTTTGCAGTCCTGAGCTCAGTAACATAATAACCAAATGGTTAAAAACTGATGAATGGGTTACCAACCTGGACCTACTTGTAGGTCTTCGAAAGGTATGTATTTATGTTTTCAAACATATATATAGAATTGTTTGTCCTTGCCAGAGCGTTCCTGCAGTTGAATTATTAAAACTCAATGTGTTTTCTCCAACAGTTTGCCGATGATTCAAAATTACAAGAAGAATGGGCGTCTGCCAAGATGGCTAATAAGAAGCGTTTGGCACAGTACATAGAGCATGTGGCAGGTGTCAAGATTGACCCAAACAGTCTATTTGACATACAAGTGAAGCGTATCCATGAATATAAGAGACAGTTGCTGAATATTCTGGGTGCAGTTTATCGGTATAAGAAGTTAAAGGTATAAAAAGCATATGAACCTGCATGCTCTTCCAACTTGATTTCTGTATGCATCTTTGTCAATTTCTTCGTAATGGTTTTGCACCCACTAATTACACTTCATAGAGTTTCATCAAATTCTTTGGAGGCAGGATTTAAGGCTAAAGAACACTAGTAAATTTATGCATGGTTTTTGAGAACTTGCTTGTGACTGAACTGTCGCAGGAGATGAGCCCTGAAGAGCGGAAAAAGACAACTCCACGTACTATCATGATTGGAGGAAAAGCATTTGCAACATATACAAATGCAAAAAGAATAGTCAAGTTGGTAGACGATGTTGGTGCTGTGGTCAACAAGGATCCCGATGTCAATAGCTACTTGAAGGTTTGTTAATATTTTTAGAGGTGCTTCATATCTCATATTTGCTTGCATTGTTTCTGGACATCCTGTAAAGTTTCAGTTGGGAGTTGGGACCCTGGTTTGATTCTGACCATTACCATTAATTCTTCAGGTTGTATTTGTTCCAAATTACAATGTATCTGTTGCCGAGATACTTATCCCAGGAAGCGAGCTGTCACAACATATCAGCACTGCAGGCATGGAGGCAAGTGGCACAAGCAACATGAAATTTGCTCTGAACGGTTGCCTCATAATCGGAACATTGGATGGGGCTAATGTGGAAATCCGTGAGGAAATTGGGGAGGATAACTTTTTCCTCTTTGGTGCAACAGCAGATGAAGTCCCTAATCTGCGCAAGGACAGAGAGATCGGCCTGGTATGAGGCTTCATTTTCTCTTTATTATATTAGTGGCACTCAGATCAGTGCAAGTAGTATGAAAGCTCTGCACTCATTGTTCTTAGAGGTAGATGTCTTCTTATCTTCGTTAGAAAATGGTACTGACATCATGAAGCTTTAATTTCGGGACAACTTGCCAAAGCCTGAGCAATATTAATATGAATTTCTTACATCTAGCTGAAAATTTAATTCATTTTTTGTGCGTACTGGTAGCACAACTCTTCCTTATCTGACTTTTCCCCTTCTTGTAAATCACGCAGTTCAAACCAGATCCTCGGTTTGAAGAAGCCAAGCAGTTTGTTAGGAGTGGAGCATTTGGGAGCTACGATTACAATCCACTTCTTGACTCTCTTGAGGGGAACACCGGTTATGGTCGTGGTGATTATTTTCTCGTAGGCCATGACTTCGCACAGTATATGGATGCTCAGGCAAAAGTAGACGAAGCTTACAAGTAAGACATCAAACCTCCTAACCTTTACAATATAGATTTCTTGAATTGCAAGTATCTACTCCAACTAGAAAAAGAAAATCCGCAAGCATTTACCCACATGTTGGCTGTTGTCATGAATCACACTGCTCAAAATATGAGTCCATCGCCACAATATAAGGATTTAGGAAAAGGTTTGGGGTTTAGGGAGAGTTGCTAATATAACTATTTCCACTACCTTTGATACGGGGACCCGTTTTTCACCTGCAGGGATAGGAAAAGGTGGCTGAAGATGTCCATACTAAGCACTGCAGGGTCTGGCAAGTTCAGCAGTGACCGGACAATTGCTCAGTACGCCAAGGAAATCTGGAACATCGAAGAGTGCCGCGTACCATAGGTCCATCCACGGTGCTGGCTCTGATGCTTATGTTAATGTTGTATTTATGACACGAGAAGCTTAAGGTAAAGAATAAAAGAAGCCAACAGAAGTAGCAACCGCCATACATACCCTGTTTGTATTATTGTGCGTGAGGTCTAATTTTGGTCCACACACAACGATCCAAAGACAAAAATAAACAAGTGTGTGTAGGAAGAGAAATAATGCGCTTGGTAATCGCTTGGCCTATGATTGCATCACTGTTCGTTTCAAAATTTTCTCGATTACTATGGAAGTGAATATCTTTGCTCCATTTGGTTATGCTGGATGGTAGTTGGGGACCAAAACAAATTACAAAAGTGAGATCATATTCACACACCCTAAACAATTTTTCCCACGCTTTTTAAATTTTTTAATATTTTCTACACACCACTAACACTTGATAGAAAAACATTAAAAAATTAAAAGGATGTGAAAGAAGTAATTTGGGTGTGTGTGAACATGATCTCCCATTACAGAACTCCGTAAACCAAGGAGTTTTCCCAACTCTGTCACGTAGACCGGGTCAAGACCGCGTCATGTGAGGGAGTTGAGAAGAGTTTGTGCAGCTCTTGAAACTCGTTATTGGGTTGGGTTTTATAACTCGCTAGATTCTACAAATGAGAAAATGGATGCTACTTTCAATTTTCAACCTTCTACTTGATCAAAATTTTGTGAGAAACCTCCCCAAATAAAATCCAGTCAGAAGAGACCAGCTCAATCCCTATGAATGTAAGTAATATGTTTTCAACTTCTGCATAAAATTAAACCAAACATCGGAAAGCGAATAGTATCAGATAGTCATGATATGTTACAATAAAATGACAAACTGGCCAACTCCACCATATACAATAGTTAAGTCTCAGCTAATAGTACCCATCCCTAAGAGCAAGAAAGACGTTCCCCACTCAACCCCCTATTGGTACCTACATCACGAAATCACCATCCCTACACAAAACTAGACACATGCATAGTAACATCCTTCACGATGAAGGTGAAGTAGACCTAGGGGTAGCAGATCTTGACATAAATCTGGAACTTGCATTCACACTCGGACTCCGGCTGCTTGAGTAGCTCCGCCTGGAAGAACCCCTGTGAGACTTTGAGCTCCTGCGTCTGGGAGATACGCTTCGAGAGTAACTCCTCCTTGACCCCTTCTTCACCGGTTCAGGTGATACACTAGGGGAATAACCCCTCCTGGAGGTCCTCCTAGGCCTGGGCGAAGGACTTGGGGTGTAACTCCTCCTCCTAGGTCTGGGCAGAGGCGAAGCTACGTAGGAGCGAAGGGGGGCGTTCGCCCCTCCGCTCGTCGGAAAACAAAGGTAGGAACGACGCTTGAATCCCTGGTTCGGCCGGAAACTGGGGAGCAATGGGTTCTTAAACCAGAAACAGAGTAGCTCTCGGGGAAGATGATGGGAGGGATTTTTTTTTAATTTTAAAATCCAGGCCAAAACGACGTCGTTTTGGGCCTGGTAAAAAAAAAATTAAATTTTTTGGTAAACGGCGTCGTTTTGGTTGAATGAAAAAAAAAAATATAAACGGGGGACCACTGGTCCCCATCCCCATCATCTGAATCCCTATTCTATTTCAAATTAAAACCTTCACCCTTTTCCCCATATCCCATCCCGTCAATCCCCCCCACCCCACCTTTTCCCCCCTTTTCCCTCCCCCACACGACAAAACCTTCACTTTCCATTGGTTGTTGGCCTCCTCCAATACCAGACATATCAGTCTGCAACTGCAAGCACACTGCACAGCCACTCCAAATTCCAATTAAGGTAAAAAATTTAATTTATTTCAAACCCTAATTGATTATTGAATATAAAATTTTGTTTAATTGATGTAGGATTATAGGGTTATACATTATATGGTTATTGATTATAGATTATTCATATGAATACTATGATTATTGATTTTTTTTTTGAAGTACATAAAAGAAGATTGATACATTATATAGTAATTAATCAATATGGTTATTAATTATTGAATATGAATATGAAATCTTATAATTATTGATGAACAAACTTGTTATTTAAAGTAAAAAATTGAATTCTTGATTATTCTCATTGATATTGATTAATTGAATTGAATTTTGTCTAATGAATAATTTATATGATATTGGTATTGATTAAGAATCTAAGACTTTTTTTTTCCATAGTATACAATTACGTAATGAAATGATACTATAAGAAACAATGCTTAAACCATCCTCCAAATATTCCAAGTGGTCATCCTTTAAATATTTCAAGTAGTCATCTTCGACTATTCCGGGTAGTTCCCAATAAAGTGAGGACACTGATTTTGATGAAATATTGGCTAATCTTTTTTAACCTTGTACTCTTTTAAGTTCGCCCCAACCTGCCACCAGTGCTATGGTCTAGTGATATTTCTCTTCACTTGTAATTGAGAGGACTTATGTTCGATTCTCGCCAAAGTCAAATTTGAACCACATTATTGCTAGCTCATTGTCAGGCTTAGCCCATTCCCCTACCCCTTATCGTAGATAATATCGTTTGTTCGGGAAAAAAAAAATTTCGCCCCTCCCCCCGACAATTCCTGGCTTCGCCACTGGGTCTGGGTGAAACACTAGGTGAGTAGCTCCTGTAACTCCTCCTCCCACGCCTGGGAGAGACACTGGGGGTGTAGCTCCTCCTTGAGCTCCTCCTCCTCCTCCTAGGTGACACACTAGGAGAGATAGAACGATAGCGACGCCTCCTACCATGGTAAGAGTCATCTGGTGAATAGTCCCTGCCGCGGTGTCTCCTTCCATAGTAGGAGTCATCTGGTGAATAGTCCCTGTAGCGCTGTCTCCTTCCATAGTAAGAGTCATCTGGTGAATACTCCCTGGAGTCATATGGAGAGTAGTCCCGATCATGCCTTCTCACTGGTGACCGGCTGTAGGGGGAGCGAGACCTAGAGTAAGATCTACGCCAACTGTACTCAGGAGAGTATGACCTCCTCCTACGGTAGGGTGGAGAGGATGACCTGCTCCTGCTTCGGTCAGATGAATGAGGTGACCGGCTATAGCTCCTCCGATACGGAGAGTAGGTAGGAGACCTACGAGGAGGTGAGTAGCTAGGGGTTCGTTGTCGAACTACAACAAAATAACAGACATTAGAGCCAGAAACAAGATATGCAGATCAATGCAGAGATGGTCTTTAAAATCAACTTACCATGAACTGTTCGCAGCCCAAGATACCTTCCTGGAGTGGGAGTTCTCCCTCTCCGCCTTCTAGCCTAAAATAGATGAAGACAGAATGAGACCAGGGAAATGCCAATCAACGGGGATGCAACTATTGTAATAAAAAAAATTGACTTCAGAAGACAAAATTATCAACCGGGCAATGGAAAATAACTGAAATAGCACTACATTCTAAAATGTAAAGAAAGAGAGAAATGCAGGGCATACAACCCCAATGATCTGATACTTGTTGAATTTGAATTGTTTGTTAAGTTGTGGTTTGGAATTCGTTGTAGAGCTGCTTCACACAGCTAAACCTGCTGCCACAAACACTTCAAGTAGAAAGAAGCAAACAACTTTCAAACTCAAATAACTCATAGCAAATCATCTTGAATCCATAAACATTGCCAAACGAAGTGTGGTGTCAAATAGGATAAGACTAAAAAAAAAAGTGAACGTAAATCAATCATCGAAATAAAAAATTAAAGAACATTTACCTTCTCCACTGTAATGACACGGCCTTCAAGTACAGATCCATCTAAGTACTTGATACAGCGCTCAGCCTCATCAACGTTTTCCATCGTAACAAACCCAAATCCCCGAGATTCTCTTGTCCATGGATCAACCACGAGATGGACATCAGTGACCTGTAGGCAATTAGATTTTCGCACTCAATTATTCAATTTATTGTTGTTGGTATAAATTTACGCCTATTCTTCTGTTATATTTTGTTGGCGATCGTTTTTATAAGTATTAATTTTTCTTTTTAAATAAGCGACGTCTATTTATCTAGAAAACTAACGTTTGTGGTATTGTAGACGCTAATTCCGATGCGATTTGATATTAATTTATGAGAAATTTGGGATATTTTTTTTTATATATACATTTTCGTTACTGAAACTGGTTATTAATTGTTGCGTTATGATGGTATGTGAGAATCTGGTTGTTTGAATTTAATGATGTAATAAAAAGTACAAAAAGTTGAGATTTTGGGCTTTTTTTTTTTTTTTTTTTTTTTTTTTTTTTGTGATCTTTTGATTTTTGTTAATTATGTATTCGTGTTATTCCTAATACTAATCTGGGTTCTTGTTTGTATTTTGTTTCTATCTCAGATGTCGTACTCCAGAAGGTCAAGGTGCGTTTTGTTCAGAACTAGTCCCTTGCACTATTCTTAAAATTTTTATGATTAGCCAATAGCTAGAGGTGGCAAGTCAACCCATTGCGTTTTTTATGGGTACCCATTAAGACCCGTTTAATTTTATATCACCATAGTATAGAGGTGAGATTGGAAGTGGTGATGATGGTGCAAGGTGAAATCAAACTAAATGAGTCTTAATGGGTACTCACTAACAACCCAATGAGTAGCCTTTACGAATGGCCATGTTGGTTGTAATAATTCATTTTCAATTTGTTGATTTTCATTTTACTTGATCAGGTATTCATACTCTCCATCCCCGAAGCGATACAGTGGTTCCCTTTCGAGGTCTGTTTCAAGGTCGAGATACAGGTCAAGGTTGTGCCTTTAACAAAGTTGCTTCTCATTTGGACAATTTTAATTGGATATTTTTTATGTTGTGGACGTTTCTGATTGTATGCGTTTTGATGCTGGCTTTGCAGAAGTCCGTCTGTGGAGAACCCGGGGAACAATTTGTATGTGACTGGATTGTCGCCTCGGGTTACAAAGAGAGAGCTAGAGAAGCACTTTGCAGCTGAGGGAAAGGTATGATTGCCCTTTCCTAATTAGCTGTTATGTAACTCGGAAGTTATTTATTATTTTTGTAGTGTTCTTAGTTTCTGTACCTTTGGTTTACAGGTCACTGATGTCCATCTCGTGGTTGATCCATGGACAAGAGAATCTCGGGGATTTGGGTTTGTTACGATGGAAAACGTTGATGAGGCTGAGCGCTGTATCAAGTACTTAGATGGATCTGTACTTGAAGGCCGTGTCATTACAGTGGAGAAGGTAAATGTTCTTTAATTTTTTATTTCGATGATTGATTTACGTTCACTTTTTTTTTTAGTCTTATCCTATTTGACACCACACTTCGTTTGGCAATGTTTATGGATTCAAGATGATTTGCTATGAGTTATTTGAGTTTGAAAGTTGTTTGCTTCTTTCTACTTGAAGTGTTTGTGGCAGCAGGTTTAGCTGTGTGAAGCAGCTCTACAACGAATTCCAAACCACAACTTAACAAACAATTCAAATTCAACAAGTATCAGATCATTGGGGTTGTATGCCCTGCATTTCTCTCTTTCTTTACATTTTAGAATGTAGTGCTATTTCAGTTATTTTCCATTGCCCGGTTGATAATTTTGTCTTCTGAAGTCAATTTTTTTATTACAATAGTTGCATCCCCGTTGATTGGCATTTCCCTGGTCTCATTCTGTCTTCATCTATTTTAGGCTAGAAGGCGGAGAGGGAGAACTCCCACTCCAGGAAGGTATCTTGGGCTGCGAACAGTTCATGGTAAGTTGATTTTAAAGACCATCTCTGCATTGATCTGCATATCTTGTTTCTGGCTCTAATGTCTGTTATTTTGTTGTAGTTCGACAACGAACCCCTAGCTACTCACCTCCTCGTAGGTCTCCTACCTACTCTCCGTATCGGAGGAGCTATAGCCGGTCACCTCATTCATCTGACCGAAGCAGGAGCAGGTCATCCTCTCCACCCTACCGTAGGAGGAGGTCATACTCTCCTGAGTACAGTTGGCGTAGATCTTACTCTAGGTCTCGCTCCCCCTACAGCCGGTCACCAGTGAGAAGGCATGATCGGGACTACTCTCCATATGACTCCAGGGAGTATTCACCAGATGACTCTTACTATGGAAGGAGACAGCGCTACAGGGACTATTCACCAGATGACTCCTACTATGGAAGGAGACACCGCGGCAGGGACTATTCACCAGATGACTCTTACCATGGTAGGAGGCGTCGCTATCGTTCTATCTCTCCTAGTGTGTCACCTAGGAGGAGGAGGAGGAGCTCAAGGAGGAGCTACACCCCCAGTGTCTCTCCCAGGCGTGGGAGGAGGAGTTACAGGAGCTACTCACCTAGTGTTTCACCCAGACCCAGTGGCGAAGCCAGGAATTGTCGGGGGGAGGGGCGAAATTTTTTTTTTCCCGAACAAACGATATTATCTACGATAAGGGGTAGGGGAATGGGCTAAGCCTGACAATGAGCTAGCAATAATGTGGTTCAAATTTGACTTTGGCGAGAATCGAACATAAGTCCTCTCAATTACAAGTGAAGAGAAATATCACTAGACCATAGCACTGGTGGCAGGTTGGGGCGAACTTAAAAGAGTACAAGGTTAAAAAAGATTAGCCAATATTTCATCAAAATCAGTGTCCTCACTTTATTGGGAACTACCCGGAATAGTCGAAGATGACTACTTGAAATATTTAAAGGATGACCACTTGGAATATTTGGAGGATGGTTTAAGCATTGTTTCTTATAGTATCATTTCATTACGTAATTGTATACTATGGAAAAAAAAAGTCTTAGATTCTTAATCAATACCAATATCATATAAATTATTCATTAGACAAAATTCAATTCAATTAATCAATATCAATGAGAATAATCAAGAATTCAATTTTTTACTTTAAATAACAAGTTTGTTCATCAATAATTATAAGATTTCATATTCATATTCAATAATTAATAACCATATTGATTAATTACTATATAATGTATCAATCTTCTTTTATGTACTTCAAAAAAAAAATCAATAATCATAGTATTCATATGAATAATCTATAATCAATAACCATATAATGTATAACCCTATAATCCTACATCAATTAAACAAAATTTTATATTCAATAATCAATTAGGGTTTGAAATAAATTAAATTTTTTACCTTAATTGGAATTTGGAGTGGCTGTGCAGTGTGCTTGCAGTTGCAGACTGATATGTCTGGTATTGGAGGAGGCCAACAACCAATGGAAAGTGAAGGTTTTGTCGTGTGGGGGAGGGAAAAGGGGGGAAAAGGTGGGGTGGGGGGGATTGACGGGATGGGATATGGGGAAAAGGGTGAAGGTTTTAATTTGAAATAGAATAGGGATTCAGATGATGGGGATGGGGACCAGTGGTCCCCCGTTTATATTTTTTTTTTTCATTCAACCAAAACGACGCCGTTTACCAAAAAATTTAATTTTTTTTTTACCAGGCCCAAAACGACGTCGTTTTGGCCTGGATTTTAAAATTAAAAAAAAATCCCTCCCATCATCTTCCCCGAGAGCTACTCTGTTTCTGGTTTAAGAACCCATTGCTCCCCAGTTTCCGGCCGAACCAGGGATTCAAGCGTCGTTCCTACCTTTGTTTTCCGACGAGCGGAGGGGCGAACGCCCCCCTTCGCTCCTACGTAGCTTCGCCTCTGAGTACAACTATCATCAGATCAGTGAAGACGAAACACCGCGAGGGAACGAAGGCTTACCGAAGCAATCACAGGCAGAGATTAATCACTCTTCACTTTCCGAAATCAACGATCAATCTCTCGCCTTCTCTCTCCTCTCTCTCTCTCTCTCTCTCTCCTCTCGCTCTGTAGGGAATAGCTATGTCAGAGAACGGGAATGAACGGTGAAACCCGAGGGGCGAAAACTGAAGGCTTTATATAAGGAAGGAACACGTAGGAGAAGATTCTGGAGCACCGGACGCCAAACCACATTAAAATACAATTTAACTTTACGTCCGGTGCCAACTTATGCCACGTGCTGACCAGTGATGGTTTTGGTAAAATTGGTAATTACCACCAACTTCTTCAGCACATAATCGTTTTTGCAAGTAGCATTTTATTAGAAACAATGAAACGTATTGAAATTCAATGTAAGAAATTCAATTACATTTTGCGTCAAAGATTTTTATGGTCACTGTGAGTATTTTTAAACAAAAATATTATTATTTTTTATTAATATTTGTATAATTATATTTACTATTTTTTTTAATAGTGACAGGACTACATATGCTGATCGATCCTATTTTAATTAAAAAAAATGTTACAAATGATGAATTAATATGTGTTAAATGTAACTCATTTTTAAAGAAGATGTTAAAAGGTCAACATTAAACATAATAGTAAAAAACTAATACTAGTATTTTCCAACAAAAATATCAATTTTATGTGGTATGACTTGGATTGCTAGCAAATGTAGTTGGTCAATAAATTAAGGTGCTATATAAACTTTCAAATTTTAATTTTGTGTTTAATATTTGATATTTCAAGAAACTTTTTAGTGTGCTTAAAACATGCATGGTACAATATTTTTTTTTTAAACAAACGATATTATTTACATTAAGATGGAGAAGTGAACTAAGCCACACAATGTGCTAGTAATAACGTAGTTCAAATTCGTCATTCGCGAGAATCGATCTTAAGGTCTCTCTCAGTATCTCACAGCTTGGTCTGATGCTGATTGGGATGGCTACCATGTTGACAGATGCTCTACAAGTAGATATTGTGTATTTTTTGGATCAAATTTGGTGTCTTGGAGTGCTAAGAAATAAAACACAGTGGCTAGGTCATCCATTAAGGCAGAATACATGTCTCTTGCTGCATAAATTACTTGGATTTGCAAGATTCTTTCATATATTTCATTCCATCTTCTCATAAAACCAGTCATCTTCTGTGATAACAAGAGTGCTATAGCTCTAGCTTTCAATCTAATTTTCCATGCTCGGACAAAGCATGTTGAGATTGATTATAATTTCATTCGAGAGAAAGTTCTTTTGGGACAAATTGGTGTTCAACATGTTGGCACAATGTCATAGATTGCTGATATTTTCACCAAGTCTCTTATCATTTTGCTTCCTTAGCTGACAAGCTTTCAGTTTGCTCCTTTACCTCTAGCTTGAGGGGGTGTGTTAGGAGTAATGAAGGTTCACAATCTTACCAAAGGTGTGAAGCACCAGATTAGTACCTTTGTCTATATGTTAGTTAGGGGAGTGCTGAGTCAGCATAATTAGTTAACTTTGGTATTTATGTATAAATATTGATTGTACACAGAATCTTAATGCAATGGAAAATACAGTTTCACAATTCTCTCTCTACATTTTCCTCTCTCTCTCTCTCTCTCTACATTTTCCTCTCTCTCTCTCTCTCTAAAACTCTGATTGCTTACTCACTAAGATACTATTTTGATACCAAAGACAGTGAAGAAGTGACAACGACGACACTTCTTTGAGTTCTTTCGACAGCCCATCAAACAAAACCCGCCAAAAACCAAACCCTTCGGAATCGGAATAAAAAATAAAATCAAGAGTGTTCGAAAGTTTTTTTTAACCCCCGAAGCACTCCAACCCTGGATCCCAAAAAATGGATCCGATAGAAGCCGTGAACGGGCTCTCGTTCCGGGTCGGATTCTCCGGCCACAGTGGCCACCTCCGGCTTGAGCCCCTCTCCACCGTTGAAAGCTCCGACCCCGTCAAGTCTCTCCCTGATTTCATTCTGGTCAGTTCTCTCCTTCCACTTTGCAATTCCGCTGCCAATTTTGTTTTCTTCTAGGGTTTGCCTTCGCAAAGTCATTCCCTTTTACTTCTTAACTTGCATAAATTGGCTCGAATTGTCGTGTTGGGTTTTGGTATAAGTGCATTTGGAAGTTGAATTGTAATGTGGAGAGTGTAAGTCTGAAAGCTTGAATGCTTCAATGGCAAGCAACCAAAGATTGGTTTCAAAATTTGTTTCCGGAAACTGCAGACTAGGAGAGTATTTTCAATTTGCTAAACATGGCTGCAACTCAAAATTCGGGTATTAATGTATGCGTTGTTTTGCGTGTATCAGCCGCCTGCTTTTCCTAGGGAGACGCCCGGATCAATAAAAGAGTATATAGAGGAGAAGTATCTATCGCTGAGATTGGATGACGAAGTATTTGCACCCGAAAAGGTTGGGAGGCAGTGGGATTTTGACTGGTTTGATAGGGCAGATGTTCCCTTGGAGCCATCACTGCCGCGCTGCGTTGTGGTTCCCACGTGGGAATTGCCATTTCGGCGCCAGAAGAATGGGTCGGCTGAAGGTCAATGGGAACCTAAAACTGTGCAGGTATGTGGTTCACCCAGTGTTTGTGTTTACCCACACATGTGTTTACCCACACATGGGGGTATATATATTTCATTGATTGTTCTAGATGCTATTAGAATACAATCTAAATCACCAGGAATTTTTGTTCTTTAGGGTTTTTTTGTAGTGTTTTGGTGCTACATTTGTTACCCTTGTGTTTCTAAGTGTGTCCCAGAGTTTGCTTTTATATTGGTTTAGGTGGATGTGTCAGAACTTATAGTAGGAGCTCGAGAGTCTGGTTCATTGCCACGTTTGGCTGGACCAGCTAAGGATTTTGTACGGGGAAGCATCAACAACCGCCCTTTTCGTCCAGGAGGCTTGGATGATTCCCAATCTCTAGAAAGAGTTGTTCCTGATGGTGCTTGTAATGGCGAATGGGTACGCGAACTTCTGGTTGGTGGCTCTCCTCAGGCTGTACCTCCAAGCTTTAAGCAAGGATTGGACCTTGGTGATCTGAAGGTTAATTTAATTGTCATCTAATTGAAAGTTGTAAAAGTTTATATTATACATAACATAATATTGATGGAATAGCTTTTTTGGAAGGCCTATCCATGCTCGTGGAATGTATATAAGGATCAAAGTTCCATGGAGAGCACGTCAGATGAAAAACTGGTCAGTTTTGCCTCTCTCTCTCTCTCTCTACTGAGTCATGGTTTAAAAACTCAGTGGTTACTCCTATATTCTTTTTATACTTCTAACCTTTCTATATTATAATTGTCTCTTATCATAAGTTGACAAATGTTTTATTTTTATGTCTTGCTGGTATTCGCAGAGTGGGTTGTCTGTGCAGTTTGATGACCTGTTCAAGAAGGCTTGGGAAGAGGAAGTTGTTGAAGGAGATGGTATGTATAAACTGCTAACTGGATACAATTTGTTTATAATGTTTAGAATTTTATGGGTTAAGAGTAAGAGCTGTAACTTAATTCACTGGGCCTTGATGCTTAGGCTTATAAAATCGGGGCAGTCGTAGGCCAGATTTAGAATATTTCTGCTTTCAAATCAGCTCCAGTTAACTTGGCTCTGTTAGGTTGAGATTGCTTTGATGTTTGTTATCAACTAAGTGTAGAAAGTAGATTATGCAGAACTGTGATACATTTCTAGATCATGTATCCACATTGGATTTCAGCTTCTACTAGTTGCAGGGTTAATAAACCATGCATCTATAATAATTCATAAAGTGAAAAGTTAACTCTATTCCCCCTACCTATCAAACATCAACTAGGGTTATGGATTATGTTTCAAATACTTCACCGGGTAACTTTGAACAAAGGACAATTCTGTGAGCAGTCTCTTAAGTGTTTTGCTTTCATTATTTTTGGGCTAATGTGGATGCCATCCACAAAGGTCAATTGTCAGGATCGGAATCTGTTAAGTCAGAGGATGAAGCAAAGGAGGTTGATGTTGCCATCGATTCTTGTGAGCCTGAATTGTCTTTGTTGGATGAGCTTTTGTCAGTTGAGGCAGGAGAAACAAAGTCAAGATCTAATGGAACTGGTGAAGATGATGAACAAAATCCGAAGGTGGTATTTAGTTGTGAAGTAACAGTTTACTAAAAATTTCTAATATTTCCACATGTCATGTTTCGTGCTTTTAACTGAAACTTGCTCACTGCTATATTTTTATTTTTTAACTAGTTCACCATTGGCAGGCTTGGGCTATTAGTGGAGGTACTGAATATATTGCAGAGAACTTTCATGATCTTGTTCCCAACAAAGCAATGGATTTTCCTTTTGAATTGGACAAATTCCAGAAGGAGGTATCGGTCAATCCAAACTCTCTTCTGCTATTTTTCCATTAGAAGACTGATTTCTTTTTTTTTCCGTAAAATTCTTTTAGACCAAAATTTATAGATTGATTAGTATCACGTAAAAATGGTAGCGGTAGATCCTTGCTCAATGACTAGTTTTGAGAGATAAAATTCTGATATTTAATTACTAAGCTTGGTTTTCCTTGGCTTGTAGTTGAGCTCATATCCCTTTAGCTAATACAATTTAATTATAATGATGAAAAAAAAGATCAACAGTGGATTTATACATATACATCACTCTCAGTCTGTTTCAAAAGTGGGATGTTGCGGATGACCCACAGACATTGATTTTACTGACTACATAAGAAGTCAATACGGTTAAGTGCGTTGTACATTGTTGTCATGTAGAGAACAGGGCTAGATATATGTATGTTGTTGGGTGAGTTATACTTGTAGTGCTATTGAGAAGGTTCAAATTTAAACAGTTGTGTAGCTACTTAATTATATTATCCAAATTTTCACCATATGCATTAGAGAGGGCAGTCCAAACAACTTTATATCTTCTTCTTTACAGAATCTAGATGTCATGATAACGCAGCTTCTCATGTTGAAACTGTCATCAGACTTTTCATGTGAGTAAATTCTAGGATTTTGTGGACGAAAAAAACTTACACATAGAAATCCTTCATATTTCTAAATCTACTTTCCTCCTTTTCTCTCACGTTATAGATTACAAATTATTTAACATTATTATCTTTAAGATTGCTGTGAAATTCTGTTTTATACCCTAAATAAACTTTCCTCTGCGTTGGGATGTTTACAGGCTATTTATTATCTTGAAAAGGGGGACTCGGTATTTGTGGCTGCTCACACATCAGCTGGAAAGACAGTTGTTGCAGAATATGCATTTGCTTTAGCATCAAAAGTACAGCTTGAATCTTTGAGCTCGCTGTTTCTTTAATCATATATTTGGTTTCTTTGTCGATTCTGACCCTTATGTTAATTTTGTGCAGCATTGCACCAGAGCTGTGTATACAGCTCCTATCAAAACCATCAGCAACCAAAAATATAGAGATTTGTGTGGAAAATTTGATGTTGGACTTCTCACTGGTGATGTTAGCTTGAGGCCAGAGGCTTCTTGTCTCATTATGACGACCGAAATATTGAGGTCAATGCTTTATCGCGGTGCTGACATAATACGTGATATTGAATGGGTAAAAGGCTCATTTTCTGTGATATTCTTTTGAACAGTAATTTCCCATCATTTTATTGGTTAAGTTTTGTATTTTGTTTTCCCCAGTTTTTTTTTATAAGCAAAAATATTTTTTTGCTACTCTTTCTGCATCTCTGTGGGAGATAGGTTATCTTTGATGAAGTGCACTATGTCAATGATGTCGAAAGAGGTGTTGTTTGGGAAGAAGTTATTATAATGCTTCCAAGACACATCAATATTGTCCTCCTTTCAGCTACGGTATTTACTTTTTCCTGATACTGTTGCCAATCTCAACATTAATGAAATATGCAAATATCATGAATGAAATATGCAAATATGAAGTATGATTATCTATAAAAGAAACGTATAAGGGTTTAAGTTTGTTGATCACTATAGTCTTTTATTTGACAAAATAAATTATTGATTAGGCATTTAGGTGATATAGCAAAGAATTTCTTAAAAGTTATCATTTCTTACTTCGTAGTACTAGAATATATTAGGATCAGATGATTTAGACCAAATAATTTGATTGATAATAAATGCTATGGTTGGAAGAACGTACCTATTATCGTAACCTGGGTAGCGAGTGGATTTGATTGTTTACCTTTCCGTGGTGCCTACTCCCTTGTATACATCTTAGGAGTGCCTATTATTGAAACTTTGGTAACAATTGAATTTTCTTGTTTACCTTGCCATGGTGCCTACTCCCTTGTCTATATCTTACAAAGTAGCTATTATCGAAACTTTGGAATAACTGTTGTTGCTCTTAAGCTAAATTCTCAGCTTCTGTAAATATACTTGGAATTTGATATGTGGACAGTTGGTCTTTGTTTTCCCCTGCCCCTGTTTTATTATTTTTGTTTGCAGCACAAGATGCATTGCATTATGTATTAATTATGAACTCGTAGGTACCAAACAAAGTCGAGTTTGCTGACTGGATTGGACGGACAAAGCAAAAGCAAATCCGTGTTACCGGGTAAGCGTGAATCTTTGTGGCATATGGATTTATTTATGTTATTTTGGTTATTTTATGACAGTTCAAATTATTTGAAACTCTCTTGATCTGTTTTTGTCTTGTTTTTCAAACTATTTATATAAGGATGTGGCTCAAAGGAAGTTTGAATTGCGTTGTGTCAACTTATTTACACGATTTTCACATTTGAGAGTATAATTCTGATATCAGGACTACAAAAAGACCAGTCCCATTGGAGCACTGTCTATTTTACTCCGGAGAACTATACAAAATATGTGAAAGTGAAAGCTTTATTCCCGAGGGGTTCAAAGCTGCAAAAGATGCATTTAAGAAAAAGAATATGAGTTCTGCCACTGGTGGTAGTGGATCACAGGCACCAGCTTCAGCTTCTCACGATGGGGCTCAATCTCAAAAACAAAGTTCAAACTGGGGCGGAAAACAGAAGAAGCAATCTGGTCCCCAAAATTCAGGGAATTTCTCCCGAACGAGAGGAGAAAGTCAAAACAATGGAAATGGCATGAACAGTTGGGGTTTAAGAAGATCAGATGCTTCTTTGTGGTTGTCACTTATTAACAAGCTCTCAAAGATGTCACTATTACCTGTATGTTCGAATATATTCCCTATGGCGCATGCCTGTTGCCTTAAATTCATTTGATTCTAGTCATTCATGGAAAGAATACAACTACCACCTGCAAGGATTGTGTAGTTTTTTTTTTTCCTATTAAATAAAATATAAGTGGAAAACTCAAAAAATAAAAAATAGTTTTTTCTACTGAAGTAGAGTAGTTTTAGAAAAACAAGAGGAAAGCACTGCGAAATGTGTTTTCTGCATTAGTTTCTTACTTAACAGGGGAAAAAAACATTGATTCCTTCCATTTTTTTCAGCTGTAGCTTCTACTAAAGTATTGTTAATGGTCCATGGCGAGATTGGAATTTCCACCCAATATGTAGGAACCAGAGAGTTGTTGCGTTATTCTTGTTAAGCCTGTGTTAGTAACTTAGAGTTACCTTCTCTTGTAGTACTTGATAATTATGTAATCTTGGTTTCAATGTCTGCCTAGGTGGTGGTATTTTGTTTCTCAAAGAATCGCTGTGATAAGTCAGCTGATAGTATGTATGGGACTGACCTTACAAGTAGTTCTGAGAAAAGTGAGATTCGTGTTTTCTGTGACAAAGCATTTTCGCGGCTAAAGGGATCTGATAGGACTTTACCACAGGTTCGGTTGCACGCTAAATATTTCTTTATACTTAACCAGAAAAACCTTGAGGCTTGACATAATATGATTTGATATTCAGGTTGTCAGAGTTCACAGCCTTCTTCATAGAGGGATTGGTGTCCATCATGCTGGACTGCTTCCAATTGTTAAGGAAGTTGTGGAAATGCTTTTTTGTCGTGGTGTGATCAAGGTATTTCACTTCTGTATTATTTCTGTGTTGTGACATTCGTATTTCGATTTTCAAAATGATACACCAGTTACCTTTGATGATCTTTAGTGGTTAACAAAAATATTGCAAATGGTTTGTATGTGTGTGTTAATAATGACCATTAGAGTTCAGGTTTCATCATTGTTGTTATCGCATTTGATACGCTCATTTTTTATCTATAATGTTTTACTGCTTATCTCTGTTGTTGTAGGTTTTGTTCTCAACAGAGACATTTGCAATGGGGGTTAATGCACCAGCTAGAACGGTGAGTTGTGTTATGCAGTTTTCTCAAAATGGGAAGGATAATTCTGCTACAAATATCAAAAAAAAAAATTATGTTATTTTGTCCTTTGGCGCATATTCCATGTATCCGAATTCTTTTGTTGAACTGGTTTTCTACTTTTTAATTTTGACTTGATTAACATCAATCAATCTTAAAAAACTTCAAAGAAATAGTCGTACAAGTTTAGAAATAGTCCTGTTGGCACAAGTGTTTGCAAATCTGTTGACTGAACTAATTATTTCCATCATTTGAGGCTACTCCTGTAAGATCTTCTACTTTGACATCTTACAACGTGGTCATGTAGAAGAGTCTCGTTAATTCAATTCCAACATTAAACTGATTCGCTTGATGGTTTTGATTTCATACTTGAGTTCTATACTTTTATGTTTCATTAATCAGTGTTTCATTAAAACAAGAAGGAACATAGTCTCTGACACCTAACTAGAGTATAATTTTCTGCAGAGCCACTTCATGTCCTGTACTAGTTGTGGTTTGTTTGTATTGATGAAACTTCAATTTTGACAAACATTTCTGATTTGCCAATAGAATATATTGTAAATTTGCAAGTGGGTTAGTGACAACCGACTGGGCATCTTTATACACGTTTGCTCTGTATTGGTTGCATTCTAACATTCTTTAAGGGTTTTGCAGGTTGTTTTTGATACATTAAGGAAATTTGATGGCAAGGAATTTAGACAATTACTTCCAGGAGAATACACTCAAATGGCAGGCCGTGCGGGCAGAAGAGGACTTGATAAAATCGGTACAGTTATTGTAATGTGCCGTGATGAAATCCTAGGAGAGAGTGATTTGAAGCATGTCATAGTTGGAAGTGCAACCAGGCTTAAATCTCAGTTTCGGCTTACCTATATTATGATCCTGCATCTCCTTCGTGTTGAGGAACTGAAGGTACCTAGTTACTTCTTTCATACAAATAAGGAAGGGAAAAGGATTGCAGATCAGCATTTTACCAAAATTGAATTAACATCCCAAATTCTAGGAGCTAAATATAATGTCTGCATCTTATGGTATAACCAATATATGCCTTGTAAATAGAGTGGCCCAGAATCAGTAATATTTCAATGAGGCTCACTAGGAGGGGAAAGAAAACCCGTTAGGTGCTGCTCAGGCTGCATTTAAAGTAATGCCCATCATGGCCCCACTGGGTGATGGAATAGCTTCTGGATTTTAATCTCATTCTCACAGTATTCTATCAGCAAAAGCTGATTTTTCGTAAAGTTATAATGATTGTTCCTTTTAGTTAATTCTTTATTTATGGAGAATACAAGTCTTCTTTTCATATCATAAGTCCGTAAGGTTTTAGCTCTGTCTGCACTTAAAATATAACAATCTTGGGTATATTGGATAAAGGAATGGCATCTGCATGTTAAACTAAGTCTCACGGTATTCTATCAACTCACATTGATTTTTCCTTTTAAGTTATTCTGTGTTTATGAAGAAGAATACAAGTCTGCTTTTCATATCATAAGTAAAGGTTTTAGCTCTGCAGTGTTAGTAACTCCATTTTAATAATATTGGTTGGGACTGTTACTGCAGGTGGAGGACATGCTGAAAAGAAGTTTTGCCGAGTTCCATGCTCAGAAGAAACTACCAGAACAGCAGCAACTTCTGATGCGAAAGCTTGCTCAGGCTACAAAAACTATCGAGTAAGTTTATGGACTAGTATAATAATTTAATTTGTGTACTTGTAGCAGCATATTAGCATTTATGAATGATATAAAAAAAATTGATTTTTTTTTTAAACAATGGCCGATGGGTTGTCCTTGTTGATCAGTTTAGTAGATGTGTAATGTGGGAATTTCTATGATACTAATATCAATGAAATGTGAGCAAATTAGATGCTAAACTGCAATTTATTTTTTGATGTTATTTTTTGCCGTTCATCACATACAAACCTTTGTGTTGCATGGTTACTTTGCATGTAGATGTATAAAAGGTGAACCAGCTATTGAGGAGTATTATGACATCCAATCGGAAGCTGAGAATCATAACACGGAAATATTGGAGGCAGTTATGCAGTCTCCTGTTGCCCAACAATTTCTTACAACTGGGAGAGTGGTAGTCATGAAATCACAGTCGGTGAGTCCCTTACATAGTTACACAATTCTTCCAGTCATATCCTAAACCATTTGTTTTTTTTTTTATATTAATTTCCCCGTCCTTGCCCTCCCTCAGGATCAAATTGTAGTATTGCTCTTCTAATTAGTGTTATTATGCAGTGAACATGCTGTAGCTATATGTGTTACTAACTGCTAGATATGATTCTTTTCCTGCATGACTTTTGGTGATTCTTTACGTGATTTGTGGTTACTGATATTATGCTGGCATCTGATTTATATCTATAAAAAAATAACTCAAATTCCAAATATTATGGGTATGCTAATACTGTATCATGCTTTACCAACAGGCGCTGGACCACTTGCTTGGAGTCGTCGTGAAAGCACCTAGTGCTACTAATAAACAATATATTGTTTTGGTGCTGAAGCCTGAACTACCCCCGCAGACTCCACTGGGTAGTGGTAACTTGCAAGACAGCAAAAGCACTGACTTTCCACAAGGTTTTTTTGTGGCACCAAAATCTAAACGTGGTCTTGATGAAGATTATTGTTCTGGTGTCAAAACTCGGAAAGGAAAGGGTGTCATCAACATAAAATTACCACACCAGGGTTCTGCTGCTGGGGTGAGCTTTGAGGTTAAAGGAGTCGACAGCAAAGATTTTCTATGCATATGCAATTGCAAGATAAAAATTGACCAAGTTGGGCTTCTTGAAGACAATAGCAGTGCTGCTTACTCCAAGACAGTTCAACAGCTGTTGGACACAAAATCCGACGAAAATAAGTACCCTCCAGCCTTGGATCCATGTAAAGGTAGATCTATCTGTCAATTCAAATTCCAAATAAGAAATAAGATTCTGGGCAAGTGCAGTTGTATCATTACAGAATTCCCTTCAATCCCAGATAAATACACACTTTAATGCAACAGTGCGACTATAGAGTTGCGATGCATGCCTTCTTTGGTTGATTTTTGTGCTGTTGGAAATTTGAATTCACTACTTGATTTGATATTAGTTTGTCCCCTTTTCTTTCTCCTTTCTGTTCAGTTGTTTCTGTTAGGTTCAAAATTTAATTGTTGAGAAAGCCTTCTAGCCTACTTATATAATAGCTTGCATGTTCTCATTAATTGTTAAAATGTGCCCAACACTTGGGATAAATTGAGAATTGTTAGAGCTGAACTCGCTCTTAAAGCTGACTTTCATGGTGGTGACTCTGGTTCAGATCTGAAGTTGAGAGATGTGAATCTCGTGGCAACATACTACAAGTGGACTAACTTATTGCAAAAGATGGCAAAGAATAAGTGCCATGGATGTATAAAGTTGGACGAGCACATTAAGTTAGCAAGAGAGATGAAGAGACACAGTGAGGAAGTCGATGCTCTTAAGTTTCAAATGTCAGATGAAGCACTTCAACAAATGCCAGACTTTCAAGGCCGGGTACATTTCTACAATGCGAATGATATTTCTTAGTTGCTTGTGGCTTGTGATAATTGTCTTAATACTTGTGATTCATCTTAGTAGTTTAGCTTTGTATTTTCAGATAGATGTTCTGCAGGAAATTGGATGTATCGATGCTGATCTTGTGGTTCAAATAAAAGGCCGTGTTGCTTGCGAAATGAACTCTGGGGAGGAGTTGATAGCCACAGAGTGTTTGTTTGAAAACCATCTGGATGACCTGGAACCAGAAGAAGCGGTGGCGTTGATGTCTGCCTTTGTGTTTCAGCAGAAGAATACTTCTGAACCTTCTCTTACTCCAAAACTGTCTCAGGCCAAACAGAGGTCATTCACTCCCATCATCTGCATACAAAACCTTCTTCTCTGTGCCAAATTGCATGCTTAAATATCGTGTTTAATACAAAGATTTGGGTAGTCTACTTTATACTTACATTTAGAGGCTGCAATCGACCAGTAGGTCTGGCCGGATTTGGTACGTAGAATTTTTACTTCTCGGTGTCTCTGAGCACGTACTTGTTATCAGATATGAGATGCTTATGGAGTGCTGGCTTGGGTGCTGATAATCAAAACTTTGGTTACATCATGCTGCACATACCATAATTTCCATCAAAATTGTTTTCTGTATATCCTCCTAGTTTAAGCGCACTCGGACAAAGAAAAAGAACAAATCTTGTTCCCGTTCCAGAGTAAACTCAATTTATATAATTATTCATTGCAGGTTGTACGATACAGCAATAAGACTTGGCCAGCTTCAATCCCACTTCAAACTTCAAATAAATCCAGAGGAGTACGCTCGAGAGAATCTCAAGTTTGGTCTTGTTGAAGTTGTTTATGAGTGGGCGAAGGTATTTATCGTAGAATTTCATCAATTCTTCCTATGATTTTGAGTGATTGGTCTTACATCCCCTTGTTATTGCAGGGCACTCCGTTTGCAGACATTTGTGAACTTACAGATGTTGCTGAAGGAATGATAGTGCGAACCATTGTCAGACTTGATGAGACGTGTCGCGAGTTCAAAAATGCTGCATCTATTATGGGTAATTCTGCTCTGTACAAGAAAATGGTAACAGCTTCAAATGCAATAAAGCGCGACATTGTATTTGCAGCTAGCTTATACGTCACCGGAGTTTAACTGCTTCTCAACTTGAAGGTACACCTCTCCACTTCATCCCTGTTTAAGTACTAAAGAGGAGGATCTGGAGAAGCAGACATAACCGTTCGTTGTAATTGTAAATTATTTCCCATCCTGTTCCACATGCTCAATTTCCGCAAAATTATCAATGTCCGGTCATCGAATTTGTTTTATACCTTAACTGATTCGTTCTGATAACGGTTCCAGATGTTGTAGAACTACATCAATGTGCAATTTTAGTTCAGACAGGGAGTTAACAAGTGAGATTTTCTTTGTTTTGCTTGTGCTAAATGTTTCTGTGCCGTTTGGAACGAACTTTATTTATTCAGACACGCCTGTAAGTAGGCGGGCCCTGATCATTTGACCTAACCCACATTCACGAACATTCGTTTTGCTCATAAGTTGAAAACAAACATTGAACTTCCTCTATAGAAGGAGCATAATACCAATGAATAAGAAATAGTGATGTACTTATTGGCAAACACTGAAAAGTGAAAACCCCAAATTGCAAAATCACAATAATATTAATACGCAGACTTTTCAAATCTGCAACATTAACACACTCCCAGTCCCATCCATCCTAATTGTCACTCCTCCTTGGATTGCCTGAATCAAAGGCCACCTGGAACAAAAAGCAAACACACGATTGAGTTAGACCACCAACAAATGCAAATTAGTTAGGTGACTTGACTGTCATCCGCGCTTCAGAAAAAGTCATTTTGCACTCTTTCATATACAAGTACACATTTTCGTTTTCATAAAACAAAGCAAACGAGTGACGACTTGTTCTAAGTGCCAATAACAGTTCCTTGGTAAAAACGAGCGGGGGTTAAATTGAATATACTGTATTGGCAGCAGAAGCATCAGGGATCCAGTCATTAGTTGCTGGGTTGCACTGGCAAGAGGCATGGATGTCGGTGTCGGAATCCGGTGCCAAATTGTAGCGGTTGTCGCTTTTGTTGGGCATTTTGATGAACCCAGTTCCTGTGGTGTGGTGCTGCTTGTCAGTCTCGTTCAGGTCCTTGTAGTAGTCTGTCTCCACAAACTCCTCACCAACCTCACTTCCGTCTAGCACTATTTTCTACTCACACAAAAAATAATTTATTATAAAAAAGAAACTGAAATCGACAAGCAAAGCGTTTGTAGTCCAACGGTTAGGATAATTGCCTTCCAAGCAATAGACCCGGGTTCGACTCCCGGCAAACGCAGTACACGTTCTCATTTTTTTTTTTTTTTTTTGCCCTAATCTTGTATTAGGTAATGCATTATTTTTGTTTGTCTAAACAAAATTATTACAAAAATATAGCTTGGTTTTGACATAAGTAGCTCTTAAGTGACTTTACGCATGCATCTTACGAACTAATTGCGAGAAAAAAGGTATGACGCTAAATGGTTATCATTAAATTGCAACAATTAGTGAACTACAAAAGTTCATTGCAAAACCAACCTGAGAATCGCTTTCGAGACGGTGGAACTCAACAAGTTCGGGAATTTCGTCTTTGTTTTTCAAATCGTCCACGTACTTTGATGAATACTCACTGCGTTGAGGTTTGGAGTGATGCTTGGGAGTCACTCCATCGAAGTACTCTCTTGTCTTCGACTCGATCTCTGCCTCTTCCTCTCTCGACAAATGAGCGTCACTCCTGTTTGGCCTCCCACAGCACTCCATTTTTCTTCTTCTTCTTCTTCTCTAATCTCTTCTGTATTTTCCTACAAACTTTTCTCTCTGTTTAATTGGGTTTTATATTAAAGCGAGAGATATTTTTGCTTCCCTAATTATCTTGGTGACTTGAAGAAATTGTGGTGGGAAATTTTGGGACCCAAAAGTATCCAACTTTTAGGATAGGAAATATCTCAGTGATCTTATCTATTTGTCCTTTGCTTACTTGGCATTGTAAGGTGACGGTTCAAGTTGGAATTTCTATTTTTTCTTCTAGATTTTGAGCATTTCAGGTCCCGTTGTCTTTAACTTAGATCATTAGATCTTTGATGTCACTTCTGGAGGAGGGTTAAGGGAGGTTTTTCGGTATGTCCAGAATATGATACGATATACCACATGCTATCACATAATTAGAAAGGTTTTTTTTTTTTAGTGTACCTCCAATGGTATAATTACATACGGTGTATTACTTATATTTCGGACACACTGAACAATCTTTCAAGGGCTCGAGAGATATCCGCTCACAATTTTTACGCAAACTTTGAACAAGTTTTATGGTGCAAGGATAATGTGAGTCATTTAGATTGTCTTTAAATTGCCAAGATGAATGCAAGAATTCTTGCAACTCAACGACATTTGTCGCGTACATACTCTTAAAATTAGTGATAAATGAGAGGTTTAAATCGTGAATCTGAAAGTTAGTGCTTTAGAACTGAAGTTATGAGTCCTACAAAAATTAGTTGGGAAAGAGAAAAAAGAAGAAATGCATTTGGTTTTAGCTTAAAAATTAGAGTGTTGTGATGCCCACCGACCCCATACGAAAAAGATAAATGACAAATCAATATAAGATGAGTAAAAAAGTAAGATGGGTAAATAGGCACACTGGCAGAGCCAGAACTTAATAATAAGGGGGTCATAATTTTGGGCAAAAAAACTTTATTGGATTATTTTATGGAACTTATGGTGGGTATCTGCCAAGTTATGATGTATGTTGTCTATTTTTATCGAGGACGAGTGAGGCTTTTTATTGAACACTTGTTGTGCACCATAATGTCGCATAGAAGAGATAGAAGAAGCACAACAAAGGAAATAAGAAGAAAATTTACAAGTACCTGTACATAGCGGGTTGCACAAAAAAAGCAATAGTTTGAAATTCAGTATTTTGACTCATATTTTTCAGTTTGTTGTAGTTGTGTATAGGAGTCATATACAAATATACAAATAGTACACATTAAGGTTACGAAGTTATTGGAGTCATGAGCAGCCAATAACCTTATATTGGCTCCGCCACTAAATAGGCATACTAGCACTCACTATTAATCACATAATAAATTTAGCTAGGGGTGGAAGCTTTAGCATCTCCAATGGGAGTCCCACCACCACTTTTGAGGACTTATTTAGGAGTTTTAGAGGAATATTCGAGTCCCTAAAAGAATATTGTCTACTATGAAAATTCCTTATAGGATAATCCCTAAATATAGGGACTAAAATATTAAAAAATTATTATTCATTTCATTGAAATATTGTAACCTTTGATAAAAATAAAAAAACTATTACCACCATTGATTTTTCAAGAATTAAAAACAAAAAAAGGCAAATGAGAAGTTGCCCCACATGGGTGGGTTCAAAAAACAAGGAAAAAAAAGTAACGAGAAGCACTATTTCCACTCAAAATTAACATGGAGTCCACTATTTGAGTCCATATAGGTAGTCTTTGTATTTGAGAATTCTTAAGAGGTATCCGGCAAGTCTCTATGTATGAGATACTTTGAGGACTTCAATTCCGGCCCATTGGAAGTCATTTGTCCCTATATTTAGGGACTATACGATTGTAGGACTCCATTTAGGATCTCCATTGGAGATGCTCTAATCTTCTTTCAAATTATCTTCCGATCAAATATGTCACATTATTTTTCTGGATTCTATTGGCAAATGTGCCATGAACAACTGAAAATTTGGCCATAAGTGAGAAATTAGCCATTTTATAAGTTTAGGAAGGCTCATTGCTAAAATTTTCTCTAAGGAGAGACTTGAGAACGTTTGTGCCGCATTTCAAAGTGTCATTTGATTCCTTTTTGGTTTATTTAAACTAAAAGCTAGAAAAAAAAATATGCGGTTGTGCAAGAGAAGAAAATGGCGTGCATTAATCATTTTCGTTATGTATCAATAGACGAGTTTAATTCAATCTACCAGCTAAAATAGTCTTAAAATCAAACTTATTTAACAACTAATGCAATTTTGAATTTAGCAGTGAGCAAATCTTGCTCAAGTACAGGCTAGTGTGGGTGTTTTTATTTTACAAACCATGGTGTTAATAGCGGACCGGTGGAGCTCGTTTGAAAAGAATTTTAAAATGACTCAAAACGTTTTTAGTGAAAATATTTTTGGATCCTTGGTAAAAATGCAACTGAATTTTGGAAAACGCTTCAAGTGTTTTTAAAATTTAAAAACATTTTTCTTAAGACAACTTTAAGGCATTTTAATAGTACTTCTAAACGAGTCATACATATTTGCCTAATAAAAATTGATTTATCCACAAAATTAACGCATTATGTTGAGAGTTTAAACTTCATTCTCTTTTCCATAATATAATTTAGAATTATAATTTGAGATTCAACTTTCATGCTGCAAACATTAGATGACTTAAATTCACAAGACCATAATAAAAGCAACAATTCAAACAAATGCAGACCATCTATTGTTCGTATCATTCAATACTATGAAACATGAAAAAAAAATTTGGAAAACTAATGAAAAGAGCTTGAAAACTTTGAGTTTTAATGATAAAGACAAAATAAAGGGTAAAGTGAATAGTACTATGATTGACTTTTTAGTGTAAAAATATGGTTTTTCGTTAAAGTGAACAGTATCGGATACTTTTCGTTAAAGTTCCCAAAAAAAATTCGATAACTTGGCTTGTAATAAAACATAAAAAACTAATTTCTCTGTTATTTTTTTTTATCACTTTTCAAACTTAATTTGGGTTTTTCTTTTTTATGGACACTACGATTCAGTTTCAGTCATCTCTATCAAATTGAAAAGGACAACTTTTTCATGGTCAACCGTCCCTCCAAATCCTCACCGTACAAATAGAAATATCCACACACGTGTAGGGTAAAAGGACAACTTTCTTCACATGCACATGCCCTCGCCATCCTCCACAGTCGTGACTCGTGCCCCTACTGTGATAACCTTCCACCTTTGAAGCCCTAACACTAACTAACGCCGTTAATTTTCCGGTTACTCGGAAAGAAGAAGATCGCCGCCGTCAACGGCAGCCGGGACAGCCTGTTCGCCGTTCCGCTCCACGGTGATCCGTTGCCGTTTGGGAAGCTTCAGCAAACACGACTCTCACTGAGTCCATACAGCTTCGTTTATTGTTTTTAATTAATTAGTTAATTAATTAAATAAGCTATCTTAAAGGGCGGTAACAGATTTCTTATCCTGCGCACCCACCCCTCATTCAAAGCACTGGTCTGCGAATCTGATCTTGTTTTTCTCAGAGGCTGAGAAGTAATCAAGGCAAAGAAGAAAGGGGAGAAAATGGCGGGAAAGGCTTCGAATTTCTCGGATCTGATTCAGCGAGTGGCGGCTTCTTGCTTGCTCCATCCACTCGCCGCCGGCCGCTACGATTCCTGTGATTCACCTGTGAAGCGACGCGCCGGCGATGAGGAGGACGAAATGTACGAGCACGAGGCCGGCGACCAGCACGATGAAGTGATTGACGGGGGAGGTTTAGGGGTAACGGTTGGGGAGGATCAGGGGTCGACGAAGGCGAAGGAGGTGGTGGAGATGGAGATGGCAATGAGGGAGGTGTTCGACGCTGTTGCGTCGATGAAGAAGGCGTACGTCAGCCTCCAAGAGGCCCACATCCCGTGGGACCCGGAGAAGCTCAGGGCAGCTGACGCGGCGGTGGTCGGTGAGCTGAGAAAAATCGGGGTACTGAGAGAGAGGTTTCGAAGAAGGCGTTGTAGCGGCGGCGGAGAGCGAGTAATGGCGGGGAGTATGTTGAGAGAGGTGGTGGCGCCGTACGAAGCGGCAGTGGACGAGCTGAAGAGAGAGGTGAAGTCCAGAGAGGTCGAGATCCAGAACCTCAAGGAGAAGCTAAACGGCGTCGTTAACGGGTCCCACTCGAAGAAGGGCAGGTTCGTGTCCAGAAGAAAAGTCGGTTGCATCACTCTAGCTGAAGGTACACAGTAAAATCTCTCTCCCAACTTTGTCTTACCCTACGAAGTGACAATTCTGCCCCCCTAACCGATTGCTAATTACAGTTGCAGTGGCTCCGGCGCCGGAGCTGTTCGAGGCGACGATGAGCCAAGTGAGAGAGGCATCCAAGTCGTTCACGTCGCTGCTCCTCTCCCTCATGCGCGCGGCCCACTGGGACATCGCCGCCGCCGTGCGATCGATCGAAGCCGCCACCGCCACCGCCACCACCGGCGGGATCAACACTACGTCGTCGGTCATCGCAACGCAGAGCGGCAGCGCCAAGTACGCGCTGCAGTCCTACATTTCGCGGAAGCTCTTCCAGGGCTTCGATCACGAGACGTTCTACATGGACGGCAGCCTCTCGTCGCTGCTCAACCCGGACCAGCACCGCCGCGACTGCTTCGCCCGGTACCGCGACTTCAAGGCCATGGACCCCGCCGAGCTCCTTGGGATCATGCCCACGTGTCAGTTCGGGAAGTTCTGCTCCACCAAGTACCTGGCCGTCGTCCATCCCAAGATGGAAGAGTCGTTGTTCGGGGACTTGGAGCAGAGACGACATGTCGTAGAAGGGGGACACCCGAGGAGCGAGTTTTACGGGGAGTTTCTGGGGCTGGCGAAGGCGGTGTGGCTGCTGCACTTGCTGGCGTTTTCGCTTGATCCGCCGCCGAGCCAGTTCGAGGCGAGTCGAGGGGCGGAATTTCATCCGGGTTATATGGAGAGTGTTGTGACGTTTGCGGGCGAGCGGGTTCCGGCGGGTCAGGTTGTCGGATTTCCGGTGTGTCCCGGGTTTAAGCTTGGGAATGGATTAGTTATTAAGGCTAGGGTTTATCTGGTAAATAGGAATTAGAGGGGTTAATGTGGTGGGTTTAAGGTTTAGGTTGCTAGTGAATAGTGTGGCTAATGTTACTAGACTTGTAGTTCTCTCTGGTGTTGAGATGTGTCACTATCTGCTATGTAGCATGTGTAACTGTTATTGCACTGTTTTATTTAAGGGAATTTTAACGAAAAACTTCTAGTACTGTTCACTTTAACGAAAAACTACATTTTTACACTAAAAAGTCAATCATGTTACTATTCACTTTACCATTTATTTTGTCTTTATCATTAAAACTCAAGGTTTTCAAGCCATTTTCATTAGTTTTCATTTTATTTAAACATAAATCGCTCTTTTATCAAATTTGAAAATCGTTTAATCATTATTGTTTGCCAACAATATTGTATTCGTCTATTATCGCGTCATACTTAGATAACTAAATAACATTTGATTTTGGTGAATTTTTATAAGGGCGATCTCTTAATGATGGCTTAAAAATGATCTGTTAAGATCATGAGAGATATTGTGAAGTTGATCCAAAAGATTGATACTAAATTTTGAACATTTTAAGATGCATTTTAATTCTGGAGAATGAGTACAATACTTGCATATATTTAACATAATCACCATCAAGTGGTCATATATAATTTATGTAAAATATTTATTTAATGCAATCTTCAATTCCGTTCCTTTTATTTCTTTTAACTTTTCGGATGTCATATTAGATTCGAGTGTTTCAAAGTTGAAAAAAAAAAAAAAAGATTTGGGTGGAATCGGAAATTTCTGATTCAACTTACACTCCTGACTCAGTTTGTGGATACAATTTTTTGTCCAAAGAGAATTGCTTATACACAATTCATATCATTCACTTCCACTAAAATGTTATTTAAAAGAAGGTCTTTAGGATTACTCAAATCATATAAAACGTTTTAGGCAGTGCAATCAACATCATCCCTACTTAGCTGATGCCACAAGAAAAATAATTATTTGGTATATTAAATTTCAAATGGCAATGCGGAAATAATAATAATATTTTAGTGACATTTTCGGGTTCAAGTCGTGGATACCTCTTTGCAAAACAAGGGTAAGACTACGTACAATAAATATTCCTCATCCGACACTCGCAAAGTAGGGAGCCTTATTCGCTTGAGATCACCTTTTATATAATTGTCCAGAATAGCCGAAGGAAGAAGGGTACAATGATATGACTCTCCCTTTCGAACTCTCCAATCATACAAAAATATAAGGATTTTATGCCTACAAGAAATTTGGGGGGAAAAATGAATCTTTAACAATCGAAGAGGGCCATTCCAAAGCAAAAGCTGTGTCTTCGAGCTTTGTGGTGACTGAAATCAGACGAGCATATTCATACCCGGAAAACGTTCTTCGCCTGCCATGGAGATCATACAGGAGCAAAAGGGCATCATTACAATGGACAAGTTAGCAGATTCGAACATGAAACACCTATGCAAATGAAGAGACCCTATCAATTCAATCTTACTTGCTCTAGCATTAGAAACATAACCACATTCCAAGATCCTAGTCGACCGAAGTTTGGGAGGAACCCCTTATAGAAGGCCAAAAATCCCTGCAGTATGTCATGAGTTACAAAACATTTGAGGAAGCTGGTGACAAAAATCCATCTGGAAATTTGGCCTTGTTGGTATCAAAAACTTTGAAGGGTTATGAGTCCAATGACTTACAGAATCAGAGTGCACTTATGGATTAAAACTGAAAAAGTGTACCTCGTACTTCAAAGTTTTGACAAAGCAATCAAAGGTGTTTTTGTAAGTTGAATCTCCCATCATTCGAGATTTCACCTGGAACATAACAAGGAAGGCGTCCAAGCCAACATTGCCTTACTAGCTCATCCACTAAAAAACTATATAAAATTGTTTCGTACAATAAGAAAATGTCATCACAATCTTTCACTAGCAAACCGTGGTTACAGCCTATGTAATGCAGGTCATGCTTCCATTGCAAAGCCAACATTCAGTGATGACTTAAAACTCAAGAGCACATATAGCATGCGCTTATCAATTCTGTTTTTCTGTTAGGTTGGAATATAGCATGCACATTTATCATATGATTTTCAATATTCATCAGTTTTATAACTATTCTTTACAAGACACTACATGAGAGAGAGAGAGAGAGAGAGAGAGATAGAGATATATCATTTGATTACTTTTCTTTAAATTTTGTTTTATTTTTACAGTTCTGTTGTAGTTTCCATTTGTTGCAACCGTTTTTTACATCTCTGCCGGTAGACCATTCAATCCTAAAAACCCACAAAACTTAATGTCACAACTAATTAGTTGCAGAGTGCATACCACGTCAACAGGAGAGCCAATAGAAACTGCCAAGAAGCCGGCACCCAGACCAGCTAGGAGATGAGTTAAAATATTGTCTGTGGACCCTGGAATTTTCAAAATTGTCTGCATAAGTATGAAGAATCAGGAATCATTGGGATTATTATCCTAGATATGGCAGGTTAGATTAACTTGAAATTCATAAATATAACTGCATTTATGAGAAGGAATGTTATGAGATTACCTCCTTCACTTGATCATAACTGGCTAGTTCAGCAGCATTTATAATAGCATTCCGTGCTACATTTGGCCCCAGTCCAGTCCAGAGGGCCCCTAATCCTTCCTAAATGTTAGACAAATATTAAACAAAAAGAGAAAAACAAATGAGCTGATATGTATTTAAGAAAACAGGATGAAGAAAAACAATGTTCTACGTTAAGAAAATAACCTGTCTCACTATAGTGGAATAAGCATCTAAGGATCCAGTATATCGCTTAGGAACTCCAGCTGGTAAAATTCCTTCAGCTTGAAGTCGAACCTTCACAAGGTCAGTTGGATTAGCCACTATGATTGCCAGAGCACCTGTTAACATAGAAGTAAGCGAAAGAGTATGCAGTTAAATTAACTTTTTTCAGATCAAAAGGCAGGGGAAGATAACGGCAATAGTTCCGGCAACTTCAGATATGTTAATGAACAGCACAAGTTACATGAAATCTAGTCTTGAAATATAGTTTCCAAGTACACCAACCAGTCAATAGAGCTGCAAGTATTTTGTGGAATAGAGGAAAATCTCCAATAAAAGCACTGCCAACAAGGAAAATTTTGACCTGTTTCAACATTCAGTTTATGGATATGCAGAATGTGTCACAAATAAAGCATCAAACAAGTAATTCGTAATTGCATTTATGAAAGAAAACATATTGGAACTCACAGGATCATATAATCCAATTCTCAAACCTCCGTAAATACATTGGCGCTGTAATCCTGGAATTATGCCATTCCAAAGTGCTGCTAAGCCTTCTTCCCTAGCGATTGTAGCCATAGTACCCAATAGGCCCCTATACTTTGGTGTGCCAGCTCCATCCCCCGGGACTGCTTTCTTTTGTAGCTGAAGCCTGACTTTAGCGGTGTCTAAAGGAATGGTACAAAACTGCACAATATTCATGCAGACACCGTTATACACCAAGCTTTGATTTTTATGCACACACATGAAGTTGAGACCTTGTAGTTATAAGGCCATCAAATCGTACTTAAAAGTGCTTAAATTGTTCAACAAAGTCTTAACCACCAAGATAAAACTAATTAAACCGATTCGATTCTAGCATAACATTCACCATTCAACCTAACTTGTTTCATTTTTCGATCCTAGTGTATCGGTTTGTTCACATTAAGCCACATTATGCAATTCTCCGAACCATCATACCAGGACTAAATGTCAAGTACAAAAGAACAGCAGCTACCCTCAAATTTTAACTTCATATTTCCACATACATTCCCACAAAATTGGACCAAATTTCACATTGATCTCAATCAAAACTCCCAAAACCCAAGTAAGAAATCACACTAATTGCGCTAAAACACAGAAATTAAAGCTAAATGATAATCAAAACCGCCGACCCAGTAAACCAAATTTCAAAACTAAGAAGTAAACAACTAACATTTCAGCAGAAATTTACAAAGGCAGTAACATAAAAAGCAGAAGGATCATCGATTACCTCAGCGAAGCAGGCAGCGAAAGCACCGCAGAGGAAAGTTTGCAAGAAGGAGATCTCAGACCTGGGGCTGAGATCTGCCATTGGAAGGCGCAAAACGAAAGCTTCAAAAGCAAGGATTTTGGGGAATTAGGGGATTAAGGTTATAAAAACAAGGTGGTTAATGAGTAATTAGAAGGAAAGGAACTTGGAAGAAGCAAGAAGGAAACTTTTTGCAATTGCAAATTTGCAACCGAGTTTTTCTTTTTTGTCACTCATTTGCTATTTTCTGGAAAGGAATTGTGTCTGGATCATTTCCTTCTAAATTCTAATCCACTAAATATGGGAATTTGGGTTTTAGAAATTTGATTCAACGGTTAAAGTTATTATAACTTTTAAAATATGTTTTTATTAATAACCGTTAGATCAAATTTCAACAGTTCAGATCTCCGAACTTGATGAATGAGGAAGATATACGGAGAGGATCATTTTTCCTATTTTCTTCATCGTAAGACTGGACTGGACTGGACTGGACTAGCTAAGTGAGACTGGACTGGACTGGACTAGCTGTTAGTCTAATACCGTGTTTGTTCCATGCTGGGACTAACATTAATAAGACTAAAGGGGACTAGCATGGACAAAACCCGTCACTAAGAGGTCTTAGCGAGACCCCCCAATAACCATGGGACTAGCTAAGACTATCCTCTCTCGTCCTCGTCATGCTCAACAACCATTCCCGATAGACTCCTCGTCATCTCCGGTCACCTAGATCATAATAAAATATTAATAATTTATATATTAAATAATATAATATTAGAATTTGTTATTATCCAGCTTCTTAGTCCAACACTGCATCAAACGCTTCACTAAGTTAGTCCAGCTTAGTCTAGTCTAAGCCAGTCCAGCTTAGTCCTTGAAGCTAGTCCAGTCCGAGATAATCCGGCGCAACAAACGCCCCCGAAAGGTTTTCTTTTTTCTATTCTTTGGGATGATTTCTGAATTTTAAAATGGGCCTGATGGTGTAGTCTTTTTTCTTTATGGGCCACCCGGTCATGGGCCTTCAGTTTTCTTCTCGTCAGAAATCAACCCAAACAACTGAAGGTGCATGAATAATTATATTGTACCCTCACAGCGGGCAATCCTTCCCCTTCAAAGTCCTGCGCGGGAACACGAATCCATCAAGTCCCGCCAATCGAACCTCAAATTCCCAAACACGCCTTCCCATTTCCCCCCACTATATAAACCCTAACCCCCACTCCCTCACTCAAACCCTCAAAATCTCCCCGCCCAAAAAAACCTAGATTGCCCAAATCAAACAACCGGAGCGCTTCTTCCGACGACCCGGAAACGATGTTGGAGCTCCGACTGGTTCAGGGGTCGCTGCTGAAGAAGGTGCTGGAGTCCATCAAGGACCTGGTGAACGACGCCAACTTCGACTGCTCCTCCTCCGGCTTCTCCCTCCAGGCCATGGACTCCAGCCACGTGGCGCTCGTCGCCCTCCTCCTCAGATCCGAGGGCTTCGAGCACTACCGCTGCGACCGCAACATGTCCATGGGCATGAACCTCGGCAACATGTCCAAGATGCTCAGGTGCGCCGGAAATGATGACATCATCACCATCAAGGCTGACGACGGCAGTGACACGGTCACCTTCATGTTCGAAAGCCCCAGTATGTTCCTTCTTCCTCTTCCCCCATTTTTGTATTTGGGTTTTTTTCCCCAATTGATTAATTTGGGATTTTTTTTTGCTATCAACTTTAGTTATTGGCTGTTAATTTTCTTTCTTTATTCTTTTTGTAAATTACTTCTATTGTATGCAAGAAATTGTAAGAAAGCAAACAGAAACAATTGTTTTTTTTTTTTAATTTCTTTTCATGAACCTTGAAATAGATACTGGATTTAATTGTCAGTTTCACTCTTATTTGGTTAACCTGCTAATGTTTGGATTGCATTTAAGTAAATTCTGTTAATTCCGTGTTTGCCAATGTTGATTCATTCGTACCTCATCGATGTTCAACGATAGAGGCTGTTATTCTTTACTTGTATGGAAATATATATACACTCATATTTGGAGAAATTGAATTGTAAGTGATGAAAATTTTACTGAAAGCTTAATAAATCATTAGGAGACATTGTATCCGGTAGTTGTAATTGTTAATTGGAAGTTTTGCAAACAAGATTTTGGTTTTGTGATAGTTTATTACCATGCTCCAATTTTAGATTTCTGTTTCATGTATTTGTTCATCGTTTTGATTTTGGGTGATGGATCACACAGCACAAGATAAAATTTCTGATTTTGAGATGAAGCTGATGGATATTGATAGCGAGCACCTAGGAATTCCGGAGGCAGAATACCAGTCAATTGTGACGATGCCCTCAGCTGAGTTTGCTAGGATATGTAAGGACCTCAGCGGCATTGGTGATACAGGTACTATTTTTTCTGATCTCTCGAGAGGATTCATGGTTATCTAAATTTGGTGTGTTTGTAATGGTTCGATATTGCTTGCAGTTGTGATATCTGTGACCAAGGAAGGTGTGAAGTTCTCCACAAGAGGGGATATAGGCACTGCTAACATTGTCTGTCGGCAGAACACTACTGTTGACAAGGTATATCGTCCTTTCAAACAGATTAATTGGCTAGCTGCATGACTTTCGGTATTTTAGTGCAAACTTTGTGTATTTTTGCCTCTGATTTTTGGGAATTGCAGCCTGAAGAAGCAACGGTCATAAACATGAGCGAGCCAGTGTCATTGACATTCGCTCTGAGGTACATGAACTCGTTCACAAAGGCAACCACATTGTCGAATACAGTCACAATCAGCTTGTCTTCTGAACTTCCAGTCGTGGTTGAGTACAAGATTGCAGAGATGGGCTACATTAGGTTCTACTTGGCTCCCAAGATAGAAGAAGACGATGAAGGTGAAACCAAGCCCGAAGTTTGAGTGTTCATGCCACGTCATCACCAGCATACTCTTTTGATGACTCGAACTACTCTTTAAAAATCCATGTGGAGGGATTTCGCAATACTTCTCTGTTTGAGGTTTTTCTTGCTTTCTCTGTGACAATTAGTTAGGAAATCTGTAGTCTAGGAGTTTTCGAATCAATTTCGTTAGGTAAAACAATGTTGTTTCTCCTTGGTTTTTTAATTGATTTGTGGGTTGCATAATTAAGTTTAGTCTGCTAATTTACCTGGATTGTCAAGGCACTGGTGAGTTTTGTTACCAAGAAGTTGGTCAAATTTTCAAAATATGTGAGCAGAATTTAACACCAGGTACCAGACGATTGACATGTCATCTCTTGCAATATTGCAACTACGGATTTGGATCCGTTCTGGACCTTAGTGTCCAAAGCTTAGGGATCAAATTATCTGGGTCGTTGATTGGTGTGTAAAAGAAATTAAAGTCATTGGTTGTGTGATGGGCCAGGAAAATGAGTTAATGGAGACCGGTGGATTGAATTTGTGCGGCTCAAATGAATTGATCCTTAGGCTCCGTGTATTAAGGTTTGGAGCGGATCCAAATCCTGCAACTACATCCTCCTCCATCAAAAGAGCTGCAGGGAGAAGAATTGTGACAGCTACAGGAGCCATGGACATGAGCAGGTTCATAGAATTGCAGATTAATGCAAATTGCAGAGTAATCAACGGTTGTTAATTGTCCACACAAGTGAAAACTAATACTTGCAAGATTTGTTTCCTCGTATTTCATGTTAAAAATGTGAAAGTCAAATTAATTTTTGGTAACAGCAAGTGGTCTTTTATTACAGTGTTAAAAAAAATTGGAACTTTTGCAAGACGGTGTGAGTTTGAATTCTAACAATGATTTAACATCTAATCCAATAAAATCTATTGTTTGACAAAAAAAAAAAAAAATTAATTTGTGGTAACAGGCAACTGCAAATTAATTAATTTTGTGCATTTTCTTGTTTTATTTCAACTGACGGTACGAGGAAGTAATGTCTGTCAACTAATTTTGTCAGACTTAATTTTGATTTATTTCACCTTAGTCACATGCGATCAAGGGCTCATTTGACACTTAATAGAAAAGTTAAAATGCACTTCCAAACAATATTTGCTTTTTTTCCAAAAGCATTCACGTATAAGACTACTTCGACGCATGCATGCGACCATTATCAAAGTGCTAATCTCGCTTAATCTTTTTCCTTTTAAAAATACGGGGTGGAGCACACAGTTCTAAATTGGAAATGAATTGACCAGGAAAGTACCAGCTATTTATCTTCCAAAATCCTGGGGCAAGCTAGAACTTCAGAAAATTTACTCAAAAAATATTTTTTCTTTCTGCAATGTGTATCTGAAAATTTAATTAGGCGAACCGCCCATGTCTAGAACACCTTAGCAAACTTAATTACACAATCCAGACTGCTCTCCACTCTAGTCATAGAGAAAACAAAAGAAGAAAACACTCTGATAACAAAATAATGAAGCAGAAGAACGATCGGTGACCGGTGGACCATGTTGCTGAATATTTGTGACGTTGAAAGTATAAGCCCTGGACTTTAGATGAAGAATACAAGGAGAAGAGAATTGTGAGGAGGAAACCTGAGAAAAAATGATCAGGGTGATTGCCTCCACTCTTCACCAGCATAAAATGCATTGTCCCCAAGTTCTTCCTCAATTCGAAGCAACTGCAATAAAACTTGGCCCCATCAGTTTCAAATCATGTGTTCGTTTGTACCCAGACATATGGTTGCATAGTAGAAATTAAGAAAATAAAAGGATGGAAGACCATAGAAAGAAAACTGCTTTAGTTATTACGAAGGATTTTATATTTTGTTATTTTACGGAATAAAAAGAGGAGAAAAAGGAAGGAATTTTCCAGGAAGTTTTGTCTCTTGAGTTGTATATAATGCAGACAAATATTTCTGTTGCATCGACGCTTGTCCTTGGATGATTCCAATTGCAATTACTTGTTTCTGTAGCATAAGCTATCGAAAAGGGAACTCCGCATAGGGATATAGAATATCAAGTATGGAACTGTATAAAAGTTTACCTGGTTATACTTGGCCAGCCGTTCGCCTCTGCAAGGAGCACCAGCTTTGATCTGACCAGTTGAGAGACCAACAGCTAAGTCGGCTATGAAGGAATCTTCAGTTTCACCACATCTATGAGACATGACCACTCCCCAGTGGGCATCCTTTGCCAGCTTCATCACTTCAATGGTCTCGGTCACTGTTCCAATCTGGTTTATCTGATTTTGAATTGTAAAGTTATCAGTTGCCTCTACCTTATCTCTCATCCCAAAAAAAGCCATAACAGTAAATATCAGTATTAAAAATATCTCAAAACCGTTAAATACCTTTACGAGTAGAGCATTGCAGGTGGACTCCTGTATAGCTCTCTTAATACGCTTTGGATTTGATGTTATCAAGTCATCTCCAACTACCTGAAAAACCATGTAGTCTTCACGTTAAGACACTAACTGTATCTCAGGTCTAAAGGAGAAAATACTAGAGGCATCCAATAAAAAACTAACTTTTATATAGGCAGGATTCTAAATTGCTCAGCGACAGTGATAGGTAAGCCAACCGAATTATTCTTATAAGTTACCGACAGACGAGGTCGGATATTTATGATAATATCTAATAAAATTTGCAGTGTACTACGGCCTTAAACATTCACAAGGATGTTAAACAAAAACAGTTACAGGCCTGTATCTATCTATTTACTTCCTACATAGTTTTCCGTATGGAGGAACAAAACAAAAACTATCAATCCCTTCTTTGGTCAAAGCTAATTCGGCAAAGAATGAGAGCACCAAGATACTAAATAAATATATCTCACGAACAAAAGAAAAGTAACCAAACCTGACAAATTCCAAGACTAGAAAAGCGTTTAGTGTGTTCCCAGTCCTCTTTATCAAACGGATCTTCAACTGACACAATTGGGTACTCTGACACCCCAAACACAGGGAAGGAAGGCAGAAAAGGTAAGTCGCAGTGCAAAATTGCAAATCAAATACACAACCATTGAGAAACAGAAAAGGAGAGATTAACTTACCACTACAAAGTTCTTTATACATCCCAATCATATCATCAGCTGACATGAAATTTTGTCCCTTATCCGCTGATTTGTAATCCAGGTCGTACTTTGTACCTGTATTCATGGGGAAAACAGAAAGGAAAATATTGTCATTAAATTATACATGAATTCATGTTCTTTTTGAAAAAGAATATGAATTCTAATCATTACTACAAGATAATTTAGCCTTGGATTTCCATCAAGAAAACATAAAATGCAATTATTTTCCCAAATTGCTGTTACAGAAAAAGACCAATTCTCAAGAAAGATCCATCACCTATGCAAAAGTCAGTAGCAGCAACATCAATTGCTAGTTTGATTTGGTCATTATAATCTGTTCTACTTATCGCCTCTTTTACAAGATCCAAGACTTCTTTAACACTGCCAAGAGATATAGAAATAATTTTAAAAATGGCATATCTTCTAATTAGTTCAGAAGTTTCTCATAAGGCACAAAGTAACAGCCATTGTAAACAGCTTAAAAAAAAAACCTAAAACAATGTGTTTTAACGCATTTTAGGAACATCTAAGATGATTTTCCTCTTCCAAAGACTTTTTTCTCATTTTGGGAAGCCGTCATGGGGACTCATGAGGCAAAGAAATTAAAGAACACTACAGGTCACGCAAAAAAGACTTGCCTTGAGATGTTGGGAGCAAAACCACCATCTTCACCAACATTACATCCATGTGCACCATATTTTTCTGTAATAATAGCCTGCTCTTTTTGTAAACAATAATAGTCGTCAACAAAAACAATAATAGTTATCAATAAAACTGAGAGATGCTACTATGAAAACAAAGTGGGACATAATGGCATCGCCTTGTTCACATGTACAGAGAAAGGTCCTTTTCCAATTTCTTATGCACATGGGATGCTGAGCTATTGACTTGATTATTTAAGCCAAATAAATTCCATGCATACTCCTAGATTTGCCACTTGCGAGCAGCTGTGAAGAGCCATGAAATTTATTTCAAGGATTACCATAATGGCAATGATAAAACTGAAATCAGTACATACTCTGATATTTAACATTCGGAATGGCACAAGTCACTTAAAATTTGGATGAAGTTTTCATTTTCAGAGCTAATTTTCATTGTCACTAATCTAGCAGAATATTTGTTGAAAATCTGGCACTAAATAAAGCTTTTATAAACTTTTAGGTCAAATCAATACTTACTAAAATAAGAAAAGTTGCGTTCAGGTCCATTGCAGTTTAAAACACAACAATGTGCTATATACTTTGCCACACAAAATAAGGTGATTGCTTGTAGGAAATGAGTAACAACAGGTCTCGTAAAATGGAAAAAGATTTTTTTCTCATCATTAATAGCAATAAACGGAATGTAATCTCCAAAGTCAACAGTTGAGATGAAAATTACCTTCAGGTGATGATAGGTTTCAGATCCCATTTGCAATGCCTCCTCAAACTTGCTAGCTCCAATTGGGAGAATCATAATTTCCTAAAAATTTCAAGTCAAGTTTAATTATAAGGACATGCACACAAAAATTTGAAGCGTTCATGCTAAAAAAAATCTATATTGAGATCTACGTAAGCAGCTTCGGCAGGCATATAAAAAATTGTTATAGGAGGAACCAAGGAGAGCATTAAGCAGTTGTTACTGACACAATCAATTCATAGAGAAGTATTTCACCAGTGAATTCGATTGTAGTTTCCCAATAGCGAATTTCAAATATTTAAAATGTTAAGCTCATTTTTAGTAAAAATGCCATACTTCCATGATGTCAACACAAGTATCCACATCAACATAATGATCCAAATATTGAAATCCCTCTCCCCACATACATTACAACCAAAATAAAAGAATTGGTAAATACATATCTATAGATTCAAGCTTACCAGAGCATACCTGAATGGCCAGATTATTCCCAGCACGCTTTCCTCCACTAATAACAGTAAATGCAGGGACAGGCAAGGTCAGGTGGCCGTTTCCAGAAAGGTCAGCAATATGTTTGTACAGTGGAACCTGATGTTCATCTTTACTCAGACACTTTTGATAAAAAAAGTATACAAATTTTAGCAATACAACAACAACAACAACAACAAAGCCTTTTCCCACTAAGTGGGGTCGGCTATATGAATCCTAGAACGCCATTGCGCTCGGTTTTGTGTCATGTCCTCCGTTAGATCCAAGTACCCTAAGTCTTTTCTTAGAGTCTCTTCCAAAGTTTTCCTAGGTCTTCCTCTACCCCTTCGGCCCTGAACCTCTGTCCCGTAGTCACATCTTCGAACCGGAGCGTCAGTAGGCCTTCTTTGCACATGTCCAAATCGCCGGAACCGAGTTTCTCTCATCTTTCCTTTAATTTCGGCTACTCCTACTTTACCTCAGATATCCTCATTCCCAATCTTATCCTTTCTCGTGTGCCCACACATCCCACGAAGCATCCTCATCTCTGCCACACCCATTTTGTGTACGTGTTGATGCTTTACCGCCCAACATTCTGTGCCATACAACATCGCTGGCCTTATTGCCGTCCTATAAAATTTTCCCTTGCGCTTCAGTGGCCTACGACGGTCACACAACACGCCGGATGCACTCTTACACTTCATCCATCCAGATTGTATTCTATGGTTGAGATCTCCATCTAATTCTCCGTTCTCTTGCACGATAGATCCTAGGTAGCGAAAACGTCGCTTTTTGTGATCTTCGCTAGATTGCTCCGGTCATTAGTGTGGATAAGTATATAAATGGATAGAGATAGGAAAGCAAACACAAGATGTACGTGGTTCACCCAGATTGGCTACGTCCACGGAATAGAGGAGTTCTCATTAATTGTGAAGGGTTTACACAAGTACATAGGTTCAAGCTCTCCTTTAGTGAGTACAGGTGAATGATTTAATACAAATGACATTAGGAAATATTGTGGGAGAATGATCTCGTAATCACGAAACTTCTAAGTATCGGAGTGTGGTATCGTCTTGACTTGCCTTATCTGTCTCATAGGTAGATGTGGCATCTTCTCTGGAAGTACGCTTCCTCCATCCAGGGGTGGTATCTTTAACTGGTGGAGATGCACAAGGTAATGTATCAATTTCACTTGAAGCTTACTTGTAGTTTCAGGCTTGGTCAAGCGCGATACAAACCATGTAGTAGGCGTCCCCCAAGTCGCCGAGCTAGGGGATCTGCTGAAAAGGTGACAGACAAGGTAAGCAATCAGAGCTCCGGCTGATTGTTCACATTCTCCCTATCTTGCAGGCAGCATGAAGGATAAAGAGAAGAAAAATGAGAAGAGATGATATGGGATACTTTTGCTTTTGAAGAAGTAACTTTCCACAGGCTTATTCTTGAACTGAGCTGGAGGGTTTTCTGGTTTCCTCCAGAGTATAAGGCCGACTGAAGAATTTGAGGGTCAAAACAAGTCCATCAAATCTAGAGTACGTTCGACCCTGCTGATATGGGATACTTTTGCTTTGACAGAGTAATGGATGTATCGGCACGTGTGCTGTTACGCTTGTCTCCACATGCTTCCTTGTATCCTTCTCACTTGCCCTATCTGTTCCTCAGACATGCGGTATCTTCCCTGGAAGCATAAGATGTTGAAGATGAGTACTCGAGAGCAATGCCAGGTAAGTAATCAGGTAAGGGATTCCAGGCAGTCAGTTCCTGGCTAGAAGCTTGATTCCAAGTGCTGACTGATTGCTCTCTTTCTCCTTGTCTTGCAGGTAAGAACAAGGCCAAAGGAAAAGACAGGGAAAAAGCATGATATGGGATACTCTTGCTTTTAACCCTGATGATATGAGATATTCTTGCTCTAGTATAGCTTGTTTGCAGAGGTATTATCGGGGGGAAAGAAAGCTGAATATTTCGAAAGGCTTCGTTGGGAGTGCCCTCTCAGATATGAGGAAGGGTTGAGCATTTTTGCAGGTCTGTCTGTCTGTTGGGGATGGAGGTCGACATATATAGGAGTCTCCTTAACAACAAGTAGTAATGCTATTCCTTTACCCTGCTTGGTCATAGCACGGTAGTGGGAGCTGCCAGCTTCACATGTTTTAACTCTGTCAAAGCACTTTGAAAAAGTGGTCTGTGGTATCTGGAAAGCTGATGTTGCGTGTGAAGATTACAGACAGCTTTATCCAAGGAGATCCGGCTCTTGCAGTTGGGAAAGTGTTGCCTCTTCAGTTTTCGAACAAGCAATCCTATCGGGGATCTGACTCTCGAGATTCGGAGAACGATGCCTCTTCGATTTTTGAGAAAGCAATCATGCTGGGGGTCTGGCTCTCGAGATTCGGAGAGCAGTGTCTCTTCGATTTTTGAGAAAGTAATCATGTTGGGAGTCTGGCTCTCGAGATTCGGAGGGCGGTGCCTCTTCGATTTTGGAGCAAGCAATCTTGTTGGGAGTGTTTTCTCGAATGTGAGTAAAGGTTGGGCATGTTTGCTAGTCTACCTTGCCACGAAGCACAGAGGTTGACATACAGAGACTTTCCAATTATCCAGCAATGGTACTGTTCCTTTACCCTCTCTTCGATTTTTGAGAAAGTAGTCATGTTGGGAGTCTGGCTCTCGAGATTCGGAGGACGGTGCCTCTTCGATTTTGGAGCAAGCAATCTTGTTGGGAGTGTTTTCTCGAATGTGAGTAAAGGTTGGCCATGTTTGCTAGTCTACCTTGCCACGAAGCACAGAGGTTGACACACAGGGACTTTCCAATTATCCAGCAGTGGTACTGTTCCTTTACCCTTGTGGGTAATAATATGGTAGCTAGACCTTCAAAATTTATGTGTCTAAACTTTGTTAGTGTTGTTTCTTTGCTATTCTTTTACCCTTCTTGGTTAGAGCGATGTAGTGGGAGCTGCAAGCTTCACGTGCTCAACTTTGGCAGAGAACTTTGGCAAAGTTATCTGTGGTACCCATGAGCTACTGTTGCGTGTGGGAAGTGGGTGATTGAACAGTAAGACTCATGTGCTTTCTACTTCACCAGAAGTCTTCGACAGAATGCCCATAATTTCCGCAAAGCTGAGTGTGCGTGTGACAGGTGCTGACAAGGCTGGAAAAGTAGGTGCCTCTTCGATTTCTGAGATCGGCCCTCGTGGTCTCTGAGCAGCCCAGCTTTTGAGAAAGCAAGCGCCTCTTCGATTTCTGAGATCGACCTTCGTGGTCTTTGAGCAGCCCAGCTTTTGAGAAAGCAGACGCCTCTTCGATTTTTGAGATCGACCCTCGTGGTCTCTGAGCAGCCAAGCTTTTGAGAAAGCAAACGCCTCTTCGATTTCTAAAGCTCCGTCGAGTGCAGATTTTTATAGGGGCTGGCATTAAGTTCCAAAGCACACTTGAATCTCCACCAGTAGAAGCTCAATTCTTGCACTTCTAAGATCTTGATTTGTCCGACCCCTTCTCTCTTCAACACCTTTGAAAATGTCTGGCCCATCCGACCGTCGTTTTGACTTGAACCTTGTTGAAGAGGCAGCCCCGCCTTCTCCAGACAACATATGGCGCCCATCCTTCGTCTCCCCTACTGGTCCTCTTACCGTGGGGGATTCCGTGATGAAGAATGATATGACCGCTGCGGTGGTGGCCAGGAACCTTCTCACTCCCAAAGATAACAGACTACTTTCCAAATGGTCTGATGAGTTAGCTTTTAAGGATTCTCTGGCTCTCAGTGTTCAATGTGCAGGTTCTGTGTCTAATATGGCCCAACGCCTATTTGCTCGAACCCGGCAAGTTGAATCATTGGCGGCTGAAGTGATGAGTCTCAAACAGGAGATTAGAGGGCTCAAGCATGAGAATAAACAGTTGCACCGGCTCGCACATGACTATGCTACAAACATGAAGATGAAGCTTGACCAGATGAAGGAATCTGATGGTCAGGTTTTACTTGATCATCAGAGATTTGTGGGTTTGTTCCAAAGGCATTTATTGCCTTCGTCTTCTGGGGCTGTACCACGTAATGAAGCTCCAAATGATCAACCTCTGATGCCTCCTCCTTCTAGGGTTCTGTCCAGTACTGAGGCTTCGAATGATCCCCCTCCGTTGCCTTCTCTTTCTGGGGCTCTACCGACAACTGAGACTTCTCCTAAGCAACCTTTGTGAAGGCTCCCTCTTGTTTGTTTATTTTGACTCATGTATATGTACATATTTGTAGCTGATCGGGGATATCAATAAATAAGCTTTCATTCATTTCAACGTATTGTGTTAAATACACCAAAGCCTTCTTCGCTAAGTTCTTTGAATTTTCTTTTGTTGAAGCTTTGTGAGTGGAGCATGTAGGTTGAGGTAGTGTTCCCTTAATTTCCTGAGTGAGGAAAACTTCTCGGTTGGAGACTTGAAAAATCCAAGTCACTGAGTGGGATCGGCTATATGAATCTTAGAACGCCATTGTGCTCGGTCCTGTGTCATGTCCTTCGTTAGATCCAAGTACTCTAAGTCTTTTCTTAGAGTCTCTTCCAAAGTTTTCCTAGGTCTTCCTCTACCCCTTCGGCCCTGAACCTCTGTCCCATAGTCGCATCTTCTAATCGGAGCGTCAGTAGGCATTCTTTGCACATGTCCATACCACCGTAACCGATTTTCTCTCATATTTCCTTCAATTTCGGCTACTCCTACTTTACCCCGGATATCCTCATTCCTAATCTTATCATTTCTCGTGTGCCCACACATCCAACGAAGCATCCTCATCTCCGCTACACCCATTTTGTGTACGTGTTGATGCTTCACCGCCCAACATTCTGTGCCATACAGCATCGCCGGCCTTATTGCCGTCCTATAAAATTTTCCCTTGAGCTTCAGTGGCATATGGCGGTCACACAACACGCCGGATGCACTCTTCCACTTCATCCATCCAGCTTGTATTCTATGGTTGAGATCTCCATCTAATTCTCCGTTCTTTTGCAAGATAGATCCTAGGTAACGAAAACGGTCGCTCTTTGGTATTTCTTGATCTCCGATCCTCACCCCTAACTCGTTTTGGCCTCCATTTGCACTGAACTTGCACTCCATATATTCTGTCTTTGATCGGCTTAGGCGAAGACCTTTAGATTCCAACACTTCTCTCCAAAGGTTAAGCTTTGCATTTACCCCTTCCTGATTTTCATCTATCAACACTATATCGTCTGCGAAAAGCATACACCAAGGAATATCATCTTGAATATGTCCTGTTAACTCATCCATTACCAACGCAAAAAGGTAAGGACTTAAGGATGAGCCTTGATGTAATCCTACAGTTATGGGAAAGCTTTCAGTTTGTCCTTCATGAGTTCTTACGACAGTATTTGCTCCTTCATACGTATCCTTTATAGCTTGGATATATGCTACTCGTACTCATTTCTTCTCTAAAATCCTCCAAAGAATGTCTCTTGGGACCCTATCATACGCTTTTTCCAAATCTATAAAGACCATGTGTAAATCCTTTTTCCCATCTCTATATCTTTCCATCAATCTTCGTAAGAGATAGATTGCCTCCATGGTTGAGCGCCCTGGCATGAACCCGAATTGGTTGTCCGAAACCCGTGTCTCTTGCCTCAATCTATGCTCAATGACTCTCTCCCAGAGCTTCATTGTATGACTCATTAGCTTAATACCCCTATAGTTTATGCAATTTTGTACGTCGCCCTTATTCTTGTAGATAGGCACCAAAGTGCTCGTTCGCCACTCATTTGGCATCTTCTTCGTTTTCAAAATCCTATTGAAAAGGTCAGTGAGCCATGTTATACCTGTCTCTCCCAAAACTTTCCACACTTCGATTGGTATATCGTCTGGGCCTATTGCTTTTCTATGCTTCATCTTCTTCAAAGCTACAACCACTTCTTCCTTCCGGATTCGACGAAAATTTTAGCAATACAAATAGAAAAATACTCATGCCTCCTTTTGCGCAGCTCCAGCTTTGCAAGCAGCAATTGACACAGCCAATATGGCATTTACTCCAAGTTCGCTCTGAAAGATGATTCGATAATAATCATAAATCCAAAATCATAAATAAAAAGTAATATTACAAGTGCTTAATAGAGTTATCCTTCACAGTTGCAATTATGCAGCGACAGAAATTATGACCGATGTCTATTATTTATATTTTTTATAGCTAGACAAGGAGGGTCATAGCATACTACCAGACAGCATACTAGATAACATAAATTTAATTTCCTGAAAGCACCGATGTATATTAGCAACAATTCTCAAACAGCTCAATTACATCAAGTTCCACTGAAAAACAAAAAACGTTACCTTCTTTTCTGTTTTATCGAGGTCCATCATTGCCTTATCAATCTGAGACTGAAGTGTAGGATCCATACCCACCAATGCTTCAGATATTTTCTCATTGACATTCTTAACAGCTTTACTCACACTATTTCCAAGATATAATCCCTTGTTCCCATCTCGCAGTTCAGTAGCCTCGTACCTAGTTTCAACAAATCCCCCCCTTGATAATTGTTCTCGGAATCATATACTTCTGAACGAGATCGACGTCAAATAGCATTGTCTACTAGAGGCATACAAATATAGTTACTCAATAGCAATGCTCTTGATCAATGCAATTAAAAATCAATTTCTGAGTCATACAAAGCATTTCCACACGCAGTTATACAAAAAATGCAATTCAATTGAATCAAAAGGTCTTATGTTTTCGAACAAATACAATTCTCGGCAGCCAAACAACACACACACAAAGAGAGATAGCCACAGAGAGCTTACATTCCAGAAGCATCGGAGCTAGGAGCCGAAGCATGAAACATTCCTTTGTTATCACTGAAGGAACCGCTCTCTTCATATGATTCGACTGCGTAATTCAATTCAAGAACAAAGAAAAACAACAAAATCATTCACAGCTCAAACAAAACTAATCAAGAAACTACAGTTTCCCTCTCTTTCCAAAAACTTTCCAGCATATTCATTTTCCGAGTAACCAAGCAGAATCACAGACGAGAGCGAGAGCAGAGATTTACGATGAAGAGGACGGGATCGGAGGCCTTAGCCCTAACGGTGGCATTGACGGCGTCTTCGATTTTCCGAGAGAGCAGGTGGTTATCCAAGTAATCTTGCACCGACATTTCTTCTTCTTTTTGATTTCGGTCGCCGACCGAAACACCGGCGGTTTTCAGTTGGCCCACAATCCGACCTGGTCTGACTGAACCCGTTTGACCTGGCATAACCAAACTAGCCCACGATTCAACCCGTTTTCAGTGTAACTGGCGTACTATTCGACCCGGCCCAACTGAAACTCCACTATGGGACCCAGTCCAGATTCGTAAACCTGATCACGGGAAATGAAAAATCTGTATTTTAAAAAAGTTACCGAAAATTACAAGCTAAAAAAAGGAAAAGATACTAGTCAGATCTTTTTTTGGAGATCCTAGGGATCTCGTGATTGTGATCATTTATAGTATATTGTACGGTCATTTTTCGTTAGGTACTATTTATAT